>BRKX01000015.1:11862500-13062500 GCA_026008535.1 Perilla frutescens
TTCTAATTATTATTTTATTTTATTTGGGAACTGGCTTTAATTGAATCAAGTGGAATAAATTTGTAAAATTTAAATACTTCAATTAAATTTTCTACTTTATCTAATTTCCATTCTTTTCCCAATTACTCCATAAATTAGCACCATGATCACCAACACACACCCACACAATTACGTCTAGTCACAACTAACATAAACTAAAGTATAACCCTTAGTTCATGTCCCAACAAATCTAATAGATATCAACATAATACTATAATCCCTACAGCTGTGTAAGAATAAAGGAAATAACATGAAACAAAGAAAGAAATCCCTCCAAAGTTTAATTCCAACAGATTTTTCGTCAAACTTTCAACATAAAAACAAGGGTCTAAATGATGTCTGATCGATGATCCGATACCATATATTAAAAGATTATTAAGAGAGGTTCGAAACGGTATAAAATACATCAAAAACCAACGCTCGGATTGTCGGGAAAATAGCAAACAAGTTGCTGTGTCGCACAGGCGCGTAGCAGCGACTGGAACCTTTCATGGCTTCTTTCCCGAACTTTCAGATGACAAATTGATATTTTTTTGATACCTACATGATCTATACATCTATGGGAGTATTCTGATATAATTTTACGCAATTTAGTTTAGATTTAAATGGCGTACGATGTGGCATAAGAAGACATAACTTACCTTCTTACTTCTTCCTCTCTCTTCTTTTTCTTCTTTCTTTTCTTTTTCTTTCGACTATTGCTTCTGTGGTCTCCAAGATAACCCCCAAAATGCATATATCCACATGTTCATAAGGCTACACGTGTACTACCCCAAACACTCATCCTCTCATAGCTGCAACAAATGGCCAACTTTGATTGATCATATAATTTCTTTTACTTATTTTTTTCTTCCTTTCATTTGTCTCTTTTGTTTTATAACAAACCAATCTATCATTATATAGATAAATCTGCTCATGTGGTACGTGTGTGTGTGTCTATATATATATATATCAATATATCATATAAGTCCTAAATGGAAGAAAGTTGCTTAGCAAATGTTTAATATTTATCCAAATGAACAATTGACAAATTGATATAAATTTGATCTTTCGAACATTCTCCAATTTACTAGACCTGCTAGTAAATATTTGTGTATATTAATTGATATTGAATAAAATTTTTGGGTTCAAATTTTTAAATGAAATAAATTTAGTTAAAAGGGAAAATAAAGCCCGATTTGAATTATCTTGGTACCAAAACGATCCCATTAATGTCTATTTTAATAATATAAATGCTATTATTAATTAGAAAATTCAACCAAGGTCGAGACTTTTCTTAATCTTATTGTGTCTCTAAGTCCATAATTTAACTAACCCAAAATAATTTGGAATATAATTTCATGAAATTTCTAACTATAAAATAAATGAAAATGTTATATTTTCCGGGGTGTTACATCCTTCCCTCCTTAAAAAAATTTTCGTCCACGAAATTGAATATACCTGCTATGAGGAGGGTTGGATATTTGGCCAAGATCTGATCCACAAGTTCCCATGTAGCTTCCTCTTGCCCATGTTTGCTCTACTGAACTTTCACAAGCATTAGCTCTTTAATTATTTCGCAGTTTTTGGACTTTTTTTATCGAGAATAGCTATTGGAAATTCATTGTATGTTAGATCTGGATTCACTTCTATTTCTTGTTGATTTATGACATGACTTGGGTCGAAAATATATTTCTGAAGCATTAAAACATGAAACACGTCATAAATTCCTCCTAACTTTGGCGGTAATGCCAACTTGTAGGCAACTTTTTCAATTCGTTCAAGAATTTCATACGGTCCAACATATCTAGGCCGCAACTTTCATTTCTTTCTAAATTGCACAATGTCTCTTGTAGGAGATATTTTTAAGAACACCTTATCTCCTACCTGTAATTGCAAATCTTTTCTTTTTCTGTATACATTTTCTGTCGATCTTGGGCCTTTTTCACTCTTTATCTTACTTTATCAATAATCTTAACAGTTTTCTGTATAATTTTTGGGCCTAAATCTTTCTTTCACCAACTTCATCCCAGTAAAGTAGTGATCTGCATTTTCAACCATATAGAGCCTCGTTTGGAAACTGTTATTATAGGTAAATTCAACTAGAGGAAAATATCCTTCCCAACTTCCTCCTTGATCCATGACTACAGCCCTGAGCATATCCTCTAGGGTCTGAATTGTTCTTTCAGACTATCCATCAGTATGCGGGTGAAAAGTTGTACTGAAATTCAACTTCGTGATCATTGCATTTCGTAAGCTTTGCCAAAATTTAGATATGAACCGCGTATCACGATCTGATGTCACTGACACAAGTGCACCCTGAAGTTTTATAATTTCTTTTGTTAGTGTCATTCGCACTAAAGTGTTTGAGATTGTCATGATCTGTATAGCAATATCAAAGAACACAAAGATTTTGGTTGAGTTCAAGCTATGAGTTCAATCAAATAAGGAGAATCTACGATTCGACCACCATTGCTTGAAGGCAACTATCCTTACTGGAACGCAAAGATGGGGCCGTTTCTGAGATCAATAGATGAGCTTGCATGGAAAAGCATCAATGGAGGATGGGAAAAACTAATTGTTGCCAAGGAGAGAAAGCAGGTGGATATTGAAGAAGGAGAGTGGACTGTGCCTCAAAAGAACTGGTACAATGTTAACTCTAAAATTCTCAATGTTATATTTTCTATAGTTGATCTTGAAACATTCAGTCTAATCTCAACTTGTGAGACTGCTAACGCTGTGTGGGATATTCTGGAAATCACCTTTGAATGGACTAGTTCAGTAAGGTTGTCAAGGCTTTAAAACCTTACTTCTAAGTTTGAAACCCTCATAATGGAGGATACTGAGTCCATAGATGAGTTTAATGTCAGACTGAGAAGCATATCCAATGAGAGTTTTGCTCTTGGTGAGCCTATCAACAATGGAAGCTTGTAAGAAAGGTTCTCAGATCTCTTCCAAAGAAGTTTACATACAAAATTGCTGCAAGAGTATAAAGCTTGATGAACTGATGGGGTCATTAAAAACATTCGAGATGAACTTAGAAGATGAAGACAGCACCTCAAGGAAGAGAGGTATTGCGCTTAAAATTGAAGTCTCAAAAGATGTACCTGAACATGTATAGAAGCAAAAATTGTACTTGATTCAGACACAATTAATAGTATGGTCCTGATCGCCAAGAACTTCAGTCGTATGTTAAAAAGAGTCAATAAGCAGTCTTCTAGAAGGGCCAACAACAGAAGACAACCACCTGGTAATTCTTAGCAAAATAGAAACTCAAGCGATGAGTCAAAAAGAGTTTCAAACTTCAAATTTCAGAAGAGAAATTCAGTGCAGAGAATGTGATGGATTTGGGCACATTCAAGCTGAGTGTGCAAACACACTGAAGAGAAATGAAAAGAATTATAATGCTTCTCTCAGTGACAATGACTCTGACGAAGGAAGCAATGATTCGGATGAAGAAACTATTGCCTTTACAGCAAAAATCTCAGAATTCAAGGATCTCTTCAACAATGCAGAAGATGATGAGTTAGACAATGAAGACCTCAACCAAGAAAAACTTGTCGAGACATACAAGGAGATGTATGAAAGATGGTTGGAAGTAGTGGAAATCAACAAGACTCTTCAATCTCATAACAAGGATCTTCTCAATGAGAAAGAGAAGTTGATCAAATTTGATGCTGAACAGAAGAATACTATTTAGCAGCAAAAGAAGGAGATTGATGAATTGTCTGCGGAGCTCAAATCCATCAAAAGAATGTCAATATGCTGAATAATAGTACAAAGAATCTTGTTAAGATTTCCACAACTCAAGGATATTTAGGAAAGAGTCATCTAAGTCTTGAGTACAGTTGTGGACAGTCTAAGACAGTGTTTGTTAAAAAAAGTATAAGCAAACTAATGCATGTACAAGAGAATGTTCGGCATATCCGAAAGAACATTACTCATAAGAAGATGAATGCTTATAATAGTAACAAACAGAGAATCATCTGCCATTATTGTGAAAAGAAAGATCACATTCGACCACATAGTGAGAAGTACCTTTATGATCTCAAAAGAATGAGAAGGAGATATGTGGCTCAACATTCCAGCAACAAGAACAGAAAGCCAGTCATTTAACAAAATCCTACACAAAAGAAACAATGGGTTGTCAAGCAGACATACCACAAAATCCATAGCAATATGCTCTCCATGGTGAGACGCTGGGTTAAATGTGGCACTTGTCTAAGAGTTCATGTAGCTGAGTTTTTAACTCCTCTAATTCCTCTGGTGCCATGTGATATGGCGCTCCCCACACTTGAGCAACTCCCGGAAACACGTTTATCGTGAATTCATCTTGTCTATCTAGAGGTAACCCTGGTAAGTCCTCTGAAAACACATCTTTAAAATCTCATACCACAGGTACATAATCAATTGCCGCCTCCTCTGACTTGTTCATTATCAAACTTACTAAGAACGATTCACATCCTCTTCTTCTAAGCATCTTCATTGCTTTAATCATAAAAGTAACTCTTATTCTTGTTATCATCCCACTTTCTTTTTCCCTTCGGCTCATCAACCTTGTTCTCATTCTTGCGAAGTGAGGATTCTACATCTTGAGCTCGTTCAAGGGATTCAGCATAAGTGGCCATGCCACCGCCCCGTTATGATACTGCTAATCTTAGTTCGTAAGCCTTCTGTGAGCTTTTTTTTCATCAGTGTCTGTCAGGTGTGGAGCATACCTAGAGAGTTGGTTGAACTTCCATTCATAATCATTCACGGTCATGTTTCCCTGAGTTAAATGTAAGAACTCAGTTTCTTTTTGATCCCAATAGCACATGGGAATAAATTTTTGCATAGTCACTTGCTTAAAGTTCTCCCAAGTCATATTTGCAAATTGTTCAGGTGTCATTGACCTCTTATGTGTTTCCCACCAATGATCGACATCACTAGTGAGCTGGAAGATTATACATGCGATGCGCTGAGAGTCAGTATACACCATGTATGCCAATGTGCGTTTCATCATTCATAGCCATCCTTCAGTTTCAGTCAGTTCACCTTGACCGTTAAAGGTCGGAGGTCATACGTTCAAAACTGAGCAATGACATGTGTCGTATTTTCTTATGGTGGATTTTGTGCTGATTATCTTGACATCTTGGTGGCATCTTATATACGTACTTCATATCATAAATTATATGATCTTCAAATACACTTACAAGATTCTAAGGTAACGATACAGTGCACTTAGATTCGTATAGATCATAAAATTCTAGTGAGCTAAGAAAGCTCTAAGGTCATACCATATGCTTATGTGTATCTATGTTCAAATTTAGCTAAGTTCTGATCTCAAACTAGCTCATATGAGGTTTACACTGATAAACATGCTTTGTAAAACATAACTTCCACAATGCTATATAAATCATACTTTTCACCATGCTTTAAATCACATATTGAGATCACGTGCATTTGTATATCATGCCTGCAATTATATACATATAATTTTCATAAGAGCACTAAAGAAATTTAAAACATGAATTTTAGTACCTTCCCGGAGTAAGCTTGGTGAGACGATAGCTGTTGGGTTATAGGTAACCATTTCAATAGCATAATACTCAAAACATTTCAATTTTGAAAACATAACAGGCCAACAATCATGTAAACCTGCTCTGATACCACCTGTAACGCTCCAGTCCCACTAGGACCAAAACGTCACCAAAAGACATGCATACATGCTTACGTGATAAATATTTTTCAAGAAATTAAATTAACTTTATAACTAATTTATAAACGGACAGCACTTCAACTTAAAAATGTTCAAACCACGCACTCAGGTGCTTTCAAAGTCAACTTTCAACAAAGCTTTTCGAAATCACAAACTCACACATAATCAAATGACCTGTTAACAAGAAATATATATAGCCAAACAGGCCACACATTTGAAAACACCACGATCAATCCTTATATACATTCAAAATATGTATATACAATCAAAAATTGACCACTTGGGTCAACATCTTTTAAACTCAAAAGTTTTGCAGAGATCAACAGAAGCATTTAATATGTAACATATAAACATAAGTTTAAAGATGGTTTTAAGCAAAAACCACATAAGGGTCAACCATCAAAACCCAAACCAGCAACACGTCATCAACCAGCTCGATCTCCAGGACCTGAAAACATTTGAAAATATTTGGGTTGAGTGCCAGAAAACACTCAGTGGGCATTAACATTCGTCCAAGACAAACTTTCATGCTTTTAAAACTGTTATACTGCATAAATCATGGAAAATAACCATGAACATTCTTTATAATAAAGTTTACTCTTCTTCATTGGATGAGAGACCCTATGTGATCACATGATACTTTACGGTTACTTATCTAGACATTTAGTCACAAAGTAAACAGTCTTGCTTGTAAGTCGGAATTCCTCTATGCATGAAGTCTCAACACATCCAATCATTGCGTAAACAATGCTATTAAAACATTTAACATGCTTTTCATGGACGAATTTAAAACATAGTTGTGGGTTATAGAAAAACCCACCTTGATGATCTCAACGTGTAGTGCTGCAATTCATGCATAAAATGCTACTATGCTTTCAGCTTGTCTCGACCTACAAAATTAAAAATCTAACTTAGAATCCTAATATATGTCAATATAATAATAGCCTAGGTCATAAATAGCTTAAATAATAATTTCCTATGCCATGGGATCGTTTGGAATTGAAATAGAGTCGAATGGGCGAATAATGTGCATTTGACAGAATAGATCAACTTAGTGATCCTAATTGATAAATTATCGGACTTTTTAGACAAATTGTAGAGATATGGATGGGGAACTTAATACAATGACTGAGAAGTTTGGTTTAATAATTAGGAGAGAATTATAATATTTAGAATTTTTTTTTGACGCATAATATAACATTTAGAAATTATAGGACTTAATTGAATCTTAATTATATTCCCAAATTCTAATTATTATTTTATTTTATTTGGGAACTGGCTTTAATTGAATCAAGTGGAATAAATTTGTAAAATTTAAATACTTCAATTAAATTTTCTACTTTATCTAATTTCCATTCTTTTCCCAATTACTCCATAAATTAGCACCATGATCACCAACACACACCCACACAATTACGTCTAGTCACAACTAACATAAACTAAAGTATAACCATTAGTTCATGTCCCAACAAATCTAATAGATATCAACATAATACTATAATCCCTACAGCTGCGTAAGAATAAAGGAAATAACATGAAACAAAGAAAGAAATCCCTCCAAAGTTTAATTCCAACAGATTTTTTATCAAACTTTCAACATAAAAACAAGGGTCTAAATGATGTCTGATCGATGATCCGATACCATATATTAAAAGATTATTAAGAGAGGTTCGAAACGGTATAAAATACATCAAAAACCAACGCTCGGATTGTCGGGAAAATAGCAAACAAGTTGCTGTGTCGCACAGGCGCGTAGCAGCGACTGGAACCTTTCATGGCTTCTTTCCCGAACTTTCAGATGACAAATTGATATTTTTTTGATACCTACATGATCTATACATCTATGGGAGTATTCTGATATAATTTTACGCAATTTAGTTTAGATTTAAATGGCGTACGATGTGGCATAAGAAGACATAACTTACCTTCTTACTTCTTCCTCTCTCTTCTTTTTCTTCTTTCTTTTCTTTTTCTTTCGACTATTGCTTCTGTGGTCTCCAAGATAACCCCCAAAATGCATATATCCACATGTTCATAAGGCTACACGTGTACTACCCCAAACACTCATCCTCTCATAGCTGCAACAAATGGCCAACTTTGATTGATCATATAATTTCTTTTACTTATTTTTTTCTTCCTTTCATTTGTCTCTTTTGTTTTATAACAAACCAATCTATCATTATATAGATAAATCTGCTCATGTGGTACGTGTGTGTGTGTCTATATATATATATATCAATATATCATATAAGTCCTAAATGGAAGAAAGTTGCTTAGCAAATGTTTAATATTTATCCAAATGAACAATTGACAAATTGATATAAATTTGATCTTTCGAACATTCTCCAATTTACTAGACCTGCTAGTAAATATTTGTGTATATTAATTGATATTGAATAAAATTTTTGGGTTCAAATTTTTAAATGAAATAAATTTAGTTAAAAGGGAAAATAAAGCCCGATTTGAATTATCTTGGTACCAAAACGATCCCATTAATGTCTATTTTAATAATATAAATGCTATTATTAATTAGAAAATTCAACCAAGGTCGAGACTTTTCTTAATCTTATTGTGTCTCTAAGTCCATAATTTAACTAACCCAAAATAATTTGGAATATAATTTCATGAAATTTCTAACTATAAAATAAATGAAAATGTTATATTTTCCGGGGTGTTACATCCTTCCCTCCTTAAAAAAATTTTCGTCCACGAAATTGAATATACCTGCTATGAGGAGGGTTGGATATTTGGCCAAGATCTGATCCACAAGTTCCCATGTAGCTTCCTCTTGCCCATGTTTGCTCTACTGAACTTTCACAAGCATTAGCTCTTTAATTATTTCGCAGTTTTTGGACTTTTTTTATCGAGAATAGCTATTGGAAATTCATTGTATGTTAGATCTGGATTCACTTCTATTTCTTGTTGATTTATGACATGACTTGGGTCGAAAATATATTTCTGAAGCATTAAAACATGAAACACGTCATAAATTCCTCCTAACTTTGGCGGTAATGCCAACTTGTAGGCAACTTTTTCAATTCGTTCAAGAATTTCATACGGTCCAACATATCTAGGCCGCAACTTTCATTTCTTTCTAAATCGCACAATGTCTCTTGTAGGAGATATTTTTAAGAACACCTTATCTCCTACCTGTAATTGCAAATCTTTTCTTTTTCTGTATACATTTTCTGTCGATCTTGGGCCTTTTTCACTCTTTATCTTACTTTATCAATAATCTTAACAGTTTTCTGTATAATTTTTGGGCCTAAATCTTTCTTTCACCAACTTCATCCCAGTAAAGTAGTGATCTGCATTTTCAACCATATAGAGCCTCGTTTGGAAACTGTTATTATAGGTAAATTCAACTAGAGGAAAATATCCTTCCCAACTTCCTCCTTGATCCATGACTACAGCCCTGAGCATATCCTCTAGGGTCTGAATTGTTCTTTCAGACTATCCATCAGTATGCGGGTGAAAAGTTGTACTGAAATTCAACTTCGTGATCATTGCATTTCGTAAGCTTTGCCAAAATTTAGATATGAACCGCGTATCACGATCTGATGTCACTGACACAAGTGCACCCTGAAGTTTTATAATTTCTTTTGTTAGTGTCATTCGCACTAAAGTGTTTGAGATTGTCATGATCTGTATAGCAATATCAAAGAACACAAAGATTTTGGTTGAGTTCAAGCTATGAGTTCAATCAAATAAGGAGAATCTACGATTCGACCACCATTGCTTGAAGGCAACTATCCTTACTGGAACGCAAAGATGGGGCCGTTTCTGAGATCAATAGATGAGCTTGCATGGAAAAGCATCAATGGAGGATGGGAAAAACTAATTGTTGCCAAGGAGAGAAAGCAGGTGGATATTGAAGAAGGAGAGTGGACTGTGCCTCAAAAGAACTGGTACAATGTTAACTCTAAAATTCTCAATGTTATATTTTCTATAGTTGATCTTGAAACATTCAGTCTAATCTCAACTTGTGAGACTGCTAACGCTGTGTGGGATATTCTGGAAATCACCTTTGAATGGACTAGTTCAGTAAGGTTGTCAAGGCTTTAAAACCTTACTTCTAAGTTTGAAACCCTCATAATGGAGGATACTGAGTCCATAGATGAGTTTAATGTCAGACTGAGAAGCATATCCAATGAGAGTTTTGCTCTTGGTGAGCCTATCAACAATGGAAGCTTGTAAGAAAGGTTTTCAGATCTCTTCCAAAGAAGTTTACATACAAAATTGCTGCAATTGAAGAAGCCGGAGATATCAAGAGTATAAAGCTTGATGAACTGATGGGGTCATTAAAAACATTCGAGATGAACTTAGAAGATGAAGACAGCACCTCAAGGAAGAGAGGTATTGCTCTTAAAATTGAAGTCTCAAAATTCAACCAAGGTCGAGACTTTTCTTAATCTTATTGTGTCTCTAAGTCCATAATTTAACTAACCCAAAATAATTTGGAATATAATTTCACGAAATTTCTAACTATAAAATAAATGAAAATGTTATATTTTCCGGGGTGTTACAAGCGTGTACCAACGGGTCCGTTCTTCCAGGATAACAACAATTGGAAATGAGGCCGCGCTCGGGTTGAAGGGTGTCATTTTAAGGTCCAACATGATTTGATTGATTTCTTCACTCTGTAATTGTAATAAAGAAACTTTACTATTGCATAGTGGATTGCCCTTCTGCGGAAGGAAGAGAGGACGTAGAAGCAGGAAGCTTTGAACCTCTATAAAGCTCTGTGTGTGCTATTCTTACTGTTTTTTAGTCTTGCAAGTTCTCTAACTGCACACATTCACACACACAGACTGAACTGACAGGCTTCAGCCACGTCTTCTAGCTATCAGTTGAAAACTGATCAATTCACCAGCTAAGCCTCTGTCAGCTTCTCTCAACTAATCAGTTAGCATAGATAAATCTCAAAAGCGAGTCAGGGCCCTATCTATTACGCATCTGTTATAAAGTTTTTGAAGTCAATTTATTCACCCCCCTCTAAACTGATAAAGGCTCGCACCAGGACCAACAAGTGGTATCAGAGCGGTTGATTCTAAGGATCAACCATTTCTGCAGATCATTTGAATCAGATCTGTTTATCTATGCCAACCTTTTATGTTATGGGAAACCATAAGCTACCTCTCTTTTCAGTTGAGAACTATAACAATTGGAGCAGGAGGATGAAAGCTCATCTATGCTCCATCCATGAGAATATATGGGAGGTGATCGAAGACGGTCCAATCATCATAATGATGGACAATGAAGCCCACATCATGGATGTCAATCAACCGGCTAGGATCTTAAAACCAACTCATCTTCTCACAGGTGAAGAGAAGAAGTTGAAAAATCTAGAGTTTGTTGCTCAAGAAGCACTCTTCCAGACTCTAGATGAAAGACACAAAAAACTGCAGAACAACAAAGGAGATTTGGGACCTTCTTGCAGATTTGTGCAAAGAGTCTGAAGCTATCAAAGAAAACAAGCTCCAGCTGGCAGTTGATAAATATGAGTCCTTCAAAATACAGCCGGAAGAAAGCATCTCGAGCCTAGAAATAAGATTTCTTGGCATCATAAGCGAGATGAACAATCTGGGAAGAAACTATCCCAACAGTGAGATGAACTCGAAAATTCTGGACAATCTCACTCATGAATGAGATATGAAAATAATTGCTACTAAAGAGTCGAGAGACATGAATAGCATTACTCCCAGAGAGTTATTTGGACCTCTCAAAGCTCATGAGTACAGCCTGAATTGAAAGAGAGAAGCATCCACTTCCTCTTCTCATGATGCTTCTTTCTGTGCTGAAAGAAATCGATTCAGAGAAGCCCGCGTAAGAAACAACTTCCAACCAAGAGGCTCACCTATCAGAGAGAATCCTGGGGGATCGGTGACTGATCGAAGAAGAGAGTAAGCTGATAAAAAGGAGATCCTGACTGAGGATTTGAATGAGCAAATCCAATCAATGATAAGATTGCTGGAAAAGCTAAGAAAAGTCAGAGATCAACAATCAACTTAACCCCAAGCTGATGAAGCTACTAAAGGTAAGAGGAACTAGCAGCCAACTGATCGTCCAACTGAACAATTCAGGATGGCAAATATGAATATAGAAGAATGTTTCCACTGCCACAAGCAAGGACACTACAGATATGAGTGTCCAGAGCTTCCTGAAGATAAAAAAGGTCAAAGTGAGGAGAAGCTTCTTCAAAAGGAAAGCAATGATCACAAACTCTGAGAATGCTGTACTTGACGATTCAGACTACCCATCTGGAATCGACTCAGACGGCTATAGCTCCGATGATGAAGCTCTAATTTGCCTCATGGCCGACAATGATGAAGAGGTTAGTCAAGCTAACTCGATAACCTCATTCTATCATATACATGAAGCATCGATCTCTATGAACGAAATGGATGAACAATTAAGAATCCTAGAAGATCAATTAGCTTATGTATTAGGTATGCATATTGAACTGAAGGGTGAAAATGACGAGCTAAGAAGCAGAGTTGATACGCTAAGAATTGAGAATGAAAGACTAAAAAGTCTTGATGCTCAGTCAACAGAAATGGATCAGCTGAAGTTGAGAAATGCAGAACTGGAAGCTGAGAATGAGCAACTTAAGCAAGAAATTCTTGAAAGAGATGAATTATCTCTCAAATTCAAGAATGGATTCCAGACTCTTGATGAAATCTTGAGTCATCAGAGAACTGAATCTGGGAGTCCAGGGCTGGGATATAGTAAGTACACTGCTGCAGAGAAGGGTAAGGCAGTTGTACAAAGCTGTGAATCTGGAATCCTGAGAGGATTCACAAGACCAGCTTAATTCCCCCTAGTTGAGGAGTCAAAAGATAAGGGCATCTTGGAAACTCCTCAAACTCAGCCCAGAGATCAGACTAATCTATCGAGAAGGGCAACTCGAAGATAGTCGATCTTTCAAAGGTTTGGTTCTCAGTCAAAGCCACCAATTTAATACAGATCAGCTCAGCAGTCTAGATCTACTGCTCGATCAAAAGCTCATCCAAGGCCAAACTTTCAATAGAAGCCTCTATCTCACTCAAGATATTCAAATCAATCAAGATTTGAAGATCACTTAAGGTCATTCCATCAGAGAAGAACATCATTTCAAAACATGCCATCATCAGCTCAACCAAGAGCTACAACCTCTTCCAGACAAACATATCCTCAAAGGCCATCTATATATCAATCTGGGAATGCCTCAAATCCCAAGATAAATATACACACGAGATTGTACTATGCAAAATAGCATAAATCAATCTCTCTGGAAGAATTCACTCCAAGTGACTTTGCAACCCAGTATGATGAGTACTTGAACTCAAGGGATCAACCAATAGTCAATCCTACTTATAACTAGCTTGGAAAAAGGCCATTCCAAAAAGGCTAAACAGCTCAGAGTCAAAGGCCTATTAAAAACTGGCCAAGATAAAGAGCAACAAAGTCACAAGATGAAAGGATATTAGTTGAAGTCTTTTATCCTGACACTTATTAGAGATACAGACCAATGGACTCAACTCTCAATCGAAGAGTTACAAGAAGTCCAGAATTGATCAGGAGATCAAATTCTGAAGGATCTCTCAATCAATAAAAGCTAAAAGTGTGGCGAATGTGGATTCCTAAATATCTGTTTAACCTCTTAGGACCCGATATTATGCGGGTAACTAAAACCTGATCTCTGTTTTGCAGGAAAAGAGCATTCTATCCAAGAAAAAGGTCAGAGATACTTGGTATCTGGATAGCGGGTGCTCAAAACACATGACCAGAGACAAGAATGATCTTGACGGTTATAAAGAGGTTAAGGGACCATTAGTCACTTTTGGAGACAACTCAAAGAGCGGAACCATTGGAGAAGGGTTCGTGGTCAAAGGAAAAGTTGTCGTGAATGGCGTGTCATATGTTGAAGGACTGAGGCACAAACTGCTGAGCATCAGTCAGCTTTGTGACAATGCCGTAGATCTGAGTCTACAACGGCACCATCCACAAGCCCCCATTCTAACGGCCTAATCAGTCTAACACCACGCCGAATTCAGCCCCTAGTCGAGCTCGTGACATCCAGTGTCACAAATGCCAAGGTTGGGGTCATTTTCAGAATCAGTGCCCAAACCGACGTGTTATGTTCCTCAATGAACAGAATGGACTTGAATCAGCCAGTGAAGATGAAGAGGAGCCCCAGGCCGCCGCCCCAGATGCAGTCGATGTCCCTGAATTCGAGTAAGAAGATGAAGAACCCGAGTTACGTCATGTTAGTCTAGTTTTAATTTGTAGTCTGAACATCAATCGAGAAGATGAAGAGCAATCTCAGCGTGAGAACATCTTTTACAGTCGAGTTGCTATCAATGATCAGACTTGTGCGATGATCATAGACAGTGGGAGCGTGATCAATGCTATCAGTCAGTACGCTGTCGATAAGCTAGCTCTCACCACAAAAAAAATCCAAAGCCCTACAAGCTGCAATGGCTCACTGATCGTGGTTCTATTCATGTGACAGGTCAGGTACACGTTTCATTTACCAAAGGTCATTATTCTGACACTGTTTTGTGTGATGTTATCCCCATGGAGGCAGCCCACATACTTTTAGGAAGACCGTGGTAGTTTGATAGACAAGCAGTTCATGATGGATTAGCGAACACCTACTCGATTACTCAAGATGGTCGAACCACCATGTTGAAGCCATTAACTCTTAAAGCTGTTGCGGAGGATCAAGAAAGGATGCAAGAGAGATTTAAATAAGAACGGGCAAAGACAGCCGCAGCCGCCGTCCGAACCAATTCAACCGCCACTTTAACATCGTGTACTACCACTTCTTCGACCAATACAGTCCCTAAGACGCCTTCCAATGATTTCTTAGTTCATGGAAAGGCATCCGGATCAGCCCCGAATAAAGAGAAGAATCGGTCCCTATTCATCTCAGTTAAAGGCCTAGAAAAAGTACTAAAAGCAGGTTTACCTTTTGTACTTTTATCTTATAAGGACAGTGCTACTAATGGTGTTTCTTTGCCTTGTAATGTGCAGCCACTTATGGAGGAGTTCGCGGACGTGTTCCCGGAAGAGATTCCAAGTGGATTACCTCCAGTTCGTGGGATCGAGCACCAGATCGACTTCGTGCCAGGCGCCGTCCTACCCAACAGACCGGCGTACCGTACCTCGCCCAAGGAGATGAAGGAGATCAACTGTAAAGTGAAGGAGTTTTTGGAGAAGAAGCAGATTCGAGAGTTGATGAGCCCTTGTGCAGTTCCAGTCATCCTAGTGCCAAAGAAGAACAACGAATGTAGGATGTGCATAGATTGCCGCGCCATCAACAAAATCACAGTTAAGTACAAATTTCTTATCCCTAGACTTGGTGATATGCTAGATGAATTAAGTGGTTCTAATATGTTTTCTAAGATAGATTTAAGATCTAGTTATTTTCAAGTTAGAATGCATGAAGGGGATGAATGGAAAACTGCATTTAAAACAAAGCATGGTTTATATGAGTGGTTAGTTATGCCTTTTGGTCTCACTAATGCACCGAGCACTTTCATGAGATTAATGAATCATGTTTTTCTTGATGTGATTGGAAAATTCATGGTTGTTTACTTTGATGATATTCTGATTTACAGTCACAGTGCACATGCGCACATAGAACATCTTAGGCGTTTTTTTTTGCTTATTGCGTGATGCAAAGTTGTATGGAAACTTGTCAAAGTGTTCATTTCGCATGGATGAAGTCGTATTTGTAGGCTTTATCGTCAGTTCACGAGGTATTGAGGTTGACCGTTCCAAAATCAAGGCGATTGAGGAATGGCCAACACCAAAGAACGCCTCTGAGGTTCGATCCTTCCATGGATTGGCTAGGTTTTACCGCCGTTTTGTGCGGGATTTCTCCAGTATAGCCGCCCCTCTTACTGAGCTAAGTAAGAAGGACCAGATATTTGAGTGGGGTAAGCAACAAGAGTATACTTTTAATACTTTGAAATCATTGTTGTGTTCTGCTCATGTTCTTTGTTTACCTGACTTTACTAAGACTTTTGAGATCGAGTGTGATGCTTCGGGCATAGGTCTTGGTTTATTTTTGATGCAGGATCGCCGTCCCGTTGCATACTTCAGTGAGAAGCTGAATGGCACCTCTCTTAGGTACTCCACGTATGATAAAGAGCTCTACGCTTTGAAGTGTGCATTGGACACATGGCAGCACTATCTCTGGCCTAAGGAGTTCGTCATCCACACGGATCATGAAAGCTTGAAGCACTTGAAAGGGCAAAACAATCTGAATAAGAGACATGCGAGATGGGTCGAGTACAAGAAAGGCAAAGACAATGTGGTCACCGACACCCTATCAAGAAGGTACGCACTTTTGAACTTAATGCATGCCAAGATGCTAGGTTTTGAGTCCATTAAAGCATTGTACATGCATGATGAGTATTTCAACCCTATATTTGCATCGTGTAGTGCTAAACCTAGGTCTCTTGATGGTTTTTATGTGCATGATGGTTTTCTGTTCAAAGAGTCGAAGTTATGCATCCCGGATTGTTCTATGCGTGAGCTATTAGTTTTAGAATCGCATGCGGGGGATTTGATGGGTCACTTTGGTGTGCATAAGACATTAAACTTGCTACAAGAACACTTCTATTGGCCGCATATGCGTAAGGATGTAGAGAATGTGTGTGGTCGTTGCGTTACTTGTCATCAAGCTAAATCCACTTCACATCTGTTTGGAATTTACACGCCATTACCCACCCCTACAGTCCCTTGGATTGATATTTCGATGGATTTCATCTTAGGATTTCCTAGGTCTAGGTCGAGTAAAGATTCAGTCTTTATTTTTGTTGATCAGTTCTTCAAAATGGCTCATTTCATTGCATGTAGGAAAACCGATGATGCTGTTTACATTGCCAATTTGTTCTTTGTTCATATTGTTCATTTGCATGGAATTCCTCGTACTATTGTTAGTGATAGGGATTCTAAGTTTTTAGGACATTTCTGGCGTGTTTTGTGGGGAAAATTAGGTACCAAGTTATTATTTTCTACCGCATGTCATCCACAAACCGATGGTCAAACTGAGGTTGTGAATCGTACATTAGGAGCTTTACTTATGTCTCTAATTAAAAATAATTTGAAGTCATGAGAAGAGTGTTTACCATATGCTGAATTTGCTTATAATCGTGTAGTTCATTCTTCTACTAACATGTCCCTATTTGATGTAGTTTATGGATTTAATTCATTAACTCCTACTCATTTGCTTCCTTTACCCGTTGAGCATCTAACGAGTGTTAAAGGTATGAAGAGAGTTGATTTTATTCGAGAGATGCATGAGAAGGTACGTGCCCAGATTGAGCACCAAGGCTCACGAATTGCCATCGCACGCAACACGAGGTGCAAGTGTGTTATCTTTCAGCCCGATGATCGTGTTTGGGTTCATTTGAGTTCTGGTCATTTTCCGAACATGAGGAAATCGAAGTTGTCGCCCCATGGAGATGGTCCCTTCACCGTTTTGAGCCGTGTTAATGACAATGCATACCGCATTGATCTTCCAGGTGAGTACAAGTGTTCTTCCACTTTTAATATCGCTGATTAGTCTCCTTTTATTGCAGATGAATTTGACCATGATGAGGATCCAAATTCGATGATGAATTCTCTTCAGCAAAGGGGGAATGATGAGAACATCCATAGCAATGAGGATCTAAACCCGGAGTTACAATTTAAAGGTCCCGTCACTCGACTAAGAGCTAAGAAGTTACAAGACTACTTGCAAGCAACAATTCACAAGAAGCTCGAAGAAGAAGACTGCGTGCAAGGTAGCTCAAAGTTAATGACCTTGTTGATGTTGGAAGATGGAGATCAAGACATGGAGTACAAGACATGAAAAAGTGCACGTGTGCATGTGTGCGTATGTTGAAGATCCACGGCCAAGCATGAAGAGTCCAAGATTTTCGGCCCTTGGTATTTTAATTAAGGGGATTGAATTATTAGACTATAGTATTTATTTTATTTAATTAGACTATAGTCCAAAATCAGATTTAATTAATTATTTGGATGTATTTTCGGTCATATAGTCCACAAGTCATAGGTTTGACTAAAATTTTAATTAAGGGAAGAAACTACCTTAAATAGAATTCTAGTTTAGGGAATTTCCTAGTCCAATTAGACTTGTTTTTGGACCTTCAATTTTCGGTCCCTTTAGCATTATTTTCGGCCATGCTCTATTATAAATAGAGCCTCATTGTGACATTGATACTTTAGACTATATTTGATGAGATCGTGCAAGGCAATGAAGAAGATGATCCGGAGCTGCAATTCAAAGGTCCTATGACGCATTTGCGAGCTAAGAAGTTACAAGCTTATCTACAAGCTTCAATAAGGCGCAAATTTTAATTGCATGAAGATGAAGTGAAGAGCAGCTCGAGATTGATCACCATGCTGTCCGTTGATGATGAAGAAGGGTGCATGAAGACGTGAGAAGAAGAACGACGCCATTTGGACATGTGCATAAAAAGTTATACGCGTTTGCATGGGAAATCGGGAGATGCTGTTTTTCATGCAAAGGTGGCAAGGACATGGGCCATGAATTAATCTAATTGATTGCAGCCCATGGTCGAGTATTTTAAGTCCAAGATGGCAAGATTACAAGCCCAAATCCACTTTGGGATTTATCCTTATCTAGTTAGATTTAGATAGATTTTTCTTATCTTATTTTTGGTAACTTTTGATCTTATCCTAGTTTGTTTAGGATTAGTTTTGATCGATTTTTATCCCTTCTTTAGGGCTGATTTTTGTCCCCTATGACATTATAAATAGGGCTAGCATGTGACACTTTAAAAGTTAGACAATTGCAAGAATTCAAGAAGTTATTTCTCTTTTGTCTCCTGATCATCTGTTGATCGAAAATACCTCAAACAATTCTATTGATTTAGCACTTCAATAGTCTTATTCAAGTTCTTCAGGGTACAATCGAGTACTTGAGAGAATTGCTATCCGGAGAAGTTAGATGTGCGCGTTTGAGTTGCTACAACACGGGTTCACCGCTTTAGCCAATCCATCTACCTTCCACCGCCGCCACTACCACCAAGTACGATGACCACCGCCGCCATCTCAGCCACCACCGTCGTGTTCCCAACATCCACAAGCTGTCCCACGAGTCCTCATCGATCCCTAGTTCGTTGTTCGTGTTTTCTAGTAAGTTTTGTTCTATTTTGAGTCGGATTGAATTCCATTTGTTCTAGCTAACGTAGTTCGTTCTTGAAGTCTTCCGCATGCATAAAACTCATGTCTTGGATACATTGTCCAGGTCACATCAATATTTGATTAATTAAGCTTTGCTTTCAATATCGTCTCAACCCCGTTAAATCTTTGTGAGTTTGATTCAAAATTCATACTCTTAGAACTAGCAATTCTAGGTTTTATCAAAGGGAATTTACCTATCCACATTGAGGCATTGTCGGAGACTCACTACTTGAAGATCAACTTAAAGAATTTGGCCTTGCGTACGTTTGAGATTCAAGGCAACTTTTGGGTTGTGATTCACATCACTTTCACCACCACCGATCCATCATCATCGACGACAACCATCTTCACCACTGTCCATATCACCATCAACTCCACAAGATCGAGTTCAAGCTTCAACCTCCAAGTTCTTGTTCGAAGTCCTACACCGATCATTCAAACCGTAAGTTCGTTACAACTCTAACATATCCTACTTACTTCTAGCCATTCTTCACCATCTATCACACATGAAAATCCCTTCCAAAACAGCCCATACAACGGTCCCCAAATCAGCCCCTCATCTTGGATTTGTGTTTCAATTCGTGTGTCGTAGTCTAGGTATTTTAGTTAGTTTTAGTCGTCTAGTTTCGTTCCATATTTTAGTCTGTTATTTTCGCATATTTCTCAAGACATTAGAAGTCATAGAACCCTTACTTGTCGACGTGCGTTCGATCCTAATCTCGGGTCACATCAGAAAGCCAACAAAGGGCGACGGAAGGTCGTGTTCGAACCCGATGAATGGGTTTGGTTGCACATGAGGAAGGAAAGGTTTCCGGCGCAACGGAGATCCAAACTGTTACCTAGAGACGATAGACCATTTCAAGTCTTTGAGCGCATTAGTGACAATGCTTACAAATTGGACTTGCCCGGTGAGTACAAAGTTAGTTCTACATTCAATGTTGCTGACTTAAGTCCTTTTGATGTAGGTGACGAGCTGGATTTGAGGACAAATCCTTTTCAAGAGGAGGAGAATGATACGTCCCGTGCTAAGGAGGTGTTGGATCCAATCAAGGTGCCTGAAGGACCCGTGATGAGATCACGAGTTAAGAGGTTCAAGGATAGCCTCAACGGGTTCATACAAGAGGTTTGGGAACAAGAGCCGTCAAGGAGACCCATGGAAGGACCCAAGAAAGGTGTTGATTTTATCACTTTATTGACATTGGAAGAACAAGGTTAAAATCCAATGCATGAGCCTTTGGCGAATAAGGCGTGACCATATCCTAGTTACCAGAGGGGCCTGGATGAAGTTTGAAGAATTGATACGAGCATGATAAGCATCAACAAATCAAATTCAAGAATACCATTGAAAAGTTCAAATATTATCGTGTTGTTCAAGATTAAAGACTGGAGATCAAGATTTGAAGAAGATCAAAGCATGAAGAACACAAGTATTTTGAAGAAACGAGGTAACGAGCAGCCTAGGCATCAAAGATGGATCAAGTTACATCCATTAATGATGAGGAAGCTTGTTCAAGAGCTTAGGAAGTAGTTCGAGTCAATTTGGAAGTGTTCATGAAGAGTTCTACGCGTTTGCATGGGAATCCGAGAGATGCTGTTTTTCATGCAAAGGTGGTGGATATTTTGAACACATTATGGATGAAATTATGCAGCCCATATCGTGTTAATTAAAGTCTAAATTGGCGAGATTTTGAAGGCCCAAGTTGTGGAATTTTATCTAGATTAGTTTAGATTTTATTATCTTATTTTTGGTCTTTTTTATTTTTACCTTAAATAGAATTCTAATTAAGGTAGGAATCCTAATTAGATTAGGATATCTTTATTTTTTGATTTCTCTTAGGATTTTATCTTTAATTTTCGTTCATAATCCCTACCCTATATAAAGGGATCAGTTGTGAACTTTATTTTTCAGACGTTGCATGAAATAAAAGATTAATTTTTCAATTGTCTCACGATCCTTTGGTTGATCACCCATTTATCAAGTTCTTTAGACCTATCAAATCTAAAGTCCTATTTCAAGCTCTTTTCTATTCCATCGAGTCTAGAGGGAGTGCTATCCAACTTGGAGTATTCGAGAAATCGCGTTTTGTCTTCACCGCAAGACGGGGTTCGAGTAAGTCTACTTCTTCTATCTTTTAATTACATCTCCATCATTCATCTACCTTCATCCCTACATTACGCATGTATCACCATCATCCATCAATCAAAATTCGTCCATAATCATCACCATAATTCGTTCATCAACTATACGTGCTCAATTCACCCTAATTAACACGTATAACACATCTGCCCTATATCGCTTATCTATCTATTTATTTTTGTGTGTTTTATCATAGTTGAGTCATATTCTAGTGTCTTAGGTGTCTAGCGCATAATCAAGTCATATTTATCATTGTTTAGTCATTTATTTTGTGTCTTGTTATCTGTCGGATTGAATCCTTCATTCGTCTGACGTGTTTCGATCTAAAAGTCTTCCGCTTGCGTATTTCTCATGTCTTGGATTATTAGTCTGGGTCACATTAAGAATATATTTGGAAGAAATTCGAACCCTTATTAATATTTGGGTCTTGAATTATCTTAGATCTTTATCTAATTATTTAGATCAGATTCTAGTTATTTTCTTATTTAATTTTTAATTTTTTAAGAGTCATAGTTTGACTAGGATTTATTTAAGGTAGTTTCCTACTTTGAATAGGATTCTAGTTAGTCAGTTTTTTAGTCTAGATAGAATTCTTTTTGGATCAGATTTTTGATTCCTTTTCCTACATATTTTCGTCCATCCCTACACTATAAATAGGGATCCATTGTGAGATTATAGATTACATAACATTATTGAATTCAGTTATAAACTTGTGAGTTTATTTTCTCTCTAGAAGACTTTTATCCAAATTTCATAATATTTGTGAGATTCAATTTCGACTTATCAAACGGGTTCATCATCCCCGCTTGTGGCGTCTACATCAAATCCAAGTTCATGTTTCCAATTGATCGCGGGTTACGAGTTCTACTAATTCGTGGTTCAACATCGTTGTAAGGCTAGGGTTTGGATCTATCCATCCAAATCGGTGAAATTGATACAAGTCCTAGGAAGTGCTATAGCTTTCTTTGTCATGTGCCGGCGAGGAACGCATCACTAAGAATACTACTTCATTCAAGCAAAAAGAACACTTAGACATGTTGCCATACAAACGAGCATCTCTCAACAGACAGAAAATGCGCCTAAGGTGATCTAGGTGCGCCTGTGCACTGTGACTGTATATCAGGATATCATCAAAGTAAACAAATACATATTTCCCAATAACATCACGTAAAACATGGTTCATCAATCTCATAAATGTGATCGGTGCATTTGTGAGACCAAAAGGCATTACCAACCATTCATACAATCCATGTTTAGTCTTAAAAGCTGTTTTCCATTCATCTCCTTCATGCATGCGAACTTGAAAATAACCAGATCTTAAATCAATTTTAGAAAATATTTTTGATCTACTTAATTCATCTAGCATATCATCAAGTCTAGGAATAGGAAAATGATACTTAACTATGATCTTGTTGATGGCTCTACAATTTATGCACATTCTCCATTCGTTGTTCTTCTTTGACACTAGAATCACTGGAACTGCGTATGGGCTCATCGACTCTCTGATTTGCTTCTTCTCCAACAAATCTTTAACTTGTCGATCTATCTCTTTTGTTTCTTCAGGGGACGTGTGGTATGCAGGGCGATTCGGTAAGACTACTCCGGGCACGAAATCAATCTGGTGCTCGATCCCACGAACTGGAGGTAATCCACTTGGAATCTCTTCCGAAAAGACATCTTCGAACTCTTTCATGGGAGGCTGCACATCACTAGGCAAAGAAACATCGTTAGTAGCACTGTTCTTACAAGTTAAAAGAAATAAAGGCAAACCTACTTTAATAGCTTTCTCAACACCTTTAATTGTGCAAAACAGGGCTCGATTCTTCCCTTCTGATAAAGGGGCTATTTTCTCGGATTTTCCATGTTCAATAGGGCTGGAATGAGGTGATGAAGGGGCTGTATTAGCCTTGGAAGAGGAAGAGGACGGCGGTGAAGGATCTTGGCCGGAGGGGGGCCGTTGGCGGTGGTCGTTCGGACGGCTGCGGCTGCGGTCTTCTCTCACTCTTATTTGAACCTTGCTCGCATGATCTCTTGTTCTTCTTGAATAGCTTTGGGTGTCAACGGCTTTAGTATGGTGGTTCGGCCATCTCTCTTGACTGTTTAAGTATTCGCGAGTCCGTCATATACAACTTGTCTATCGAATTGCCATGGTCTCCCTAAGAGTATGTGAGCTACATCCATAGGAATAACATCGCACAGTACAGTGTCAAAATAATGACGAATGAAAAAGCATACATGTACCTGACCGGTTATGTGAATTGTGCCTCGATCGGTAAGCCATTGTAAATGGTATGGATTTGGATGCTTCACTGTTGTAAATCCAAGCTTGTCGACTGCATACTAGCTTATTGCATTGATTACACTGCCACTATCAATGATCATCGCGCAAGTCTTGCCTTGAATAGCAACTCTTGTGTAGAAGATATTTTCTCACTGTGATTGTTGCTCTTCTTCTCAGAGTATGTTCAGACTGCGGCTGGAAACCAAACTGACATGAGAAATCTCAGGTTTCTCTTCTTCGAACTCGTGCTAGGCATCTTCTTCAGGTGGTGCATCGGCCTTGGATGGCTCATCATCTTCACTAGCTGATTCGAGCTCATTTTGATCCGTGATGATTAGAACTCGTCGGTTTGGGCACTAATTCTGAAAATGGCCCCAACCTTGGCATTTATGGCATTGAACATCTCTGGCTCGACTGGGGGCTGAAGTTGGCACTGGATTGGGCTCGTTTGGCCGTGTGAAGTTTGCCGGACTGGAGCTGGGGGTGTAAGATCGGTCCTACGGCTTGGCGATGGTGTAGAACGGTCAAAACGCTGTTCGGGTGGTCCGACCTGACCTCGGGGTCATGTGGAATCATTAGAAGGAGTAAAAGATGATGTGGAATGTGTACCTTTGTTCCTAGGAGGTTGAGTAGGGGCTGAAGTCTGATGAGATCGACGACGGCCTTCTCGAAGCTGTCTTTCCACAATTGATGCGTAGTGTACCATATCATCTACACTCGTGAAGTCTCTGAGCTCGACTTCACATGCAATGTCGGGATTGATGCCTTCAATGTACTTGATGATGGTAGCATTGAATGACTCCTCTTTTCTGACTCGGTTCAAGGCGGTCTCCAACTCCTTGTGATATTCTTCAATGGAACGGGTGTCTTACTTGATTTTGTTGAGCTTCTTTTCAAGCTCTCTCTCATAATGCACTGGAATGAATCTTCCTCGTAGGAAGACTTTTATCTCTTTCCATGAATCAACGGGCGCATATCTCTCTCTTCGTCGTCTTTCTTATTGTATTTCCCACCATGAGGCTACGTAGCCTCTAAATTCCAATGCTTCTAACTGGACCTTCTTGATCTCTGGAAAGTCGTAGCAGTTAAAGATCTTGTCTACTTTGCGCTCCCAATCTAAGTAAAGATCAGGATCGTGTCTGCCTTCAAATTCTAGAATGCTCGTCTTGATGTTGTTGAGCAAACCATCTTTATCACCATATCTGGGCCTTTCGTATCAAACTGCTTGTCTTACAGGTGCCCTGGGTTGATCTAGGTGATTTGTTTGTCATGGTGGATTGAAGTCGGCTTCATATCCACCTGCTGCATCGAACTCGAGTCCGTTGGCATTGTTTCCAACGTTCTCTTAGACAGAGGGTTGCCTCGGGGCAACTCTTTGCTGGGGTTATTGGACTACTAGTGTTGTAGTCGACTGGGCGGTGAGTTTCTTGATCTGCTCAGTTAGCTCGGCTACTTGGTTCCCGAACTCATCCTTTATCAACTGATTTTGGCGCAGGAAGTACTTTGACATGGCTTCAAACTGGTACTTCAGGTCCCATTCAGTCGAATAAGACAGTTCATCCGGTGTATGGGGTGACTTTGAGTCGTCTATGGATGGTGTTGAAGCAGTGGCTTCGTTCTTATCCTTGGGTGGTGTTGAAGCGATGGCTTCGTTCTTGCCTTTATCCATGGTACCTACAAAATGAACAAACGTAAAGAAAAACAAGGATAGGTCCTCACAATCTCACGTTTCTCTCGTTTATTTTCACTCTTCATTTTACCTCTCTTGTTTGCACTCAAAGTGTATGGTGATGTGTGTGTATCGCCACCTCAACACTGAGTCCTACCCCTTCTTCGACCAATACAACCCCTAATATTCCTTCCAATGATTTCTTCGTTCATGGAAAGTCATCCGGATCAGCCACAAGTAAAGAGCAAAATCGGTCCCTGTTCATCTCAGTTAAAGGCTTAGAAAAAGCACTAAAAGTAGGTTTACCTTTTGTACTCTTATCTTATAAGGACAGTGCTACTAATGGTGTTTCTTTGCCTTGTGATGTGTAGCCACTTATGGAGGAGTTCACGAACGTGTTCCCGGAAGAGATTCCAAGTGGATTACCTCCAGTACGTGGGATCGAGCACCAGATCAACTTTATTCCAGGTACCGTCTTACCTAATAGACTGGCGTACCATACCTCACCCGAGGAGACGAAGGAGATCGACCGTCAAGTGAAAGAGTTGCTGGAGAAGAAATAAATCCGAGAGTCAATGAGCCCTTGTGCAGTTCCAGTCATCGTAGTGCCAAAGAAGAGCAACGAATGAAGGATGTGCATGGATTGTCGTACCATCAACAAAATCACAGTTAAGTACAGATTTTCAATCCCTAGACTTGATAATATGCTAGATGAATTAAGTGGTTCTAATGTGTTTTCTAAGATAGATTTAAGATCTGGTTATTTTCAAGTTAGAATGTATGAAGGGGATGAATGGAAAACCACATTTAAAACAAAGCATGGTTTATATGAGTGGTTAGTTATGCCTTTTGGTCTCACTAATGGACCGAGCACTTTCATGAGATTGATGAATCATGTTTTGCGTGATGTGATTGGAAAATTCGTGGTTGTTTACTTTGTTGATATTCTGATTTACAGTCACAGTGCACAGTCAAACATAGAACATCTTAGGCGTGTTTTTTGCTTATTGCGTGATGCTAAGTTGTATGGAAACATGTCTAAGTGTTCATTTAGCATGGATGAAGTCGTATTTCTAGGCTTTGTCGTCAGTTCACGAGGTATTGAGGTTGACCATTCCAAAATCAAGGCGATTGAGGAATGGCCAACACCGAAGAATGCCTCTGAGGTTCGATCCTTTCATGGATTGGCTGGGCTTTACCGTCATTTTGTATGGGATTTCTCTAGTATAGTCGCCCCTCTTACTGAGCTAAGTAAGAAGAACTGGAAATTTGAGTGGGGTAAGCAACAAGAGCATGCTTTTAATACATGGAAATCATTGTTGTGTTCTACTCCTGTTCTTTGTTTACCTGACTTTACTAAGACTTTTGAGATCGAGTGTGATGCTTCGGGCATAGGTATTGGTGCAGTTTTGATGCAGGATCGCCATCCCATTACATACTTTAGTGAGAAGCTGAATGGCACCTCCCTTAGGTATTCCATGTACGATAAAGAGCTCTACACTTTGAAGTGTGTGTTAGACACATGACAGTACTATCTTTGGCCAAAGGAGTTCATCATCCACACGGATCATGAAAGCTTGAAGCACTTAAAAGGGCAAAAATAATCTAAACAAGAGACATGCGAGATGGGTCGAGTTCATCGAGTATTTTCCGTATGTTATCAAGTATAAGAAAGGCGAAGATAATGTGGTCGCCGATGCCCTATCAAGAAGGTACGCTCTTTTGAACTTAATGCATGCCAAGATGCTAGGTTTTGAGTCCATTAAGTCATTATGCATGCATGATGAGTATTTCAGCCCCATATTTGCGTCGTGTAGTGCTAAACCTAGGTCGTTTGATGGTTTTTATGTGCATGATGGTTTTCTGTTCAAAGAGTCGAAGTTGTGCATCCCAGATTGTTTTATGCGTGAGCTATTAGTGTTAGAATCACATGCGGGGGGTTTGATAGGTCACTTTGGTGTGCATAAGACATTAAACTTGCTGCATGAACACTTCTTTTGGCCGCATATGCGTAAGGATGTAGAGAATGTGTGTAGTCGTTGCATTACTTGTCGTCAAGCTAAATCCACTTCACATCCGTTTGGACTTTACACGCCACTACCCGCTCCTACAGCCCCTTAGATTGATATTTCGATGGATTTCATCATAGGATTGCCTAGGTCTAGGTCGGGTAAAGATTCAGTCTTTGTTGTAGTTGATAGGTTTTCCAAAATGGCTCATTTCATTGCATGTAGGAAAACCGATGATGCTGTTTACATTGTCAACTTGTTCTTTGTTCATGTTGTTCGTTTGCATGGAATTCCTTGTACTATTGATAGTGATAGCGATTCTAAGTTTTTAGGACATTTCTGGCGTGTTTTGTGGGGAAAATTAGGTACTAAGTTATTGTTTTCTACTGCATGTCGTCCACAAATCGATGGTCAAATTGAGGTTGTGAATCGTACATTAGGTGCTTTACTTAGGTCTCTAATTAAGAACAATTTAAAGTTATGGGAATAGTGTTTACCATATGCTGAATTTGCTTATAATCGTGTAGTTCATTCTTCTACTAACATGTGTCTTTTTGAGGTAGTTTATGGATTTAATCCGTTAACTCCTACTGATTTGCTTCCTTTACCCGTTGAGCATCTAACGAGTGTTAAAGGTATGAAGAGAGCGGATTTTATTCGAGAGATGCATGAGAAGGTACGTGCCCAGATTGAGCACCAAGGCTCACGAATTGCCGCCGCACGTAACACGAGGCACAAGCGTGTCATCTTTAAGCCCGGAGATCGTGTTTGGGTTCATTTGAGTCCTGGCCGTTTTCCGAATCTGAGGAAGTCGAAGTTGTCGCCCCGTGGAGATGGTCCCTTCACTATTTTTAGCCGTGTTAATGACAATGCATACCGCACTGATCTCCCAGATGAGTACAAGTGTTCTTCCACTTTTAATTTTGCTGATTTATCTCCTTTTCTTGCAGATGAATTCGACCATGATGAGGATTCAAATTTGTGGACAAATTTTTTTCAGCAGGGGGGAAATAATGAGGACATCCATAGTAAGGAGCATCTAAACCTGGAGTTACAATTCACAAGTCCCGTCACTCGACTAAGAGCTAAGAAGTTACAAGACTATTTGCAAGCATCAATTCGCAAGAAGCTCGAAGAAGAAGACGGCGTGCAAGGTAGGTCGAAGTTGATGACCTTGTTGATATTGGAAGAAGATGGAGATCAAGACATGGAGTACACAACATGAAGTAGTGCACATGTGTATGTGGACGTGTGCATGTGTGCGTGTTGAAGAACTCACGGCCAAGAGTGTAGATGTCCATGAAATCGGCCCTTCATATTTTAATTAAGGGGATTGAATTATTAGACTATAGTATTTATTTTATTTAATTAGACTATAGTCCAAATCAGATTTTATTTGATTTATTTAGTTAATTTTCGGTAATTGAGTTGATAAGTCATAGGTTTGACTAGAATTTCAATTTAGGGAAGAAACTACCTTAAATAGAATTCTAGTTTAGGGAATTTCCTAGTCTAGTTGGATCTCTTTATGGATCCAATATTTTCGTCCCTTTTGAGCTTTATTTTTGGTCCTCCTATTGTTATAAATAGGGGATCCATGTGACATTCATACTTTAGGCTATATTTGATTAATTAAGCTTTGCTTTCAATATCGTGTCAACCCCGTTAAATCTTTGTGAGTTTTGATTTAAAATTCATACTCTTAGAACTAGCAATTCTAGGTTTTAATTCAAGGGAATTCGCCAACCACATTGAGGGATTGTCAGAGACTCGCTACTTGAAGATCAACTTAAAGAATTTGGCCTTGCATACGTTCGAGATTCAAGGCAACTTTTGGGTTGTGATTCGCATCAACATCATCACCGCCGTCCAACTCACCCTCGACGCCATTCATCAACTGCCGTCGTCCATAGCTTGAATTCCACAAGATCATGATCAAGTTCTACACCGTGTCATTCAAACCGTAAGTCCATTACAACTCTAACATATCCTATCTATCCAAGCCGTTCTTCACCTTACCTTCACACACGATTTACCTCCATCATAGCCTATCCATTAGCCTTCCAATATAGCCCTTCGTTTGGATTTTGTGTACAATTCGTGTGTCATAGTTTAGGTATTTTAGTTGGTTTAGTCATCTAGTTAGTTCTGTTATTTTGTCTACGTTATTCCGCATATTTCAATTAGTATTTTGAGTCGTTAGAAAGTCATAGAACCCTTACTTGTCGACGTGCGTTCGATCCTAATCTCGGGTCACATCATAAAAGTGGTATCAAAGCCACATCGGCTTTGGTTCGTAGTTTGTGTCTTTAATTTTCTGTTGAAGTATTGTTCGAGTTGTAATTTAATTTTTCGTATTGTTCATTGAAAAAAAACGATCGTGTAAAAAAAAGGAACGATAAAAAAAAAAGAAAAAAAGGCTCGGATAAAAAAAAAGCCAAAAATTCGAAATGAAAAAAAAAGAAGAAGAATATTCATTGTTTCCTTTTGAGTTTAATTTTATTTTCGGTACTTTCCTTTTGGTACTATTTCATAGTTGGTAATTACCTAGTGAGTTTTTCTTATTTTTGGTAGTTTCCTTCTAGTTTAATTTTATTTTTGGAACTTTCCATACAAGTTCTATTTTCTTTTTGGTAACTTCCTTAAGAGTCATATTTTATTTTTGGTTCTTTCCTTCTAGAGTCTAGGCTAATTAAGGTATTTAGATTGTGTCACAAAGATTGATACACATCCAAATCACCCTCTTGCCTTACTTGTTTCTTCTTTCCTTATTCTTTCCTTCTTTCTATCTAGATTTATTTTTGAATTTCCTAATCTAATTGGAACTTCATTAATTAATCAAATTCTTTCCTTTCCTACCTATATTCTAATCGATCACCACCCCATTCCACCTCCAAAACTTTCGATCACCACCCATACACATACATACTCGACCGTACCCCTCCATACATATACCAAATTCTTCCTTGATCTAATAGTAGCATACCCGTCCATTCCCAAAGTTTGGTAAAGCCGTCCCCGAGAAAACAATCCATAAAAAATCGATTCCTTTAGCTAGTTCACAGCACCATACACACGATTTATCACACACTGTGTACCCATATAATGAGTGATACATGAGTGATAAAATCAAGAGTGAAAACAAAAGAGTGAACGTGAGATTGTGAGGTCCTACCTTGTTTTTCTTTACGTTTGTTCGTTTTGTAGGTATCATGAAGAAAGGAAATCATCCCGAGTCATCCTTGACTCCACTTTTTGACCCACACTCGACCATACCATCTTTGGACCCGCCCAAAGATCCATCCAAAGTACCCATGGAGTCCTCTTCGGATCCTACACTACCGTGGGATCCTAAGTGCTACTATGAAGCACTTTCAAAGCACTTTCAGAGACAACACCAGACCATATCCGACAAGATTGATGATTTAGTGCATGCCTTTGAACGCATTAAAACTACTCCAACCGTTATACAAGCCGTTCGAAGACCCGCTAGACACAATGAGCATCAAAACGAGCCAGAAGAGGAGTACTTTGATGAGAATACAGATGTCGGATATGATACACTAGATCGTGGACACTGTCAAAGGCGTGGAAATTACAATGATGACTATGGAGAAGATCGAATGCTTAACAACATCAAAACAAGCATTCCAGAGTTTTAAGGCCTTCACGATCCCGATGTCTACCTAGATTGGGAATGTAAGGTACAGAATATTTTCACATGCTATGACTTTACAGAAGCTAAAAAGGTGCAATTAACATGTTTGGAGTTTAGAGGCTACGCAGCCACTTGTTGGGAGATGTAGCAAGAAAGAAGATGCAGAAATTGAATTCCACCTATTGACAATTGGGAAGAGATGAAAGGATTCTTGCGTGGGCATTTCATTCCAGTCCACTACGAGAAAGCGCTTGAGAAGAAGCTCAACCGGATCAAACAAGGCACCCGTTCGATTGAAGAGTACCATAAAGAGCTAGAAACTGCCTTGAACCGAGTCGGGAAGGAGGAGACCTTAAATGCTACCATCATTAGATACATTGAAGGCATGAATCCCGATATTGCGTGTGAAGTCGAGCTCAAAGACTTCACTAGTATAGTGAAGATGATGCAGTACGCATCGATTGTGGAAAAACAGCTTCGAGAGGGCCGCCGTCGATCTTATCAGATTTTAGGCCCTGCTCGATCTCCTTGGAACAAAGGTACACATTCCACATCACTTTCTACCCCTTCTTCTGAGTCCACACGACCCCGAGGTCAGTCCGGACCCCCAGAATGGTGTTTCGACCGTTCTACACCACAATCCAGCCGTAGAGCTGAGTCTACACCAGCGCCGCCAACAAGGCCCCCATTCTAACAGCTCAATTAGTCCAACACAATGCCGAAATCAGCCTCTTGTCGAGCTCGTGATATCCAATGTCACAAATGCCAATGTTGGGTCATTTTCAGAATCAATGCTCAAACTGACGTGTTCTGTTCCTCAATAAATAGAATGGACTTGAATCAGCCAGTGAAGATGAGGAGGAGCCCCAGTCTAGCACCCCTGAAGCAGTTGACATCCCTGAAGTCGAGCAAGAAGATGAGGAATCCAAGTTACCTCATGTCAGTCTAGTTTCAATCCGCAGTCTGAACATCAATCATGAAGACGAAGAGAAATCGCAGCGAGAGAACATCTTTTACACTCGAGTTGCCATCAAGGATTAGACTTGTGTGATGATTATAGACAGTAGGAGCGTGATCAATGCAATCAGTCAGTACGCTGTCGATAAGCTAGCTCTTACCACGACAAAGCATCCGAAGCCCTACAAGCAGCAATGGCTCACAGATCGTGGTTCTATTTGTATGACAGGTCAGGTACAAGTTTCTTTTACTAAAGGTCATTATTCTGACACAGTTTTGTGTGATGTTATTCCTATGGAGGTAGCACGCATACTTTTAGGAAGACCGTGGTAGTTTGACAGAAAAGCGGTTCACGATGGTTTGGCAAACACCTACTCGATTACTCGAGATGGTCGAACCACTGTTTTGAAGCTATTAACCCCTAAAGCTGTTGCAGAGGATCAAGAAAGGATGCAAGAGAGATTTAAATAAGAACAGGCAAAGACAGCCGCAGTTGCCGCTCGAATCAATTCGGCCGCCACCTCAACGCCGAGTCCTAGCCCTTCTACGACCAATATGATTTATTGGTTCATGGAAAGTCATCCGGATCAGCCTGAAGTAAAGAGCAAAATCGGTCCCTGTTCATCTCAGTTAAAGGCGTAGAAAAAGCACTAAAAGCAGGTTTACCTTTTGTACTCTTATCTTACAAGGACATTGCTACTAATGGTGTTTCTTTGCCTTGTGATGTGCAGCCACTTATGGAGGAGTTCGCGAACGTGTTCCTGGAAGAGATTCCAAGTGGATTACCTCCAGTTCGTGGGATCGAGCACCAGATCGACTTCGTGCCAGACTCCATCCTACCCAACAGACCGGCGTACCGTACCTCGCCCGAGGAGATGAAGGAGATCAACCATAAAGTGAAGGAGTTGTTGGAGAAAAAGCAGATTTGAGAATATATGAGCCCTTGTGCACTTCCATTCATCCTAGTGCCAAAGAAAAACAACGAATGGAGGATGTGCATGGATTGCCGTGCCATCAATAAAATCACGGTTAAGTACAGATTTCCTATCCTTAGACTTGATGATATGCTAGATGAATTAAGTGGTTTTGATGTGTTTTCTAAGATAGATTTAAGATCTGGTTATTTTCAAGTTAGAATGCATGAAGGGGATGAATGGAAAACCGCATTTAAAACAAAGCATGGTTTATATGAGTGGTTAGTTATGCCTTTTGGTCTCACTAATGCACCGAGCACTTTCATGAGATTGATGAGTCATGTTTTGCATGATGTGATTGGAAAATTCGTGGTTGTTTACTTTGATGATATTCTGATTTACAGTCACAGTGCACACGCGTACATAGAACATCTTAGGTGTATTTTTGCTTATTACGTGATGCTAAGTTGTATGAAAACTTGTCTAAGTGTTCATTTTGCATGGATAAAGTCATATTTCTAGGCTTTATCGTCAGTTCACGAGGTATTGAGGTTGACCGTTCCAAAATCAAGGCGATTGAGAAATGGCCAACACCAAAGAACGCCTCTAAGGTTCGATCCTTTCATGGATTGGTTGGGTTTTACCGTTGTTTTGTACGGGATTTCTCCAGTATAGCCGCCCCTCTTACTGAGCTAAGTAAGAAAGACCAGAAATTTGAGTGGGGTAAGCAATAAGAGAATACTTTTAATACTTTAAAATTATTGTTGTGTTCTGCTCCTGTTCTTTGTTTACCTGGCTTTACTAAGACTTTTGAGATAGAGTGTGATACTTCGGGCATAGGTATTGGTGCAGTTTTGATGCAGGATCACCGTCCCATTGCATACTTCAGTGAGAAGCTGAATGGCGCCTCCCTTAGGTATTTCACGTACGATAAAGAGCTCTATGCTTTGAAGCATACGTTGGACACATGGCAGCACTATCTCTGGCCTAAGGAGTTCGTCATCCACACAGATCATGAGAGCTTGAAGCACTTAAAAGGGCAAAACAATCTGAGCAAGAGACATGCGAGGTGGGTCGATTTCATCGAGTCTTTCCCGTATGTTATCAACTACAAGAAAGGTGAAGACAATGTGGTCACCGATGCCCTATCAAGAAGGTACGCTCTTTTGAACTTAATGCATGCCAAGATGCTAGGTTTTGAGTCCATTAAGTCATTATACACGCATGATGAGTATTTCAGCCCCGTATTTGCGTCGTGTAGTGTTAAACCTAGGTCATTTGATGGTTTTTATATGCATGATGGTTTTCTGTTCAAAGAGTCGAAGTTGTGCATCCCGGATTGTTCTATGCGTGAGCTATTAGTGTTAGAATCGTATGCGGGGGGTTTGATGGGTCACTTTGGTGTGCATAAGACATTAAACTTGCTGCATGAACACTTCTTTTAGCCGCATATGCGTAAGGATGTTGAGAATGTGTTTTGTCGTTGCATTACTTGTCGTCAAGCTAAATCTAACGAGTGTTAAAGGTATGAAAAGAGCTGATTTTATTCGAGAGATGCATGAGAAGGTACGTGCACGGATTGAGCACCAAGGCTCACGAATTGCCGCCGCACACAACACAAGGCGCAAGCGTGTCATCTTTCAGCCCGGAGATCGTGTTTATGTTCATTTGAGTCCTGGCCGTTTTCTGAATCTGAGGAAGTCGAAGTTGTCACCCCGTGGAGATGGTCCCTTCATTGTTTTGAGCTGTGTTAATGACATTGCATGCCGTATTGATCTTCTAGGTGAGTAAAAGTGTTCTTCCACTTTTAATGTTGCTGATTTATCTCCTTTTCTTGCAGATGAATTCGACCATGATAAGGATTCAAATTCGAGGAAGAATTCTTTTCGGCAGGGGGGAATGATGAGGACATCCATAGAAATGAGGATCTAAACCCGGAGTTACAATTTAAAGGTCCCGTCACTCGACTAAGACCTAAGAAGTTACAAGACTATTTGCAAGCATCAATTCGCAAGAAGCTTGAAGAAGAAGACGGCGTGCAAGGTAGCTCGAAGTTGATGAACTTGTTGGTATTGGAAGAATATGGAGATCAAGACATGGAGTACATAACATGAAGTAGTGCACATTTGCATGTGGACGTGTGCATGTGTGCATGTTGAAGAACTCACGGCCAAGAGTGAAGATGTCCAAGAAATCAGCCCTTGATATTTTAATTAAGGGGATTGAATTATTAGACTATAGTATTATTTTATTTAATTAGACTATAGTCCAAATTAGATTTTATTTGATTTATTTAGTTAATTTTCGGTCATTGAGTTGATAAGTCATAGGTTTGACTAGAATTTTAATTTAGGGAAGAAACTACCTTAAATAGAATTCTAGTTTAGGGAATTTCCTAGTCTAGTTGGATCTCTTTATGGATCCCATATTTTCATCCCTTTTGAGCTTTATTTTCGGTCCTCCTATTGTTATAAATAGGGGATCCATGTGACATTCATACATTAGACTATATTTGATTAATTAAGCTTTGTTTTCAATATCGTCTCAACCCCGTTAAATCTTTGTGAGTTTTGATTTAAAATACATACTCTTAGTACTAGCAATTCTAGGTTTTAATTCAAGGGAATTCGCCAACCACATTGAGAGATTGTCGGAGACTCGCTACTTGAAGATCAATTTAAAGAATTTGGCCTTGCGTACGTTCAAGATTCAAGGCAACTTTCGGGTTATGATTCACATCAACATCATCACCGCCGTCCAAGTCACCCTCGACGCTATTCATCAACCACCATCGTCCATAGCTTCAATTCCACAAGATCGTAATCAAGTTCTACACCGTGTCATTCAAACCGTAAGTCCATTACAACTCTAACATATCCTATCTACCCAAGCCGTTCTTCACCTTACCTTCACACATGATTTACCTCCATCATAGTCAATCCATTAGCCTTCCAAAACAGCCCTTCGTTTGGATTTTGTGTACATATTGTGTGTCTTAGTTTAGGTATTTTAGTTATTTTAGTCGTCTAGTTAGTTCCGTTATTTTGTCTACGTTATTCCGCATATTTCAATTAGTATTTTGAGTCGTTAGAAAGTCATAGAACCCTTACTTGTCGATGTGCGTTCGATCCTAATCTCGGGTCACATCAATTTGTATCTTGTTAGCTGTCGAATTGAATCCTTCATTCATCTGACGTTGTTCGAGTCCTTAAGTCTTCCGCTTGCGTATAACTCGTGTCTTGGAATCATTGTCCGGGTTACAGTTTAATAATTCAAATAAAGTCTAAAATAACAGTGTAACACGGTTCCCCTATTTATAATACATAAGGGGGGCGAAATTTGATGCTAATAAGACCTAAAAAACTGATCCAAAAGGGATCTCTAACTATACTAGGAAGATACCTAAACTAGAATTCTATTTAAGGTAGGAAATTGCCTTAAATACAATTCTAGTCAAACCTATTTAATAATGGATGAAAATTACACCAAATAAATAATTAAAAATTTGATCTAAACTATAGTCTAAATTAATTAAATAAATACTATAGTCTAAATAAAATTCAACCCCTAATTAAATTAATTAAAGGGCTGAAAACAGCTCCATGCACACACGTGATTCACGTCGCCATCTTCATGTATGCGACGTGCATGGGCATGCTTGTTCTTCATGTTTTCTTCTTCAAACCTTGATCTCCAATCTTTAATTGTTAGCAAAGTAACAAGTTTGTGGTTGCTCTCAACTCCTTTGTCATCTTCGAACTTCTTACATACAAATGCTTGGAAAAATCCTTGCAATTGTAATGCGATTCCGTCATGCTCAAGAACATGAAAGATTATCATAAAACGCAGACTCAAGAACGGAACAGACGATGACTATGTAAGGGTTCAAAATAATACCGGGACTGATGAGATTGAGCTAAGCAAAGAAGAAGATGATACGAAGCTGCAGTTCAAAGGTCCTATGACGCGTTTGCGAGCTAAGAAGTTGCAAGCTTATCTACAAGCTTCAATAAGGCACAAATTCGAATTGCATGAAGATAAAGTGAAGAGCAGATCGAGATTGATTACCATGCTATCCATTGATGATGAAGAAGGAAGCATGAAGACGTGAGAAGAAGGATGACGCCATTTGGACGTGTGCATGAAAAGTTATACGCGTTTGCATGGGAAATCGGGAGATGCTGTTTTTCATGCAAATGTGGCAAGGATTAAATCACACATGGGCCACGAATTATTCATCAATATTTCAGCCCATGTCGTGTAACTTAAGGTCCAAATAGGCGAGATTGAAGGCCCAAGTCAATTTGGAATTTATCTTTATCTAGATAGATTTTTCCTACTTTATTTTTGGTATCTTTTAATTCTTTCCTTAAAAACAGATTTTGGATAAGGAAACAATCCTAGATAGATTAGGACTAGTTAGGATCGATTTCTTTCGTTATTAGAACTCTAATTTTCATCCATTATCTCTCCTATAAATAGGAGTACCATGTGACACTTTAAAAGTTAGACAATTGCTTGAGTTTGAGATTTATTCCTCCCTTTTGTCTCTGATCCTTTGGTTGATCTTTTATTTACAAAAAATTCTATTGTTCTAGAAAATCAAGTCTTATTTAAGTTCTTCGTGGTATTTTCGAGTACTTGGGAGAATTGCCATCCGGAGAAGTTAGACGTGCGCGTTCGAGTTGCTACAACACGGGTTCGCCGCTTTAGCCAATCCATCTACCTTCCACCGCCGCCAATACCACCCCCACAACATCCACCACTATTCTCACCGCCGTTCGCCGCCGTGAACAGCCACCATCAATTCATACCAAGTGCTCCAATCGAGTTTTAGTTCGTGTCCTTTTTTCTAGTAAGTTTTTATCGTTTTAATCGAGTCGAATTTCATCCATTTATCTACCTGACATAGTTCGTTCCTAAAGTCTTCCATGTGCATAAAACTCATGTCTTGGATACATTTTCCGGGTCACATATATAAATTTGGTATCAGAGCCACGTCAGCTCTGCTGGTCGTGGTTCAATCCGACATGTCATTTATCTTTCGTACGTGTCATTTATTTTTGTCTACGTGTTTCGAGTTGTAATCTGATTATTCAGCCCTTGATATTTTAATTAAGGGGATTGAATTATTAGACTATAGTATTATTTTATTTAATTAGACTATAGTCCAAATTAGATTTTATTTGATTTATTTAGTTAATTTTCGGTCATTGAGTTGATAAGTCATAGGTTTGACTAGAATTTTAATTTAGGGAAGAAACTATCTTAAATAGAATTCTAGTTTAGGGAATTTCCTAGTCTAGTTGGATCTCTTTATGGATCCCATATTTTCGTCCCTTTTGAGCTTTATTTTCGGTCCTCCTATTGTTATAAATAGGGGATCCATGTGACATTCATACTTTAGACTATATTTGATTAATTAAGCTTTGATTTCAATATCGTCTCAACCCCGTTAAATCTTTGTGAGTTTTGATTTAAAATTCATACTCTTAGAACTAGCAATTCTAGGTTTTAATTCAAGAGAATTCGCCAACCACATTGAGGGATTGTCAGAGACTCGCTACTTGAAGATCAACTTAAAGAATTTGGCCTTGCGTACGTTCGAGATTCAAGACAACTTTTGGGTTGTGATTCGTATCAACTTCATCATCGTTGACCAGCCATCATCGACGTCACTCATCCTCACCGTCGTCCATAGCGCCATCACTCCACAAGATCGTGATCAAGTTCTACACCGTCTCATTCAAACCCGTTACAACTCTAACATATCCTATCTACCCCAAACCATTCTTCACCTAAACCTCACAAACATCATCCTGTCATCATAACCGTTCCATTAGCCCCCCAAAACAGACCCTTACCGTTGGTTTATGTTTTAAGTTGTGTGTCGTAGTCTAGGTATTTTAGTTAGTTTTAGTCGTCTAGTTTCGTCCTATATTTTTAGTTTGATATTTCCGCATATTTCTCAAGCTATTAGAAGTCATAGAACCCTTACTTGTCGACGTGTATTCGATCCTAATCTCAGGTCACATCATAAAAGTGGTATCAAAGCCACGTCGGCTTTGGTTCGTGGTTTGTGTCTTTGGTTCGTGGTTTGTTTTGCTTATTGCGTTATGCAAAGTTGTATGGAAACTTGTCTAAGTGTTCATTTTGCATGGATGAAGTCATATTTGTGGGCTTTGTCGTCAGTTCACGAGGTATTGAGGTTGTCCGTTCCAAAATCAAGGAGATTGAGGAATGGCAAACACCAAAGAACGCCTCTGAGGTTCGATCCTTCTATGGATTGGCTAGGTTTTACCGTCGTTTTGTACGGGATTTCTCCAGTATAGTCTCCCCTCTTACTGAGCTAAGTAAGAAGGACCGAAAACTTGAGTGGGGTAAGCAACAAGAGCATGTTTTTAATACTTTGAAATCATTGATGTGTTCTGCTCATGTTCTTTGTTTACCTGAATTTACTAAGACTTTTGAGATCGAGTGTGATGCTTTGGGCATATGTATTAGTGTAGTTTTGATGCAGGATCACCGTCCCGTTGCACACTTCAGTGAGAAGCTGAATGGCACCTCTCTTAGCTAATCCACATACCATAAAGAGCTCTATGCTTGAAGCGTGCGTTGGGTACATGACAGCACTATCGTTGGCCTAAGTAGTTCGTTATCCACACGGATCATGAAAGCTTGAAGCACTTGAATGGGCAAAACAATCTGAACAAGAGACATGTGAGATGGGTCGTGATGAGATCGTACAAAGCAAAGAAGAAGATGATCCGGAGCTGCAGTTCAAAGGTCCTATGACGCGTTTGCGAGCTAAGAAGTTGCAAGCTTATCTACAAGCTTCAATAAGGCACAAATTCGAATTGCATGAAGATGAAGTGAAGAGCAGCCCGAGATCGATCACCATGCTATCCATTGATGATGAAGAAGGAAGCATGAAGATGTAAGAAGAAGAATGACGCCATTTGGATGTGTGCATGAAAAGTTATACGCGTTTGCATGGAAAATCGGGAGATGCTATTTTTCATGCAAAGGTGGTGAATATTTTGAACACAATATGGACCGAATTAAATCAGCCCATATTCGTGTGTTTTGGATCCAAATTGGCGTGGAATTGAAGGCCTAAATCCACTTTTGGATTTATCTTTATCTAGATAGATCTTTCTTATTTTATTTTTGGTATCTTTTGATTCTTTCCTTAAAAAACAGATTTTGGATAAGGAAACATTCCTAGTTTGACTAGAACTAGTCAGGATCGAATTCTTTAGTTATCAGGACTCTAATTTTCGTCCATTATGTCTCCTATAAATAGGAGTACCATGTGACACTTTAAAAGTTAGACAATTGCAAGAATTCAAGAAGTTATTTCTCTTTTGTCTCCTGATCTTCTGTTGATCGAAAATACCTCAAACAATTCTATTGATTTAGTACTTCAATAGTCTTATTTAAGTTCTTCAGGGTACAATCGTGTACTTGGGAGAATTGCTATCTGGAGAAGTTAGATGAGTGCGTTCGGGTTGATTTAATACGGGTTCACCGATTTAGCCAATCCACAAGACCACCTTCACCGCCGCCAATTCCGCTCTTCACGACGACCGCCGTAGTTCTCACCATCGTCCGCTGCCATGTCCAGCCCCTCGAAGTCATACCACGTGTTCCAATCGAGTCCTTGTTTTCTAGTAAATTTTACCATTTTAATCGAGTCGGATTGTATCCATTTGTCTAGCTGATATAGTTCATTTCTTAAGTCTTCCGCGTGCATAAATCTCTTGTCTTGGATATATTGTTCGGGTCAAATCATAAATTTGGCATCACAGCCACGTCAGCTCTGCTGGTCGTGGTTCAATTCGACGTGTCATCTACGTGTCAATTATCCCTCATACGTGTCATTTAATTTTTCGTATCGTGTCTTTGTAATCTGATTAATATTCATTGAAAAAAAAGGAGAAAAGGCATCGGTTGTATAAAAAAAATAAAAAAAAACCGACGATAAAAAAAAATCAGATTTATTTCTTGTTGAATTCGATTTTATCCTTGTTTTAGATTTGTTTTCCATATATTTAGGGATTCTTAGATTGTGTTCACATTGGTCAAACACATCCAAAAGTCTCTTTCCTTTTCCATTAGATTTCCTACCTTGATTAGATTTCTTCCATCCTCATCCACATCTAATCAAGATCTCTCATCCTAATCCACCCTATTTTCGATCCATACACCTAAAGAGATCGAAATCTTCATCTCTTTCCTATCTACACCCGGTTCACCTTATACACCACATAGTCTATACACCCATACACCCATACACTCGTACACCATACACCTGTGGTCCAATATACCATCTAGCTGAATTACTCATCCATATGCCTACTTCTACTCTTAGCAACCTTCCGGCTAGATTCTATCCGTTGGAGCTTGAAGAAGACCCAGAGGAGCTAGTCAAGAGAAGATTGTTTCGATCAACCCACCCCCATATTCATTCACACACGTGCACCAAATCTTTGAGAGACATACACGAGTGGAAAAATCAAGAGTGATATACACGAGCGTTTGTGAGGAATTGTGAGGTCTTACTTTGCTTTTTCTTCACGTTTTTTCGTTTTGCAGGTACAATGAAGAAAGGAACCAACAAAGAGGTGTCTACTCCACCTCTTAAGGAGCCTAGATCGCCAAATACACCAGACGAGTAGTCTTACTCATCCAAACCACCCTGGGATGCTAAGTACCAATATGAAGCTCTAGTAAAGCATTTTGAGCGACAGAATCGTCTACTGAAAGACGAACTTGGCAACCAAGTAGCTGAACTGCAAGAGGAACTTGCAAGGCTCAAAACCCAATTGACCACGTCCCAAACAGTCTAAGGAGAGCCTGAGAGGCAATCCGAGCCTCAAGACAACACAGAGAGGCAATCTGAGCCTCAAATCAATGGAGCGAGGCAACCTGAGCCTCAAAATAATGCAGAGAGACGTACCGAGCCTCAAGTAGAATACCCTGGCCGACGCCAACATCAGAGAGATGTTCAAAGGCTGCCCCGTGAGCCTACGTTTGAAGAAGACTATAACTATGGATACGATTCCTATGCAGCCAGTGATTATGAAGCTGATTACACACCACAAGGGCAAAGAGGATGCCATGGACGACCCTGAGGTCCCCATAAGCGTGCGAACTATCATGATGATGATAATAGTAGGCTCAACAATATCAAGACGAGCATACCCGAGTTTAAAGGCCTTTATGATCCCGATGTCTACTTAGATTGGGAACGTGAGGTAGAGAAGATCTTTACATGCTACAACTTTTTAGAGCAAAAGAAGGTGCAACTCGCATGCTTAGAGTTTAGATGCTACGCAGCCTCATGGCGGGAAATTCAACAAGAAAGAATGTGCAGAAATCACAATCCACCAATCGACAATTGGGAAGAAATGAAGGGATTTCTGCTAGGTCGATTTATTCTCATTCACTATGAAAGAGAGCTTGAGAAGAAGCTCAACCGGGTCAAGCAAGGTACTAGATCGATTGACGAGTACCACAAGGAGTTGGAGACCCTTTTGAACAGAGTCGGGAAGCAAGAGACCTTAAATGCTACCATCATTCGGTACATTAAAGGTATGAACCCAGATATAGCATGTGAAGTCGAGCTCAAAGACTTCACCAGTGTAGAAAGAATGGTGCAGTACGCATCGATTGTGGAAATGTAGCTGAGAGAGGGTCACCGTCGATCCCACTATAATTCAGCCCCTATACGCCCCTCTTGGAATAACGGTACACCTTACACATCACTTTCTACCCCTTCTACTGACTCTACATGACCTAGGGGTCCATCCAGACCACCCGAACGGTGTTTCGACCGTTCTACACTGCAGTCCAGCCGTAGACCCGAGTCTACGCCACCCACTCAGCCTCGATCGAACCCTACTCGGCCAACCCAAGGTGTGACGCCCCCCAGTGCAGCCCCTAATCGAGCTTGTGATATTCAATGTCACAAATTTCAAGGTTGGGGCCATTTCCAAGCTCAATGTCCGAACCGGCGAGTTCTATACTTAACGAAATCCAATGAAGTCGAATCAGCCAGTGAGGGTGAAAAGGAGATAATGGACGACGCCACACTAGAGAAAAAGGTCGAGAATGAAGCATCTCATGATGCCTTCATTATCTGCATCATCTAGATGATCTGAGTAGAGATGCTCCCTGCTGCAATATATTCAGCTTCTGCTATAGATAGAGATATGCAGTTCTGCTTCTTACTGAACCAGGAAACAACATTGTTTCCTAAAAAGAAACAAGCACCTGAAGTGCTTTTTCTATCATCTAGGGATCCAGCCCAATCAGCATCACAGTATGCAGTAATACTTGCATTTGTATCAGAAGTATACCACAAACTGTAGTCAGCAGTTCCATTGATGTACTTGATGATGTTCTTAACAGACTTCATGTGACTATCCTTAGGACAGGACTGATATCTGACACATACTCCCACACTGTATCCTATATCTGGTCTGCTTGCAGTAAGGTAAAGGAGACTTTCAATCATGCTTCTATAGAGGGTTTGATCAACTTCAGCTCTTGCATCACCTTTTTCAATCTTGACTGTAGTGCTAATAGGAGTTCGTTCGTGCTTAGAATTTTCAAGCTCAAACTTCTTCACCAAGTTTCTGGCATACTTGGATTGAAAGATGAATATCCCTTCTTCTGACTGCTTTATCTGAAGTCCTAGAAAGTATTTTTGATCTCTAACAAGGCTCATCTCAAATTCAGTTTCCATGTCTCTGATGAAGTCCTGGACCATCTTATCAGACACTGATCCAAACACTATATCATCCACATATACTTGAACCACAATTAATTGTGATTTTTCTTTTCTGATGAAAAGTGTTATGTCTTCCCCTCCTCTGTTGTATCCTTTGCTTACTAGGTATGTAGCCAGTCTTTCATACCATGCTCGAGGAGCTTGCTTCAAGCCATATAATGTCTTCTTTAGTTTGAACACAAACTCTGGATGATGTGGATCTTCAAACCCTTTCCTAGTATTTTGGATTAATTTATTTTGAATTAATCTGAATAAATTGTGATTTTTGTCACATATCATTTTCCACATTTTTGGGAATTTATTAGATATTTTATTTTGAATTAAAACGTGGATATTACTTGATTTTGACGTGTTCAAAATCTGTTCCGAATTTCATGGGGACGTGATGTTCCCACTCCTTCTTGGACACTAACTGTTACATGAGATCGTGGGTCACTGGAGTAACCGCTACTATTGCACGATGTTGAAGAACGTGTGCCACACAATGCAGAGGACGGTTATCTCAAATCCATTTCAGCAATGGGTAGTGGAAGACGGTTGATTCAAGTCCAAGTGCTCTAGGATCGTGAAGCAACTGCCAATACAAGATGGAAGAAGTATTTAAGGTCTCCTTAGATCTTAAAAATATTTATGCAAGCAGGTTATCACCGTGGTTTGTGAGAAGCTCTGAATCTTGCATCTAGTGTCATCTCTGAAATCCAAGACATCTTTCTCGACATCTGCCTAGCATCCCAATTAGCTGGAGACTTTCATTCCAGTTGTGCGTGTAGGTTAGATAGTCAACTTTGAGAAGTCTAGGATTTAGAGTGACTGATTGTAATCTATCTATGTGTTTAGATAGGTTTGTTTTTGAGTGATTATTCGAGTGAGTGAAGCTAGGATGGTCATCTGTATGTTTTATGCTGTGTTGTCAAGGGAGTGAACCGAGACTACATCAGCATTATTTTTGTATTTCACTTGTGATAGTGAATTTCACCTTGAGGCAATCACACACCATAAGGAGTGTGATTTAAAACTTATTGTGTGCAAAGTTCTGTTTATATTTTCGCTGCATGTTGAAGGCAATGTGGTAACACTAGCTTCAACATTACATTTAACTTTGCAATTTACATCCGTAATTCACATTGTTTCAGGCAACAAATTTTAACAAGTGGCATCAAGAGCCGATACTTGACACACTAAGTACTCGATCCGGTGTTTTTTGAAATCTGTGATGGATATTCAGATTAATCAATGTCGTCCTCCTGCTCTAGATAGCAATGGTGGTAATTATGTCATGTGGAAATCTCGAATGAAGATTTATATCAAATCTATCGATGAAAGAGCATGGATGACAGTGATTGAAGAATGGAGCCCTCCTAGGATGGAAGCTCTGAATGGAGATTTTGTTTTAACTCCAGAATCTCAATGGACAAATGATGAGAGAATAATCTCAAATTTTAATGCTCACGCTCTGAAAGCGATTTTTATTTTAGTCGATGTTCCATACTTCAAAATGATTTGCAATTGTGTTACTACATATCAAGCATGGACCATTCTTCAAGAACATTGTGAAGGGTCTGCCAGTGTAAGGAAGACCAAACTAAGCTTGCTCACATCAAAATTTAAAAATTTGCGCATGTTTGAAGATTAAACTATTTCATCTTACGCTGAAAAATTATGTGAGATCTCAAATCAATCCACCGCTCTTGGGAGTCCAATCTCTAATGAAAACATGGTTAGCAAGTTGCTTCGAACTCTCCCAGAAAGATTCAATATGAAAATTTCTGCGATTGAAGAAGCACATGATGTAGGAACCATGAGTATGAGTGAAGCGGTCAGCATCTTGCTAACTTTTGAGATGAACCTGCAAAATCAGAAAGCAAACTCAACTTCAAAGAGAATTGCTCTGCAGACAACAACGGTGTCATCTGATGTTCATGACGATGTTGACGGTCTTTAGGAAATCAACGAGAAAGAGAATCTAAGTGTTGTACTCCTGACAAAGAAGTTCAACTAACTGGTTCATTCCATGAAGAAAAGCTCCCCAAATATCAAACCTCGACGACTGTTTCACTCTCCATCCTCATCAACATCAAATTCTGGAAGATCAAATGTCATGAAGGAAGTTGCTGACATTGGGAAAGACATTGATTCAGTGCAATGTAGAGCATGCTCTAGGTATGGACATTATTCAAACGAATGTCCAACAGCAGGAAGAAGATAAAGAAATAATTTTAATGCTATTCTCAGTGATGATTCTGATGTTGAACATGATTCAGATCAGAGAGTCTTGTTCATCAATGTCATGGAAGATGATGATCAGATTATTGATGCTCTGAATGATATTGATGAACTTGATGAACTTGACATTGAAAAATGTGAAGTTGAAGATGAAGTTCTTCTAGATGTTAAAGCAAAAGCTACTGAGATTTCACCCAATACGACAAATTGGTATGAAATGACTCTTCTGGATGAATTCAATCAGGCTTCTGAAATCAGAGAACATGATCCACATGAAGAACAACCTACTGCCTCACTTCAAGAACTCAACAATGTTGTGAATGAAGTCTGCACTCAGTGGACAACTTAATCAAAAGAGCTGAGATTTCTCATGGAAGAAAACCAGTTTCTAAGAGGAAAGGTTGTAAGTCTGGAAATTAGACTTACCAGGAGTGATGTTGAAATCAGCAAACTAAAGTAGGAAGTGGAGGACACCTCAAGAACATTTCAGAAGTGGAATCAAGGAACTAATGTCCTAAATGAAGCCTTAACATTGGGACAGACAGATAGAGCTAGATTGGGATTCTCTAATAAATCCTCCATGTCTTTCTCAAACAACAATGTTGTTTAGTTTGTGAAAGGTAACAACTCAAGCACGACTACAAGGAACAATGTTGTAGATGATGATCAGAAGCAATGCAAGGGCTCAAAGGTGCGTAAATATGTGTGCCATTACTATCAGGAGCCTGGACATATCAAACCACATTGCTTCAAGTTTCATGATGATGTTGCAACTGGAAGAACAACATCAGGGATCACATCTAGGAACAAGAATCTGAAGAAGTCCAAAAAGATGAAGGTTACATGCAATGTTTTGTACACATCCCTGAAGGCCAACATTACTGGAACATGGTACGTCGACAGTGGATATTCTCGACACATGACAGACAATAAGGAGTTTTTTGAAGAATATACCACTACAAACAAAGGCAAAGTCAGTTACGGAGGAGGAGCTCAAGGAAACATTGTTGGAAAAGGTACATTAAATGTCAAACATTTTCCTAAGCTTCAGAATGTCCTATATGTTGAAGGATTGACGGCCAATTTGATCAGTATTAGTCAGCTTTGTGACGATGGTATGCATGTCAAGTTTGACAAAAATACTTGTGAAGTGTTTGACAAACACGACAAATGCATAATGTTTGGGAGCCGTGCATCTGAAAATTGCTACCATGCTGAAAAAGATGAAACCTGCAACATGACTGTAAATGATGAAACAAAGTTAATTCATCAAAAACTCGGTCATGTGAGCATGGTAAATTTGAAAAAGCTGATTGTGTTTGATGTTGTTCGTGGCCTGCCAAATTTGAATATTGATCATGATGTTGTATGTGGTGCCTGCCGAAAGTGAAAACAAACCAGAATTCCTTACAAAAGCCTGGGTGGTTGTCAAACAACAAGATCTTTTCAACTCTTACACATGGACATCATGGGACCAGTCGATACAAAGAGTATGAGTGGTAAGAGTTTCATCCTTGTCATTGTTGATGATTTCTCAAGGTATACTTGAGTTGAATTTCTGCAGGAAAAATCTAAAACTTTCAAGGTCTTCAAAAGATTCTGCCGCACAATGTTTCTGCAATTTGACAGCAACATTGCATGTATAAGAACAGATCATGGAAGAGAATTTGAGAATGCTGCATTCGATGATTTTTGTGAAAGAAAGGGAATACTCCATGAGTATTCAGCTTCCAAAACTCCACAACAAAACGGAGTAGTGGAAAGAAAGAATCGAACTCTGCAGGAAATGTCATGTGCAATATTACAGACTAAAGGGCTTTTAAAGAAGCTGTGGGCTGAAGCTGTTAACACAGCATGTCACATCGAAAACAGAGTCTATCTTCGACCAGGAAGAAAGGAGACTCCATATGAACTTCTAAGAGAGAGAAAGCTAAATCTCAAATATTTTCATGTGTTTGGATGTGTCTGTTACATCCTGAATGATAGAGATCACCTTGGAAAGTTTGACTCCAAGAGTGACAAAGGACTATTCTTGGGATATGCTCAAAACAGCAGAGCATATCGGGTTCTTAATCTAAGAACTAAGGTCATACAAGAATCTGTCAATGTTATGTTTGATGATCTTGCAGGTCTGGCGACGAGAACTGAAGAAGATGATGTGGCATTTCTCTTACATGAACCAGATGTTTCCGACAAGGAGTCCAGTAACACTGACAAAAGTCCTATGAAAAGTTCTGATGTCAAAACCAATGTTTCTTCTCCGTCAGTGAATGAATCAACATCACCCCAGACACCAGATTCAGACTCCTCATCTGAAAGCGATGATGAACAACTTCCGCTAGCTTAGTATGAACCAAGACGTGATCCTCCAAGGAGAATCAAAAGAGATCACCCAAATTTCCAAATCATCAGTGATGGATCTCAAGGAGTTAAAACCAGAATAAAAAGCTCAGCCGATTTTGCTGAATTGGTTAAACAGGCTTGCATGTAATCAGTTATTAACCTTGTGTCCATTTCATATTTTCTATCCAGTGTTGAACCTAAAAATGTCAAAGAAGCATTAAAAGATGAATTCTGGATAGAAGCAATGCGTGATGAGCTGATTCAGTTTGTTCGAAATAATGTGTGGGAATTAGTTCCAAGGCCTGAAAATAAAAATGTAATTGGAACTAAATGAATTTTTAAGAACAAGACTGATGAGTCTGGGAATGTGGTTAGAAACAAATCTAGGCTAGTGGCACAAGGTTATACACAAGTAGAAGGAATAGACTATGATGAAACATTCACTCCTATTGCTAGAATAGAGTCTATCCGTCTCCTACTTGCCATTGCTTGCCACATTGGATTTACATTGCATCAAATGGATGTCAAAAGCGCCTTTCTGAATGGCACTTTGAATGAGGAAGCCTATGTTGAACAACCAAAAGGCTTTGAATGTCATAAAAAACCAAATCATGTACTGAAACTACACAAGGCTTTGTATGGGCTTAAACAAGCTCCTAGAGCTTGGTATACTCGCCTTACGGAGTTTTTAATTGACTTTGGCTTTTCAAGATGAGTGGTTGATAAAACATTGTTTATCAAAAAGATTCACAAACACATCACTATTGTACAAATCTATGTTGATGATATTGTGTTTGGATCCACTTGTTCTAATCTCCTCAGTGAGTTTGTTGATGCAATGTGCAGCATATTTGAGATGAGCACGGGCAGTAAATTGGCCTATTTTCTTCGTCTCCAAATCAAGCAAGATAAAGATGGGATTTTTATATCTCAAAGCAAGTATGCCAAAAATCTGATCAAGCGCTTCAGACTTGAAGTTGCAAAACCCATGAAGACACCAATGGGATCCTCTGAAAAACTGAGCAAAGACGATGTTAGAGTCAATGTTGGCCCAACAATGTATAGAGGAATGATTGGAAGCTGGCTCTACTTGACTGCCAGCAGACCTGACATCATGTTCAGTGTTGGAGTATGTGCTCTATATCAAGCTCAACTCAAGGAGTTTCACTTGTAAGCTGTCAAAAGAATAATTCGATACGTTGCTGGTACAGTCAACTTTGGAATCAGGTACTGTAAAGATACAAACATGAGCCTTATTGGATACAGTGATTCAGACTAAGTAGGCGATGTTGATGATAGGAAGAGCACAAGTGGTGGTTGCTTCTTTTTGGGGAGCAATATGGTTTCTTGGTCAGGCAAGAAACAAAATTGCATCTCCTTGTCAACACCTGAATCTGAATACGTTGCAGCTGCAAGTTGTTGTGCTCAGTTGGTCTGGTTGAACCAAATGATGAAGGACTATGGCATGACAATCTCATCACTTACCTTGCTATGTGATAATGCCAGTGCTATTGAAATATCTAAGAATCCAGTTCAACATTCACGTAATAAGCACATCGATATTCGCCATCACTTTATCAGAGACTTGGTGGAAAAGGAGATCATAAACATCAAGTATATATCCACTGAGAACTAAACAACGGATATTTTTACCAAGCCCCTTGATTTTAAGAGATTTTCTTCCTTGAGAAAGTCTCTTGGAATGTGCTCTGTTTAATTAGATCTTTATGTTTACTGATGTTGAACTTAATGTGAGTTTGTTTTTATCAACATCAGTTGTTTATCTTGTTAGTCCTTTTAGTTTTCTTTTAAGTAAAGTTCAAAGGTTTACTTAATGAAATTATGGTTTATCTGCTCATAATTTAAAACTATCAGCTGCTTGAAATTGTGTATCTGTGTTTATGAATGAAATACCCTTGACCTTAAAAAGGTAAGCTATAAAATTTTTGGGTTTATTTTATTCATTGTTTGTAAATGTTGTAGCTGATGTTTTGTGCAAGATTGCAGAGAAACCATATTCTTCAGAAAATATATGCCTAGAATTATATTTGTTATGAATATGGATTCCGTCTTTTTATTCTTTTATATACAAAAAAGGGGGAAACAGAAACTATTTTGGGACCCATAAAGATTCATTTTTTGAATTTTTGTGATAAATACACGTTTTGATATGGTGTATCCCTATCCACTAATTCTATTTTATTTAATTATTTTTCTTGATAAGGAAAATCAAAAAAGTGGGTGATGTGACAGGGGTCTATTTCGATTTTTGAGGGTGAAGAGATATGTCAACCCATTTTTGAAAATGTTTTTTAATTACTCTCACTCTCTCAAAGCCTCTTCATCTCCCACTCTTGGTTTCTCGCTTCTTCGAGTTTTTTTTTTCAGAATATCAATGGCGGAATCCAAGGATATCTCTGCCATGTTTGAAATAATGAAATAAATGTTTGAGAAGACTATGGGCACTCCATCTTCTGCCTCTGGTCCTGCTGGAACATCAGCTATCACACCCTCCGCTACATCCACTCCCGCAGTAACTGCAACAGTCGAACTCACTCCAGAAGGACCTAAATCGGAGTCCGACAAACCCCCATCTCCTCAAACGGAACATGCAGACACTACTATGGAAAAAGTCGAAGTTCCTGACTCCATATTAGTGCTAAACCCCACTCTTCTCCAACACATAAGTCCTGGTGCTGAAGAAAACCCTATCGACCCAGATCTGGAGCTCCACACTCAAGCTCTTGCCGAGAAAAAGAAGAGTGGCTCTACTCGCAAGTCAAAACCCTTCAAAGAAGAGACCGGTGAGGGTTTGAGCAAAAAGGCAAGAAGAACTCTGAAATTGGAAGAAAAACCAGCAAGGTCTTTGAAAGATGAGTCCGAGGATGAAGAGAATCCCCCTGAAAATTCTCCAGATAAAACTATTGGTGATGTGGAAGTTGAGGATGAACTACAAGAGGAGCCTCTTTCTGCGATACCAGAGGACGATGTTCCTACCAAGCCTACGACTTCAGGACAAACTTTGAAAGGAAAAGGGAAAAAGGGCGCCACATCTGTCCCTAAGAAGAAGGAACTCTCTCCCACCCCTTCACAAGAAATGGTCTCCTCCGACACAGCCAAGGAGATAGTCTCTCCATCTCCCACTCATTCAGCTGAGACATTCTATTCTCGGCATGCTAAAAATCTTCATAAAAATATCATTCTTCGCCCCATGCGAGTCGAAAAACAAATTGATGTGCTTAGTTTTAAGAAGTATGGGGTAGATGTTTTCTTGAAAGAGAGGGGTCTCTGGAAATCTGTTACTGAATTGTCTTCATTTGAACCTGATGTTATTACTGAATTTTATGCGAATGTGTCTCCTGAGATGAGTGATAAGTCTAAGAGCAAATTTGGAGAGGTTTATATGCGCGATAAAATCTATATTTTAAACCCTATGCTGATCAACAAATTCTTGGGTCTGGGTAATGATTCTGATATTGTTAGCCTAGACTTAATTGATAATGTTGTTGGAACTGTTACTGGTGGTCTGGTGACTAAGTGGATTAACAAAATTTCCACTTCTAAGCTCACATTTTTCTACTCTGTTTTACACAAATTGATTGTGTGTAATTGGTTACCCACCACCAACACTTCAGTCCTCACTGTTGATCAAGCCATCTTGCTCTTTAAACTTGGCACAAAAATCCCCTTCAATCTCAGAGAATACATTTTTGATTGCATGTTGAAGTCGGCTGCAAAGACAAACACCGCCAGCATTTTACTGTTTTCTTGTCTCATCTATGCCCTTCTAGTTGACCAAGGTGTGAAGCCAAATAAGAAGAAGATAGTTACTGAAACTGCAACTATCTCTATCATCAAGTCTAAAGGGAATGAAGATCGTATAATTGATCTCCCTTATACCTTCGGTCGAAGTTCAACAGCTGCCTCAAGGGATGTTGGGCAGGATGTTGCTGCAGATTGTGCACTCTCTCCTCCTATTTCAGAAAGTGATATAGCAAGTGCTTCCTCGCACTTGACGACAATTTCTGTGCAGGTTTTAAATTCCTATGTTTCACAGATGGATTCATTGATTCATCAAAGCACAGTGCTCACCAATGCAATGGTTGAGCTTCGTCAAGCACTTCGGGGAACTCTTTCTACACAAAAAGGGAGAGTAGATGTTGCTACTGCTGGTGATGATGGTGCTGAAGGGGAGAAGGCTGGAAAGTCCGTGGCTAAGGTAAAGGGGAAGAAGAAACTATGATGTATTATCAAAAACAATTTTATTTAAGGTTTATGTATTGTGCTGGACACAGTCTTGTTTTGGATGTGTTTACATCCTTGTTTATTTTTTATGTGCTAGACACATTTAGTTTTGTTGTTGGGTATCCGTGATTGGATATCTCTGGATATTTATGTTTTAAATCATCAGCATGGTTTGATAATTTTTGCTATATAAATTCTGTTTGCATAGTTTGTTATGTGATGTTTTTGTTAAGAATGATCTCAACATTGTGATTGTTTTCGCATGTTTTAAGATATGTGTGATTGTTTTCACATGTTTTAAGATATGTGTTGTTTGATATGTTGAGAATGTTCTCAACATTGTATACTTCTGTATAGGGGATAATTACCCATATATTTATTGTACAGGGATAAATACCCAACGTAGTTGTATACTATTGTATAGGGGATTATACCCACTAACATTTTTTTTCGATAATGACTTAAGGGGGAGCAGACCTTAAGGAGGAGTTTTTGAACTCCAATATTTTTGATCGTATTCCGTTGCGGCTCTAATCACATATATGTTGAGCTTTATGTTTTGTGAAGAACGGATAAGCTTAAGGGGAAGATTGTTGAGTATGACGTGTTCTAGATGATGTTATCACTTCGGTCATAACATTGCAATCAATGTCGTACCTAATGTTGTTCTGTCATTCTCGTCACATTGAATATAACACTCGAATTGTTAATCTTATCCTTTCCTAGTATTTTGGATTAATTTATTTTGAATTAATCTGAATAAATTGTGATTTTTGTCACATATCATTTTCCACATTTTTAAGGATTTATTGGATATTTTATTTTGAATTAAAAAGTGGATATTACGTGATTTTGACTTGTTTGAAATATGTTCCGGATTTCATAGGGACGTCATGTTCCCACTCCTTCTTGGACACTAACTGTTGCAGGAGATCGTGGGTCACTAGAGTAACCGCTACTATTGCACAATGTTGAAGAATGTGTGTCACACAATGCAGAGGACGGTTATCTCAAGTCCACTTCAGCAATGGGTAGTGGAAGGCGGTTGATTCAAGTCCAAGTGCTCTAGGATCGTGAAGCAAATGCCAATACAAGATGGAATAAGTATTTAAGGTCTCCTTAAATCTTAAAAACATTTATGCAAGCAGGTTATCACCGTGGTTTGTGAGAAGCTCTGAATCTTGCATCTAGTGTCATCTCTGAAATCCAAGACATCTTTCTCGACATCTGCCTAGCATCCCAATTAGCTGGAGACTTTCATTCCAATTGTGCTTGTAGATTAGATAGTCAACTTTGAGAAGTCTAGGATTTAGAGTGACTGATTGTAATCTATCTATGTGTTTAGATAGGTTTGTTTTTGAGTGATTATTCGAGTGAGTGAAGCTAGGATAGTCCTCTGTATGTTTTATGCTGTGTTGTCAAGGGAGTGAACCGAGACTACATCAGCATTGTTTTTGTATTTCACTTGTGATAGTGAATTTCACCTTGAGGCAATCACACACCATAAGGAGTGTGATTTAAAACTTTTTTTGTGCAAAGTTATGTTTACATTTCCGCTGCATGTTGAAGACAATGTGGTAACACTAGCTTCAACATTACATTTAAATTTGCAGTTTACATTCATAATTCACATTGTTTCAGGCAACAAATTTTAACACTATTTATATTTTGTAGTAGATTTTTCTTTACTCGGGAATTTCTACTTTTTTTATGTGAATGTATGACACTTTATTAGATGTGATTGACTACATATTCTGTTAGGTATTTTTTAGGCATTCTATAATTGTTCACCTTTGGAGATGGCAGGAATATAATTTTTTGATCTGGTATTTTGAGGTGTTCTATAATTTTTGATCTGGTAGTGTGATCTGCTTAAGATGAACTCCATTAGTAATTTTGTCCAGTTTACTGTTGGTCAGAAATTATTTTTTGATGGAAGGACATGAGATCAAAAATTATTCTTTGACCGAACTGAAATGAGGTCGAAAATTATTTTTTGACTAAAAGACATGAGATCGAAAATTATTTTTGACCGAGTAAGCTTCGAATTAAATGATCCAATACATAATTTTACAGTACATCTAATACATAAAATACACATCCAATACATAATCAAATGATCCAACACATAAAAAAACAAACACATCCGAATCAAATGATCCAATACATAATCCGAATCAAATAAATGCAACAATTTGACATCAAATATGTATATATTATAGTTATTATAAAATTAATGTTTCCCATTCAACAACATATTCATCGTGGTGATCCTTCCACGCGCGTGATATAGGAGGTAGTGGGTGGGCCAGAGCAAAGAAAACCTACAAAACAAAGAGATTTTAGTTTCTAATAGATAATTACATAATTTTGTATCAATACTGATAAACATACCCGAATAAAGTGATTTAATTTTTTTTGCTCCTGGTGTCTTAACCAATGCTATGCAGATACATTTAGGATCTGGTGGAACTGGAGACCTCAAAGGCAAAAATGTAATTGGATACCTACCACCCACGCAACATTATAGACTGTAGCGATCATGAGCAAGGTAGTTAACACAACTGATTTGAGGTTATCCTCTGCAATGCAGCTGCATGGAACTTACATGCAACCTTGATCACACACATGCAGATGATTAACAGCTTTAAAACCTTTGGCAAAGCTATTGAATCATGAGCTATACTTTGCTAATAATCAACATTAACACTATTTTGATGGGTTCATTGTTGCAACTACTCTTAATAGACGTTGAAATCATTTATGGTCATATTTATGAGGATATTTTTAGTTCACATCTTTAATACGACTCCTCAATGCGGTTTGGCGAGCTAACACATCTAAACTTTTTTTTTTTTAAATGCTTATCTAAATATTTATTCTTTTCTCTTTCTCTTTTATCTAATAAAAGAGAAACTTTCAAAGAGCTTATCTTGATGGCTTATGATGCTCTCCATTCACTTACGAAAAATCTAGATGAGATCCTCGATCATCAATTTTGTAATTTTTGTAACATTGAATATTGCATTATGCTCCATAATAAGGAACGCGATCAACGGCTACATGAAAATGTTGATTTTTCTTGTTAACTTTTCTTGGCAATTTTCCAAGGCCGGCCGGAAAATCAGAAGCACGAGTCACAGATACAGAAAATCAAGCACAAGTCCTTTTTTACAACCTGCAACTCCTTGATGTAAGTGGTTCACAATACAAAACCAGATTTTGTTATTATTTTATGAAGTGGTTCCCAAAAAGTGTTCATCATCCGCAGGTGTTAGCGGATCACAACTCAGAGAGGTTTTTCCATAAGTTTGAAGAGTTAATAGTAGAAACAGATTTATTTCGGGATAAAGCAATGCAGATAAAAAGTAGCATGAAAAATCTAATGGCACCAAGACTGGCGGCTGATGGCAACAACACTGTGGTTGGAATCGAAAAAGACTTACTGAAGATAAAGAGCCAGCTATGTGGAGAGTCATCCAAACTTCAAATCATCCCCATTGTTGGTATGGATGGGATTGGGAAGACGACTCTTGCTAGGTATGCTTACGATGACCCTTTAAGTGTTCATCGTTTTGATGTTCGTTTTTGGGTCACAATATCCCAGAGTTATCACTTGAGGAGAATTCTTGTTAGCCTTCTGCATTCCATCAAGAATGTATCTAATGATAAAATACATAAGCATCAACACAAGTCTGTGGATGAGGAGTCATTGAGAGAGGAAAAATATCGATATGTGAAGGTGGAGTTACTGAAAGAACATGTATATAGATACTTAAAAGGGAGGACATATCTTATAGTGATGGATGATATGTGGGACACTGATGTGTGGAATGATTTATGAATGATTTTTTCAGATGATCTTAATGGGAGTCGGATTATAATAACTACGAGAGAGTTCACTATAGCCTCTTATGTAGACTCTTTGAACCAACCTCACGAGATGCGTTTGATGGTTGTTGATCAAAGTTGGGGGTTACTCAAAGAGAAGGTCTTTGGACTGGAAAATTGCCCTTCCAAATTAGAGAAATTTGGAAAACTCATTACGGAAAAGTGCAGAGGGCTTCCCCTTGCAGTTGTCGTGATAGCTGGAGTTCTCTCTTATAAGGGCAATCAGATGAAAGACTCTTGGGAAAAGATTGCTAGAAATGTATCTAAAGCTGTGAACACAAGTGATGGACAGTTTTATGATATATTATCATTGAGTTATGCACATTTGCCTAATCATTTAAGGTCTTTCTTTCTTTATATGGGAGGTTTCCCTGAAGACTACGACATCAATGTCTCAAAACTCATTAGATTATGGGCTGCAAAGGGATTTCTGATATCAAATGAATTAAAAGATATGGAAGAGTTGGAATATGAGTATTTGGAAGATTTGGCTAAGAGAAGTCTTGTTTTGATCAATAGAAAGAGTTTTGATGGAAGGATCAAAACTGTGAAGATTCATGATCTCTTGAGAGACCTTTGTTTGAGAAAAGCTTGGGATGAGAATTTTCTTTCAACCATAAATGAGTTCTCTGGCATCTTTCCTCTAGGTATTGAGAATTCAAACCGTCTGAGTGTATTCTGTAATGTCTCCAGTGGCATTCCAAATATGGAGACCTCAACAATCCATACCATCCTTCTTTTTCATCATTGGGCTTTCGATTCTTGGAGTTTTCGACTTCTTATGGTAGTGGATGGATTGAGTGTAACACTGAAATCATCCAACTCTTTTAGATATATTGGTGAGCTAATTCACTTGAGATACCTTGCTTTGACATGTGAACCTATTAGAAAGTCACTCAGACTTGTTTCTGAGTCCTTGTACCAACTTCAGAATCTTCAGACCTTAATTGTTAGGGCTATGATGAGAGCTGAATTTCAATTCTAAAGTTGAGATGATGAATACTTAAATCAGTGGTATATGAAGATTGAAATTTGGAGAATGCCACAATTGAGGCACCTGATCTTGTTGAGTGGCTTCCTAGCCGATCCTTCTACAGCGAGTTTTCACGAAGTTTCCTCTCTACAGAACCTGCACACACTTTCGCGTATAAAAGATTTCAAGTGCTCTGAAAGGATGTTGGAAATAATTCCAAACCTAAAGAAGTTGGGAATTATATACTCGAATGACGGCACGTACGAAACAGGATGGTCAGAGTATGGGTTGAACAATCTAGTTCATTTGTAAAGGCTTGAAAAGTTGAATTTGTATGCAGAGCCTTATCCAAACTTGAAGAATGATCTGTCACAAAGCATTGCTTTCCCTGTGACACTGAAAAAGTTGGCCTTAAGTGGCTGAAGATTTCCATAGGAAGATATGAGAATAATCGGATCATTGCCTAATCTTCAAGTGCTCAAGCTAATGAGACGCGCCTGCCTTGGAACTGAATAGGAAACAACTGAAGGCGAATTCAGTCAACTGAAAGTACTTCTAATTGACAGCACTGATCTCCATGAATGGAGAGCAGACAGTTCTTCTTTCCCTATGCTCGAGCGCCTAACTCTTTATGAATGTGACAATTTAAGAGAGGTTCCAGATGGTATTGGAGATATACCAATGCTGAAGTTGATTCAGGTGTGTAAGCAATTAAAAATTAATTACCAATCAAATGATGCCACGTGTAAATTAAAGTGATTAAATGCCAAATTATATTATTTATTTATATTTTAGGAATTTGATTAAAGAAAATTCCTAAATAAAATAAATGATAATTTGATATTTAATATGTTAAAGCTTTCAACCAATGAGAATTCGACAAGTGGCAAGCTTATACAAAAAATCAACACATTAGTGTAGATGATTGCAAATACAAGTGGTCAATGAAATCATGCCACATAAGCCCTAATTTATCTCACAAACTCTCCCCATTTGCCTATAAATAGAGAGCTATGGCCAAAGGGAGAGACACAACTTCAAGAGCTCAAGTTGGAAGAAGGATTCCGTAGAGAAAACTCTCTCCATTCCTCAAGGCATTCAAGTGAAGATTCAAGACGTTCTTCGTGTTCTTCGCCAAAATCATCCCAAATTCGATGTTTGATCTGGAATCAAGCTGTTCGACCCTCCGATCGGCATTATTAACCCAAATCTTCAAGTTGTTCTTACAAGATTCAAGAAGTTCTTCATCAAGATCAACTCAAATACATTGTTCAATCCAGAATCAAAGTTCTCGACCCTCTGAATTGACGTTATCAACCCAAATCTTCAAGATGCTCTTACAAGATTTAGTTCGTTCTTCAAAGAGACGATACAATCTTCGTCAAGATCTTCTCAAATCCACAGTTTGATCCGGAGTCAAGGTTTCGACCATCCGAATCAATGCCATAAACTTGTAAACATCAAATTCGTGAAGATCGAAGAGGCAAATCCACCTTGAAGATCTTGAAGAACATGAAGAGCAATTTTTTAAAGAGAAGAATAAGAAGATCTAGATAGAGATTCGAACCACAAATTGTAATTTCAATCCAAAATTCTTTTCTTTGTATGCTTTTCCGGTGTTTATTAATATAAATACCTGAAATTTGTGTTACAAATTTTGGCATACCCAGTGGGACATCTCTACTTCTCATCTCTTCTCTTCATCAAGTTTCAAATTTGAAGATGTCTAACATCTCAATCACGTCCGATTCCATTACGAAAAGTGTTGGAGTGACTACACAAAATATTAAAAAACAAACACTAGAAGCTTTCAAGATAACTACCATTGAGGAAGAAAAGTCTTATATTGTTGGCATCAAAGGAAATAACAAACAACTGGAAAGTGACTTTCCGCCACAAGCAAGCTACTCACTCATGGAAGCTATTATGATGGTGAATGACTCCACTATAGAAGATCAGCTTGCGAATATAACTACGCTCATTGAAGGACTTCTCAAACATATGCAGCATCAAGATGATGAAATCTTAAAGCTCAAGAAAGAGAAGGGTGAGGTAAGTCGTGAAAATGACGAGGTGAATGATGAAAATGGTGATGAGGCTTCCTTAAAATAACAGACGAATAAATGAGAAGGATCTGCAGCTAAAGAGATCCAAGTCTCATCTGATGGTTTCCTTCAAATTGATCAGCTAAGGGAGTTCATCGAAGGCACCATCAAAAGCAAATTTGATGGAAGCTCCAAGTCATCTTCGACTTACTCCAAGCCATATACTCAAAGGATCGATAACTTGAAGATGCCGCTAGGTTACCAACCACCAAAATTTACACAGTTTGATGGTAAGGGCAATCCCAAATAGCACGTTGCCCACTTTGTAGAGACTTGCAACAATGCTGGAACCTTTGGTGACTACCTAGTGAAGCAATTTATCCGTTCACTCAAAGGAAATGCGTTTGACTGGTACACGGACTTAGAGCCAAACTGGATCGATAGTTGGGGGCAATTGGAAAATGAATTCCTTAATCGCTTCTACAGTACGAGAAGAACAGTCAGCATGGTAGAGCTCACAAACACTCACCAATGGGAGAGAGAACCTTTCATTAACTATATCAATAGATGGAGAAATTTGTGCCTCAATTGCAAAGATCGCTTGTCTGAGACTTCTGCTATTGAAATGTGCATTCAAGGAATGCAATGGGGCCTCCAATACATTCTTAAAGGAATTCAGCCAAAGACCTTTGAAGATTTGGCTACTAGAGCTCATGACATGGAGTTGAGCATGACAGCAAGCGGAGTCAAAGGACCACCAATCCAAGAATCTTGTGCATTCAAGGAAAGACAATAATTTAAGAATGGGGACGCACCTTTTTACATGACCCTAAATGAAGAATCTATGGTAGTGAAAGCAGTGCCCGTCAAATTCTTAAGAAAGAATGCTAGAAAAAATGTTCCTCAAGAAAGAGAGTAAAGAAAATTGACTCTAAGAGAGATGCAACAAAGAGAATACCCATTTTTGGATTCAGACATCCCTGGAATCTTTGAGGATTTGTGCAAAAATGAACTCATCAAATTACCAGAAATGAAGCGACCTGAAGAAGCAGGACAAATTGATGATCCAAAATACTGTAAGTACCATCGTCTGGTCGGACATTCGATACAAGACTGTTTCATCTTCAAAGATAAAGTTATACAGCTGGTGCAACAAGGAAAGATATCACTTGAAGAGGGTGATGTCGCCACAAATCTCTATCCCTGAACTAAAAAATCTCTAATGCTCCTTGATACGAGCATAAACTGCCTTCATGGCTCCTTGATACGAGCATAAACTGTCTTCATAGCTCCTTGATATGAGCCAAAACTGTCGAAACTCTCTAAGAAATCTTCAAGGCTCCTCGATACGAGCATAAACTGTCTTCATGGCTCCTTGATATGAGCATAAACTGTCTCCATAAGCTCCTTGATATGAGCTAAAACTATCTGAAATCTTTAAAAAATCTCCCATACTCCTTGATACGAGCCTAAACTGTCTCTAATGCTCCTTGATATGAGCCTAAACTATCTCCAGTGCTCCATGACGCATGAGCCTAAACTGCACATCACTCCTGACCCGCATGAGTATAAACTATCTAGCATTTAAAAAAAAATTGAAGAACTCCTAGACACGAGTATAAACTATCTAGCATTTAAAAAAAATTGAAGAACTCCTTGAAATGAGTATAAACTTTCTAAAATAAATTCAAGATCAAGAACTCCTAGACACGAGTATAAGCTATCTAGCATTTAAAAAAAATTGAAGAACTCCTTGAAATGAGTATAAACTTTCTAAAATAAATTCAAGATCAAGAACTCCTAGACACGAGTATAAACTATGAAAAAACCGAACTCTCGGTTCTGACAGAGTTTGGATCAAAGTTGTGCCTGAAGTTGAGACAACTTTGAATATGCAGCGGAATTTAGAAACAAACAATGGATTGAAAAATTTCACGAGATTATAATTCTATAATCTCGCGAAGTGCCTCAGGGCCAAATATTCACTATATATATTTGTGAATTACAAAAACACTACAAGCAAACTCTTACTAAACTTAAGACACTTTATCTCTTCCTTCGCAGAAGGTCGTGACTAAAGTTGTCTTAACTAACACTCGTAGAAAAACTAAAATCTATAATACAGATCTTGTACTATCTGAAATATATCTATAAACTCGTATATAATCACTACAGATTCGATCCCTATTTATACAAAAACAATATCTTCTCAACTAACACAAAGAAAGACAAAACTATATAGATATAAAACTAATGGTTTCAACAATCTCCCCCTTTTTGTCTTTCTTCTCAAAACCAACATAAACCAACCGTACGAGTAACACAGCAATAAAAACATAATTTGCTCTCCCTGAATCACATACTCAGAAACCCAAAGTTCAGAGCATAGTTGCTCCCCCTGTCAAGCAAACTCCCCATTTCACAGATACTTCAATATTCACATAGCTCATCCAATGCAAAGGTAAATAGAATCATTATCAAAATAGGCTCCCCCAATCACAATGAAATAGTTAAAAACAACAATATCCAAAAGAAAAACAAGCAGAGTTAATAAACATAGTGTTTTCAAAAATAAATAAAAAAACATCCAAAATTCAGATTTTGATCTTCGGCAGTAGGTCCACGGCAGCACTTACTTCTTCATCCTTCTCGGCTACTTCCAACCCCACCATCTTCTTGTTTACTGCTACTGGTGACATCAATGTTAACACCACCATCATCTCCCCCTTTTTGGGAAGAAAGCAAGCGTTGAAACTTCCTCCGTTGTTGATCCAACTTTTATATCTGATCTGTGCAAAAACTGATTTGTTCCTGCAAAACAGAAGCTAGAATTAAGTAGTGAGGAACAGAAGAAGCTGGAGCGGAGATCTCTTCATCAACCCAAGGAAGATCCACAACTTGTGAATCAGCCAGAAAAGCCTTCTGAACAGTCTGAAGGATAAGTTTTGTGGTGAGAGTATCTCTCTTCTTTGGTTTGAATCCTTGATCAACCAGCAAGTTGTAGATGAGGGAAGGCACAACCAACTTCTTGTTAGTTTTGGTCATTGCAACCTCAGCAATAGAGTTAAAAATAAGCTGACCCAAGTTGACCTTCTCTCCAGTATAGATCTTGTAAAGGAGGCTGACATGCTCAAAGGGGACCACAGTGGAGTTTGAAGTTGGAATCCGGTTGCTGACATAGATTTTATGAAGAGTGGAGAACAGTGACGTAAGAGCAGATGCAATCCGATTTGGCTTTTTCTGGGCATGCCAAATGTCTGCTCGTCCTCCAGTTAACACATTTGCCATCTTGACCTCCAAATCGTCATCAATTTCTCCATCCATAACAGCAGCATTAGGGAGACCCAAAAGTTTGTTATTCCTCAAGATCAGACTCAGAGTAAGCAGCCTTTTCATCTGGATCAGCACTGTGCTTAGCTCTCTTAGAAGTCCTACCAACTTTGCCTCTGACTTTTGAAGAAGGCGAAAAAGGAATTTTTCTCTTGCCCTTCCTTGAAACTACAGATGCAGTTTCAATTCTCATCGTGTGAGAATTGGCTGTGGAGGGAATGTTGAGAGATGACGGAGGTAGGCTGAGGCTTCGGGGTCACTAAGCAACTCCTGAATATTTCTCATTTTGTCAGAATCCATGGCGAAGGAGACGAAGATGAAGGGTTTTGAGGAGATGAAAGGGTTTTTGTGAAAAGATGGTCGAGTAGAGAGAGTCTAAATGAGAGTGACAAGAGAGGAGAGAGAGGGACCTTATAAAAGTGTATATAGAGGGATATAAATATATCTGATAGATACCCACCTCCATATAAATAGGAATCAACATATTAAAGATATAATCAAAATAGGTATTAAAGATAGAGTAAGATACATTTCCAGATACATTCAACTGACTTTCAAAATTTTCTTTTTTTTTTATATATATTAGCTAACTGTTGTCAAGAAATTTATATGATCAGTTTACTTTTGATACATCATAAAAAAATTTTAAGAAGAAAACAGATGATGAATAGACGAATAACCAAAAGAATCTTATAAATACCATTTACCTAAGATCTTTGATCTAGTTATATGGTTTTATAAGAACAATCATGGTTTCACCTTAACACAAGCTTTTTCATCCTCGAATATGTCCAACTTCACAGTTAACTATGATATACCAAAAGTGTAACAACAGTTGGGTCAACTTTATTTTTCATATAGAACATAAGCCAAGAGATTTCCTCAGAATTGAGAATCTCTCATAGCTTAAAGCTTTTGTGAACATATCAGCCAGTTGATTATTTGTACTAATATACTCTAAATTTAATAGCTTATTATCAACTAAATCCCTAATAAAGTGATACCTTAAGTGGATGTGTTTGGATTTGGAATGATGAACTGGGTTCTTTGCAAGGTTGATGGCGCTTGTATTGTCACAAAGCATCACCAAGGGATTGCTTTCCAGTCCATAATCATCCAACATTGACTTCAGCCATATCAATTGTGTTGAACAGCTCCCAGCGGCCACATATTCGGACTCGGCTGTGGACAATGAGATACAATTTTGCTTTTTGCTGTGCCAAGAGATAAGGTTGTTTCCAAGATAGCAACATCCACCACTTGTACTCCGTCTATCATCTATCTCTCCAGCCCAATCGGCATCACTGTATCCAACAAGATCTGTAGTAGTGTCCTTTGTGAACCATAGACCTAATTCACAAGTGCCAGCAATGTACCGAATGATCCTCTTTACAGCTTTAAGGTGCTCCTCCTTGGGACAGGACTGAAATCGAGTACATGCGCACACACTGTACATGATATCTGGCCGACTAGCAGTCAGATAGAGGAGACTTCCGATCATTGATCTGTATAAAGTTGGATCAACTTCAGGTCCAACTGCATCCTTTGACAGTTTCTCAGTTGTACTCATGGGAGTTCTCATATGTTTAGCATTTTTCAAACCGAACTTTTTTACAAGATTCTTGGCATATTTTGTCTGTGAGACGAAAACGCCATTTTTCTTTTGCTTGACTTGAAGTCCAAGAAAATTGCTAAGTTCACCGACCATACTCATTTCAAAAGACATGGACATTGCTTCTACAAATTCCTTCAAAGCTTTCTCACTTGTCGATCCAAACACTATATCATCGACATAGATTTGAGCAATCGTGAGTAAGTCTTCTTCTTTCTTGAGAAATAGTGTTCTATCGGCATGACCCCTGAAAAATCTAAACTCAAGCAAAAATTCGGTTAACCGACTATACCAAGCTCTAGGAGCTTGTTTAAGTCCGTACAACGCTTTATGTAATTTATACACATGATTTGGATTGGTTGGGTCTTCAAAGCCTTTGGGTTGTTCTACATATGCTTCCTCTTCTAGTACTCCATTTAGAAATGTTGCCTTAACATCCATTTGATGAAGAGTAATGTTAAGATAACATGCAATGGCAAATAATAACCTGATGGGCTCAATTCGTGCAACGGGAGCAAAAGTCTCATCATAGTCAATGCCCTCTACTTAGTCCCTATAACGTTTATCCCTAAAGGTCTAGGCACAAGTGTCTAGACTTTGTTTCTAACAAACTCAAGTAGCTCGGCTTGCATGGCACTTATCCAGAACTCATCTTTTAATGCCTCATTTACGTTCTTAGGTTCAACCATAGATAAGAAGACAACAGCACCAACTTTATTGATTACGCATGACATGCACACCATCCTTACCATTTCCTTGTAGTTAACAGGAGTTTTACCTCTAGTTCTGAACCCTTCATGTACATCTCCAATGACTTGATCAATTGGGTGATCTTTGCGAATCTTGCTCGGTGGGTCTCTTCTAGTGCTTCCCTGAACTACTTCTGGAATCTCTGAATCGTTTAAGTGGGGGTTCAATCCTTATCCTTCTGTATCACCTGTCTCTGAAGTGGGCTCAACTTCAGGGTTGACTCTTTCTTCTTCCTCAATTGTTCTTTCTGTCCTTCCCTGTATCTCAAGCAAATCGTTAGTATCCTCTTCAGGAGTGTACATACTAGCCAGATCATCAAATCGTACATTCACACTTTCCATAACAGCTTTTGTTCTGAGGTTATAGACACGATAAGCATGACTATTAAGCGAATAACATATAAACACACCTTTATCACTTTTGGGATCAAATTTGAACAAGTAATCCCTATCATTCAAAATGTAGCAAACACAACAAAAAATATGTAGGTATTTTAAGTTGGGTTTTCTACCATTTAGAATTTCATATGATGTCCTGGTGGTTCCGGTTCTTAAGTTTACCTGATTACTTACATAGCATGCAGTGTTTAACGCTTCACCCCAAAAGCGTTTGGACAACTTCTTAGAGTGTAACATGACAGTGGCCATCGCTTGCAAGGTCCTATTCTTTCTTTCAGCTACACCATTTTGTTGTGGTGTTTTAGGGGCAGAATATTAATGATGAATACCTTCTTTAATGTAAAAGTTTAGAATCTGAAGATTTTCAAACTCCCTTCCATGGTCAGATCTAATTCTTTTAATGCAAGAATGGTAGAAGTTTCTAACCTTAGCATATAATTCTAAGAAATCATCATAGGTTTCACATTTGTCACTTAGAAATTTTACCCAAGTGTACCTGGAGAGGTCATCTACAATCACAAAGGAATACCATTTACCTCCAAGGCTTTCTACCTCTGCTGGCCCCATAAGATCCATGTGAAGCAATTCTGTAATAGCCCGGTCCCTTAGGCAGTCATTTTGATGGAGACGGGGTGTTAGGCGTAAAAGTCGAAGAAAATAGGTAGATTAATCGGAAATACAGGGAGGTATTTTTAGAATTAAACTAAGTTAGCGCCTCACAAACTTAGGCAACTTAACTTCATGACTTGGAAGGACTGTCATCTTTAACGAATCAAAGGGGTCAAAGGATTCAATCGAGTCAAAGGAATGCCAAATCATAGGCCAACCGAAATTTAAACAGAATCCAAAGACAAACATATAGGAATTTGACTTTATAACTAAACAAGACTTCCTCAAAAGCCACAATGGATAAGACCCATAAAAAGGTCGGAGTCAAATAAATCATACTGTCCCATTCATAGGATCAAACAAGAAACTAACTCAAAACTTAACTTGAACAAACAGAATCATGCTAGAAAGGAAAAGCCTCTTCGTAGGCGAACAATAATAACAAGCATAAAAGACTTATTCACAAGTCAACTGAAGATGAATAGATACAGAATGCTCAATAGGTATGACTATTCAAATAACTCGGAATCAATAAAGGAACAACTGATATATCAAAGAACATGCTTCAAAGACTTTATTGATAACTAGGATTCATAGCATTTAAAACATGCTAATATCAAGAATCTAGTTACACATATCAATACTAAATACTAACATCAAAGTACTTAGCGGAAACTTAGCAGAAGAAAACATGTAACCATACAGAGCAACAAACATGAAACCTCAGACAACTCAGACAACCCCACCAGCAACACATCACCGGCCTCAGCATCTCAACCTGAAAACATTTGAAAAAGAGGAGGTGAGCACTAATGTACTCAGTGGGGTTTTATGAGAAAACTCTTTAATAAACTTTGGAATATCCAATTAATAACTGGCAGCATATGGAGAGCAAAACACAAAAGCCCTCTCCATACCCGCAAAACCTTTTACTTCCTTTTCTAGCGCCTTTCCTGGCTCAAACCTGCTGTCAACTGCACTCTTATGCCTTAGGATGAGAGAGGGAATACCTCAAATATCCTCTTACTATGCGAGGGGATTACCTAGTAGTGACTCCATTTACTTTCAAATGTTCAACTTTAGTGACACGAAGGTCACAGCATGATAATGCAAATAAACTGTTCTTTGAGCTCGACAACCTGCTTACAACAGAAGCTATATCCTTCCTTAACCTCCTTCCTTACTTAACCTTAACCTTCTTTACTTACTTAACTTAGCTAGCAATACCAAACCTAGAGCAATCGTCTAAGGCTAATTCTTAAATTGAGCATGATCTCGGCCTATAAGGGATTTAACGCTACACTAACAAGGAAATCCTTAATTCTTAACTATACGAGCTTTTAACAAAGCATAAACATTCAAATACGATGAAATGAACGCAGATAAACATCAATTGCAAATAAAGCAATTGTAAACACCTCATGCTAGCATAAATTGTATATAAACAATTCTAGCGTATCTAAACATACTTGAGAGCTCACTTAACTTATACTAACTTCCTTTACTCTATCTAACTCAAATAACAATTCAACATAATCATGCATATAACTTCTTTTATTCATTTCCTTTCCTTGTATAGAGACTAAACAGGCAGAGCATAAAATATTTTAATTGGATATTTCTCTTGCCTTAACATGCTTCTAGAGCTTAATAGCTCAAACCTTATACTTGGTTTAGAACCACCCACCTCGATGATGAGCATTTTGATAACAAGCGCGTAGACGAACCAACGAGCCGAAAATCCTTCCTCGGGCCTCCTCAGGGTTCACCTCATCTTTACGAAAGTTGATCAATGACTTGAATCCTTATTCAAGCTCCTAATAAGACATCAAAACGATATCTAAACCCTTGACCCTTAACTATAACTTTAAACACGAGAATTTAAAAGATTAAGGCATCCGAAATTACCACAAAAGGGGATGGAAAATATGATTCGACCGATTGAGATTCCGGATGATCGGCTACTTCTACCTTGTAGATCATCGAAAGAGCTTCAATTTGAGTACTCACGGGCCTCGTAACTCCAACCGAGGCGAAAGTTATGGCCTCCGCACGAAAACGTGCCGGAACTGCCGCAGCAGCCCCGCGCCCGCGCGGACACCGCGCCCGCGGAATCCCCGCGCTCGCGCATCTCCGCGCCGAGAGGGCATCCCCGCGACCGCGGGAGCCCCCGCGACCGCGGAAACCTCCGCGACCGCGCCTCCTGGGCGATTTCCGGCGGTGGAAACTCCTCCTCCGCTCCTCCGCGCTCGACTCGCCGAACAAAAACTACTCGTCTCGGGGGTGCGCTCACGAAGAGCGCTCCTCGCTCGACTTTAGAAATGGAGGTTGAGAAATGAAAATGAGCAAGGATGAAGGGGAGGGGGCTCCTCTATTTATAGGGGAAAACCAAGCTTCTCCGAGAAGCTTCTTCAGTGTAACAATACTGCTTTAAAAATATCGGGTTCGGTTAAAAGGCGCTTTATTCGATGTCGAGGTCCAAATGACCTCAGACACAAAATCCAAAAATACCGGGAGGTTCGTTGGCTTGAGTACTATTGAACCAACTTGACTCGGGATAAAGAACGAGTCATCTTGAAGAAAAACGAGAAAAGATCCTCTTTTCAAAAATAAAGTTACTATTCCACACAAGGGACAAATAAAATTCCCGAGCGCTCGATTGACCTCAGAATGAAAATCCGGGAATGCCAACGGATTCCTTGAGAAATTTCCTATAAGATAGGCTTGAAAGAACAAGGCTCGGGTCAACACACGAGATTCCGCAAATTTCTAACAAATGTGCTCCTACGGAAAAAAAAACATTATTCATATCTTCTTTAAACGCGTTTTAAATCACCGGGAACTCAAACGACTTCCGATTCAAAATCCGAAAGCACCGGCATGCTCCTTGGGTCAACACCTTTCAAACATGACCAAAATTGACTATAATTGAGCTCGGATCAAAATTCTGAAAGAGACGATTTTACGAAAAATAAATCCTAAAATCGCGGCTTAGAACCGAAACATCTTAACTATGCTCAAAATTCCTTTTAATATTTCCTAATTAAAATTAGGAATTACTTAATCATATTCTGAAAATTCGGGTTGTTATAAATTCAAAACATCTTTGAGTAGCAAAAGGTCTCTCTGAAGTTGTCACAACTGGATGTGAGGCTTTTACTTGCTTTCCTTTCTGACAATCTCCACACAGACTTGGATTTGAGACGTTTAGCTTTGGCACTCCAAGAACAGCATTGATTCTCTGAAGATTCTCCATGTTGCGAAAATTGGTATGCCCCAATTTTTGATGCCAAAGTTGTACGTCATTTACCTGCGCACTCAAACAACTTTTTCTTTTAGTTTCATAGATGTTATTAGAAGATCTTACCCCAAAGATCACATGTTTGCCATTGTTATCAACAACAATGCAGCTTTGCTTATCAAAGATGACAGTAAAGTTGTCATCATAGAGTTGGCTGATGCTGATAAGGTTTGCTGTAAGACCATGTACATGTGATACATTGGGGAGCTTTGGAAGACCGGGGTTGTTTAAGATTTCATGGCCTACAATCTTACCATTTGTTCCTCCACCGAAGGTAACTTCACTATCATTGATCTTCTGGTAGTTGGTCACGTATCCTTGAGACCCAGTCATATGACGAGAGCATCCGCTGTCAAAATACCAAGTTGTTGAATCATCAGCTACAGATGCAGTGAAGACAACTTTGCAGGTGTCTTTGGGGACAGCTTTAGGTTTCCAAACCATATTCCTTGTTTTATCACTTTTGACTGTGAGGGCTGACTTTGAGGCTTGTGTCCTCAGATGAATCTCTTTCTTGTGTTCTTGTAAAAATCTATGGCAGAAAGGTTTTATGTGTCCAGGGAGGAAACAATAGTGACAAACGAATCTCCGGCGTTTCTTACTCACTGATGTAGTAGGATGTGCTTCTTAAGCTTTCATAAAAGGTTTTTCATGGGTGGACATGATTTGTGTAAAGGCAGTCTTTACAGTTTTGTCATAACCTATGCCATGAGAAGTTACCTGAGTTTGAGTAAGAACTTCATCAAGTTTGGAAGTACCCGTGTTGAGCTTTTTGAATGTTTTCTTTGCAAGATTGAGTTGAATCCTCATATTATCAATCTCTACATCTTTCTTTGTCAACATTACCTCCAACTTTGCGAGAGATGCCTTTTGGCTAGTGAATTTCTCATTGAGTGACTCAATTTCCTTACACTGTTTGATTCACTTAGCATACATCTCCTTGTAGAGTCCCTGTAACTTTATTAGCAACTCCAGAGTTTCTTCCTCAGTAACTTCTTCTTCCTCATCTGCAGTAGTTATCACAGTGTTGAAATAAAAGAGGGTTTCATAATAGGACTCATCGTATCTGTCAGAAGTTATCTCAACTTCTGTGAGCTTTGAATTGTCCAGTTCGGCACATACTGCAGTTAAGGCTGCGTGTTCGTTGGTTGCATCATCTGAGATTTCTTCCACAAATATCCCTGAGGTGTCCAGCTCACTGTCACTAAAAGAAAGAAATGTGACGGGCTTTCCAAGTTTTCTAAAGGTATTGGCACATTCATTTACAAAGTGCCCATAGCCTTTGCACTCATAGCATTGAACAGTGGAGAAATCTTTCACTTCTTTTGGTCTAAAGTGATCTGATGCAGCATGCTTCATGATCTTAGGTTCCTTTCCAGGAGAGTTCATCTTCTCATAGATCACTAAAGGTCCGGACGAGGCTTGCGTTGTTCAGTACCTCCCTTCTGTTGTTTTCCTTTGTTAGCTCGGATGAGAGTGTTTAGTCTTCTAGTGAGAAGAGCATAATCAGGAATCTTTTTACTGATTTCTTCAAGATCCTCATCCTCTTCTTCGTCATAAGCTGAAGTTGGCTTTGAGGTTGACCCAGCTGTTAGGGCAATTCCCTTTTTCTTTGACCCGCCTTTCTCATTCATTTCCATTTCATAGGTCTTCAGATCATTCATCAGCTTTGTGAAGTCCAAACATCCAGTAGTCGATGCCGTGTTAATAGCAACGACCTTCATATCAAAACGAGGTGTTAGAGTTCTCAAGGCTTTAGAAACTAACCTCTTGTTGGTGATCGGATACCAAGATCAGTGCACTCGTTTGCAATCTCAAGCAATTTGTTGCAATACTCTCCAACAATTTCATCTTCCCCCATCTTCATGTTCTCAAATTTTGTGGTGAGAATACGATATCTTGATTCTTTAATTCCAACATCTCCTTCGCAATGTTGCTGAAGAATATCCCACGCTTCTTTGGCTGACTTACAATTTCTTATGAGTTTGAACATCTGAATATTCAAGGAAGACTGAATTGCGTTGAGTGCCTTGTCATTAAAGGTAGCTTCTTCATTTTGTGACCTGGTCCATTCTTCTGGAGGAGTACGTATTGTATCTCCTTCGGCATCTACGGTCTTAGGATGAGTCCATGCCTTTTGAATAGCATTCCATGCTCTTGCATCAATGGATTTGATGCACGCTCTCATTCGAACTTTCCTAAAGGAATAGTTCATGCCATCGAGAACAGGAGGTTTGTTGAACAACGGGTTTGTGCAATCCATTGTACTCACGAAGATAAGATCACCACTTAGCGTGTCAAGTGTTTGCTCTTAATACCAATTGAAAAAACTGAACTCTCGGTTCTGACAGAGTTTGGATCAAAGTTGTGCCTGAAGTTGAGACAACTTTGAATATGCAGCGGAATTTAGAAACAAACAATGGATTGAAAAATTTCACGAGATTATAATTCTATAATCTCACGAAGTGCCTCAGGGCCAAATATTCACTATATGAATTTGTGAATTACAAAAACACTACAAGCAAACTCTTACTAAACTTAAGTCACTTTATCTCTTCCTTCGCAGAAGGTCGTGACTAAAGTTGTCTTAACTAACACTCGTAGAAAAACTAAAATCTCTAATACAGATCTTGTACTATCTGAAATATATCTATAAACTCGTATATAATCACTACAGATTCGATCCCTATTTATACAAAAACAATATCTTGGGCTCTACTCCAAAAAACCACACGAACTCCACATTATATCCACTTCCTTGACTTTAGCTGCAAGCAACTGATTTCCTTAGATATAGGAACAACCCAATCTTTGACTCCATCCTTCTAGACTTGGTCAATCGCACATGCTCCTTATTCTTCTCAACTAATTACTCTTCCTGCACACAATAACACAAAGAAAGATAAAAGTATATAGATATAAAACTAATGGTTTCAACAAACTATCTAGCATTTAAAAAAAATTGAAAAACTCCTTGAAATGAGTATAAACTTTCTAAAATAAATTCAAGATCAAGAACTCCTAGATACGAGTATAAATTATCTAGCATTTAAAAAAAATTGAAGAACTCCTTGAAATGAGCATAAACTTTCTAAAATAAATTCAAGATCAAGAACTCCTATACACGAGTATAAACTATCTAGCATTTAAAAAAAATTGAAGAACTCCTTGAAATGAGTATAAACTTTCTAAAATAAATTCAAGATCAAGAACTCCTAGACACGAGTATAAACTATCTAGCATTTAAAAAAAATTGAAGAACTCCTTGAAATGAGTATAAACTTTCTAAAATAAATTCAAGATCAAGAACTCCTAGACACGAGTATAAACTATCTAGCAATTTAAAAAAAAAATTGAAGAACTCCTTGAAATGAGTATAAACTTTCTAAAACAAATTCAAGACCAAGAACTCCTTGACATGAGTATAGACTTTCTAAAATAAATTCAAGATCAAGAACTCCTAGATACGAGTATAAACTATCCAGTAAATTTAAAATCGAAGTGAAGAACTCCTCGAAACAAGTATAAACTTTCTAAAATAAATTCAAGATCAAGAACTCCTAGGTACGAGTATAAACTATCTAACAAATTTTAAATCAAATGAAGAACTCGTAGGTACGAGTATAAACTATCTAACAAATTTTAAATCAAATGAAGGACTCCTAGATACGAGTATAAACTATCTAGTAAATTTTAAATCGGACTCCAGAACTCCTAGATATGAGTTAAAACTATCTAACGAAAATTTCAAAATATGAGACTCGTCCACCTTCAAGACAACTTGCTCATGAACTCGTCTCATGGGGGCATTTTTAAGCAATTAAAAATTAATTACCAATCAAATGATGCCACGTGTAAATTAAAGTGATTAAATGCCAAATTATATTATTTATTTATATTTTAGGAATTTGATTAAACAAAATTCCTAAATAAAATAAATGATAATTTGATATTTAATATGTTAAATCTTTCAACCAATAAGAATTCGAAAAGTGGCAAGCTCACACAGAAAATCAACACATTAGTGTAGATGATTGCAAATACAAGTGGCCAATGAAATCATGCCACATAAGCCCTAATTTACCTCACAAACTCTCCCCATTTGCCTATAAATAGAGAGCTATGGCCAAATGGAGAGACACAACTTCAAGAGCTCAAGTTGGGAGAAGGATTCCGTAGAGAAAACTCTCTCCATTCCTCAAGGTATTCAAGTGAAGATTCAAGATGTTCTTCCTGTTCTTCACCAAAATCATCCCAAATTCGACGTTTGATCTGGAATCAAGCTGTTCGACCCTCCGATCGGCGTTATCAAATCCAAATCTTCAAGTTGTTCTTGAAGATTCAAGAAGTTCTTCGTCAAGATCAACTCAAGTCCATTGTTCAATCCGGAATCAATGTTCTCAACCCTCCGAATTGTTGTTATCAACCCAAATCTTCAAGTTGTTCTTACAAGATTCAAGAAGTTCTTCGTCAAGATCAACTCAAATACATTGTTCAATCCGGAATCAAAGTTCTCGACCCTCCGAATTGACGTTGTCAACCCAAATCTTCAAGTTGTTCTTACAAGATTCAAGAAGTTCTTTGTCAAGATCAACTCAAATACATTGTTCAATCCAGAATCAAAGTTCCCGACCCTCTGAATTGACGTTATCAACCCAAATCTTCAAGACGCTCTTACAAGATTTAGCTCGTTCTTCAAAGAGACGACACAATCTTCATCAATATCTTCGCCAAATTGTAATTTCAATCCAAAATTCTTTTCTTTGTATGCTTTTCCGGTATTTATTAATATAAATACCCGGAATTTGTGTTACAAGGTGGATATCCAGAACTTATCAGTTGTAGAGTCTGCAAAATGTATTGAACAAGAACAACAAAGCTTGTGTAATACCCTATAAATTAATTACTGTTTAATTGCAGTAAATTGTTGCAATTACTATTTAGTATAGTAATTTCCAGTCAGATTAGAGTCGAAAGTATCCATTAAGTTCCATGGAATTCAAGATCAATTAATTCCCATAGGTGAATTAATTATTTTCAGTTAGGGTTTAATCCTCTTTTTAGTTATGGAAAACCGGAATCAGAATTTCAGATAAATTCGATTCCATTATTGCGGTGTGTGTTTATCATGAATCAGATATTCCAATAAATATTTTCTGGACTGGGAGAATCAGATATCCTCCGGTCATGCAAGTATTAAATTCAGATAATTAAAGCAGAGCATTTCAAATAGAGTGAATTAGATATCCCCTAGTGCCGATATTTTAGCAACTAGTTTTTTCCAAGTTGGGAAGACTTTTCGTCACTTTCTTGCCAATCTACCAAAGCTCTTGTGGCATTTATTGGTCTAATGGGAAAAAGGGGAAATCAACAGCCTAGCCTACTCTCATTTAATGGTAAAGCCTTACCCAAGCATTTACGTAGAGGTTGAGAGAGAGAAAAGGGCAAGGCATCCAACTTATTTCTTCATTCCATTTCTGTAGCGCCCCGGTCCCGAAAGACCGTGGAAATGGACGCCACGGGGGTGGGAATTAAGAAGCGGGAAAGAAATGGGGTAATTAAATTAATGACGGGGTGTTAATCCAAAAGGATTAATGTTTGGAATAAAATTTAACAATCGAGTATGCCAAAGATAGGTTATGCCTTCCGAAAAATTAGGCAGCATAACCTCTGTAACTAGAGCGAATCCCCGTTTATAACGGCTTATAAGAGAAGAATGGAAGCTGTAACAATTCAATAAGCCCTTTCATAGGCCAAACGGAAACAAATAACCAGATACCAACAATTAATAGACTCATTCATAGGTCGACAAAGAAACAGACACCAATATGCTGAACAAATGAAGCCCTTCCATAGGCCAAAATGAATGATCAAATAGACATAACGAAAGACGGACTTCCTCTCCTTGGAATAATTATGTAGCTAAGCATATGATACATGTTAACTAGGAAGTCAACAAATGTTCAGAATCAGAGAAGCAGAATCATATCAACAAAATACCAAGATCAGAGTTCTTAGCATTTAGCAAAAGAATACCATAAGTGCGAAAGCTCAATTCTTAACAGAATACTAACAAAAAGGGACAACGGAAAAATATGTAAATCATAATAGCCCATATCTCAGCCTCGTCACTTCCACGCTCCAGCCTACTTACCTGAAAATGTTTGAAAAGATTTGGGCTGAGTACTAATGCACTCAGTGGGCAAGTTTTACAATTCAAGTTATGCAAATCATTTTATTAAAGTAATCTATCTGTGTTCATGCAGGTAGTGAAACTTAGGAGGTTTAAAAGTTGGAAGCAACCTAAGTTCACCAAAACATTTTATCGTGAAGCGCTTAAGAGGGTAACCAGTCACTGCCCGCAACCCGTACTACATCACCACGCGTAAAGTTGAGTATGGCCAAGTATACCCAATGAGTATAACCCATAAGTGTTTCATTTTTATCTCACCGACAAGGAGTAGGGCAGGACAAATAAAGCCTACATACTGTAGCTACTCACATTGACACAGCGCTGGTATATGAGACTTCGACAACATACAGTAGCATGTAAATATTTAACACAGATAGTCACATATGCAATTTTAACAGAGCAGAGCTTAATAGCTCGAAAGATACAATTTGCAAAAATATAATAGCCCACCTGGATAGAAGATAAACTCTCAAATTCCTGATTGGTTTTGCTCGGATTCTGCTATCTCTTCTAACCCTACAACAACCAATATTGGCTTAGTTCAACTAAAGAATTCCTATCAAAGCTCAAGCCCTAATCTTTCTTTTAATATCTATTTGCTCACTCTACTATTTTTCCTTAGACCAACTATCACCATAATTATATGTAAAAATTGCACCCGAAATAAAATTAAGTAAATAAATATTTTTTTTTATTCCTTTAATTCCGGTGTAATTATTTAGAATACATGAAAATCATGAATTATTAACTAATCTCAAGCTTCGACCTTGTTCTTTAGTTAATTCAAATTAGCGGTGTCTAATTAATTGAGATAAGTGATATATATATATATATATAAGTTTTTTTTTTTTAAGAATTACATTACATTTTAAATACTAAATAGGAATCGAACTCCAAGATTTTGAATTAAACTAACTGAAGAACGAAAATGAATTTACCTTACCAAAGTCTATTTTCTAAACAGAACTTCTTTTCCCCCTAAGCATAATATGAGAGAATATGATTTAATGAAATTTGGATTTTACGCACTATAGTTATATTTACTAAGTATTTAAACTTTTGATAAGTAAGAGTCACTCTTGGAAATGTATATATTGAGGACACATACCCTAGCTATTTTTTTATCTTAATGACACGTATCTCACAATTATATATTTTGATACAATAATACATATATCAACCAAAATATTAATATAATGATATTTAGCACAATACGATTCCACAAGAACAATTGACCATGTATTGAGATTGCATAATAAAATATACAATAACCTAATATTTCTTTAAAATTTTGCACCTAATCCTAGAGAAAAATGTATACCACATCTTTAAATATACTATATATATATTATATTACGTTTTTTTTTTTGCTCTAACACATAGGTAAATATTATTTAATTGCATGTGTACATATTTATCTCACACTAATTAAATATAGTTACTTTCAAATAAATAAATTTTGGTTAATCACAATACATACACATTTAGGGTTTTGAGTAAAATACAAGAATATTTTACATATGTATTTGCCACAATAGTCTATTACACTTAGTAAATAAATTTTAATTAATCAAATTAGGTGCATATCTAGGGTTCAAAATTAAATACGGAAATATTCTAAGGGTAATTCTAACACACTCAAAGGACACACATCATCTAAAAATGTGACCTAGAAGAGTCTGTTTTCTTCTCTAGATTATCCTTATGGTTAGCATATGCTATTTATATTTTTTTTTAATACCAAGAAGATTGGATATTATACTTATTCTAACTATCAGATATATATATATATATATATATATTCCTAACTAAATTTAGATAATAATTTTTTTTTTGGGTATTACACTCCTCCCCCCTTAAAAGAATTTCATCCCGAAATTCACGTACCTTCGAACAACTCAGGATATTGCTGTCTCATTTTGCTTTCTAGTTCCCACGTTGCTTCAGTTCGATCATGATGATTCCATTGCACAAGCACCAATGGAATTTGCTTGCTTCTTAGGACTTGAACTTTTCTATCAAGAATTTCGTGGGGTTTTTCCTCGTACGTCATATTAGAATGTAGAACTAACTCACTTTCTTTGACAACGTGTTCTGGGTCAAACACGTATTTCCTGAGCATTGAGACGTGATACACATCGTGAACTTGTGACAGGTCTGGCGGTAGAGCTAATCGGTAAGCTACCTCACCAACTCTTTCTAATATCTCGAATGGACCAATAAATCTTGGTCTCAGTTTGCCTTGTTTTCCAAATCTCACAACACCTCGTGTTGGAGATACCTTCAAGAAAACTTTTTCACCAACTTGAAATTGTAAGTCTGTTCTGCGCTTGTCTGCATAAGCTTTCTGTCTGTCTTGTGCTTCTTTCATTCTTGCTCGAATTTGGTCGATCATCTTGACAGTGATTTGCACGATCTCTGGACCCAAAATTTTTCTTTCTCCAACTTCATCCCAGTATAGGGGCGATCTGCATTTGCGACCATACAAGGCTTCATATGGTGCCATTTTTATAGTTGATTGGTAGCTGTTTTATAAGCGAACTCCACCAAGGGTAAAACATCTTCCCAGCTTGTGTTTCCGTCCAACACAACTCCTCGTAGCATGTCCTCTAGAATTTGTATCGTCCTCTCTGATTGACCATCTGTTTGAGGATGAAAAGCAGTGCTAAAGTTCAGCTTCGTTCCCATTGCTTCTTGAAGACTCTTCCAAAACCTTGATGTGAAGCGAGTATCACGATCTGACGTGATAGAAACTGGAATTCCATGTAGTCGAACAATCTCCTTCACATAGATTTGCGCCAACTTGCTCAATTCCGTTGTTGTTTTGATTGGCACGAAATGTGCTGATTTGGTCAATCGATCTACGATGACCCAGACTGATGAGTTTCCTTTCGCTGATCGCGGTAAACCTACTACAAAATCCATCGTTATATGCTCCCATTTCCATTCTGGAATTTCCAACGGCTGCAATAACCCCGAAGGTCGTTGATGTACCGCTTTCACTTGCTGGCATGTTAAACATCTTTCCACAAATGTGGCTATCTCCCTTTTCATATTATTCCACCAGAAATATTGCTTCAGGTCCTTGTATAGCTTTGTGCTGCCTGGATGTGCCATGTAGGGAGTATTATGAGCCTCTCTCATAATTTTTTGCTTCAATGTGTCATCTCTGGGAACGCATAATCTGTCACGGAACATTAAAGCTCTGTCGTTATCTTCCCTAAATTCTTTCGGTTCACCCGCTTTGACTCTTTGTCTTATCTTCTCCAATCGTTCATCTTTTTGCTGAGCTTCTGTGATTCTCGATCGTAGTTCTGGCTTAGCTACCACTGCGGCTATCACACTTGTTGTAGAGCTTGGTGCAAACACCAACTCTAATTTCATCTTTTCTATTTCTCTCACAAGCTCCTCCTTATTTGTCAGTAGATATCCCATCACTCCTTGTTTCTTTCTGCTCAATGCGTCGGCTACTACATTTGCTTTCCCGGGATGGTAGTGTATCGTGCAGTCATAATATTTCACTAACTCTAACCATCTTCTCTGCCTCATATTAAGCTCTTTCTGTTCGAAGATATACTTCAAACTCTTATGGTCAGTGTAAATCTCGCATTTCACCCCATAAAGATAATGTCTCCAAATCTTGAGTGCATGTATGACGGCAGCAAGCTCCAAATCATGGGTTGGGTAGTTCAGTTCATGAGGTCTTAATTGTCGTGAAGCATATGCTACTACCTTCCCATTTTGCATCAGCACGCATCCTAAACCCAATTTAGATGCGTCAGTGTATATCACGAATCCTTCTACTCCTTCTGGCAAAGTTAAGACTGGTGTAGTTGTTAATCTTGTCTTTAGTTTCTGAAAACTCTGTTCACACACATCAGTCCACTCAAACTTAACCTTCTTCCTCAAAAGTTGTGTCATTGGCCTTGCTATCTTCGAAAAATCTTTAATGAATTTCCGGTAATATCCTGCTAAACCGAGGAAACTTCTTATCTCATGAATGTTGGTTGGTGATTTCCACTTCTTCACTGCCTCAACCTTTGCAGGATCCACCTTGATCCCCTCTGCTGACACAATGTGTCCGAGAAACATTACTTCATTTAGCCAAAATTCACACTTGCTGAATTTGGCATATAACTTTTCTCTCCTTAGTGTTTCTAGCACTAGTCTCAAATGTTTCTCGTGTTCTTCTTCATTTCTCGAGTAGATCAGTATGTCGTCAATAAAGACCAACACAAACTTATCCAAATATTCATGGAAAACTCGATTCATTAAATCCATAAAGACTGCAGGTGCATTTGTTAACCCAAAAGGCAACACTAGAAATTCATAGTGGCCATATCTTGTTCGGAATGCAGTCTTGGGTACGTCATCTTTTCTTACTTTAACTTGATGATACCCAGATCGTAGATCAATCTTGGAAAAGATTTTTGCACCTGATAATTGATCGAAGAGATCATCTATCCTCGGAAGTGGATACTTATTTTTCACTGTCAACTTGTTTAACTCCCGATAGTCAATGCACATTCTCATAGTACCATCCTTCTTTTTGACGAATAGAATCGGTGCTCCCCAAGGCGACACACTGGGTCTTATAAAACCTAATTCCAATAATCCCTCCAGTTGCACTTTTAACTCTTGTAACTCATTCGGTGCTAACCGATATGGGGCTTTGGATACCGGTGCAGCTCCTGGTTCTAAATCTATGGTGAACTCTACTTGTCTGTCTGGCGGCAGACCTGGCAAATCGTTTGGGAATACATCTTCATATTCTCGTACCACTGGTACCTGACCCACTGTTAAACCTTCTTCTTTCTTGCTTACAAGGTTTACTAAAAACGCCTGACAGTCTCCTTTTTGTAACAACTTTACAGCCTTTAATGCTGAAATGATGGGAATTATATTTCCCATTTTTGCTCCATAAAACTTCACTTCTTCCTCGCCTAGCTTCTGAAATATTATCTCTCTCTCGTGGCAGCGTATTGTTGCACTCTCCTTTGTTAGCCAATCCATCCCAAGTATAATGTCAAAGTCCCGCATCTCAAGAGCATAGAGATCAGTTGTAAAATTCTTTTCACCTACTACCAAGTCTAAGTTCTTACAAACACAATCAGCTAAAAGTGTTCGTCCTGAAGGAATGCTTACTGCTAAAGCTTCTCTTGCTAATTCTAGCTCTAGATTGAGACGTTTACATACATCTCTAGATATGAAAGAATGTGAAGCTCCAGTATCAAATAAAGCAAGCACAGGTATATCGCACAAACTAATCATACCTGCCAAATTCCCAGAGTTCCCAGCTGCCTCTTGCTGGTTGAGAGCATATGCTCTGGCTTGTTGTGGTGCACGAGGACCTTGATTTTGATTTTGCTGAGGTCTGGGATTACTTCTATTGTTGTTGTTATTCACTCGACCTCCTCCACCTTGTGGTCTCATATTTCTCATGTCCTATCTGAATTGTGGCCTCTGTTGCTGTTCTTGTGCTCCAGAATTCTGTTGGCATTTATTAGCATAATGACCCTATCGACCACATCGATAGCATTGGACACATGGTCCAAAGTGATATCTTTTACAAGTTGCACACAACGGTGAATTCCGTTGATAGCCCTGAGATTTTGGTGCAACATTCACTTGCCCTGCAGGCCTTGGTCCAAAGTTCCTTCCTCCTTGATAGTTATGCTGAAAATTCCTCCCTTGATAACCTCGTTGTGGTCCATCCCACTTCCATTTTCCCTTCTGATCCCCAGCTATTGGTTGAGATGGTGAAGCCTTTGATGTTCCTTGCATTGCCTCAATACTAAGTGCCCAACTCAGTATTTGACCATAGTTTACTTCATTCTTTCCGATCAGTGCAGTGCCTATTTCCGGTTTCAAACCCATGCAAAATTTTTCAATTCTCTTTGCTTCTGTGTCTACGGTCTGTGGTGCGTATCGAGATAACCTATTAAACTGCAAATCATATTCTGCGACTGATTTGCTCCCCTGTTTGAGATTCCAGAACTCATTAGCCTTCTGATGCTGATAATGAGCCGGTATGTACTTTTGATATAAGATTGTCTTAAAGTTCTCCCATGTGAACACTTCCCAATCTGCATCAGATATTGTCCTTCGAACTGACTCCCACCAGAAATCTGCATCATCCACAAGTTGATACAGGGCACAAGCCACCCTTTCTTTATCACTACAATGCAAAAACCCAAATATCTTTTCAAGTGCTCGAACCCAACGTTCGGCTGTGAGTGGATCCCCTTCTCCATTGAAAGTTGGGGGATTATGGCGTCTGAACTCCATTTCAATTTGTGGTCCCTGACCTTGCGGAATATTCGGTACTTCCGGTACTGCCAAGTTCACATTTCTTGGTCTTCCTCTTGGCATTCTGCAACTAGTCAAATCTCCAATCGATCAACACTTGCGTAAAGATTCGAAAAGAAAAAATAAAGATAATAACCACACATCTCGCAAAGAAAATGAAATATATATATATACAAAGCCTTCCAAGAATATATACACAATATATATAAATCTAAAAGGTATCCTGAAACGGAACTTTTATATAAAAGAGTGGAGTACTACACATACATTATCTGTACATCTGCCAAAAATATAATATACCGTCTAGTCCACTAAGTCAAAAAGAGGCTAACTACCAAGTGCCTCATGTCGGAACGGTCTTATAACAACGACAACGTTTCCGACTAACAAAAGCTACTAAGCTAATGATACAACAAAATGTCAGCGTCACCATATACTAAACTACTAAAACTACTACAACTAAACATATATCTATGGAGACGACGGAATATACCAGTGCCCCGGACGCCCCTCCGCATCGAAATCACGTCGAAAGTGGAGCGTCATAGATCCATCAGTTACTTCCATAGGCTCCTCATCGGGATTCTCCTCCGGGTCCTCTTCTGGGTCCTCCTCTGCGATGGGCTCTAACTGAGTCCCAGATGGACCAGCCTCATCATCATGCGATGCTACCGTGATAAGTGGCGACTTTGGTGCAGGTGGTGCTGAACGATCCATCTCGATCGTCCTCTCCGCTGGTAAGACCGATGTAAATGGTACTCTAAACATATCCATATCCTCCTCCACTATGGGTAATTGTGGAGCCACACATCGTCTATCTGCCCAAGTTCGTAGCACATAAGTGAAGAATCTCGAGAAATAGACTTTCTCTGCAAAAGTAGGCGGAGATCTCTCTGAGAAAATATCAGCAACTCTTGCAGCCCATGGTCTCCAGGCTTGAGGTAGTCCAATAATATATCTCGCCGTAGCCTCTACCTCTGTGATCCCACCGATACCCGAGACAGTCATCCATAAAGTCACAAAACGTGCAGTGAACTCTGGCACATCCTCCCCTGGTCTACTAATACATACACGGAACCTCTCTATCCTCTCATCCATCGTCACACGAGTACGACACCTCTTTCGAGGTCTCACCTGCCATCCCGCCATCTACTTAGCATAATTTCTCAATCAGTCTACTTTCAACCATTTTCATAAATTCTTACAAGTTTAGCCTAAGTTCAACAACTACAGGCTAAATTCATCTTAAGTTCTCAAATTCCAAGTCAAAGTACTCATCTAGAGCACAACATCAAATACAAATCAACTATCAATGTGTGCAGTCAACATATATCAAACATTCATAAGTATGTCCAAAGCATAGATAAACAAATTCCTCACATGTATACAATAGAATCAGCATGGTTTAACACAAAATCCTGTACGTCCACAGACATATTTCATTCTCAAAAACAGTAAGTAATCAGTATAAGACTCAATCTTTCAAGGCATTCCCGCCAACATGGCAAATCACAATCTTTCATTTCCAAACAAACTTAACATTTCACCAATTAATGTAAACTTTTAAAATCTAAAAACAGCATAAAATCATGCGTACCTTTTGGCTGTTGCGTGAGTGACGAGCTGAGGGTTTATATAATATCACACGGGAATTTAATGAAAAAGAAAAATAAAATAAGTTGACCCAACAGGTTTGCAGCTGTAGCGCCCCAGTCCCGAAAGACCGTGGAAATGGACGCTACGGGGGTTGGAATTAAGAAGCGGGAAAGAAAGGGGGTAACCTGATTAACAAAATCTCAACAGAAGACTCAGAATAATCAAACATGCTGTATAATAATATATACCTATTCACAACACCAAGATCAGAGCTCTTAGTATTTAACAAAAGGATATTACAAGCGCGGAGACTTCATTATCAACATAATATTTAACAAAAAGAGACAATGGGAAAATATATAAATAACAAAAGCCCATCTCTCAGCATCGTCACCTCCACGCGCCAGCCTACTGACCTGAAAAATATTTGAAAATATTTGGGCTGAGTACTAATGCACTCAGTGGGCAAGTTTTACAATTCAAGTTATGCAAATCATTTTATTAAAGTAATCTATCTGTGTTCATGCAGGTAGTGAAACTTAGGAGGTTTAAAAGTTGGAAGCAACCTAAGTTCACCAAAACATTTTATCGTGAAGCGCTTAAGAGGGTAACCAGTCACTGCCCGCAACCCGTACTACATCACCACGCGTAAAGTTGAGTATGGCCAAGTATACCCAATGAGTATAACCCATAAGTGTTTCATTTTTATCTCACCGACAAGGAGTAGGGCAGGACAAATAAAGCATACATACTGTAGCTACTCACATTGACACAGCGCTGGTATATGAGACTTCGACAACATACAGTAGCATGTAAATATTTAACACAGATAGTCACATATGCAATTTTAACAGAGCAGAGCTTAATAGCTCGAAAGATACAATTTGCAAAAATATAATAGCCCACCTGGATAGAAGATAAACTCTCAAATTCCTGATTGGTTTTGCTCGGATTCTGCTATCTCTTCTAACCCTACAACAACCAATATTGGCTTAGTTCAACTAAAGAATTCCTATCAAAGCTCAAGCCCTAATCTTTCTTTTAATATCTATTTGCTCACTCTACTATTTTTCCTTAGACCAACTATCACCATAATTATATGTAAAAATTGCACCCGAAATAAAATTAAGCAAATAAATATTTTTTTTTATTCCTTTAATTCCGGTGTAATTATTTAGAATACATGAAAATCATGAATTATTAACTAATCTCAAGCTTCGACCTTGTTCTTTAGTTAATTCAAATTAGCGGTGTCTAATTAATTGAGATAAGTGATATATATATATATATATAAGTTTTTTTTTTTTAAGAATTACATTACATTTTAAATACTAAATAGGAATCGAACTCCAAGATTTTGAATTAAACTAACTGAAGAACGAAAATGAATTTACCTTACCAAAGTCTATTTTCTAAACAGAACTTCTTTTCCCCCTAAGCATAATATGAGAGAATATGATTTAATGAAATTTGGATTTTACGCACTATAGTTATATTTACTAAGTATTTAAACTTTTGATAAGTAAGAGTCACTCTTGGAAATGTATATATTGAGGACACATACCCTAGCTATTTTTTTATCTTAATGACACGTATCTCACAATTATATATTTTGATACAATAATACATATATCAACCAAAATATTAATATAATGATATTTAGCACAATACGATTCCACAAGAACAATTGACCATGTATTGAGATTGCATAATAAAATATACAATAACCTAATATTTCTTTAAAATTTTGCACCTAATCCTAGAGAAAAATGTATACCACATCTTTAAATATACTATATATATATTATATTACGTTTTTTTTTTTGCTCTAACACATAGGTAAATATTATTTAATTGCATGTGTACATATTTATCTCACACTAATTAAATATAGTTACTTTCAAATAAATAAATTTTGGTTAATCACAATACATACACATTTAGGGTTTTGAGTAAAATACAAGAATATTTTACATATGTATTTGCCACAATAGTCTATTACACTTAGTAAATAAATTTTAATTAATCAAATTAGGTGCATATCTAGGGTTCAAAATTAAATACGGAAATATTCTAAGGGTAATTCTAACACACTCAAAGGACACACATCATCTAAAAATGTGACCTAGAAGAGTCTGTTTTCTTCTCTAGATTATCCTTATGGTTAGCATATGCTATTTATATTTTTTTTTAATACCAAGAAGATTGGATATTATACTTATTCTAACTATCAGATATATATATATATATATATTCCTAACTAAATTTAGATAATAATTTTTTTTTTGGGTATTACAATTTCACTTCTTCATTTGCCATAAAATTTTTGAGAAAGAGGGAGAAGGAACACAGCAGCTCCTCATTTCTTCTTCTCCATTTCATCCCCATTTTCTGCACAAACTTTAGAGAGAGAGAGAGAGAGTGGTAGAAGCAAGAAGTTGCAGCCTTGTCGAGGAGAGCTCAAGCTATCCTTCATCCGCTCTTCACCGTTAGGTTTCCGGCGTCATCGTTGGGAGCTTTATTTCAGTCGTTTCATCTCCTTCAAGCTTCTTCCAACTCTTCTCCTTTGTTATTTTGAAAAGGTATTTTCGAAAACCATGAGCTTTTTAGTCACATATTTTCAGATCTAAGCTTAAGAAGTATATGTGTGGATTTTTTGTGTTTTAAATAACGTTAATGTTTAGAAAATTAGTTGGTTATGTGCAAGCATGTGTAGTCCAGTTTAAGATGTTTTGAGGTGATGAAAGCTTGGTATTTGAACTGACATGAATCAGTTCTGAACTGAAACTCATCAGTTCAGTTAACTAACTGATGAAGGGAATCAGACTGAAACTCATCAGTTCGGTTAACTAACTGATGAAGAGAATCAGTTCCAAACTGAAACTCATCAGTTCGGTTAACTAACTGATGAAGTGAATCAGTTCCGAACTGAAACTCATCAGTTCGGTTAACTAACTGATGATGGGAATCAGTTCCAGACTGAAACTTATCAGTTCAGTTAACTAACTGATGAAGTTAATCAGTTCCGAACTGAAACTCATCAGTTCGGTTAACTAACTGATGAAGTGAATCAGTTCCGGACTGAAACTCATCAGTTCAGTTAACTAACTGATGAAGTGAATCAGTTCCGGACAGAAACTCATCAGTTCGGTTAACTAGCTGATGAAGTGAATCAGTTCCGAACTGAAACTCATCAGTTCGGTTAACTAACTGATGAAGTGAATCAGTTCCGAACTGAAACTCATCAGTTCAGTTAACTAACTGATGAAGGAAATCAGTTCCATACTGAATCAGTTCCGAACTGAAACTCATCAGTTCGGTTAACTAACTGATGAAGAGAATCAGTTCTGAACTAAAACTCATCAGTTCGGTCAACTAACTGATGAAGTGAATCAGTTCCGGACTGAAACTCATCAGTTCGGTTAACTAACTGATGAAGTGAATCAGTTCCGAACTGAAACTCATCAGTTTGGTTAACTAACTGATGAAGTGAATCAATTCCGGACTGAAACTCATCAGTTCGGTTAACTAACTGATTTGGAGTTTGTTTGGAGTCTGCGCAGTTCTGTTTGGCAGTTTCGCTACCCTTTAGTAAAACGAGCATAACTCCCTCGTTAGACATCATATTGAGTTACCGTAAATTTTTCCGAAAACTAGACTTCCGTGGCTTTCCAACGGTGTATGGCTTGTCTCCTGCACCCTAGCGAGTCAGAACATAAAATTTTACAAAGATAGACGTTGAGCAGAAAATTGTTTAATCTCTGAGCTTAGTGTTGACTTTGTTCCTAGAATCTAGTTGTGATGATGTTAAGGTATTTTTGATACCTTAAATTATGTCGATGAATGTCTTTATATGGTTTGGAACTAGGGTCGAGATTAACCCTTAAGCTAAGAAAAATCTAGAACGGATACTAGACTCTGATAGGCCTCCGTCTCGTGTTGAGTCCTGTCAGTTTTAGGATCAAGATACTAAGTATATTTTTATATATTAAAGGCTAACAGATCCGCAAGGGATAAGACCTGTGAAGAATTAGCAGTTTCCATATAAAACATCGGTGAAAGGTGGGCTTTCTTTTCAACTGACTATTAGTCCAAATAATGATTTGAGTTTTTACTCACCTGAAGTTATTTATTTCTGATGCAAATAAGTTATTGTCATGCATAAAATGTTTTGTTTTGTATGATATCCTTATCTGTATTTAGTTAGCTCACAAGGGGCTTTCTAACTCTTAAATCGATCGGGCCTCGTGCTAACTTAGCGTGTTAACCGAGGTTAGTGTACACTTAAGTCGGTGATATTAGGAAGAGGGAAAGGCTGAGTGGAGCTATTCCTGACTAAGACATCGACGATGCTAAATGTTCGTGGAAAAGGCTGAGCGGAGCTATTCTTCGGCATTTAGTTATGTTAAGCGTTCGAGGGAAAAGGCTGAGCGGAGCTATTCCCCGACGTTCATGAAAAAGGCTGAGCGGAGCTATTCCTCGACTTTCAGTGGGATATGGATGATCATACAACAGAAAAGAGCGCTCAAAAACAGAAAGTGATTTAGTTAAACATAGGGCCTTTTTAGATAAAACCCCTGTGTGTTTACTCAGATGCATGACAAGAAAATCAGTGTTCAATTCAGTAAATATTTTTGGCAATGTGTTCACTGAGTACCCTTGTACTCAGCCCTGCATGTTTGTTTTTAAATGTGCAGGTTGAGCTGGTGTGGAAGGGAGAAGTGCTGAGAGTGGAGTTCTTTTTGGTACAAGGCTCAAATGACCTTGTATTATTATTATTATCATTATTATTATTGTCTTTCTTTTGCTTCCGCAACTCAGCTATATAACAAGTCTAATATTTCAGCTTTTGATTTTGGACGAGTCCAATACCTTGATAATCAATTAAGTACTACTATTATTTTGTCCCTTGTGAGTACTTGAAATCAGTCCAGAATTTGAGTTCACAGCAAATATCGTTCCTGGAATACAGTAGTTCATTCCTTTATTTAAATATTTCTTGTTCGCGCCTTAATCCATCCTTCATTGGGATCGAGTCGTACCAGTCACACTTCATATTAATCAGATATTAATTTGGGGTCGTGACAGCTTGGGTAATGATGACCTGCAGATTCGTTTCATTAAGTAATGTAGCTGGGGAAATTCGACATGAAATCCATCTCTTGCAATAGTGGTTATTTGCTAGTTGCTGCTCATTAATTTGGGATCATTTTGTTATCAATCTCTTTTCCTACGTAAGTTTTAAAATGATGTTTTGATTTTCAAGGTGTTGTTTGAATAACATCAGACATTTTCCTGACTGGTGAATGTATGCTGTTTTGTGCTTAATGAGATGCTGGTCTATATGGCATTGTATGGTGTCTAATATTTTATAAATGTGGAAGAAGGCATCGACATTTTTTTTTTTGGATGTCGAGGGTAACCACAGTCGCTATCGTGGTGCGCATTGGATAAACATTAATTAGTTTTTCACAATTAACTGAATTAAGTGAACCTTAATTCCTAAAAAATCTTACTCTAAAAAAACATCCTAAAAAATTAGTTTTTATGATTCGAAAGCCTATAAGATGATGTTTGTGAACTTGTGATTTAGAAGTTTTAGAACAAGTAGCATTACAGCCGTGCAATGCGATCATATTTCACAATTTTATAAAATTGAATAATTCAATATGAGAATTGTGATAGTAAAATGAGGCAATATACAAATTGTAAAATATTATGACAAATAAATATAAAATTTTAAAATTTACAAATTTAAAAATAGTTACTTGTGTATGACATTTTCATTGATTTACAATTTAAACTATCGTTATTATTTGATAGTTATAGAACCATTTACTATCAACTTTATCAATAGTACAAAAGTAAAATCAACAAAATTACTATTAATTGTGGCCAAATTTATCAAGTTTCATGTAGATATGAATTTCAACTCATATGTAAAAGTAATTGTCAGCCCAAAAATACGACACAAAATTGTAATAATAATTTTTTTAGTAAATTAAAATATGTGAAAAATAAGAAGTATGAGTGTAATAATATTTGACCACAAAAAAACTCATATGGAAGCCGATCATCCCTTGTGCACTTTGGCATAACGTATAAAAATGTGCACTTAAACGTCAACATTTTGTTTGATTTTCCTTTTGTTTCCTATTTTTTATTTCAATCTTGTTTTTATGTTTTGTTCCTCATTTATATTTAATTATTTTTAATATATTTAATATTAGTTATTAGTTAATCATTTTTATAATGGTTGATTTTTCATGATTAGGGTTACTTTTTTAGCTAATCATTTTAATTGTTTAGGATTGATTATATAATAATTATAATTTATAATAAATTTTAATTTCTAAATGAAATTTATCTCTTATTTATTGAATTTTAAGTAAATGATAACGGCAGGTGTGCGGGCGTGGACTAATGGGGACATCTTATATTGTTGACCATATTTTATGTTTTGAAATATTGACTTTGTTTAGTTGTGATTAACAAATATGATTGTTTATGTTTCCGCTATATGTTTATATGAATTATTTAAATATTTTTATGGATGTGTGCGATTATTGTGCATGGATTTGCTGGCATATTTTGACTAGTCATAACTGAACATGTTTTAATTGGTTGTTCGAAAGGTCTTATCTTAAAATGATAAGTTGGTTGAAAAGTATTATCTTGGGTGATTGATTGTTGAATGGTAAACGCTTGTCAGCGTGAAATGTATTGATATTCTAAAAGAAATGTTGTCCGAATTTTTATAATTTGAGAAAATAATTTATGTTAGTGTGCGAAATTTTTATTGTGAATTTCGTTTCTCATGTGTGTTTTTGTTAGTACCCCAAGCCTCTGGGTTCAGGGCGCTACACATTCTATACTACACAGATAAAATTTATCAGTTTTTCTTCTATGCTTTTTTTTAATTAAGATTTTCATGCTTTATTTAATTTAGCATTTCTTAATTATATTTCATTCTGCCCAATTATTGAATATATATAATTATTTTTTATCAAATATGCAATTATTAACTAAAAAATAAAAATTAAATGATAAAACATAATTTTATATCCTATTGGTTAGAATAAACCCTAATTAATAATTATAAAATTATACTTAAGCACGAGAAATTAAAACTGAAGAAAAAAGTAATAAAAATTAATAATTTTAAATTTGTAGAATTGAGTGTTGCACAAAGTGTAGCAAATGATTTCATTTCATTTTTGGACTTTCTTATTATCACACAAAATCGTTTATTGTACTTTTTATGTTGCATTTCATATTACACATTTGATTTTCTTTTCTTTTTTTTTTGTTTTTCTTTCTTTGACTTTAGTTTCTTGTGATTTACTTTAATTTTACACTTATTATTTAGGGCTCATCATACTCAATTAGAGTTTATTATAATTTTTAGTAATTTAATTTTTCAAACAATTAATTAATAACTAAAAATTAAATTACTAAAAATTATAATACAATTTAATTGTATGAGCTGAACACTACATCACAAGTGAAGCTAAAGCACAAGAAAAAAAAAACTAATGTACAATAATGAATACAATACATGATTGAATAGAGGATAAAATTAAACAATTCATAAAAGAAATCCCTTTGTAAAATTCTATGTATTTTCGAGTTACTTACTGTTGTCACATCCCCTTATTATGTGTTGAATTTATTTTAACAACTTTGACAATATATTCCTTGTACGATTATCAACCGTAATACTTATTCATGGATGGGGTCCTCTATTCTACATTTGATGTTTCAACCTTCCAAGATTTAATTTATGATTTTTTTCTTCCAATGTTTTCATCCATTTTAATTTATTGTGTTTTATTTTAATTTTACACTTATTAATTAGGGTTGATTTTGTTGAATTAGGACTTACAATTATTTTTTAGCATTTAATTTTTAAAAATATAATTATTATGGTTGATTATTTTATAAATATGATTTATAATTTTTTAAATTACAATCTTTTGTTGATAAATGTGACTCGATCGATTATATTATAATTAATTTTTATTTTTGTAATATCCATTATTAACCTTGTAAATTCAATCGTGGAACATTGTTTGGAACACTGAATATGGAATAAATGATCTCATCCGCTTATCTATGATCAACTTTCTCCCAGGTAAAGTGGTACTTACACTTTCAAACTAATTGTTCCACATAACCTTTTTTCACGATAAGTAAAAAAGTACTAACGAAATAAAAAGAAAAAACAGCATTCCCTAAGAAAAAATAACATAGACAAAGTACACATGAGATCCTCGAGTTCAAAATTGTGTATAACAACCGTGTACTAAACATTAAAATTATTAGTTTTTTTTCTTTTTTCTTCAATTTTAATTTCTTTTAGTTTAGTATAATTTTACAATACTATTTAGGGTTCATTCCATCCATTTAGGGTTTATAATTATTTTTAAGCGTTTAATTTGTATTTTTAATTTTTAGTTAATATAATTGATTTTTAGGGATGATTATTCCATAATTATGGTATATAATTTTTTTAAAAAAATCAATTTTAGCAATAAATATTAATTAGGAATTAGTTATAATATTATAAAAATCATGTTTATAAAATACATTATTAAAACTACATAATTTTAATGTTGGCACAAGTATAAAGTATGCAATTTGGATTAGAGAACATCCGCACAAAGTACGCCGTACAAACACAATAACAAATACAGCCTTATGATCAATAATTAATTCATAGTGCCGACGTGATGAATGGCATACTTTCCCGGTCAGCCACCGCATCACCGCCACCTTTCAACATCCTCTCGAGCTCAAACGCAAACACTTTCATGGCATTCTCCGTCAAGCCTATTGACACCAATATTCCGTTCTCACCCTTGTTATTTTTATGAGAAATGTAAAAGCTCGGTAAGCCTAACTTCATCGGACCCCCATACACCGGATTTCCCCAACCAAAATCGACTTCATTGAAGCCGACGTTCTTCAAATCGGATACAATGAAGCATCCCACCACTGTATAATGTGGCCGGCCTCTAATCACCATCATATCGGCAGTTGATTTCACAAACTCCTCTGTCACGTTGGTTTTCATCTTCTTTACAAGCTCCACTGCATAATGCAATGGATTTTTCGACAAGTCACCGGCGGTGGAAATGGCAATCTGTAAAGCTATCGCGTTGCCATAGTAACCATCTGGGAGTGGTGGATTCAATAGTTTTCGACAATTCACGGTGAATAAGAGTTTGACCACTTCGTTAGGCTCCGGTGAGATGGCAACCGTACGGCAATGCCAAAGGCTGGCCGTTAGGAGATCAAAGGTGGAGCAGCCGCGTAAGTGAAGAGGTAGGTGGCTGCGGAGGGCCGAGAATTCCCCGGAGCCAAAGAAGAAGGTGCGTTGCACCATGTCATCCGGTGGGATCAACTCGGTCCCTTTGCTATCGGGAACACCGTGGTACGCATGGTGCGTGCATGTCACGCACGGAGGGTTGCGCGCATTGAGTAAGTGTCTGTCCCAAACGGGAGGAACGGAAGGGACGTCGGCGCCGCGGGCGAGTTCCCCGACTGCCGACATAAATTGGATTATTCCGGCGCCGTCGCTCATCGAATGATTGAGGCGGAAAGCAAAGATGAAGCCACCACATTTGAGACGCGTCACCTATAATAAATGAGAAGAATTTCATTAATATCTACTCACTAAATGGGTAATAGTTTTTGTGCAAAATGTACTCCTTTCATAGATATCTAAATTGTGAAGACTCTTCTTATACAAAATGTGCAATATGGACACTCTTCCCCTAACTCACAAAAAATTCAAACTGTGAACGAAATAATATTTTAATGTTTAAGACGTACGCATGCATTACAGATATGCTAACAAAACATTATATATATTTGTTAGTTAATGCATCTTCATACTATAGTTTAAAACTCTAAATAATAAATAGAGTAACGATTAATTAAATTCAATAAATGAATTATATAGGAAGCATGCAAATTTTGAAACCGCAATTGAAAGTTCTTGTGATGATGCATTAGCTAGCATACAACGAGTAGCCTTCAATCAATAACCATAATTTCATCCACAATTAATATTTTCTTTTAAAAATAAAATTAGTTGAAAACTAGATTCGACCAGATTTTCAAACCATACACAACTCTTTACTTCAAATATTTCATCATGAAAGCAATTTTTTGTTCATATTTTGGTGTCATGTATGAACTAATAATGCTCCTTATGTTCTATGTTAGCAAGATAATTTTTGTGAAGATTCATATCGCTAACGAAATTTTATAATATTGCTTTTAACATATTCATATTGTTACCGAAGTGTTATGATATTGCTAATGAAGCATTATCGAACCTAAATATGAACAATCTTCGAAGGCAACTCATGAGGGTGTTCATTCCAACAATCATAACTTTTTCCACATGTTACATATTTTTTTTTATTGAAAACTAAACTCGATCGACTACTTTTACAACCATATCATACCCATCATTTAATTACTTCTATGAAAATAGTTTTACAATCAACGTGGGTGTCATGCAAGAACTTTCATGGTTCATCATAGCAAAAATATACATGTACTATGTTCGCACTATAAATACATATTATGTTAGCAATATGTTTTGGCAGACCAATATATGACATTGTGTTAAAGAAAAATCTGACAATTATGACCCCGTTTAATTTATTTTTATGATCTTTATATTTATGAGATTGTTATCATCTTTTGTATTAAGTAACATCGATCGAATTCAATTGTATGCGTGCCCCCGAACAGTTGTCGCCGCTTTCGGAAAAAGTCGCCATGCAATATATAAATGAGAGTAGTGTTTTCACATAGATTAATTACATTCACAATATTCATTGATTGATTAACCATTCAAAGTGATAAACATAAAGAGTGATAGATATAATATAACTATACAGTATCGAAAATGTTGCGGTGGGCAGAGACGGCAGAATACGGGTTATACGGCAGATACATGGGGTATGGGGTGAGTTACTCTTACCGAAATATGTAAATCTCATATACATAATCTTTACATTTCTATGGATGTTCTTCATTCCTCTTCTATTCATAAATTCAATATATGATAATTAAACTATAAACAATTAATTTTAAAAAATCACAATAAGATTAATTGTATGCATGCGCATATTAAAAAACTAATGCTTATTCAGATGGTCCAAGAGGTTTTATTTTAATTTCTAAGAATATTGCTTACTGTCGCAACCAGCTTATTATTTGCTTGATTAAAGTTTCTTTTATTCATTTTTTTTTTTCATTATAATCTTAAAAAAATAGCAAATGTGCTATTTCCCCCCAAACTCTCATGTTTTATTATATATGATGTCAAACTCTCATGTTTTATTATATATGATGTCAAACTCTCATGTTTTATTATATATGATGTCAAATACATAAAATCTTAAATAAATGTGCCTTATAAATAATGCAATTAATGCAAGTAGTTTTTTGAAATAGAATGAGAGAATTATCGAACTTTTAATTGTTTGCTTACCAGTGGTATAACATAAATTTTAAATTTATTATTATTATTATTATTATTATTATTATTATTATTATTATTATTATTATGTAATACTATAATTGATAAAATGTTCTCCTTGCAACAACGCAATATACTAATTAATGTAGAAAAACTTATGATAACTAATTGTTGTAATATAAATTGTGAATTCAAATAGAAGATGAATAATCTAACATTAAGTAAATGATTTAATATAATTATATTTTAACTACAACATTAAAGATTGTAATAGATATTGAAATAACTGAAGCATAACAATTTTTGTATGTATGTATGTATGTATGTGTGTGTGTGTGTGTATATTCTATTTGAATATTAAAATAAATATACATTAATTAGCCTGCTTGGTTCAGCTACAAAGGATAGAGCTTTGCATTTCTGGAAGGTCATAGATTTGAATCCCGCGAGCAGCAAATGTTGGAATATTAATGTTGCAAGGTCGCGGGTTTGAATCCCGCAAACAACAAATGTTAGAATATTATGTGCGCGCCCTTTTTTTTATTTTCAGAGACATAATTTTTCATCACTATTTTTTTTTCACTTTATGACAATTTTTTTAAAAAAATTTATAGACAAAATTTTTCGTCACTAATTTTTTTTTTTTCATTTCTGGCCACTAAATTTGGTGATGATTAGTGACAGATTTATTTTCCCTCATTAATTTTATCGTTAAACTAGCTAATGAGATTTTTAATGACAGACGCGATTCGTTGTTAAACCATTTTAACAATCGATTTTTGAGGTTTAGTGATGGAACTTCCGTTGCTATAACGTAATTTTTTTAGCGATAGTAGCATGTATATATGTTCATAATAGCATTATATTACTTTCATTTTAACATACCAGCCAGAATTTATAAGAATGGACAACATTTTAAAGTGTTGTCTATACTAGCACTTGGTATGACATAGGTACTAGGTTTATTTACTGTAATTTTATTATTTATCTTATTGTATTTTAGTGCTTATTAGTACTAAATTATATTAGCACTAAAATACAATAAGATAAGCAATAATGTTTTTTTTTTAATTTAGCATAAAATATAACAAGATAATCAATAAAATCGTAGTAAATAAGCCCAGTAATGAGTTCTCACACCAAACACTAGTACTATTTTAATCCAATTCCTACACACACACACACACACACATAGGCTATGCTTGGTTTGTTGTATAAAGATAGATTGGGGTGGATAGATTAAATAATCACACTCAATTAGGTGTTTGGTTCGGATGATTAGAGCCCTGTATTGATAATCGACCCAGCTCCAATCACTCATTAGTCATTCATAGGATAGTTTATATATCCAACCACTCTTGGCCGGATTATATAATCATGTCATTTGCTCTCAACCTCCTCACGGAGGAACTTACCAAATTAATCATTCACATTATTATTATTATTATTATTATTATTATTATTATTATTATTATTATTATCATATCTTCCTAATTCATACCTAGCCTCTTTTGGGACATGAAATTAAGTTTAGGTGGTGAAGTAGAGCAAATAAATCTCAATTAAGTTGTTTTAAAATTATATTAAAATTATAAATAAAGATTTAAAAATATTAATAAAAGTAAATACAACTTTTATCAAAACATGTTTTTTGCTAAGCAGATCAATGAGGTCATAATTCTGTTTATGTAAAAAAAATTATTAATTAAAATTTAAATTTCATAAAACCAACTTAAACACTTATTAGTGAAAATCTTATGTTGAAGGCGGTTTTGGTATTCTTCAACATTTTAATCATAATCCTTCTATCCAAATAGAATATTAATAATCTATCATAAATCATTAAAATCACAATCAATCAATTCAAATACATGATTATTTTTATTCGAATAGTGCAATCTTGTTATATCTAATCAATTTTATTTATCTCATCCAACGAACCAAACGGAGCCATCGAGAGAGGATTGATATGATGGATAGTACGGGCAACAACTGTGAGCGATAGGCCATGTCAGCAGTTTTCCTTTTTTTTTTTCTCTCTCTCTCCCACCGATTTCAAAACGTGTGCAACTTTTTTCCTTCATCTTTTTCAATTCTATATAGTTTCTTTTACGGATTCTCTCTCTCTCTCTCTCTCTCTCTCTCTCTCTCTCTCTCTCTCTCTCTCTCTCTCTCTCATCATATCTTTATAAAAACTTTATTTTGATTATGTAACTACATTGTTCAATTTTCGGATAATTTTCAGACAGCCTTATGCCAAGGTCATCAACAGTCCAATCCTTACTAAAAAGCACTATATATAATTAACTTCAAAAAAAATCTCATTTGCTCATAGAAATTAGAAGTTTAATTATGACTGATGGTTGAAATATTATATTTAGGTGAGAAATTGGAGCCATTCGAGTAGTGGCCACCGCTCACCGTGTTCATATGAACCCTACTAGGTTCAAGTTGCTAAAAATGCATGTTATCGCTTTTGCTAAAAACTCATTTTGCTATCCTATCTTGCTACAGAGATCTATCACCACCAATTAAATGCAAAAAATATTGACAGAATCGCATACGAGCTTTTGAAATAGAAAATCTGGTGTGTTTCATTCATACCTGAATCAACAATAAGGGACAGTGGAGCAGTGCAGCGGAGTGAGGGACATCATAAAGCAGCTCCTCCTCGAATGGGAAGGGCGGCCGAATGTCATCCCCGAACTGCTGCAGCGTGACATCGGCGTCCGCCTCAATGAATATGATGCCCTCGCCGGTGCACTCCACCACCAGCTTCCGGGCAGCGCGTTCCCTCAGCCGCCCGGCAAAAGGGTAGTAGAAAACCAAGGCCTTGGCAATGGCGTCGCGGATAACCTCCACAGGGTCCTTCCCTTCAATCGAGGGGTTTCTTCTATAGAATTGAATGCCTGAAAGTTGGTGACGGAGGCCGTCTTGATCGTCAATATCGGAGAGGTTCTTGAATTCATAAGGAGTTGGTTTTGCCGGAGCGATCAGCTCTGGGTTTTTTCTTGCGACATTGAAGCTTAAACTTTGGGTTGACTCCATCTCTACTGCATTGATAGATCCATGTGTGTGTTGTTATTAGTAAAATGTTTGGGTATTTATAGAAAGCTACAGAGGAGCTGGAATTATGAGATCAGATCCTCTAGTTTAAATTGCTTGTAAATTTAATAATCTCCTTAAACTCTGCATTTGGTTGTAATCAGTATTCATCAAGCAAGTCCTCCAACTTTAATTGCGCGTATTACGTTATCATCGTATTTTAATTATTTTTTAGAGGAAATAATTATTATATATCCCTTATTAAAATTAGATTCAACACTACAAGAAATCTCCGTAGTAAAACTTTAAAAGTACAAGCATTCAATTACAATTTACGCAAATTATTCAGTTGCACTAAACCAATGGAGGATCCAATTACCACAAAATTATATTAAATATTATATTTCCCTAAACTTTTACGATAAACAAACTAAGTATTATATTATTATATAATATATCTCATTTTATTTTAATTATTTTTTTTATCATTCTTCTTAAGTTTTAGTTTTTAAAATTGAAGAAGAATAAAAGATTATTATGTATTACATAATTTAATTTATCTTTTATTGTATTGAAATAATTTTATATCATGTAATTTACGTACGTATATTTAATTTTATTTTAATTTTTATTGATTATTCATTTTAACATCAAATTATTGCTAAACTCTTATGATAAACTTACTAAATATTATATCGTTGTATTGTATTAGGAATGTGCAACACACACACACACACATATCAAAATTCAGTACATACCATGCTTCAATATATACCAATATGTTGGTATATACTTCCACTTCGGTACATACCTACTATATGACGGTATATCGAACTTTCGGTATGCGTCAGTATACCTTAATTTTTAAAAATTTATATTGTTAGCTTACCGTAAAATTTCGATACAGTATCATACATTACCGAAAATCAGTATACTATAAATTTCAGTATTTTCAGTATCTTTTCGGTACAGTATTTTTCCCAGCAATATGTCAATATGGGATCATTGTAAAGCGACTTAATTAGATCTTGGGTACATATTAATATATGTCGTTTTTGTTTTGTTATTTACAATTTTCGATAACAATGAGAGTTCACCTAAAACCATTTTGAATTATATATACCTCTATAAATGTAGCATCGTACTTTATATGTATATATATACACGCCCACTCAAATATCATTTTATTAATGAACGTATTTTTTTATGTTTGCAAAATAAAGTGATTGGTGTGAAATTGCAATCTTGGGTACATATTTATATATGTCGATTTTGTTTTGTTATTTACAATTTTCGATAACAATGAGAGTTCACCTAAAATCATTTTGAATTATATATACCTCTACAAATATAACATCGTACTTATATGTATATATACACAATAATACACACCCACATAAATATCATTTTATTAATGAACGTGTTTTTTAATGTTTGCAAGATAAAGTGATTGGTGTCAAATCACCGAATTAAATTAAATTGTCTACAAAACGATAATTATAAGCTATGTAAATAAAAAATAAAAAAAAAATAAAAAAACTAAGTATAAGCAACCATAATGAAAACAACTAGTTTAGCAAGCAAACAGGGCCGAGTGGACCGAGAGGCCAACGTGGTTGACACCCCAAGCATCCGAAAAAGTTAAGATTCCGAGTATGTATATATATATATATAGATATAGAGGGAGAGATGAGATTATGTGAGAACCACATACCCATGTGAGAACTGAGAACCAATCTTAGTCACAAATCGCTCTTATATTGACGGTTAAGATCTGTCCCAAGATTGAAAAAAATGCGGTGGCATATTTGTAATATTAGCGACTTTTTAATTAACTAAGGATATTTTTGTAATTTAGGAATTCTGTTAAAATAAGTCATGACAATGCTAAAAAAGGCCATGACAGTGCTAAAAAAGGCGATGACAATGCTAAAATAGGAAATGACAGTGCTAAAATTCTAAATTGAAAAATATACACGTAAATTCTGAGTATTCATATATTGATAATTCAACATGTAACAATGTTTGTTTGTGGTTTTTTTACAATGTTGATGGCATTTTTTTATGTTAATGTTAAAAAAAAAAGTCATGCTAAAATAAGTCATGACAATTCTAAAAAAAGCCATGACAGTGCTAAAATAGGAAATGACAGTGCTAAAACTCTAAATTGAAAAATATACACGTAAATTCTGAGTATTCATATATTGATAATTCAACATGTAACAATGTTTGTTCGTGGTTTTTTACAATGTCGATGACATTTTTTTATACTAATGCTAAAAAAGAGTCATGCTAAAATAAGTCATGACAATGCTAAAAAAGGCCATCACAGTGCTAAAAAAGGCCATGACAGTGCCAAAATAGGAAATGACAGTGCAAAAACTTTAAATTGAAAAATATACACGTAAATTCTGAGTATTCATATATTGATAATTCAACATGTAATAGTGTTTGTTCGTGATTTTTTTACAATGTTGATGACATTTTTTTATGCTAATGCTAAAAAAAATCATGCTAAAATAAGTCATGACAATGCTAAAAAAGGCCATGACGGTGCTAAAAAAGGCCATGACAGTGCTAAAACCCTAAATTGAAAAATATACACATAAATTCTGAGTATTCATATATTTTCCGATTTTACCCTTACTAAGATTCAGGGGCAGCGAAGTTGGACGTTATTATGAGATTGTCACCGCGTTTTTAAAAATCTGGAGCAGATCTAGGCTGTCCAAATATACCGGATCTATGGCCATATATATATATATATATATATGGTTGGGTTCTAGAAGGAACCACACCCTAGGTGAGAACCGAGAATCAATCTAAGCCATAGATTCGGTATATTTGGACAGCCTAGATCTGCTCCAGATTTTAAAAAACGTGGTGGCAATCTCGTAATAACGTCCAACTTCGCTGCCACTGAATCTTAGTAAGGGTAAAATCGGAAAATATATGAATACTCAGAATTTATGTGTATACTTTTCAATTTACGATTTTAGCACTGTCATAGCCTTTTTTTAGCATTGTCATGACTTATTTTAGCATGACTCTTTTTTAGCATTAGTATAAAAAAATGTCATCGACATTGTAAAAAACCACGAACAAACATTGTTACATGTTGAATTATCAATATATGAATACTCAGAATTTACGTGTATATTTTTCAATTTAGAGTTTTAGCACTGTCATTTCCTATTTTAGCACTGTCATGTCTTTTTTTAGCATTCTCATGACTTATTTTAGCATGATTTTTTTTTTTTAACATTAGCATAAAAAAATGTCATCGACATTGCAAAAAAACCACGAACAAACACTGTTACATGTTGAATTATCAATATAATGAATACTCAGAATTTACGTGTATATTTTTCAATTCAGAGTATTACACTGTCATTTCCTATTTTAGCACTGTCATTACTTTTTTTAGCATTGTCATGACTTATTTTAGCATGACTTTTTTTTTTAGCATTAGCATAGAAAAATGTCATCAACATTGTAAAAAAACCACGAACAAACACTGTTACATGTTGAATTATCAATATATGAATACTCAGAATTTACGTGTATATTTTTCAATTTAGAGTTTTAGCACTATCATTTCCTATTTTAGCACTGTCATGGCCTTTTTTAGCATTGTCATGACTTATTTTAGTAGAATTCCTAAATTACAAAAATACCCTTGGTTCATAAAAAAGTCGCTAATATTACAAATATGCCACCGCGTTTTTTTCAATCTTGGGACAGATCTTGGCCGTCAATATAAGAGCGATCTGTGGCTGAGATTGGTTCTCAGTTCTCACATGGGTGTGTGGTTCTCACATGATCCCATCTCTCTCTCCCTCTCTCTTTTCTCTCTCTCTCTCTCTCTCTCTCTCTCTATATATATATATATATATATATATATATATATTAAATCTTATCTAGATTATATTATATTAACAAAATATAGAATAAGGATCTAGATAAGTCCAATACTACTAGAAAAAATAGAAAAAGAACTAAAAAACAAGTAAGCGTAATTTCCCCTAAACAATAAAATATATTGACATGGGGAGGAACATATTTACTAGTTATATCATCCGCAATCGTTTGAATCTCGAGACATGACTACTTAAGAATTTCACATTTCATTTATGTCGTAATTGAATAACGAATTAAGAAAATATTAATAAATAATAAAGAAGGGGGAATCGATGAAATCTTGCTTGGTCTTCACTGGGAACTTGAGTAAGGAGTAGATCTTTTTATTTCGAGGTTTTCTATTATTTGAAAGCGAGAACTCCTTTTTTTAGTTAGTGTACCTACTTGAGCCGGATGAAAGGAAACTTTCACGTCTGATTTTGAAAGGGGGAGATCCTATAGGATCCTATCCTAATTTTTCTTTTGGTAGGCCCATAACGAAAAAATCCATTTTCTTGCGATTACGAGGTTTATTCGAATATGAAATCCAATCTTGGAAATACAGTATCCCACTTTGTTTTACTACCCCGGGCTTCGATAAATTTCGCAATCGAGAAATCTCTACCGGTGCGTGTGCTAATAATTGTAAGATGAATCTCTTACTTCCCAAGTTGGATCCGAGACTATTTTACGGGTTAAAATTCATAAGACGGGTTAAGATTTGGATCCAAATACTATAATATTACAAATATACTATGGAATATGAGTTTTACTTCAGATCTTGACCCATCTTACGAATTTTGGACCGTAGAACAATCTCACGTCATTTTTTGTCTGATTATAATTATAATTCCGTATATTATATGTACTGAATTTGAGCAATTTGATGACAAATATCGATTTTCCTTTATATTTCATTCTATGAAATAATTTATTCTTTTATGGTAGGTCGAAGAGTACTTAATTGATGGAACTTTTACACTAATTAAATATAATATGATTAATCCACAACTAGTAATGTTAACGTCAATTCAAATAAGATCCTTAAAAGATTTTGTCAATTAAATGAGCGCATGCACCACGTAATGCATGATAAGATTGTTCGTATCTCGCGCCAACTTTTTTTTATATTTTTTTTTTAGAGGAAATGTACGCTAACTAGTACTCTCTAAAATTTGCAATAATTGATATTTCACAGTGATTGAATGTTATTAAAACCGATTCACGTACAGTAATGAAATTATATTCAATCATAAATTTAGTATGTAAACACATGTATAAATTAGATCGATTGAATTATAAGCTAGTATTACATCCCGTGCGATGTTCGATTGGAGATATACAGATAATTTATAATAAATAATTAAATTATAGTTAAATAATTAATAGTGATAATCCTAAAATGTATGCAAAATATACTTATATTCAAGTGTGTTCGCTATTTTATCAGCAGACAACCGATATTCATTAACAAATTTTCGTTCATGGTACCCAATAAAACAATAAATTAATTGTTCATCCCAAAATTCATTACAAATATAATTGGAATCTTTTATAATTTTAGGTACAATGAGAACGATTAAGAAATAAAAGATATCTGTAAAACACATTTAAGAAAATTATTGTAATGCATACATCTTCATCATCCCTCCGGAGCATATGAAGTGAATAGGACATCATCGAGGAAGAGTTGTCACGGCTTGAACAATGTTTTCTCGATTTGATTAATGTTTCATCACCATCTTTTTTATTTATAGAGAACACCACAAACTCATCTTTAGCATCATATTATTTTATGTCTCTTTACACATGTGTATAAATGTATTAAATTGTATTTTTTACAACGTTGGACTATATATAGTGTGAAATTAAACATTAGTCATTTTTTATGTATGATATGTAAAATATACATATTGAATCTTATAATTAAAGAAAATATTAAAGAATTTGAAATGTGTTGTATAAATAATATTTTGTATAAAATAAGGTAGCATAGAAATATTTAAATATGTGTTCTCGCAAATTTGAAGTTCATTATAATATAAATCTGCTAACTAAAAAATGTTCATTTTCGAGCATAATTTGATTGCTCAACAATCAAAATTCTAAAAATTAGGCTCAAAGTTTCGCATATAAGTGAAACTCAATTAAGATATGAGAATCATAAACTACTTCACGAAATAATATCAATAAATGAAATTATTTGTCTGAAATGAATAAATGTTATATGATAACATTAGAAATAATTAAAAAATTACTTTATGCTAAATAAAATAACGGAAAAACAAGATGAGCATTGAACACAAAACGAAGAAGAAAAGTGTACGTAATTGAAAATAAGAGATTTGGTCCTCAAAAAAATAAAAAATAAAATAAAATTTGGCAACATGATTCGTATACAATATATATATATATAGGGTTGGGTTCCAGAAGGAACCACACCCTAGGTGAGAACCGAGAACCAATCTGTGCCATAGATCTCGCCTATTTGGACGGCCAAGATATGCTCCAGATTTTAAAAAAACGCAGTGGCAATCTCGTAATAACGTCTAACTTCGCTGCCCCTGAATCTTAGTAAGGGTAATATCAGAAATTTTTCAATTTCGTATTTTAGCATTATCATTTTCTATTTTAGCACTGTCATGGCTTATTTTAGCACTCTCATGACTTATTTTAGCACTCTCATGACTTATTTTAGCATGACATTTGTGTTAGCATTAGCATGAAAAATGCTGTCGGCATTTCAAATGTCATCTTTTTATGCTTCATGATCTTCTATTTTTAGCACTGTAGTTTAGAATTTAGCATTGTATATGTGATTCACGCGTATATTTTTCAATTTAGGGTTTTAGCATTGTCATTCCCTATTTTAGCACTGTCATGACTTATTTTAGCACTGTCATGACTTATTTTAGCACTAATTCATTGATAGCTTTTTTCTCTCTCTCTCTGAAATTACAACCGTTATTGCGTTGCCAGATTAGTTGATCATTTTATTTCATTTTTTGCTTTATTAATTTATTTCAAGTGTTCTTCCCAATACTGTAATTGGAGATATATCTTCGTTCTGTTTTCATTAGTTTTATGGCTGTGGATTATCTCTTTTATTCGACACTAATTGAAGTAACAGAAAATTGCAACTTATAATTAAGTCCATATATATATAACAGAGTTATATATATCATATATGCATTGCTATTGTTCGTAAGTTTCCATGAAACTGGTTGTAATTGTAATGGAGATTCAAGATAAATGTATTCCTCAAAGAGAAGCTAAATAAATGAATCCTTGTGACAAAACTAATAATATATAATTACAAAGAATTAAATGAAACATGCCTAGCTTGGAAACAAGCTTCATTAATTAACAAACATGCATGCAGCCATAAATTAGCACATAATGACATGAAGAAATTAAATTTAATCACCACACCATGATAACAATGGACCATACGCATATCAATTATCAATTATCAAATATATAGATGACGGGAAAAGTTAATCAATAAAAAGTAACAAAAATAACAGCACCAAAAAAGATACAGATAAATTAATTAAACAGCCAAATCAAAATTTTAGCTATCGCCGTTGGAGCTACATGATCAAAATTAAAATCGAAGAAATTCCAAAAATGCATAAGATCAACTCCTTACAGTACAATTTCATTTTTAAACCCAAACCCGAAGCCCCAGCCGGACACAAAATTCGTCAAAATGTCAAAATCAACCATGAAGCACGAAAAGGATGAAAATAGGCAGCCTAAGTTATTAATTTGCTGTATTTTGTTCAATTATTTCGACAGTTTTTCTAATTTTAGAGTAGTATTCGTCGCAAGTAAATCGAAAAATAGTTTGAAACCTGTCACGGGGGCCAACCATATTAAGTATAAACCGCTAAATGGAATAGTTCAGCAGTTTTAGTACTTGCATATGCTTTTTTAGCACTTTTCATTTCTTTTTTAGCACTAGTAATTGAACTATAGATTTCGCATTCTACTTTAGCACTGAAAGTTTTCATTTTAGCACTGAAGATTTATACTTTAGCACTTACATTTCCTTGTTTAGCACTGATGTTACACACCTACTAGAAATATTAAAATATTTATTACCAATGCAAAAAACGAAATACCAGCTATGCATATTTACAATTATAAGAAAGAATAATACTATCATTAATAAAAAAATAAAATATAATATATCTAAGTCATTATATCTATAAAAATATATGTCACGTACATGCTAAAATATGTCATGACAGTGCTAAAATAGAAAATAACAGTGCTAAAAAAGGTCATGATAGTGCTAAAATAAAAAATGACAGTGCTAAATAGTGTTGTTGCTGTTGTTGCTGTGTATGAAGCGAAGAAGGGACCATGGACTCCCGAGGAAGATGAGAAATTGGTGGAATATATCACCAAACACGGCCAAGGAAGCTGGCGTTCTCTCCCCAAGCTTGCAGGTTTAATTGTTTCAAGCATTAATCATGCTTGCTTATAATTAATTTCATATCAACAATAACTTTATTGTCATTGTGAATCACCAATCTATCAATAGAAATTTATCACTGGTCTTTGCATCTCATATAATTAATGTCAATCCTAAATGTTGTGCAACATTAATCCTACTACAATTTAATTGGAATATTTTTTCCATGAATTGCTATACAGGGCTTCTTCATTGTGGGAAGAGTTGTCGCCTGCGTTGGACTAACTATCTTAGGCCAAACATTAGAAGAGGTCCCTTTACTAGTGAAGAAGAGAAGCTTGTCATACAGTTACATAGGATTCTTGGAAACAGGTTGATTTGATTTTGCATTTTGGTATATATATATATATTGATTGAAGAAATGGAATGGTGTGATTATGATTATGATTTTAATTCATGATTAGGTGGGCTGCAATTGCCTCTCAGCTAGCTGGAAGAACAGACAATGAGATAAAGAATCTATGGAACACTCATCTAAAGAAGAGGCTGCTAAAATAGAAAATGACAGTGCTAAAAAAGGTCATGACAGTGCTAAAATAAAAAATGACAGTGCTAAATAGTGTTGTTGCTGCTGTTGCTGTGTATGAAGCGAAGATGATGAAGTTTCAAATGATGACTGGAGTCTCTGCATAATCTCACCATTATCTTCTTCATTATCACCTCCCATTTCTTCAATTCCAAACACTCTCATACACTTTATGGATCAAACTCCAGATCACAGAACCTAATCAAATACAAACTGAACAATACATCTCATCAACAACCAAATAATTCAACACACCGACATATCAATCAACAAAAATCGCGATCGATTTACCAATATACAGATTTAAAAAAAATACAGATTAACTTATAAATCCATTAAACTACTAGCATCCGAAGACACAACAAAAGGCGAATAAAACGCAGAAAGAAACGAGAAAAAGGTGGAGCTAATTTACCGGAATATTTTCTCCACGGCGGTGGTGGTTCAGCGAGAGTTTATCCGCCCTTCTCCTCCACCTCCACCTGCGTCTCCTTCTTCATCTTGTTCAACGCCGCTGATATCTCCGCCTTTGCCGCCTTCATCATCTTCGCTTAACAGAATTGATAAATTACAGAAATAACCTCGGTTCATTAAAAAGTTGATAATATTACAATATTGCCACCACATTTTTTTAAGTATATAGCATATCTTGGCCGTCCAAATATACCAGATCTATGGCTCATATTGGTTCTCTGTTCTCACAGGAGGGTTTAGTTCTCACTTGATCCCATCTCTCTCTCTCTCTCTATATATATATATATAGAGAGAGAGAGAGAGAGAGATGGGATCATGTGAGAACCACACTCCCATGTGAGAACCGAGAACCAATCTCAGCCACAGATAGATCTGATTTGGATGGCCAAGATCATATCAAAATTTTTAAAAAAAAAAGTGGTGGCATTATTGTAATTTTTAAGACTTTTTAATGAACCTAGGGTATTTTAGTAATTTAGGAATTCTATTATATTTGGAATGAATCTATTCTCGGTCTGCAATTCGTTTTCCATTCGAAATATCTTTCCTTGTACATATCAAATTCCTTTTGTGCTTATGTAATCGAAATTATCAGTTGATTGTCTTCGAAATTTATTCAACCTAATCGGTGTTCACGCGATTTTTTGCTGGAGTTTTTTTTGTTTGCTGTTATTTGACGAACATGTCGGGTAAAAAAGTTTATTCTGTAGTTTTCATGCGATTTTTTTTATCCGTTTATTTTAGACTTGTTCGACAAGGTTGGGGAAGCTGATTAAGCTGTTATTTTGAGTTTCTCACGATCAGCATGCGTTTTTAGGCTTCATATTGTGTGTTTTGATTTTTTGTACATATGTAGATCTTATTAGCATCACAATATGAATTATTAGCATTGTGAATTTAGTTAACAGATTGAGTATCATAAGAATGTCTCGTTAATAGAGTATTTTTCACGATGTATGCAACATTGTGATAAGAAATTAGTATTATGAAAATCATTTTGTTAACATGTTCTTTAGCACTACTGTGAACTATTTTAGCACTTCTGTAATCTATTTTAGCACTTGTGTAATCTATTTTAGCACTTCTGTGAATTATTTTAGCATTGTTTTAGGTTGACGAAGCTAATAAGCTATTCTTTGCTGTGAACTATTTTAGTACTGTTGTGAACTATATTTAGCATTGTTGTTATCATTGCAAAGTCTACTGTAACATTTTTATATTTATGTCTTCATGTTTGCTATTATCACATTGCATCCATCAGTGAGTATCTAAACTTTTTGTAGTCATAAAAAACATATTGAATCATGTTTGATGCCGCCACTAATTTCCTCTTTATAGAAATTCATTTAATAGATGGAAGTTTATTAAAATAATATTTGCATAGAAGTCAACAGGTTAAACTTGAGCATGTTTATGTGAAGAGAACCATTTTTCTAAATTTTGTGTCTTTTTTTACCTGACATAAGTTGTGAACTTTATTTTAGCACTATTGTAAACTAGTTTAGCACTGCTCTGAACTATTTTAGCACTATTGTAACCTAGTTTAGCACTGTTGTTAGGTAGTTTTACGAGTACTGTGAATTGTTTTTATATGATCTTAGAATATGCTTTTTATGCATTAATATGATTTTATTTGTGAATTGATAAATGTGCAGATTGTGCTTCTTCCAATTTTCGAAGTTTTCGAGCAGTTGAAGTTCTCTTGATACTGGGTCGAAGTTTTCGAGCAGCCAGTAGTTCATCCTTTCTGGGAAATGATTTATATTCAAGTAAAGAATGCTGCAGAACCCCAGTTGTCTTACTGCTTCCTCTTGTGTTTTATTCATTTGCATCACAGTCTGTGATAGAGTTGATGGCAATGTTGTTGCTTGTAATAATGGATATCTGTTATATCTATCAATAAGTCTATTATCTTCAATCTTCGGGGCAATTTTTGCTCTTTTGTGTGTGCTAGTTTCACCTTCTTCAGTCCTTTTAGCACCTGTAATTTTTTTATATAATACTGTTAAGTAGACAAAAATAAAAATGTTAAAGAATAGAATCTGAATGCTAAAATATGACATGACACTGCTAAAACAATAAACTAAAGTGCTAAAATGAAGAAATTGTGCAGATGAATCACAAATGGACAAAAATGTTATGTTTATAAAAAAGAAACAAAATATGAAACTCCCAAATCAATTACAATGCTAAAGAACAAAATCTAAATGCTAAAATATGACATGACTGTGCTAAAACTCTAAACTAAAGTGCTAAAATCAAGAAAATGTGCAGTTGAATCACAGATGGATAAAAGTTTTATGTTTACAAAAAGAAACAAAATATGAAACTCCTAAATCAATTACAATGCTAAAGAACAGAATCTGAATGCTAAAATATGACATGACAGTGCTAAAACTCTAAACTAAAGTGCTAAAATCAAGAAAATGTGCAGTTGAATCATAGATGGACAAAGGTTTTATGTTTACAAAAAAAGAAACAAAATATGAAACTCCTAATTACAATGCTAAAGAACAGAATCTGAATGCTAAAATATGACATCACAGTGCTAAAACTATAAACTAGAGTGCTAAAATCAAGAAAATGTGCAGTTGAATCACAGATAGACAAAGTTGTTAGTTTTACAAAAAAGAAACAAAAAATGAAATTTCCTAAATCAATTACAATGCTAAAAAAAGATAATCTGAATGCTAAAATTAAACAAACATAAAACAGTGTTTCATGCTAATGTTTGAAACAAGTGCCATGCTAAAATAAATCACGAGCGTGCTAAAAAATGAGTGCTAAAATAAATCACGAGAGTGCTAAAATAAGTCACTATAGTGCTAAAATAGGAGAATGAGAATGCTAAAACCCTAAATTGAAAAATCTACACGTAAATCATATATATATTGCAAACATTGTTAGGTTTAACATGTTTATACAAGTTATCCATCATTAACAGTACAAAATGAAATGGAAAAATTAACATGCAATAAAAAGAACAGATTTTTCGTAAAGATTATGGGTTGTATGTCTCTAGATGAAGTATTGGTATGCTAAAAAAACACGAAAGAAAATCCTAAATCATCATAATATAGTGTGAAATGTATTTTTATAAACTTAAAGTAATATCCAACAGAATTTGAAAAAATAAAACAGAACGATATATTATCTTGAGGATTCATGATTTTTGATCGGAATTTTAATGTTCTTAGGTGGTTTCGGTCGATTTGAACGGTTGAATTCAACAATTTCGCCGGTTTTTTAATTTTTTTGTCTGATTTTGCGTGAGGAAACTCGAGTAGTTATGGTGGGAAGAAAGCTTTTTGTCTGCAAACGTTTGAAAATACATATAGTTTCAAATTTCCAATTTTACCCTCTGTAAGTTTCAGGGGCAGCGAACTTCAAAAATATTACAATAATGCCACCGCTTTTTTTTTAATTTTAGAACAGATCTGGCCGTCCAAATCAGAGCAATATGTGGTTGAGATTGGTTCTCGGTTCTCACCTAGGGTGTGTTTCCTTCTAGAACCCAACCATATAAAGAATTAATCTTAGCCAAAAATTAATTACAAATAAATCTTGTAAACACAATGTTACAAAAAAATAAAAACACTACGAATACAAAATTAATAAAATTCTTGAATAAAGAAGAGCTAATAAACAATAAAAATGTGGTTCATTCAATTACAAAATAATGTTCAATTACTCAACAAATATTTTCATTCTTAAAGGTCGTTGGCCTCGAGTTTTGGATTTTTTTAGATATGATTCATTTTTGTGTTTCTCATATTTTAGAGAAGGCAATTAGATAGCTGACATTTTGGCTTCATCGAGTACGCCCTCGGGTATCTGGTTTTATGCTATTTCTTGTATAGTATATGCTTTGTGTATGTAGTTGAAAAAGACTCATCACTCATCGGGTCTTTTTTTTTTTGTTAGGGAGGAATACTCTTTTTTCCATATGATTTTTCCACCTCTAGGTTTTCCATATAGGTTTTAATGAGGCTCAAGTCCCTTGAGTTATCATCATGTAATATCCAGAATTGTTAAGTTTGGGTTACTTTTTCTTTTCTTTAATTATAATAAACAATTAATTTAAAAATAATGTTCAATTACTTAATTTAACATTCAAGTACTATTGCCTATGAATCTACGAATCTCTATTTTCGAGTGAATTTTATTATAATCTCGAGTCTTTTAATATAGTCTTTTGTATTATCTCATTGAATTATTTTATATAATCTTATAAATATATTATTAGAAAGCTCTAAAAATCTAGTACTCAAACTGGGGTATATAAAAATAAAATAATTTTTATTATAGGAATCAAAAGTATTAAAATACAGTTGCAAGTAAAAGTAACCACGATTATAAGATTCATATCATAGTAATCAATGCAGCGTAAAATATAAAAATTTACGAAGTTCATAAAAAATATTATTTATACGATAAATATCTTATACTATATATATATATATATATTACAATATATTATATCTTACACTATATATATATATGTATGTATGTATGTATAGAGTCCAAATAAATTTGAACAAACTACATAAAAATATAAATACAGTATAAAATATCCTATTTATCGATCTAAATGTTTATTTTGTTCCAAATTTATGAATCATTAATAAACATATTACAAGGAACAAAATCAATATATTTACAAAGAACCATTCCAATATTGGAAAAATGAAAGATTTATCCAAGAAAGGGGGAAAATTGTATCTCTGTTCGCCGTGTTCCCCTTGGCTCATGTACAGTAGTAGTACTTGGTCGTCTTTATGCATCCAACAAAGGATTGTGATTTCATAATCCGAAAGCAACATACACAAGATGTTAATTGTATGCCCGTAAAATAAAATAAAATTGTATGCCCATACAATAAATATAAAATGACAATAACAATAACAAAATATATTTAAGCAAAAAGTGAATGCACCTAGAATTTTTCAAATATTGTTCTCGAAAAACACAATATAATGAAATATTATATCTTTTATACAATTTTGTTAATTCATTAAGTTAATTAGGTTGGTTTATTATAATTTTTTAATTAAATGATTGCTATTAATTTTACTGAAAATAGTTTTATTTTAAATAAAATTAAAAATATAGATCCCAAATCTTACTCTTAAAAATCAAATCTTTCAAAAGTAACTACGACAAAACATAATCATCTTATCAAACTTGGCTTGCACCTCATGAAGTGCACCTATTTCTTCCTCAATCTCCATCAACAATCTTCTCCGTACTTCACAACTACTGCAGAAATTCAAAATATTATCATAATGGCATGCATTTTAGAAATGAGTAATAAAATAAGAGTGTCCCATTTATAAAAAAAAAATGTACTAATATAAATTCAAAGATAAACAAAATTAAACAATTGACACTCACCGTGACGCTTTCTTTATATTATACTACTATCTTAATTGGAATCAATTAATCAAAGTGCATATGTACTAACCTCACACTGAAAAATGCATTAATTCAAAGGCGGAACACACATACTATGAACTATCCTTCCATATGCAAGTACCCGATGTTGGAGGAACTTTTTTGTTTGATCTAACTGAAAAATAAATAAAAGAGAAATATAAAAATAATGTAAAAAATTCTTGAAGAAACAATAAAAAATGTTTTGAATTGAATATAATATTTTGAATTTGCGATTGCCACAAACATCACCTCTAACGATTGTGTTGAAAAAAAAAAAAAAACTTTGTTGGCAATTTTTTTTTAAATTCACCAATTGTTTGAGACATGGGGAGGGTGAGAGCTGTATTTATATATGTTGGTGGAATAATTTAAAAGATTGCCATATATCTTCAATCAAGCCTTTTCTTTAAGGTGGATTTGCATAATTATGGGATTCAAGATATTATTGGAGCATAAATTAAGAAATTGTCATTAATTAAGACAACTTTTGGGGCATGAATTAAGAGACTGTCTTCAATTTTTGTACACTGCTTCACGTAATTATTAGAGGAAATCAAAGCAAAACTCTAATATGTTGGTATTATATGTAGATATTACATATTACATATAGTGGTTTCTAAAAACTATAGTATATATGTTATATTATATTATTTGATTTATACTGATTTATATCTATTTATAGATATAAATTATCATATTATATTATATGTTTACTTTAATATATATATATATATATATATACAGTAAACTGTTTTATTATGTTAAAAAAAGCTATTTTATTATATTATATGTTATACCCAATTAAATTACTAATTAATATATATACTAAGCAATATTTCATAATTATCGTGTATATTAAGTTGATTCCATATACAATATAATAGATTGGTCTATTATAGGAGTTGAGAGTTGATCTATACAGATAGACGTTACATTATAATATAAACTCTCATATAATATAATTGGACATAATTGTGTATAAATAAAATCTATTGGAGTAAATATAAATTAAATATATATATATATGTATGTATATTATAGATGTATGTATTAGTCATCAGTATATATATTATATTATTAAAACATATATTATAGTACATGTATATTGTATGTGTGTGTATATATATATTTAATATGATTATATTATATTTTATATTATATAAATATACGATATATAATTAAATTAATGTATATTTAGTAACTTACTAATTTCGGTAAGTGAGTTTTGGCGGGAAAATTATATTTACTAATTAAGGTATAACTTCTTACTTATATATATATTAAGATTACCTGTATATTTTTTAAGGTTGAAAAAATCGAGCTAGGCGGCCGCGATGCCAGACATCAACGTCCTCTACCCGTGTGAGAAACACCTAAGTCAGGTATAAAATCAGGGAGGCCGAATCCTCATCACCAAGGCGATCTTGGAGGTGACTAATCGGCTAATCAGGTACTAATCAATTTTCATCAATTTTTTTTTAAATGTTTGATTTGAAATCTGATTAAATAAAAAATTTGAGGGTTTCCGTCCATTATACAACAATCTATATCTCAATTCTTCAATCTACAATTTACGTGGGATGTAGAAGAATATGAAAAAACTGCAGAAATAATTTGAGATTTCAATTTATGGTTACCCACTCTTTTATACAACAACACACATCCCGGTTATTCAATCTACAACCGACGTGAGATGTAGGAAAAGTTTGAAATATTAATTTGAACTTCTATACAAGAACCTACATCAATTTTCACTATACAACTGTTATGGGATGTAGGGTAAATGAAAAATTAATATATAAATAGCAATATGTAATAATATATAATGAAAAATAAAAATGCATATGTTGTGCCTAGATTCCGCTTATGTCCCGCCTGAACAATCTAAATGGATTTTATATATTATTACATGCGTGAATTCACCTATGCATAAACAAAATATCATGAACCCAGTAATTGATATGCAAATTTAGAACTTCACAAATCTACAAAAAAAAAGCCACGAATGAGAAGTGGTAAAAAAATATATATATTAAAAAATCAAATAAATTGTCTTCAAATATTTGAACTCATAAAAAGATTTTGGATGTGGATGTTGAATTTTTTTAATACATTTAATTAACTTAAAAATAAAAATATTTTAAATTAGTATATTTGAAATATTTTATTCAACTTTATAATATATTTAATTCAATTTTTTTAAAAATATTTAATTTATGAAAATTTAAATTGTGTTTAGTATTAAATTGATAAAATCAAATATAAAATATCAAATATTATATATTATATATACCTGATCTCGGCATCAAAATTTATTATTTGTTCATATAAAATATAATTTCTTAGTTCTTTGATTTGGAATAAATTTTGGTTAAAAATTAAAATACATAAGTTTTAACTATTTAAAATATGTTTAAAGTTGAAAACTTAAATATATGATAACTTGAAAATTTTAAACTTACCTAACAGTAAAATAATATGAACAATTAATACATTTAATTCAAAATTTAGATTTATTAATTTAAAATTTTGTATGTGGATCTTGATTTTTTTAAAAATATATTTAATCAATTAAAAAGTAGAAAATTAAAATAAATACTTTCAAAACATTTTTTTTGCACTTTTTAATATATTTAATTAAATTCAAATCTATACTTTAATATTAAAATGATACTATCAAATATCAAAATATTACACACTTGATCCCAATTGAAAGAAACACAAATGTGGAAATTGTTACTGTTGAGAATGATGTTTCAAATATGTTATTACTTCGTTTGATAATATCAAAATTAATACTCTATATAATGTGTTCCGACATTCTCATAACATCGAGTTCTACTCTTTGGAAGCTAATCTTACCATTTCCATTTATTTAAGATGAATTATTAATCTAATTATTTTAAAGTGATTTTTATCACTTATTTGTTTCCACGTTTTTAGGGATCAATTAATGTAACGCTCTAGTCTCACTAGGACCAAAACGTCACCAAAAGACGCACGTACATGCTTACGTGAAATATATATTTTTTAAGAAATTAATTTAACTTTATAAATAATTTGCAAACGGACAGCACCTCAACATGTGTGAAATATCACTAACTATGAAGTGAAGTATCATTAACTATGAAGCGAAGTATCATTAGATATAAACTTGGAGAAATATCATTAACTATTAAGTGAATCATCATTAGATATATATCTGGTGAGTATCATTAATTATCTGTGAAGTATCATTAATTATGAATTAAGTATCATTAACTCGAAAGTGGAATATAATATGATATTATTGATGATTAAACATTAATTATCAAATTCAGAATAGATAAATATCATTAACTATGAGTGGAGTATCATTAACTCAAGTATCATTATTTATGGGTGAAGTATCATTAACTGACATGTGAATATCATTATTTATGAGGTCAAGTATCATCACCTATGGAGGTCTCATTACTATGGAAAAAAGTATCACTAATTACAAAAGAAAGTATCACTAATTACAAAAGAAAAGTGTTAGTTTAAAACATAATCTCAAATTGAGAATCGGGGTCTATGAATACAATAAAAACTCATTCTTAAGTAAAAAAAAATTATTTCATTATCATAGAGAAATATTATTGATTACAAAATAAAGTATCACTAATTATAAAAGAAAGTAACACTAATTACAAATAAAAGTATCACTAAAAATCTTCAATACGATCTCGATCTTCCACCTGTGACAACAGATCTGTTACAAACTCAAAATTCAAAATAGATAAACACCGACTGCACCTGCCAGAAATTCAGTCATTGAGATAGATAAACACCAAGGGCAATTATTAATATAATTAGAAAATAAGTGGTTAAAATTTTGCGAAGCAGCCACGAAAATTGTTGATGTTTCTTCTCTCTCTTGACCCGCTTTATCCGACTCCTCCTCCTGCCCGATCAGCTTAGAGTAGTTATTTGTTCCACTTCACCAGTTTCTCTCTCTACAACATTAAATTGAATTGAGCGGAAGCTAAGGTCAAAAAGCATGATAAGGTAAGACATCATAATTTTCATTATAAATTTTTCGCATCTATAACAGCATCCTATCGGATCTAATTTGTCACACAGCATAGTATTAAGTAGAAGCATTGTATAAGCCCATCCACACAATCATACAATCATCTAACCTATCGGGCTCATAGGTTCTACACAACCCGCCCGTCTAACACCCTAGTTTAGCCATCATAATATAGGGTTCAACAACATAATTCACACATAGAAGGCTCCAAGGTCGAACGACTCGCCTTTAAAATGTTTTGCATAATGTTAAGTTAAATACATCATAACTTACAAAATAGGGCTAGTCGCATCCCCAATAATCATTGATCATAAAAACAAAAGAAGAATGATCAATGCAATGATAATAATATGAGTATTTCAAAAGAAGAGCATGAAAAAATAAACACAAGCTTGTGGAGGTTCTCTTGTGTTCACAACGCTCCTACTCCGGCCTCAACTCTTCAACCTGAAATTCATTGAATGAATAGGGTGAGTATTTAACAACATAATCAGTGGGGAACACTGCAAACAGTTATAGCCAATTGCACAAGTGAAAATATAACATATGGATACTTTTTTACTTTTGTGGAGACTAGTCTTAACCCCGTAGGGCCCAAACATCATGATGCCCCTGTTAATGAACGTCTTTATCCATGTAGGGATGTCCGCAGGCTTATTATCCCCTAGGGAGGACATTAACAAGTCTATATCGATCCCGAAGGACCTCTTTCTCGACCCCAAATGATCTCTTTATCGACCCCGAAGGATCTCTGTTTTACCTCGAAGGGTCTCATTCTTATAACCAGTCCGAAGACTCTTCATACTTATATTATCAAAGCACAACAATAACTATAACTTTACACATGTTTACAGTTTAGAGTAACCCCACCTTATGAGACACTTTTAAATCCTTTCATCCTTGAAATACTTCCTTGCCGTGCACAAGTCATCCACCTCGAACCACGATACGTCACCTATCACCTTTTAAACCCCCTTTTTCGTTTTAGACGTCGAGTTATACAATTATTTTATAATTTGACCAAACACACTCTATGCATAGCTTTAAGGTTTTCATACATATCCACATACACAACCATGGATATACAAGCTCATACTATGATTTTGGACTCAAAATACACATTAAAACTCTTTGAGACATTTAATCGAACACACTACATGCATCTATTTAAACCACAAGAACATGGCCCAATTTAAATCCTTTAAACTCATAATTTCCAATACATGAACCTCTATCCTAGGGCTCTAATATACATGAAAATCAACTTCATACAACCCTCACAACACCTCCAACCAAACACCAACATATTAAGGAGAAATTAGGGCAAAAATCCAACCCTAGCAATAATAAACCATAGGAATCTCAATTTAACAAAACATATAGCTTCAAGGATGTAAATAAATCATATGTTCAAGATATCAAAGCATGAGGATCAATAGAGTCGAAAACCCTAAATTTTTGGATATAAACCCTAGGTTCAAATCAACATGAAAATGGTGTTTAATCACCAAGAAGAAGAGGGTATGAAGTTACCTTGATTGATGGATGATGATGAGAGGATTCACTCCAAAGCTTGAAGAATTTTCTTGAGAGGATTGGGAGAAAAATCACCCAAGAGAAGAAGAAATGAAGACGAAATGAGTGAAGTGTGGTATTTAAAGAATGGGATTTTCCGAAGTGAGGCGCGACCTAGGGGGGTCGCGTTCAGGGGTCATGTTTAGATAACACAGTGAGGCGCGACTCAAAGAGGTCGCGTCTAAGGGTCGTGTTTCAGCCGAAGAAAAATGGTTCCCTGAAGTCGTTGACACGCGACTAAAATGTCGCGTTTCTGGCTCGCTTTGCAGAGCTACTCAGTACGCGACTTGGAGGGGTCGCGTTTCACGGTCACGTTTCGGCTTCACTGCGAGACGTGACTCGAGGAACTCACGCTTGAGGGTCGCACTTTAGATGCGTTTTGCTATTTTCAAATACAGTCCGACTCCCGGACACTTCCAACTCGATTTAACTCTCTAATTCAAAACACTTTTAATATATGCCGAAAAAGTATTAAGGTGTTCAAGGTATGACAAACATAAAACTAAATATATCACACTCATTAATTATCATATAACTCGACAAATTTTTAATATTAAAATATCAACATGTATTATACACTTAGTATAATATCATCGTGCTATGACGTATCGGCTCGAGTGGGACAACCTATATTAAAACAATGGCATAAAATACAAACACACCATCATAATTAATATTCAAACAATATTAATTCAACATCATTTTTCCAAAATTATAATTTATAATTTAGCAAAAAGGGTCGGGGTATCACACCTATCAACAACTAAAAGGACAAAATTCACATTCTCTTAACAAAAACCTCTTTTAACCTAACAAACTTAAAAGTTAGCAAAGCTAATAGAAAAAAAAGGAAAATGAAAATCGAAGAGAAATGTGAAGGAATAATACTGGTTGCGAGGTCCTCGAGGAGCGGGCGAGGTATGGAAGAGGAGAAGTTGAGGTAGAAGGAGTCGTAAAGCGCTCTGGAGGCGTCGGCGACGATGCGCTGCACGTTAGCGGCTGGTGGAAGGAATAGGTTTTTTTTTTGTTTATTATAATTTAATGAATCGGGGTCGGGTACAGATCCGTCTAACGTAAGAGACCCGTTGGACGGTCTCACACAAGTGTGCTTCATAATTTTGTGTATGTGTGTATAACCGTTGTCTATCTAAACTTTTTATATGAATGATTGAATTACGTTTATGCCCCACAACCAAATCTTATCAAATATTACAATAATGCCCCCACCATTTTAAGGAATAAAATTCTCGATCTAGTCCATTTTTCATGTCCCACTATTGTGTTCCACTATGAAATTTAATTTGGCCTCTTTTGATGAAATGGTGGGGATTCCTTGTTCTACTACTGGATCTTGCTCCCTCTTAAACCACTTATTTTATATATATATATATATATATATATATATATATAATTTATCCATTCATTTTTTAAGATCAATAAATATTATTAATTGGGGTAAAATTAATATGAATAGTATTTTATCAATTATGGATGCAATAAAGGGTAAAAATGTATAATTAAATTTATTTTTTTGGTCACAACATGATTTACGGAATTAATAAAGGTAATTAAATACCTTAAGTTGGATTTGGCTACAATGATTTACGTTTTTAATCTCCTATTTTGTATTTTGGTTACAACATTGGATTTAGCCAAAATTCCTTACATTTTTTAATTACTTTACGATATTTTTTTTTTATATTTTGGTCACAATCATTTTTGTATCAATCGTGATTTTTTTTTTAATTTGTGCTTTATTTGGTTATTAGGTACATAGTTATTGTGATATATTGAATGTGAATTTTGGTTTAGAGTTATTAGATCATACTTATATTTTGCTGAAAGTAGTACATAAACATTCCAACATAATTAGTTTTTGATGAATGCTACTAGCTATTTATGTCTTTTGTACTGCTAATTTTAATTTTTGTAGTGATTTTATTGGAAACTTACATAATTTTATAAATATTTTTGGACGAACAAAAATGATTACTGAATTTGTAGGTAGGTGTTGTTATAGTTTTAATATATTGGTTAGTATAATATTATTTTATTTTAACATTTTACAATGCTTTTTTAATATTTTATAATGTTGTTTTATGTGATGTATTAAGGGGTATATTTTATTTTGGTGGAAGAATTTTTTGGTTTTATAAAATTCTAGTAGTTTAATGTTTGTTTTAATGAAGAATATTAAGGGCATAAATGAGAATTATTAACAGCATAAAGGGGAATATGAGAATTCATATAGGGACAACATAATTGTTGCATAATGAATGTAAGGGTGAATTCTATTTATGTCTTTTGTATTTCTTCATTTAATTTTTGTAGTACTTTTATTGGAAGTTTACGTAAGTTAATAAATAATTTTTGGACATCACATAAATGAACACTAAGTTTGTATGTGGATTGGATGTTGGTCTAATATAATTTTGTGTTGTTTTGAATAATGCTATTTATGCCATTTGCGTTGCTTGTTTTTAAATTTTATAGTGTTTTTATTGATTTTTTGTGCTTAAGAATGATTATGGAGTGGTAATCTGCATACACAACTCAATTCATAATAGTTTTGACTAATGTTATTTATAATTTTTGTATTGCTTTCTTTCAGCTTTTATATCACTGTTATTGATTCATGGTAGTTATATATAGTTTTGGTGATTGCTCTTTAGTAGTTTCGCACATATACTTTTTTGCACTATATGTTAAAATGGTAATGGAGACATAACAAACAAGAGGTGTGAATACTGAGAAGCACGATATCACAAAAAATCATTGTGACCTTGGTCGGACATACCCTGAAACTTTAGGTCAAATTCTTTTTTTGATCACTTTTTTCGGGGTTAATCTGACCTTCTTTCCTATGCATTTCTTAGGGTTTTCAGGTATGCTACGTCGCATTCCAAATTATCTCATATGCCCCCAAAGATAGATTGTTACGGGCTATACTCGGCATTCAGATATCTACTTCAAAAGAAACTTGTTTAAAACTACCTATGGTGGTAGGGGCCACGTTATTGATGTGAGGTGGATCCAGAAAAGAGATGGTCCTAGTTATAATCCAGAAATGATTCGTGTATATATTTCACAGAAACGTGAAATCAAAGTAGGCGATAAAGGGTAAACGAAAACTTAAATAAAAGCAACATAGAAATGTAAAAAAATATTATGAAAATGATAAATAACATTTGTATATGTCTGAATTGAAAAACTAAATAATTATTATATAGGGAAAAATATTACAAAACAAATGTGTTTGGTAAACGAAAACTTACAATAAATATAGTATATAAATTAAAAAAAAGCATTATAAAAAATAAAAAAATCAATCGCATACATCTGAATTGAACATCGTAACTATTATTCCATAATAAAATAAAATATTACATTACGAGATTGCAAAGATGAATTTGTTTTCCTTACACTGTAACTTAAGTGATCAAAATATATAACAAAATTTTCTATTTTCATAATTGATTATTCTAAACGAAGAAAAAAATAACAAAAAAAATATTTGGAAAAAAATATTGTAATTATGAAAAATGAAATTTAACCTTCATTTTGACTCTCTATATTTGATGTGGTAAATAAGTTATTCAATTGTGTTTCGATGATGAACGTCGTGTTTTGAATTAAAAAAAATGCACCATTGATGGAGGCAAAGCAAAAAGCATGAAATAAGAAAAAAAATTGATTTATATACTAATTGATGAAACTGCATGATTCTTGTTTCATTGCAAAATATATTTTTTTGGGAACAATGATCATGGATTGTTTGCACAAGGGTGGACCATTTTGGATATATTCCATCAGCTAAATAATATCCCATATTATACTCTTTTTCTTATATAACATAATGTGCAGATGGGGCGATACCTCGAGCAAGATCAGCAAATAGATGAGATCGTTCCAATACATTGATATCATTATTGGAACCTAGCATATCAAAGTATGCATGTCATATCCAAAGATCATAATCAGCAACAATTTCAAGAATAATACTTGGACTTCCACTACGACCTGCATATTGTCCTGCCGAAGCAATTGAACATTTTTTCCACTTCCAATGCATGTAATCTAGGCTACCTAACATTCCTGAGAATCCACATTTTTTACCAATAAAAAGTAGTCTAGCAACATAACTAGCAGTAGGGGATCTTAGATATTGATCAGTAAATATTTCCACAATCGCACGACAAAATCTTTTGACACATTCAAGGGCAGTGGACTTACTAATATTAATGTACTTATCAACAACATCTGCTGGCATTGCATACGCCATATCCAAAAGGCAGCTGTAACTTTTTGAAGTATAGACAGACCACGTCTCCCAGCTGCATTACTTCGCTGCACAAAGTAACCATCATGATTTTTGACGGCATCAACAATACGAAGAAATAAATTTCAAGACATTCGAAAATGCCTACGAAACATATTTTCGGAATATGTTGGATTTTTAGAAAAATAATCATTGAAAAGGCGTTGAGCAGCTCTTTCTCGATCACGATGGATTGTTCTATGACCAGGAACAGAGTCTCCATGGACAGGTGTGGTATTTTAGTTATTGAGAATTGATGCTAGAAGATGATTGTTGGTGGAAATTTGCTGGAGTATCATTTGATCAATATCATAGCTATTTACCAAATTTTCAAAGTCATCGTCAGATGAGCTTGGAGATCCATTTTTTTAGAGAAGCCAATTAATGGATAGGATGTAGAATGATTGATAATGCACCTTTGTTAAATAAGGTGCATTCTACACCTAACCTTCTACACCTAATCATTCTACACCTAATCTTCTACACCTAACCTTCTACACCTAATTATTCTGTACCTAACCTTCTACACCTAATCATTCTACACCTAACCTTCTACACCTAATCATTTTGTACCTAACTTTCTACACCTAACTATTCTACACCTAACCTTCTACACCTAACAATTCTTTCTCAATTCTATAAATATATCCATCAATTTACACAATCTTCCACACCTCAATTCTTCCACATTTTATCACCATCTTCCACATTATACACTATCTTCCACACCTCAATTATATGGCTACCAATAGAAATCCAAATTATAGTGTTGATGATGATATACATCTTTGTCACGTGTATATGGATATATCTCAAGATCTAATAAACGGTAAAAATCAAAAACTTTGAAGTCGTGTTACGGAGATCTATAACAAGTCAAAACCATCTCCATCTATGCCAGATAGACCTTTGAGATTCCTTGATAAGCGTATGCATACCATCTTTGTTGTTGTATCTAAATCGCAAGGATGCATACAACAAGTCGAACTTTTAAACCCGAGTGGTGCATCGGAATATGATATTGTAAGTTGTCATTATTATATTTGTATTAATTATCTTATTAATTTCTAAAATGTTTTTTTTATTATGCAGATGATTCGTATAAAAGAAATGCTGAAAGTAGACACAAAATATAAAAGAGATTTCAAGTTCAATCACATGTGGGACATGATGAAAGATCTGGTGAAATTTGATTGCCAGAAATCACGAGTAGAAAGATATTAATCTCAACCAGGTACGCCGGTGTCTGATTCTCCAATATCACTTGATGGATTAATTATCTACATTTAATCTCAATTTAAGTAGTGACGACAGTGGTAGTGGACCTTCATCAAAACGTCCAATGACACTAAAAACGCTCGTTTGGAAGCCGATCATCCCTTGTGCACTTTGGCATAACATATAAAAATGTGCACTTAAACGTCAACATTTTGTTTGATTTTCCTTTTTTTCCTATTTTTTTTATTTCAATCATGTTTTTATGTTTTGTTCCTCATTTATATTTAATCATTTTTAATATATTTTATATTGGTTATTAGTTAATCATTTTTATAAGGGTTGATTTTTCATGATTAGGGTTACTTTTTTCGCTAATCATTTTAATTATTTAGGATTGATTATATAATAATTATAATTTATAATAAATTTTAATTTCTAAATAAAATTTATCTCTTATTTATTGAATTTTAGGTAAATGATAACGGCAGGTCTGCGGACGTGGACTAATGGGGACATCTTATATTATTGACCATATTTTAAGTTTTGAAATATTGACTTGTTTAGTTGTGATTAACAAATATAATTATTTATGTTTCCGCTATATGTTTATATGAATTCTTTAAATATTTTTATGGATGTGTGTGATCATTGTGCATGAATTTACTAGCATATTTTGACTAGTTATGACTGAACATGTTTTAATTGGTTATTCGAAAGGTCTTATCTTAAAATGATAGGTTGGTTGAAAAGTCTTATCTTGGGTGATTGATTGTTGAATGGTAAACGCTTGTGAGCGTGAAATGTATTGATATTCTAAAAGAAATGTTGTCCGAATTTTTATAATTTGAGAAAATAATTTATGTTAGTGTGCGAAAATTTTATTGTGAATTTCATTTCTCATGTGTGTTTTTGTTAGCACCCCAGGCCTCCGGGTTCGGGGCGCTACACATTCTATACTACACAGATAAAATTTATTAGTTTTTCTTCTATGTTTTTTTTTCGAATTAAGATTATTATGCTTTATTTAATTTAGCATTTCTTAATTATATTTCAGTCTGCCCAATTATTGAATATATATAATTATTTTTTATAAAATATGCAATTATTAACTAAAAAATGAAAATGATAAAGCATAATTTTATATCCTTTTTGTTAGAATAAACCCTAATTAATAATTATAAAATTATACTTAAGAACGAGAAATTAAAATTGAAGAAAAAAGTAATAAAAATTAATAATTTTAAATGTGTAGCATTGAGTGATGCACAAAGTGTAGCAAATGATTTCATTTCATTTTGGACTTTCTTATTATCACACAAAATCGTTTATTGTACTTTTTGTGTTGCATTTCATATTGCACATTCGATTTTTTTTTCTTTTTTTTTTTTCTTTTTCTTTCTTTGACATAAGTTTCTTGTGATTTACTTTAATTTTACACTTATTATTTAGGGCTCATCATACTCAATTAGAGTTTATTATAATTTTTAAAAATTTAATTTTTCAAACAATCAATTAATAACTAAAAATTATAATACAATTTAATTGTGTGAGCTGAACACTACATCACAAGTGAAGCTAAAGCACAAGAAATTGAAATAAAAAGAAAAAGAAAAAAAAACTAATGTGCAATAATGAATACAATACATGATTAAATAGAGGATAAAGTTAAACAATTCAGAAATGAAATCCCTTTGTAAGATTCTATGTATTTTCGAGTTACTTACTGTGTCACATCCCCTTATTATGTGTTGAATTTATTTATAACAACTTTGACAATATATTCCTCTATTCAATATTTGATGTTTCAACCTTCCAAGATATAACTTATGATTTTTTCTTCCAATGTTTTCATCCATTTTAATTTTTTGTGTTTTATTTTAACGCCAACTCTCCTGTGCATCCTAATGTATGGGTCGGCAGTCGACTCATCAGACGACCCGCTTCGATCCAATCCGACCCGCTTCTAAACCGCCCAAAAAAAAATATCGCCACCCATAGTACCATTTTGAACACTAAATAGTACCATTTTGTGTTTTTTTGTGATTTTTAGGGTTTTTTTTGGGTTTATTTTATGTTTTTTGGGGGTCTTTTAGGGGTTTATTTTGTACTTTTTAGGGTTTTTTTAGGGGGTCTTTTTAGGGGTTTATTTTGTGTTTTTTAGGGGTTTTTTGGGAGTTTTTTAGGGGTTTATTTTGTGTTTTTTATGATTTTTTGGGGGGTGTTTTTAGGGGTTTATTTTGTGTTTTTTATGATTTTTTTTTGGGGGGGGGAGTTTAGGAGTTTATTTGTGTTTTTTTAAGAAAAAAGAAAGAAAAACAGAAAAAAGAAAAAGAAAAGCAGAAATAAAAAAGAAAAAAACGTAAAATGAAAAAGGAAAACAGAAAAAGAAAAAACGTGGGCCGAGCGTGGGCCGCGGGCGTGGGCGCCACTCGCCGTCTGATATGCGACCCGGAGGATGCACAGGAGACCACCCCTTATTTTAATTGTACGCTTATTAATTAGGGTTGATTTTGTTGAATTAGGATTTACAATTACTTTTTAGCATTTAATTTTTATAAATATAATTATTATGGTTGATTATTTTATAAATATGATTTATAATTTTTTAAATTACAATCTTTTGTTGATAAATGTGACTAGATCGATTATATTATAATTAATTTTTATTTTGTGTAAATGGGCTAAACTAGCCGGTCAAACTTTTAAAAATTTAATTTGACCAGTAACTTTTAAATATATTTTATTTAGCCAGAATTATTAAAATTCTCCTATATTCATTTTTAAACTATATTTCAATTCCCCCATCATTCAGCCGCCATTCACATTTCACATTTTGAAATTAGATTTTGAAAAAATTTCTCTCTCTTCTACATCTCATGTTCTACAACACTAATGGAATCTGCAACACTGAAAATTCAAGCGAAGATTTCTCCAGATTTAAGCCGTCGACCTCCGAAAATTCAAGTGAAGATCTCTCTCTCCAGATTTCTCCACCAAGGAGTTGTCGACCTCCGAAAATTCAAGTGAAGAAATAGAAAATCCTTCCCCAACATGTGTATATTTCAGATCTAATTATTAATAATATTGTTAGATTGTTAGGTGTTGTTTGTTTTTGAAGTTCGATTTAGGGGAAAATTGATTCGAAGAATTTTCTATGCATTATAAACATGCTTTGACAATAGATGTAACAGCCCGGTTCTGAGGATGGGGACGGGGTTTGTTGTGCGTAAAATAACACGAAAAATAGGTAGATTAATTGGAAATCCAGGGGATACTTTTAGAATTAAACTAAGTTAGCGCCTCAAAAACTTAGGCAACTTAACTTTATGACTTTGAAGAACTAATTGATTTCAATGAATCAAAGGGGTCAAAGGATTCAACCGAGTCAAAGGAATGCCAAATCATAGGCCAACCGAAATTTAAACAGAATCCAAAGACAAACATATAGGAATTTGACTCTTTAAATAAATAAGACCTCATCATAGGTCACATCAACTAAGACCCATCAATAGGTCGGAGTCAAATAAATCATACTATCTCATTCATAGGACGAAACAATGGTCAACTCAAGATTTACTGGAAACTAGTAGAATCATGCTTGAAAGAAAAGCCTCTTCATAGGCGGATAACAACAACAAGCATGAAAGACCCATTTATAGGTCGACTGTTGGTCCCGGGCGAGTTGATGTCAGTTTAGAGGGGGGGTGAATAAACTGATATAAAAACTTTCACTTCAAATGCGGAATGATAAGGGCCCTTTCACTCGCTTAGTAACTTATCTATGCACAAATCAGTTGAGCACTTTTAGATAGCTTGAGTGCAGATTGTGTGAGCTTGTGTACAGTTCAAAGATATGCGAGTATAAGCAAAACAGTACAGCACACAAACGATTTATAGAGGTTCGAAGTCTCAAAGATATGCTGAACTTGAGCTGTGTGGGAGGGAAAAAAGAAAGCTCAGTTGTAAGTAGCTTGAATGAAGGTTTCAAGAATAAAAGTCGTGAAAAGTCATTTGAAAACTTTGATTCACTCTTCTTTTATAGAGGAGTGATTTTGTGACCGTTGAGTTCCATTGATCGGTGGCTCTATTGGCTTATCAATGGCAGATGGTCTTTATGATCATTGGAGCTTTTGGTTGAAGTAGCCATTGCTTTGCCAATCGATCTCTGTTGGATATTTAATTCCAGTAGCCGTTGCTTTGCCAATCGATCTCTGTTGGATATTTAATTCCAGGATCTCTGCTGAACCATTTATTCCAAGATCTTCATTTGAGCATTAACTCCAGGACTCTCTGGCTGGCAGTTCTGAGCTCCATTTTTAGCAAGTTTGAGTTCCAGTTGGCAACTCTGAGCTTGTCTGTTTAGTTCGGCTATTACTCCAGCTGACAGTTCTGAGCTTGTTTGCTCAGTTCGGCTATTACTCTAGTTGGCAGTTCTGAGCTTATCTGCTCAATTCAGCTATTACTCTAGTTGGAAGTTCTGAGCTTCTTCCTCCAGTTTGACTGATCATAAGCTGTTGAATAGCTTGTCAGTTGGACTGGTCTTTCTTAAGCTTTTCTGTCAGATGTTTTGCTTGTTTTCTCCTACAAGCTGACTGACTTCAGTTCTGGCCTTTGATTGATTCGTCACTTCAGTTTGGCTGAAGTTAAGTTTGACCATCAGCTGGATACTTCCAGTCTTCAGTTAAACTGATCGCTTATCAGTTTCTTCAGTCTTGTTGATTTTTCTTTCAGCTCTGCTGACTTAGCTGTCAGTTTGTTTTGACTGGTTTGACTCCTTTAACCCTCAGTTGGATTGAGTTCTGATAGGTTGGCGTATACTTCCAGCTGGTAGACCATGCTCCAGTTGGGTTGACTCTGGTTTCAGTTGAATTTCTTTTTGAGGCTTTGGATTGTTCAGCTCAGATCTACAGCTTGGATCTTGATCAGTTTTTCAGGAATAGTTTTGACATCTCATCAAAACCTTATCTAAGGGTTCCTTGATAGTTTTTCCTAACAATTTCCCCCTTTTTGATGATGTCAAAACCTTGTCAATGATGATGGAAAAACTGCAATTATTTGTCTGAGAGACGTATTGTAGTTCGCTTATAGTCAAAGCTTTATATCAGAGCAAGTTAGAGCAGGAATTCAAGTATCAGAGCATACTTTCATTTTAAACATGCTTTCATTTTGAATTATCAGAGCATGATTATCAAGGTATCAGAGAATGTGCATAAGCATGAGCAAGACTTGATATGATATCGAAGCATGATATGGAGGGATTAAATCAGAGCATATAGATCAGATCAAGCAAATAGATTAGAGCATATAGATCATAGCATATTGCTTTAATATCATAGCTATCATATCAGCTCTTGATAGTAGTTACTACTACTTCACTTTCTCAGCTGCTCCTTCTTTTCCTGTTTGATTCTTCTTTTTCTTTAACTCCATATGTTCTCCAAGCTTCCCCCTGAAGCTGAGCTTCCCCCTCAAGCTGTACTTCTCCTTGGATCTGCTCCCAAAGAGTTAGATTTTCATCATCATACCTTCCATCTTCCCCCTTTTTGGCATCATCCAAAAGGGTAAACTGGTGTAGATCGTATGATGGCATTGATAGATTTGGCAAGAAGGTGAATGCAGTTGCCAAGTTGTCATTGCAGACTGAGGGAACTAAAGGAATGGGCATGGGTGAAGAGAACCATGCATAAGCTTCTTCAGTTGGCATGAACTGACCCTGATCAGAATCAGCGGTGAGAGAGAGATCTTGCTCTCTGAAGTCCATGGATGTCAGGTTGGAGAAGAACTCATCGTTTGAGGTGATTGGTAGGTCTTCAATAAATGGCGTGGATAAGGAGTTGGCTGGCTCATTGTCTGGAAGAGGAGCGTCGTTTGGGACGCTGTACTGGATTCATTTTATCAATAAATCCATTATTTCCGAGAGCGTTGGCGGCGAGCTGAGTGGATGGTTCATCCAATTTCTACTCCAGTGGCATTCATTGATCCAGAAGAAGGATCCACGAGTGTGGATGAGGTGGAACATAGTGGCCTCATCGATTTGGAATCTCCAGAGATGATACTGGAGGTACCTTCTCAAGTGCTCGAATAATGAGGGGTTGCTGCCTTCAATTAGACCGAAACAGCTTCTTAGCTGATGATCTAGAACTTGCTCGAACTCATCCTCAATTAGGTCGTGATGGACTAAGATGAGAGGTGGTGAGCTGGCGGGTATGGTAGACTGATCGATCAGTTTAGAGAGATGCTCACTCTCAATCAACAACTGTCTTTCATCTAAGGAGCTGGCAGTTGCGACCAGTAGTCTCTTTCCATGACTTGAGTCGGTAGCTTTCGATTGTTACGATTTCTTTGGGACTGGATGACAGTAGATGGTCGGGAGCATATCCCTTTGTCTGATTTGTTCTCCGGTTGGAATCGCCTTGTCAAATTAACTCCAAATGATGTGGCTTATGCGACTCATAAACCCAACATTTTCTCGAAATGTGCCAGTTAACTGATCATATTCTGCTCAGTCTACATTTCTTCGCAGTTGAGCAAGGATGAAGGAAGCCCAGTTGGCTTTACATCCGAAGAAGATAGCGGCTATTAGATGAGCTTTGAGTTCGGAGAATTGGACTGTCTCACAGTTTCCGTGCAGGATGTGACCTGCGATATCCAGGTGTTGGATGATCTCACTAGGCAGACTTTCCTTCAACCTGTGTGAGCAGTCATGGTGTTGCATATGTGGATGTCTCCATAGACTCCATAGTACAGATTTGCTTGGAAGCTCTAGATCCAGCATGTATTGGCCTTCGCCGGGGATGAGGAGTGTAGACATCATAGTGCCTTTCGTCACCATTATGACTTGGTTTTAAATGGTGGAGATGATGTTGTTGCCGGAGACTGTTGCATTGTGGTAGAACTCTGCAACATGAGTGGGTAGATTCTTGACTGGCATGATAGTCAAGAATGGTAACAACTCAGTTTTCTCCAATGGCTGAAAGATCCTGTGGAATTTCTCTGGACCTAGGCATGCGTGAAGAAGCTCTAGGTTAAGAGTCTTATCTTTCTTTAGCTTGCATACCAGCGACTCGACATTCACCATCTGAAATGAGGATTTCATTTCTGCAAAGAAATGGTTGCGTTAGATTTGCAAGTGCTTTGGTTAGGTGATCTCAATGCAAGGGGAGAGAGAGATTTTGCAGATGATCTGAGCCTTCATCTCCTTTCATATATTTATTCAGCTCTGCATGCATTGATCGAGGACACTCGATTGCTATCTTAGTTGATCAGCTATCTGATTTGATGGACGATTAGCTGAATAAATGATGCATGCATATCAGCCGTCTGATTATGAACTAATTTATGATCATGTGGCTGAGAGAGAGAGCAAATTTAAAAATGGGGTAATTATCATAAATAGCAAGATATCTTCTGCAGATTTGGCTATTTATATCTCATAGATAATCATTTCCTCCTATTCACTTTTGTGGAGTCGATTTAATATTATCACAGAGATATTAATGCCAACTTGAGAAAGATGACCCTATTTTCAAAGTGTAACCGTTGGATGTAATATAAGAAATTTTATAATCACAATGGAGATAATTAAGTTTAGATAAACTTGAGGATTAAAAGAAACTTATCCTGAGTCAGTTGGGATACAGTCCAACTGATTGGCTTGATGAGTCAGCGGTTAGATGCTCGGTTTCAGCACTTTGCCAGTTGCCGCTGATGAACTGACATTGAAGCTCTAACTGAACTGAGTTAAGCAGGTTGTTTGGTCAGTTGCTTGGCCTTCTTTGAGTCAGTTTCCTCTTCTTGAAGGGCCGAACTGGACTAGCTGCTCTGCTCCCTTTTGAGCAGTTTGATCACTTTCTTGTCGATGCAGATCCAGTTTCATGGTTTGGCAGTTCGAGCCTTGCTGTCCTCCCGGTTTGGTGAAGTTGCTGAATGGCAACTGATGAGTGTTCCAGCCTTTGATTAAGGGATTGTAAAATTCCCTTCGGTGACTGTCTGAACTGATTAATGTTCATAATCGGTTGCATGCCTTTTGAGCTGGATTTGAGTAGGGGAGTGACATAGCTCTGGGATAAGAGACTGGGTGATGTGACAGTATCCTTATCATCACTATCTCTTTCATCATTACGCCTTTGATCCTTCGGATAAGCCACGACTTCAGTATGTGATGGATGTGGGTCTATCCTCTCTGTGGTAGTTAAAGTTCGTCGTGATTGCTCAGCTGACTGACTTGATAAATTATCAAAGTTCAATTTTCGGAAGAGAGAGCCAGTTGGGTAGTCGACTGATCGATTTGCGACCACAACTCCTTGAGGCATGATGCTGGTTTTGAATTCAGCTAGTAAGGCAGCTGCTGGAATTTTGTTGACGAGCCTGTGATTCATGATGTGCTGTACTTGCACAATGGTTGGAGGGAATGGATTTGACGAGCCTATCCATTTAATGCTCCAAGTTTCTTCACGTTGCCAGTAGATCATGCCATGAAAGACAGTTAGCAGAAAATGAGACTGGATGGACATAGAATGTCTCCAGTTATACCAATAGAAATATCGGTGGAGTTGTTTGAACAACTCTTGGTCACGTTGTACAACAAAAGCGAAGTGCGTGAGAAGAAGATTAGTCACTTCATTCTGTGCACTTTTGACTGCATATTCACCACTATAGAAAGTGCGAATATTTTTTTCAGTCAGCTAGAGGGGAGGACATGTGCTTCTGAAGTAGCCAGCTCCATAATTTGGATGAGGGATTCCGATGAATGGAATAAGCTCATCTGGATTAGAGCAAACTTAGAAATTAACTGGTGATCCGTTCTTTGATTTCAGAGAATGAACAGCGTTGGCAGTTGAATTGCTCGAAGTGATGTTGCTCGACTTTGCCTTGGCTCTTCGTTTCTTTCTGAGTGATTGAAGATGAGCATTTCTCTTCTTAGGAATCCAGTCAAAGATGAGGACTGGTAGTGCTTTGTCACTTGGAAGTTTCAGCAGGTCTTCAATCATTTTGCTCATCCTTAGAACAAGTCCTACCTTGGACTCAAATATGCCAGATTTCTTCGAGTCAGAGACCTTGATGACTTGATGTTTGAATTGTTGGAAGAAAAATTTGGCCCCGTTTGTTTGTCGTCCTTCAGCAAGGTGAATCATAACCTTGTATCGCTCTTGGGTGAGCTGACTCAGGCTTCCAATTGCCCCAAACATCATCTTGTTCGTTATGTCGAGCAGAATGCCATACTCAGGCTTCAGATCAGTTTTAGCTGTCGTAAAACTGAATTGCTTGTTGTAGGTGGGAGCTTTCCATTTTCTCCAGTATGATTCTGCAGATTCCTTCAATTCTTGAACGAATGATCCTTTCCGTGGAAGTTGGAAGACTTCCGCAATTGTTCTTTCAGTGATTTGGAGTAGTCGTCCTTGAATCACTGATGACACTGTCTTTCCATCTGCAGACAGTTTTGCTTGAAGCAAAAATTCACTCACCAAATTTTGTCTGAAGAACTTTGGTGGTGTTTCCAGGTAGTGGAGAATTCCTTTCTTGTGAAGATTTGACAGAAGGGTTGGGTTGTTTGATTCGTTTAGAATCAACTGAAATTTCTTCCTTTCTACGAATTTGTCTCTCAGTAGTCGCTCTTTGAAGGAATTTAAAAATCTGGGTAATTCGGCCATCTTTGGGGTTGGCTGAAATTTTGGGGGATTTCAAGAGCTTTGAAAGTGAGAGATAGCTTTTGAGAGCGTATGAGGGATATTTTTGAGAGGCTTATAAGAGAGGGGTTTTTATGAGTGTTTGGGCAGGCTCATAAATCTGATGGTTGGAATGGTACTGGCCCTACCCTCTTTTATTTTGGTCGTTGGCATTTAATAACTTTGAGACGTGTCATTGTGTTGCAATGGTCAAAATATTCAAAATCAATGCTGAGTCAACATATATAAAAAATAATCATTTTATAGATCAAAAATATGTTGACAAACTGAGTTACAAGAAGTAAACTTAGGGCTTTCTAATCAGTTGAACTTGATCAGCCACTAGTCCTTCTTTTGCTCAGTTTTCCTTCTCTTAGCCTTTCTGGAATTGTCTGGCATGTCCTCATTATTGGAGGAGTCTTCTTCAGAGCTTTCTGTTCCAGAGTATACTTCTAGTTGTAGGATCAATTCAGAGAGCAGCTTTACCTGGACTTTCATGTTTTTGATCAATTTCTTGAATTGTTTTGACGCTTTGCCTGATTGCTGCTTCTTAGCCTGTTTGATACATCGTCGAGTCTTTTCTGCCATTGGCTGATGTTCTTCAGTCTCTTGATCCGCATCCAGTTGATGCTCTACAGCTTGGTAATTAGCAACTGGTTTCTCAACCGTCTCAGATTGAGTCGGTGAAGCTGTTTTCTGCCCAGTTTGACCTTTTCTAGAGTCCTCATTATCATTATCTTCTTCGTTTGATGACTTGTATCTTTGAATGATGCGAAAGATATCATCTGAGTCGGAGTTTGATTGAACTTCTGACTCCACCATTATAGCTTTCCCTTTACCCCTTGTTATTGGAGTGGATGGGATTAGCTTCTCATGGAACTCAACGGTCATAAAATCACTCCTCTATAAAAGACGAGTGAATCAAATTTTTGAATAACTCTCGCCTCCCAGACTTTTCACAATACTTATTCTTGAAGCCTTCATTCAAGAAGAGCTTTCTTTCTACCTACTAGCTCAAGTTCAGCATTTGCTAAAAACTGTGAGAGTCCAACTGAGAAGAAGAATTCAAAGAGTCAAAACATTCAGCCAACTGTTGATAAACCAGCCAGGGCAGCCTTCTTAGTTTCAGCAATACAACAATCAACTACTTAGCTCAATTAAAGGAGCACATCAGTTGATACCCCATGTTCAAGACTAATCTCTTGAAGATCGAAAGAGATCTAAAACCTTGTAAAGACGTCAATAGCACCTACCTTCCTAGCGAGTAGTTAGGGACTTCAAGTGTGAGCCGTCGACCCGCTGAGATAACGAGCAGTTACCAGGTTCAACCAATTGTCCTTCATTGTGTAATTTGTAAAGAAACTCAAGTTATATAGTGAAGTTGCCCTTCTGCGAAAGGAAGAGAAGACGTAGGAGATTGAGACTTCGAACCTCTATAAATCATTTGTGTGCTGTACTGTTTTGATTAATTGCATATCTTTGAACTGTACACAAGCTCACACAATCTGCACTCAAGCTGCCCAAAGCAATTATTTGAATTGTGCATAGATAAGTTTCTAAGCGAGTCAAGGGCCCTTATTATTCCGCAATTGAAGTAAAAGGTTTTAATCAGTTTATTCACCCCCCCTCTAAACTGATATCGACTCGCCCGGGACCAACAAGTGGTATCAGAGCGGTTGATTCTAAGGATCAGCCATTTTTACGGATCAACTGAATCAGATCTACTTATCTGTGCTAACATTTCAAGCTATGGGAAACTATAAGCTTCCTTTATTTTCAGTTGAGAATTATGATAATTGGAGCAGGCGAATGAAGACGCATCTCTGCTCGATCCACGAGAATATATGGGAAGTTATTGAAGATGGTTCAATCATCATCATGATGGACAATGATGCTCACATAATTGATATCAATCAACTAGCAAGGATCCCAAAGCCAACTAATCTTCTCACTAGCGAAGAGAAGAAGTTGAAGAATCTAGAGTTTGTGGCTCAAGCTGCACTATTTCAAACTCTAGATGAAGATAGAATGAAGGACACAAAGAATTGTACAACTGCCAAGGAGATATTGGACTTACTAGCAGATCTATGCCAAGAGTCCGAAGCCATCAAAGGAAACAAGCTCTAACTGGCAGTCGACAGATACGAGTCCTTCAAAATGCAGCCAGAAGAGTCCATCTCAAGCCTTGAAACCAGATTTCTAGGCATCATCAGTGAGATGACCAACCTAGGGAGAAGTTATCCCAATTCTGAGATGAATTCCAAAGTTTTGGATAATCTTACTGAAGAATGGGACATGAAAGTGATAGCTACAAAAGAATCAAGAAATCTAAATAGCATCACTCCCCGAGAATTGTTTGGCTCTCTCAAAGCTCATGAGTACAGTCTAAACCAGATGAAGGAAGCATCAACATCATCAGCTCAAGATGCAGCCTTTTATGGTGAAAGGAACCGGTTCAGAGACACTCGAGGAAGGAACAACTTCCAGCCCAGGAGCTCACCGGCCAAAGAAAATCAAGGCGGATATTCATTCGAACGAAAAAGAGAAAAGACTGAAAAGAAGGAAAACTTGACTGAAGACATCAATGATCAAATTCAGTCAGTTACCAGGTTGTTAGAAAAACTAAAGAAAGTTCGGGATAAACAATCAGTTCCACCTCAAACTGATGAAATCCCAAAAGATGAGAAAACTCATCAACTAGCTGAACGATCAGCTGAATCATTCAGAAGTGGCAATCGAAATTTAGGAGAATGTTTTCATTGTCACAAACAAGGACATTACAGATATGAATGTCCAGAACTTCCTGAAGACAAGAAAGCCAAAGTGAGAAGAAGCTTCTTCAAAAGAAAAGCAATGGTTGCAAACTACGAGAATGCTGTGCTAGACGATTCAGACTATCCATCTGGAATTGATTCTGATGGCTACAGCTCAGATGATGAAGCGCTATTCTGCCTCATGGCTGACAATGATGAAGAGGTTAGTACAGCTGATTCTCAAACCTCATTCTATCATATAAATGAAGCAACTGTCTCTAGCAATGAACTTGATATGAAACTTATGATGCTATAATATCAATTAACTTCAATATCTTGCTTGCATGTTGAACTGAAAGATGAAAATGATGAACTGAGAAATAGAGTTAGAAAACTGAGCATTGATCATGAAAGAATGAATTATCTTGAGTCTCAGTTTGTGGAATTTGAAAAGTTGAAACTAAGAACTGTTGACCTAGAAGCCGAGAATCAAAAACTCAAGCAAGTGATCCATGAGAGAGAAAAAGTAACTCTTAAGTTCAAAAAGGGATCTCAAACTCTTGATGAGATATTAAATCATCAGAGAATTGGAACCAGCAGCACAGGGCTAGGATATAGCAAGTTCACTACCTTAGAGAAAGGAAAAGCAATTGCTCAACCTAGTGATAAAGGAATCCTAAAAGGATTCACTAAGTCAATTCATGATCACCTAGCTGAGCCAACTAAAGGCAAATGAATATTGAGAAATCCTCAAACTCAACCCAGACAATTCAGTCAATTCTCCCAACCAAAAACACCAGGTCAACTGAAGCCAAAATTCCAGTCAAGACCAATAGTTCACTCAAACTAATCCATTCATTCAAAGCCATCAGTTCGACAAAGACCACCAGCTCAACAGAGAATGCCCCCAAGGCAAACTGATAGATCAGCTCTCTTTAGAAAGAAAAATCAATTTAGATCTCAAGCCTATCCTACCAAGAAGTTCAATCAGAACACTTATAGGAGAGATCAAAGAAACTCGTTTGAACCCTACCATCACTATAATGAGTACCTGGATTCCAGAAATGAACCAAAAAGGTTCAATCCAATAAACTAAAAACATACAAAGCACTGGTCTGATCACAGAACTCAAAGGTCTTAAGACCAAAGCATTTTAGTTGAATTGTTTTATCCAACTAACTCTCAACGCAGGTATCACTCAACTGATGCGAATCAGAATAGAAGAGTTAAGAGAAAATCTAAACTAATTAGGCGATCCAAATCAGTTGGATCTCTGAATGATAAAAAGCCAAAAGTTTGGTAAGTTTAGATTCTAAAAAGCTTGATATATCAACAAGGACCCGATATGAAACGGGTCCCTAAATGCTAATCCTTGTTTTTGCAGGATAAGAGTGTCCTATCTATGAAGAAAACCAAAGATATCTGGTATCTAGATAGCGGATGCTCCAAGCACATGACCGGAGACAGAGAAGATCTCGATGGTTACGAAGAAGTCAAATGACCACTTGTCACATTTGGAGACAACTCCAAAAGCCGAACCATTGGAGAAGGGTTCGTGGTCAAAGCAAAAGTTGTAGTAAATGAAGTTTCCCATGTGGACGGACTAAAGCACAAACTACTCAGCATCAACCAGCTGTGCGACAATGGCAATTCAGTTGACTTCACCAAAAACTCCTGCAACATAAGAGACTAGTCAACTGGAGTAATTCTTCTCACCGACATAAGAAGAAGCAACATGTATATTGTTGACTGGTCGACCGGCTACTCAGAAGCTTGCTTTCTTTCAAAGTGATCAACTGAAGCAAGTTGGCTATGGCATCGACGACTAAACCATCTCAACTTCAAAACAATCAACTACCTAGCCAAGAAAGAGCTAGTTGACGGGCTTCCCAAGGAGATATATAAGAAAACAGGTGTATGTGGACCATGCCAAAAAGGGAAGCAAGTGAAGTCATCCTTCAAGAATAGGAGCCATCCACCAGGCACAACTAATTGCCTCCAACTGTTATATATGGATCTATTTGGTCCAGTCAGACCACAGACACCAAAAGGTAAAAGATTCACTCTTGTAGTAGTGGATGATTTCTCAAGATATACATGGGTGGAATTCTTGAGAAGCAAAGATGAAACTTATGACAAGCTAACGGCGTTGATCAGAAGGTTACAAACTGAAAAAGAAAGATCAGTTCAAAGGATTCGCTCCGATAATGGAACTGAATTTGTGAGTCAACAAATGATCAGTTTTCTCAACCAACTTGGAATCACTCATGAACACTCAACTGCAAGAACTCCACAACAAAACGGTGTAGCTGAACGGCAAAACCGAACACTTAAAGAAGCAGCTCGAGCAATGATAGCTATTACCAACATAGCTGAAGGATATTGGGCTGAAGCAGTCAACACAGCATGCCACACTCAAAATCGAAGTGCAATCATCGCCGCACATGAAAAAACACCCTATGAGCTGTATAAGGGTCGTAAAACTTCCATCTCATATTTTAAAGTATTTGGCTGTAAATGTTATATTCACAACAATGGCAAGACTCAACTGAAAGCTTTCAGTGCTAAGGCTGATGAGAGAATATTCCTTAGGTATAATTCACCTCATGCACAAGCTTACAGAGTGTTCAATAAACGAACTCTTGTTGTGAAAATAACATGTCATGTTGTATTTGATGAATTTGCTAATGAGTACAGGAATAAAGAAACAATAGACACATCAGTTCAAGTACTACCTAGTAAAACTAAGAACTCGCAGGACTACGTGGATCACATTGTTCCAGAGCGGCTTGAAGTTTCACTAGAAGAAAGTAATGAAACTGATACTAAACCAGTTGAGAACAATATGGTCAATGAAGACACAAATCGTGCTGAGAACATAAACCCCACAACTGAAACAGGGGGAAGAACTGATGAAGATGCCGAACCAACTGATGAAAGGGTGATTAATGACGTCACCACAGTAGAACCAGCTGAAGCTATCTTGCCCAAATGGCTCCAAAGCCATCCAACTGACAAGATAGTTGGTGATCCAAGAAGTTAAGTTCAAACCAGAAGTTCAACTGAGCATGCATTATTCACATGCTTCATATCTCAAACAGAACCAACAAATGTCAAAGAAGCCTTAAAAGATTCAGATTGGATCATGGCCATGCAAGAAGAACTCAATCAATTCACAAGAAATGACGTATGGTTTCTTATCGATAGACCAAAAACTCAGAAGGTCATTGGCACGAAATGGGTTTTTCGCAACAAGCTTGATGAACAAGGTGTGATCACAAGAAACAAAGCAAGACTGGTAGCCAAAGGATACTCACAAAGTGAAGAGATCGACTTTGATGAGACGTTCACACCAGTTGCAAGATTGGAAGCCATCAGACTGTTCCTAGCCTATGTAGCTCACTTCAACTTCACCGTCTATCAAATAGATGTCAAGAGTGCTTTTCTTCAAGGAATGCTCAAGGAAGACGTATATGTCGAGCAACCGCCAGGATTTGAAATTGGGGATCAAGTCTTCAAGCTGAAGAAAGCCCTCTATGGATTGAAACAAGCTCCCAGGGCATGGTATGAAACTCTCACAACATTCTTGCTGAAAAATGGGTTTCATAAGGGAGTCATTGATCGAACTCTATTCCGAATAGAACAATCAACCGAGATCTTAGTGGTTCAAATTTATGTGGATGACATAATTTTTGGATCAAAAAATAAAGATCTATGCACATGATTCGCTCATCTAATGCAAAGGGAATTTGAAATGAGCATGATGGGAGAAATGACATTCTTCCAAGGACTCTAAGTGAAGCAGCTGAAAGATGGGAACTTTTTCAGCCAGGCCAAATACACTAAGGAGAATCAGTTAGCCAAACATATTACAGAGGAATCATTGGGTCGCTACTCTATCTAACAGCTAGCCGACCAGACATCTCCTACTCAGTCGGTCTATGCCCACGGTTTCAAGCCAACCCAAAGAAAAGCCACTTTGAAGCAACAAACAGGATTATCAAATATCTCAAAGGAACCATAAATCTTGGAATATGGTATCCCAGAGATGACAGTTTGAGTCTAATTGGTTATTCAGATTCAGACTTTGGTGGATGCAAGATCGACAGAAAAAGCACCAGCGGAACATGTCAGTTTCTTGGAAGCAAACTGATATCCTGGTTTAGCAAGAAGCAGCACTCGGTTGCCACGTCAACAACTGAAGCAGAATATGTAGCTGCGGGAAGCTGCTGTGCTCAGATACTCTGGATGAAGCAACAGTTGAAGGACTACAAAGTCGAAACTGAAGAAGTACCTATATTCTGTGACAACAATAGTGCAATTACAATATCTCAGAATCCAGTTCTACATTCAAGAACTAAGCACATTGACATAAGACATCACTTCATCAGAGATCACATCGAGAAGAAGGACATATGCATCAAATATGTCAACATGGAGAAGCAGATAGCTGACATCTTCATAAAACCATTGCCTAAGGCAAGGTTTATGGAGCTATGCATACAACTAGGGCTACTTGAGCTAGCCTCAAAGGATGAAGATGACCAACTGGAAGAAAAAGGCCAAGAAACCGCTCCAGCTGAAGAGAGGAACTGAACCGAAAGGATTCAACTCATCCGAATAAGTAGTTCATAACTGAAAAAGTCGTTAAGCTGATTAGTTGGACAAATAAGCTATCAGTTTGAAAAGAAGCAAGAAGCTATGCAAAGAAAGTAAACTGAAGCTGATAAGTCTATCCAATAAGCTCAACTGAATCATCAGTTCATTCGCTCAAACTGAGGTAAGGAGCAAGGCAGAGTTAGTCAAATCGTCTCAACTGATGATCTAGTCAGTCAAGCAAAGCATACCGGTTGCAAACTCATCAAACTGATAGAGAAATGAAAGGAACTGGCTTCAACTCAATAAGGAGACATCAGTTCAAGAACCAGCTGAAGAAAAGCAGCAGAACTGGGATCGGCTGAACTAAGAAACAGCTGAATCAAGAATTCAAGTAGTTGAAGGAGCAAGGAACTGATGAGCAAGTATCTCAGTTGGAACTGATCAACATGGAGATCATCAGCTACACTCGAAACCAACTGATGACGTAATTAATTTCAAGCCAAGAGGAAGCCACAAGAGAGAAACAGATAAGTTCAAAACTTTCAATAGTGGGAACGGTAAAAACACGTGTCACTCAAATATTACCGTTGAACTCTCTCTCTCTCTCTCTCTCTCTCTCTCTTCAGTCATCACCAACGGATAGAATCGAAAAGCCAATTGACGGGTCGATTGAGTCAATCCAACCGTTGAATTCCAGCCATACGAAATGTCCCACCTATTGGATAAACTCTATCTTCTCCTATAAAAAGGATGGCTGAATTCTAATTTAATTTTTACCGATCCAAAACTCAGTAAAGAATTAAAGCCCTTCTCTCTCCTCATTCTCTCAAAACTGCTCTACAAAAACAGTTACGAAAGTAAAAAATCAAGTTCCAAATACAGTCAAAACCAAATCATTCTATTTCTCCAAATCATTCGTCAAATCTCTAAAAAAAACCTCATGGCTGAAAGGAGCACACCAACTGTTCGACGAAAGTTCAATTTTAAAAGAACTGGTGAATCTTATCAAAGATTCCAATGGAATCTATACAGAGACAAGTTCCTAGATCAAAAAGCATTTAGAGAAAAGTGCTCAGATTCTCCACTCTGCAACTCATTGATTTCAAAGTTGGAGAAAACAGGATTGAAGAGATTCACAGAAGTCTATCCAGCAAAGATCTACCCTGAACCAGTGGTTGAGTTCTATTTGAACTCCAAAGGGTATGATGACAGAATCACAACAGAAGTTCGTGGAGTTGAACTAGTAATCACTCCAGAATTACTCGGGAGGATATTTCAACTACCCACCACTGGGATAAGATTACAAGATGTAGAAGTTGACCAAGAGCAAACCTACCATCTCTGGAAGCGAGCAAACTGCCAAGATCCCTACAAAAGCAGTACACTCATGTCCTGCTTCTAGGAAGAATACAGAATCCTAGCATCAGTTGCAGCAAGAATGATTATTGGCATAACTGGGAGTCACTCAGAGATGTCAGAGCACAAATATAAAGCCTGTGCAGCAATCACCAGAAATATAAGAGTAAACTGGGCCCAGTACTTCTTTGAATAAATCAAGAAGTATGTCGATGTTGTTGAGAAACATTGGAAAGAAATTGAGTTTCATCAGAAGATGTGCTACGTCTGCAGAATCAGCAGCATACTGGAGAGCACACTTAACTCCATGGCAGAAGAAACCGAGATGGTGATGATTGATAAGCTGGATTTCATACCTTCAACTGACAGAAGACAACCAGCTTCAAAATCTATAAGCATCAAAAGCAGTCGACAAACTGATGCCCCCTCAAAGAAAGCAGAGGAGTCTGCTAAAAGAAAAGGTAAAGAGATCGCTATAGAAATACATCAAGAGGACTCCGACTCTGAAGACAATATCCCAATAAGCCAAATGTTGGGAACCACAATCAGAGCCAAGCCTCTGCGACAAGTTCGATGTGGATCAAAAGTTGATTCACCTGAAGAAGAGACCTCTACCAGGCAAGTTCAAGTCACTTAGTATTTTGGGCCAATTTGGTGTGATTTATTAGTGTTGATTGCCGTATAATGATGTCGTTTTGGAATAATGTTGTGCCTTGAGAATTTTGCAGGTAGTTAACACAAAGTTAGAGAAAGTGGCATGCTTTTAGTAGAAGAATTGGCTGTGCAAGGAAAGCTGAAATTGGAAGATCTGGAAAACCATGCCGTATGGGCATACGGCGGGATGACATGGGCCGAGAATCTGAAGATTGGGCTTATGTGCGGAAATTACTTAGGCCCATGGCCTGGACGCACACGAGAGGATTTCCACCGCCTCTAAGAGTCCCTTTTTGCCAATTACCTTGTTGGAATAGATTAGGATGTCAATTTTAATTAAGGATATTATATATAGATTAGGACTTATCTTTATTTAGGGCTGGATATTAACGCATAGCCGCAGACCAGAGAGACGCATTCCAGCAGCGTTTATTTTCTTCTTCTTCTTCGTTATTTTTCATCATGTTCTACTACATCTTATTCTGGAGGTTTGATTTAATTATGCAATCAAGCTAAATTCATCTTATTCCGGAAACAACTAACGAAGCCCTGGCCTAGCTAAACTGTGAGATCTAATTGTTCGTTTATCATTTAATTTAATCGCATGCATTTGTTATTCTTTATATTTCAATCCATTAATTGTTTCGATATTGCTAGATAGGTGCACATATTTAGTAGATCGGAATTAATTAGTAGTCAGTTAAACCGGCCATCCGTAATTGTGATTTAAGTTTAATTAGTGGCGAAACAGTTCTTCAGAACCAGGGAGAATAGCAATCTTAATTCACAGTCCTGCGTCAGAGTCTGTTAATTATGAATTGGGTTCCTCTAGACTTTAAGGCTGTCGGCTCATTAAACCTATAGAGCGTCTCTTACGGTTGTCAATCGATTAGGAAAATAATTGGTGAAGCGTCTTCCTGATTATCGACAAACTACGGAGGAATTAGGTTGCGTCAGTAAGCATCTTTTTCGGTAGCTATAACTGATTTGTATGTGTTAATTGAATTTATCTCTGCATCAAGGATCGGTTTAGGTGAGCTAGGGTGGAGTTAATTGGAATCCGGAATATTTCTTCTGATATTTTAAATTCGTTCGTTTTGTTAAATTGTGCATCTCTCCAGTTATTTATTTAATTTCGTTTATTTTGTTAAAATCACAAAACCCCCTTGAAAGTTTGGTCTTACAGATTGGAAGTATAGAGTAATTCTCACCGGTCCTTTGGGAGACGATCTCGCTCATCGTTGTACACGTGCAGTAAGGGCATACCGACTGCTGTCGGGAAATTTATTTCTGGTGTAAAACGACGCACCACAAATAAATTAAACATGTGGATAATATATCCTTAATTCTTTGGGCAGAATTGCACGAATGGCAAACATAGTCAAACTTGAGTTCATCGCCCTTGACATCAAGGGCAAGAATTATATGTCATGGACTCTTGATGTTGATGTTCACCTGATCTAAAGGGGTCTAGGGGAGACAATCAAAGAAGGAAACAAAGCATCTCAACAGGATCGCGCTAAGGCGCTGATTTTCCTTCGTCGTCATCTTCATGATGATCTAAAGATGGAATATTTGACTGTCAAAGATCCGAGTAAGTTGTGGACAAACCTGAAAGAAAGGTTTGATCATAAAAAGACGATTGTCCTTCCTAAAGCTCGTTACGAGTGGATGCATCTCAGACTGCAAGACTTTAAGTCTATGAGTGCTTATAATTCTGAATTATTTAGAATTATTTCAAAATTGAAACTTTGTGGAGAGAGTATCACTGATGCTGACATGCTTGAGAAAACATTCTCCACTTTTCATGCTTCTAATGTGTTGTTACAGCAACAATATAGGGAGCGTGGTTTCAAAAAGTACTCTGAACTAATATCTTGTTCGTTGGTTGCCGAGCAAAATAATGAATTGCTTATGAAAAACCACGAACTCCGCCCCACTTGTTCCGCTGCATTGCCTGAAGCCAATGCAACTTTCAACCATGACAATGGATGTGGTCGTAGGAACCAACGTGGACGTAGGCGTGGACGTGGACGTAGATATGGTTGCGGTCATGGACGCGGTAAACTAAATGATGCAACCTCTAGCAACAAAAGGCAGAAAACAACCAACGAGCACAATTCATCCAAAAAGGAAGCTGCATGTCATAGATGTGGCATGAATGGACATTAGTCACGTACTTGCCAAACGGAAAACACCTTGCAGATCTATATCAAGATTCGATCAAGGGAAAAGACAAAAAGAAAACCAATGTCGTTGACTTTGACAGTCCAATTGATACTACTCACTTAGATGTCTCCGAATTCTTTGATGACCCAAAAGGAGATAATATGGATCAGTTGATTGGTGGTGGTGTGCTTGAAGACGATCATATGGACATTGTTTAGTCCTTTATCATTTATTTCTAGTTGATAAGAAGACATTGCTTATTTACTTTCACATCGTTGTTTTTCCGTTAAAAACAATTGCTTATTTTTCTTTCATATTTTTACTCAATAATAATTGATCTTCTTTTAAAAACGTCTCAGACATTCAAATCGAATCTTGTGATATTTGTCTTGCTGATAGTGCCACTACACACACCATTCTCCAAAATAGTAAATATTTTATTAAGTTGACATTAGCTGAGGATAATGTTAACATAATATCAGGTGCATCAAACATCATTGAAGGCTCCGGAAGAGCTTGTATCATTTTACCAAATGATACCAAATTAGATATTGAAAATGTCATGTATTATAGTAAGTCTAAAAGAAACTTACTAAGTTTCAAGAATATCCGCTATAATAGATACCACATTGAGACTATATCAGAAGGTGGAAATGAATATCTCTGCATAAATTCTTTTGTATCCGGCCATAAGCGAATAAAAGAAAAATTATGAACACTACCTTCTGGGATGTATTACACATTCATAAAGGCAATTGAGACAAACCATGTCATGAACCCGAAGTTCAATGACACAAAAAGCTTTATGCTTTGGCATGATAGGCTTGAACATCTTGGAGCAACTATAATGCGCCGAATAATCAATAATTCATATGGGCACAGCATGAAGAATCAAAAGATTCTTATGACAAATGAATTCCCATGTGATGCTTGTGCGCAAGGCAAGTTAGTCATTAGACCTTCATATACGAAGGTTAATATTGAATCTCCATTTTTCTTAGAGAGAATTCAAGGAGATATTTGTGGACCTATACATCCATCATGTGGCCCTTTTCGATACTTTATGATATTGATTGATGCTTCTTCTAGATGGTCACATGTATGCTTGCTTTCTACTAGAAATGCAGCATTTGCTAGACTACTTGCTCAAATTATAAAATTACGAGCACAATTCCCAGACAATTCAATTAAAAGAATTCGTCTTGATAATACTAGTGAGTTTACGTCTCAAGCATTTGAAAACTATTGTATGGCTATTGGAATTGAGATTGAACATTCAATCGCTCATGTCCATATTCAAAATGGTTTAGCAGAATCATTTATTAAATGTCTTCAACTTATTGCTAGACCGTTACTTATGAAGTCAAAACTCCCAACTACTGCTTGGGGTTATGCCATATTACATGCGGCAATATTAGTTCGTATTAGACCATCAGCCAACCATGAATACTTCCCAATGTAAATTATTTTTGGTCGAGAACTAGATGTTTCTCACTTACGAACTTTTGGTTGTGCGGTTCAAGTCCCAATTGCACCCCCACAACGAACAAAAATGGGTCCCCAACGAAGGCTTGGGATATATGTTGGATTTGATTCACCTTCGATTATAAGGTATATTCAACCTTTAACGGGTGATTTATTTACTGCACGTTTTGCAGATTATTATTTTGATGAAATGACATTTCCAACATTAGGTGGAACGAATCCACATCCAGAAAAGCACAAGGAAATATCTTGGAATGAGAAAAGTTTGTCACATTTTGATTCTCGAACTAATCAATGTGAACAAGAAGTTGAAAAGATTATGTATTTGCAAAAGATTGCAAACCAACTTCCTGATGCTTTTGTAGATACAAGAAAAGTGACACAATCTCACATACATGCTGCAAATACTCCAGTCAAAATTGATGTCCCTGAATGACAAATAGTGTAATACCCCAAAATTTTAATATCTAAATTTTATTAGGAATATACATCTAATAGTTAGAAAAAGTGAAATATCCAAAACTTTTATCTATTAAAAGATCGGTCTATGTTACCCTTAAGAGTAAGTTAGGGAAGAAAATAGACTCTTATAATTTTTAATTTTTTTATTATTTTAGACAAGTATGCTCATTGAGTAGGTTAGATATACCGAGGACATTCTTGTATTTATTTATTTATTTATTTTAGAATCCCGAATATTTTTTTTTAGATGTAATCATATCTAGAATATAGGAATTATCTAAATATATACATATTATTTAAATAGTGGTACTTATAAAATGGTAATTTATATATACGTATGTATATAGTTAAAATAATAGTAATGATTATATAAAATCAATAGTACTAGATTGTTTATTCCATTATATAGACACTAGATAAATGTTAGTCACTAAGAGTTATTTATTTATTTATTTTCCACATAATTGACACATGGCCCTTGGTGGCAACAATATGATCTAGATGCAAGGAAATTTGTACAAGTGTTATATTAATAGATAAATGAGGGAATGAAATGATTAGCAAATAAGGTAAATTAGTAATCAAAATTCTACATCTTTTATACTTGGAAACCAAATTAAAGGGAACTCGGCAGAGAATAAATTAGCACTACTATCATCTCCAATTGAAAGAAAAGGTAATTATTTTGCTTTGCTAATTATAAATTGAATCAGAACACTATCTATATATATAAAGAAGAATATAAACGTAGTTTCAGATTCATGGCAAAATTCTTTTTAATACAAATTATTCTATTCATCTCAATATAGTTATGTTCATCTTCTTTAATTGGGGAGTGCCTAATCTTGATTTACAATAATTTGGGTAGAGTTTAAAAAAAATATATATGCGAAAACTTACGAGCCAATTTTAGCTATATGAGATACATATATATATATATATATATATTACTATACTTGTAAGAAAATTAGTAAAAAAAATAAAATAAAATAAAATGAGAGCATTCACAATCCACGTAAGTAATACTTCCCAAGTAGAGGTTAGAGATGTTGTGGTGATCGTAAATTGTAGAACAAATATATATACTAAATTAATAAAGAACAAGGGAGTATCTAAGTAAATTGAGGCAGTGGTTTCCTATTTATTTGCATTTATACTATTACAATAAGATAAATAAGCAATATAGTTTCTATTTGATTCGCAAGTTCTATATTGTTAAAAGAAGTCATAAATCTTAATATATTAATTATTATTTTTGTTTGGGCAGAAGGTTACACTTGCATATATAAATTTAATAATAATAAAATAAATTATCAATTATTTAAAATGCTATATGATTTATAATAAAATGTAGTATAGAAACATAGCTTAAATTAAAAGGAAATTTAGGAATTGAGTTTTAGATAGGAGCCATTAATTTAGTTAAACTAAGCACATACTGGTTATTGTAGGGTCAGAGGAAGTAGCAGAAATCGAGTAAAATCAATCCAGAATTTGAAAGCAAATCTAGTTTGCAGGTGGGCTACTATATCTTTGCAAATTGTATCTTTCGAGTTATTAAGCTCTGCTTTGTTAAAATTGCATATGTGACTATCTGTGTTAAATATTTACGTGCTGTTGTATGTTGTCGGAGTCTCATAAACCAGCGTTGTGTCAATGTGAGTAGCTACAGTATGCATGCATTATTTGTCATGCCCTACTCCTTGTCGGTGAGACTAAAATGAAACACATATGGGTTACACCCATTGGCTATACTTGGCCATACTCAACTTTACGCGTGGTGATGTAGTACGGGTTGCGGGCAGTGACTGGTTACACTCTCAAGCGCTTCACGATAAAATGTTTTGGTGAACTTAGGTTGCTTTAAATTTTGAAACCTCCTAAGCTTCACTACCTACATGAACACAAATAGATTACTTAAACAAAATGATTTGCATAACTTGTATTGTAAAAACTTGCCCACTGAGTGCACTAGTACTCAGCCCAAATATTTTCAAATATTTTTCAGATCAGTAGGCTAGCGCGTGAAGGTGACGATGCTGAGAAATGGACTTTTGTTGTTTATGTATTTTCCCATTATCTCTTTTTGTTAAATATTCTGTTGATAATGAAGTTTCCGCGCTTGTAATATCCTTTTGTTAAACACTAAGAGCTCTGATCTTGGTATTATGAATAGGTATATATTATTATACAGCATGTTTGATTATTCTGAGTCTTCTGTTGAGATTCTGTTAATCAGGTTACCCCCTTTCTTTCCCGCTTCTTAATTCCAACCCCCGTGGCGTCCATTTCCACGGTCTTTCGGGACCGGAGCGCTACAAATAGCTTTGGCAGCAAATGAGTCTAAAATTCGTCAAAAATGTGGTCGACCAGTTGGTTCCAAAGATTCTGTGCCTAGAAAAAGAAAGGGGCAAGATGGAAACCAAACAATGACAAAAATGATTAATCAATCAAATGAAAGTGATGTAATTCCTGAAGAATTACAAGTATCTGAAAATCATGAGATCTTAATAAATTATTTATCTTCCAATCAGATACTGGAGAGAGAACATATCATTGTAGATGAAATATCCGCATTTCATATAACTCATCAAATTTTAAATGAGGATCCTGAACCAAAATCTATTACAGAATGTAAACAGAGAAATGATTGGCCAATGTGGAAAAGAGCTATGGAAAGGGAATTAAATTTCTGTGATAACCGAAAAGTATTTGGACCTATAGTCCTAACTCCGGAATCTGAAATTCCTGTTGGATACAGATGGATATTTGTTAGAAAAAGAAACGAGAAAAATTGAAGTTACGAGATATAGAGCAAGACTCGTAGCGCAAGGTTTCTCTCAAAGATCAGGAATTGATTATGAGGAAACATACTCTCTAGTAATGGATGCGATTATTTTCATATTTCTGATTAGTCTAGCTGTGTCACAAAGGCTTGCTATGTGCCTTATGGATGTAGTAACTGCCTATTTATATGGGTCATTAGATAATGACATATATATGAAAATCCCTTAAGGATTTCAAATGCCTGAAGCATTAAAGTCAAAATCCAAAAGCATGTTTTCGATTAAACTGCAAAAATTGTTGTATGGGCTGAAACAGTCTGGTCGTATGTGGTATAATAGATTGAGCGATTATCTGTTGAAAGAAGGATAGAAGAATGATGATATCTGCCCTTGTGTTTTCATAAAGAAAACCGAAAGTGGATTTGTAATTATAGCAATTTATGTTGATGATTTGAATTTAATTGGGACTCCTGAAGAGCTCAATAAAACTGCTAAATATTTAAAGAAAGAATTTGAGATGAAAGATTTGGGAAAGATAAAATTTTGTCTTGGTTTGCAAATAGAACGTGTCCGAGGAGCAACGTTTATTCACCAATCCACATATACAGAAAAAGTGTTAAAGCGCTTTTACATGGATAATGCACATCCATTAGCATCACCAATGGTCGTTAAATCTCTTGATACGAAGAAATATCCATTTCGACCTATTGAAGATGGTGAAACGACACATGGTCCTGAAGTACCATATCTAAGTGCAATTGGAGCATTAACTTATCTGGCTAATTATACTAGACCAGAGATAGCTTTTTCTGTAAATCTTCTCGCAAGATATAGCGCTGTATCCACTTTAAGACATTGGAATGGTGTTAAGCACATTTGATTGGGTGCTTTTTACCTATCTTTTGAGGATAATTTCGTTATATATTCTTTGCATAATTATCTACCGTGCATCTATTTTGGAAACGTTTTGTTGTGCTTTGAAGATGTGCAGGTGGATAGTTATAATTTGGCAGATAGGCTACTAGTTTTGGGAATGCAGCAGGTTTCGTTTGAAAGGAAGTTCTGAAGCAGGCCGCTTGGGCAAGCCGCCTGGAGGATGGACCGAGAAGCTAGGATCTGGGCCTGCGCGAGTAAATTCAGCCCGTTTTGCAATCTGTATCGATCCAGCCCAAGACCTGGATGTGGATTCCAGCTCTACCACAGCTTTTGATCACCCCTATTTTGATTATTACCTAGTAGAGATAGGATAGGATTTTAATTCCATATAAAACTCTCTTTAATTAGGAAATTATCTTGGGAGATATGGATGTATATTTATATTATTAAGTTTTTAATATCAGATACAGAGACGCTAGAAAGGAGAAGAACACCGTTCAGAAATCACAATTATTATTCCAGATTAATATTTTCACTATAATTCATATAGTTTCGATATTTTGATGATTAATATGCAAGCAAGCTAGACGTTTCATCCGGAAATCAGTCCACGGATCTTTGGCTCGATTCAACTGTGAGATCTAAACGCTTTCTTCTAATTAATTAGTTTCGTGTATTTACTATTCTCCGCCTTGCAAGTTGTGATTGATTCGAATTTACGAAGTAGTTGCAAATACTTAGTGGTTTGAATTTGTTACTAGCTAATTAAATCCATCATCCGAAATTGTGATAGGAATTAATTCGGAGCAAAACGATTTTTCATAATCAAGGGAATAGTAAACTTAATTGAATTGTCCTGTGTCAGAGTCGATTGATTTTGTATCGGGTTCCTTAGGAATTTAATGCAATCAACCCATTAAATCGGTAGAATGTCTCTCAAGATTGTCGGTTGATTAGGGAAACGATTAATGAAGTGTCTTCTTGGTTGTCGATAGGTATAGGAATTAGGTTATGTCGGGAAGTGTCTTCGATAACCATAACCGATTTACATGGAATAATTAATTTAATCCTTGAATCTAGGATCAGTTGAATAGCCAAGGTGGTGTGATTGAGTTCCGGATAATTTTTAATCACTTATATAAATAACTATTTTGTGTGAATGTTTGGATATTTATTTAATCACTACGTGAGTTTCGCATCTTTTATTGTATTTCCATAAATTCTCTGTTGAAGGGTTTGGTTTTACATGTTGAAAAGTTAGGGTAATTCTCACCAGTCTCTAGGGAAACGATCTTGCTTACCACTGTACTGTGCAGTTTGGGCAAGCCGACTGTTGTCGGAACTTTTAATTTTGGTGGAAACGACACACCAAATTTTGGCGCCGTTGCCGGGGACTGGTTCCAAAGCAGTAATTACTCGAAACTTTTCAATTTGTTATTTTTCTTACTGTGGCTTTTTCATTTGTTTTACAGTGCATGACCCGTTCCTCACACCAAGGAGAATTATTGTTCAACCCAGAACCGGAGAGAACATTACACCAATTGAGGAGGGCTGCTCGGGAGTCTAAGGAGACGTCCCAACCTAAGGAAGGAACACCTGGTTTGCAACAGCTAGTCAACATGGCGGATAACCCAAATCCACGTGATAATCAAAATAATCGAGCTTTAATCCATGCTGAGGCGGAGGAACCTGCTCCCTTGATTCGAGAGCTGGGTCGTCATCGAAATAACAGGCCTATATCCATTGTATTGCCTCCAATTGCCCACAATGCAGAGATTCGGCCGGGGTTCATCCAAGTGCTACCCAAATTCAGTGATGCACCTGGAGAAAGTGCGCACACACACTTAGCAGAGTTCGATTGGGTCTGCTCTACTCTGCGCCCGCAAGGCTTTACAAATGACAACCTGCGCTTGTTAACTTTTTCACATACATTGCAAGGCCGAGCACGAGAGTGGCTTTTTGATCTCCCACTAGCTTCAATCACCACCTGGGATGAGCTGGAAGAACAGTTTCTGCGCAAATTTTTTCCAGAGACTAGAGCAGCAAATCTTCGCATGGCCATCTCCAGCATCAAGCAGAAACCAAATGAAAGCCTAGCCGATTATTGGGCAAGATTTCAGCAACTATGCCGAAAGTGCCCAGACCACGGATTCACCGACTACCAGTTGTTCACCAATTATTTCTATCGAGGCATGTCAAACTTCGATAGAAAGATTGTTGATGCTGCCAGTGGAGGATCACTTACCAACAAGACTTTGGCAGAGGCAAAGCAGTTGATTATGGACATGGTGTCTGGTGGGCAACAATATGATGATGAAGATGAGGGTCGCCACCGACCTGTGAAGAACATAGAGAGAGCTGAGACATCTGATGTGAATGAGAAAATTGAGGCTTTAACATCTTTAGTCCGTGGATTGGCCGTAGCACAAACAAAAGGGCCTCGATGTGGTGTTTGTACTGAGACTGGGCACTTTACTAATGCATGCCCAACCTTGCAAGAATCTTCCTCTGAACAAGCTTGCAACACAAATGAACAAAATGAACAAAATGAACAAATGAACAAAATGTAAGGAAATCAAGGAAAGCTTCCATCCCAGACTGAGCAAAATCCATGGGGGAATGTCAGTGCTATCACACTTCGCAGTGGGAAGGAACTAGCTGAAGTCGAAGCAAAGAAAGGGAAAACCCAGGAGTTTGGGCAAACTGCAGGAACTGATGACAAACCTGAAGCTGACTCCGAAGCAATTCCTACGCACTCTACCCCTGTTGAGGTATCTATTCAGTTGAATATTCCTAATAAAATTAACTCAGCCCCTTTTCCTTCCAGGTTAGCTAAGCACAAGAAAGAGGATGATGAAAAAGAGATCCTCGAGTTGTTCAAAAATGTGGAAATTAACTTGCCATTGATCGATGCCATCAAGCAAGTTCCCCGTTATGCCAAATTTCTGAAGGAGCTGTGTTCCAAAAAGATGAGATACGGGAAGGATGCAAAGATCAAGGTTGGTGAAAACGTTTCTGCTGTTATTCAACGCAAATTACCACAAAAGTGCCGAGATCCAGGTATGTTTACTATCCCTTCCATCATAGGGAATAAGAAGGTAGAAAAGGTTATGCTTGACTTGGGTGCTTCTATTAATGTCATGCCTTTATCCATGTACAAAGATTTGAAGTTGGGTCCTATGAAAGATACTAGAGTCATTATCCAGTTGGCGGATCGGTCTAATGCATACCCACAAGGTGTTGTAGAGGATGTACTAGTTAAAGTTAATGACTTGATTTTTCCCGTTGATTTTTATATTGTGGACATGGATGATTCTTTTTCTGCGCATAGATCATTGATTTTGTTAGGACGTCCATTCATGAAAACGGCAAGAACAAAAATTGATGTAGATAAGGGTATGATGAGCTTCGAATTTGATGGGGATGTTGTCACATTTAATATATTCGAAGCTATGAAACATGTGGAAGATCCTGAGGCTATTTTTATGATTGACACTGTTGATTCCATTCTTGATGAGTTTGTTGAGAATAATTTCAGGGATGATAAGCTTGAACATGTACTCTTTGGAGGAATGCATGCATCTGCTGGAGATTCAGAGGAAGAAAGAGAAATCCAAGAGATAATCCAGCAGATTTATGCCACTGAAGAATTTCCCGCAAGGAATCTGACAGGCCGTTTGCCCATACCGACCAACACAGAGCCACTCTTACCATCGCATGTGAAGGCTCCTGTTCTGGAATTGAAGGTCCTTCCCGAGCACCTGAAGTATGCATATTTGGGGGAAGGAGAAACACTGTCAGTCATCATCAGCAAGGACCTGTCGTTTGCCCAAGAGGAGTGCCTGGTTACTGTTTTGCGCAAACACAAGGGAGCTATTGGCTGGACTCTTGCTGACATTAAGGGAATCAGTCCTGACATCTGTATGCATCGAATTTTTCTGGAAGCTGATCACAAACCATCCCGAGACCCCCAGAGGAAGTTAAACCCGGTGATGAAGGAAGTCGTATTGAAAGAGATTCTGAAGTTGCTCCAATTGGGAATCATTTACCCCATCTCAGACAGTGTTTGGGTCAGCCCGGTGCATGTTGTTCCAAAGAAATCAGGATTCCAGCTCGTGAAGAATGAGAGCAATGAATTAATACCAATGAGATTACAAACGGGTTGGCGGATGTGCATCGATTTCAGGAAGTTGAATGACGCGACCCGCAAAGACCACTTTCCGTTGCCTTTTATTGATGAGATGCTCGAAAGATTGGCAGGGAAATCCTATTTTTGCTTCCTTGATGGCTACTCCGGTTATTTCCAGATTTTTGTGGCTCAAGAAGATCAGGAAAAGACGACCTTCACTTGTCCTTTTGGGACATTTGCTTGCAGAAAGATGCCATTTGGCTTGTGCAACGCCCCAGGCACTTTCCAACGCTGCATGATGAGCATTTTTTCCGATTTGATAGAAAGCTGCATCGAGATTTTTATGGATGACTTCACAGTGCATGGCGACTCTTTTGAGCACTATTTGGAGCATTTAGACAAGGTTCTTCACCGGTGTGTAGAAACCGATTTGGTTTTGAACTTTGAGAAGTGCCACTTTATGGTGCAGCAAGAAATTGTGCTCGGGCATGTCATCTCTGCGAAAGGCATTGAAGTGGATAGAGCAAAAATCGACTTGATCACCAAGCTGCCATACCCATCCAATGAGAAAGCAATTCGAGCTTTTTTAGGCCATGCAGGCTTCTACCGTCGTTTCATTCAAGATTTTTCGAAAATTGCTCAACCCATGACTAAGCTGCTACAGAAAGACGTCCCTTTCATCTTTGATGATAAGTGTAAGGAAGCCTTTGATTTGTTGAAGGAGAAACTGACTTCTGCACCAATAATTCAGCCACCACAGTGGGGACTCCCGTTTGAACTTATGTGCGATGCAAGCGACTATGCTGTTGGTGCGGTGCTTGGGCAAAGGACAGAGAAGGTCAGCCATGTCATATATTATGCTTCTAAGACGCTCAATCCCGCTCAATGCAACTACACCACAACTGAGAAGGAACTCCTTGCTGTTGTCTTTGCGTGTGAAAAATTTCGATCTTACCTTGTCGGATCAAAAGTTGTTGTGTACACTGATCATGGAGCTCTTAAATACTTGTTTTCCAAAAAGGAGTCCAAGCCTCGATTAATTCGTTGGGTCCTTCTGCTACAAGAATTTGATCTGGAGATCAAGGACAAGAAGGGGGCTGACAATGGTGTTGCGGATCATTTGAGCAGGTTGCTGACAGATGCCGACGGTTTGCCCATACGGGACGACTTTCCAGATGAGCAGTTGCTTGCCGCTGCAGAAACCATCCCTTGGTACGCGGATTTGGTGAACTTTCTCACCACTGGGATGTTTCCAAAAGGTACTGAATCTGCCAAGAAGAACAAGTTGAGAAGTCAAGCCAGGTACTTCATTTGGGACGATCCTTATCTGTGGAAAACTTGTGCTGATCAAGTTATTCGAAGGTGCATTCCGGATGATGAGATGCACTCTATTCTCACCTTTTGTCATGCTCACGCCTGTGGGGGTCATTTTGGACCAAGGAGGACAGCTCGCAAGGTCCTCGATTGTGGATTTTATTGGGAAACTCTATTCAAAGATGCTTATCACTTCTACAAGCATTGTGATCGTTATCAACGACTTGGCAACATTTCATCAAGGAACGAGATGCCACAGGTTCCTATCTTAGTTTGTGAGATATTCGAGGTATGGGGCATGGATTTCATGGGGCCTTTCCCCAGCTCCTATGGAAATTCTTACATTTTGTTGGCGGTCGACTATGTTTCCAAATGGGTCGAAGTCAAAGCGACTAAATCCAATGACTCCAAAGTGGTGGCCAAATTCCTCAAGGCACAGATTTTTCAACGTTTTGGAGTTCCTCGAGCTATCATAAGTGACCAAGGCACACATTTCTGCAACCGGACATTGGAAGCCTTATTCAAGAAGTATGGAGTTACACATAGGATTGCTACAGCTTACCACCCACAATCCAATGGCCAGGCCGAAGTCTCGAATCGCGAGATAAAAAATATTCTGGAGAAAACTGTTTGCCCAAGCCGTAAGGACTGGAGTCTGCGCCTGGATGATGCTGTTTGGGCATACCGCACGGCATTTAAAACGCCAATCGGTATGTCCCCTTACCGTTTGATTTTTGGGAAGCAGTGCCACTTGCCCGTTGAATTGGAACATCGTGCTTTTTGGGCTGTCAAGCAGTGCAATCTGGACCCACACTTAGCCGCACATGAGAGGAGATTTCAGTTACAAGAGCTCGAGGAAATCCGGTTGTAAGCTTATGACAGTGCTAGCCGCTACAAAAAGCGCACTAAGTTTCTCCATGATAAATACATCCGGAGGAAGACTTTCGAGGTCGGTCAACAAGTTCTACTTTTCAATGCCCGCCTCCGACTTATGCCCGGAAAATTGAAGTCCCGTTGGACGGGACCCTATGAAGTTGTTAGTGTCAGTCCACATGGAGCTGTGGAGATCCGTAGTTTTGCCACTCAGAAATTATTGAAGGTCAATGGGCAGCTGCTTAAACCATACTGTGCCGAGATGGAGTTGTCACATTTTGATGGGGTTACTTTAGCCCGTCCCATTTCCACTTGATCCGGAACTTCTCGTCGAGCCACCGACGTTAAACAAAGAGGCGATAATCGGGAGGCAACCCGACTTTCTTTCTTCCTTTCTTTTTATCTGTTTTTGTTTTATTTATTTGTGTGCGAATTTTAGTTTTGATGCTCCTTAATTGTTTCTTTTATTTTACTTATCTTATTTTAATTTCGTTTAAAAAAAAAACAAAAAGAAATGGTGCGTTGAACGTGGAGTAGTGATTGTTGCGCTGCCATAGTGGTCTCTTGCCCACTTGGTTGGTTATTTTACAAAGGAAGGGTTACTTTTAAATGTGGGGGGACAATGTTTGTTCATTCTAATTGCAGGGACCTATTTGCAATTTTCCTAACTCTGATTTGGGGATTTTCCTTTTACAAGCCCTAATTCCCCTTTTAATTTAACCCCTTCTTTTGCCTTAGTAATTTTTTTTGTAGCGATATTTTCACTGCCTCTTTGCAGTTTTCACCGCCGCGACTTCCCGCCTTCCTCAACCCCTATCGACGAATTCCGATCATCCTCTCACCCGATGGGCCGACGAAAGGCATCCAAGAAGCGTTCGAAACCGGCTACCGCGGCCATCCCTTCCTCTGCACCGCCGGACCACTCCCCTGCTTCACCGGAATACACACCATCTCCGCCGCCCGCAGCTACGCCACCCCAACCATCTCCGGTGTCCAGCACCACTCCTCCGGCTGAGCAACCGCTACGGCGACTCAAGCGCCGTCCCCCACCTTCGCCCACTAGCGCTGGTCCCAGTAAGCGCAAGCTTTCCAACCCGCCGCCTCAACAGTCTTCCCCACAGATTTCCGGTGACCTCTCTGCCACACCCTCGCCGCCACCCTTTGCGCCTTCTACAGAGGCCACGTCGGCCTCTTCCAGCCGTCGTCGCCGGCCTGCACCGCCCCCTCCATACCTTGCCGATGATGTGGTAACTCTGCGCACGCGAAGGAACTCCAATCGTTCCTTTGTCGGCGCTAGACTTTTTAATTGGGCTAACATAGCTATTTTAGGACAGAATGACACTATTCGTGCTTATTTTGATAGAATTGGTTGGGGTGCTTTCTTGGATATGTCTTTCCCTGTGCATAAGTCATTGAGTTTAGAATTCTTGTCTACCTTTGCGTATGATCCCTCTCGTCCTCTTAATGATTCTCATGCTATGGTTTTCACGCTAGGGGGCCGTCGTTTTCATTTGTCTGTCAATGATTTGAATGTGCTTCTTGGTTTTGAATCTGATGAGTCCCTTCTCTCTGATGTTTATACCGATGCTTCTCGTGATTTGCCTGCTTCTTTTGGTATGCTTGCTGCTGAGCGTTGGTGCGCATTATCTATAGATGCTGAGTATGTGTCTAAATCTGCTAGGAGTAACCACCTTCGTGATGGTGCCCTCCGTTTGTGCCATCGTTTTTTGTCTTGTACTTTCTTTGGTCGCGTCGACTTGATGAATGTGGTTTCCCAACAAGAGCTCTTTCTGTTAAATTGCATGATCTTAGGTGACAAAGTGAATTTTGGTGCATGGCTAGCTCGACAGTGGCAGTTTACTACTCGGCACCCGTTGTATAAGATTACTCTTGGGCATATGATTACACTCTTGGCCCAGCGTCTGCATGTTCCCCATGATGAACCTGTCTTTCTGCCTGCTACTTTATTTTCTCTCGTTGACTTTGCTGCTATGAAGCTCTTGTGTGTTAACGCCGATGGGCAATATCAACTTTCTCAATCGGGTGTCGAAGACCCGAGTTCTCTTTCAAGTGCAGGTCCCTCTGCCGTTCCAGCCTCTATTCTGTCCGCTTTTGAGGTTTTGCTCACCACAATGACCCAAGGACTTGAAGATCGCCTCAACTGCCACCTCGATGATATCGACACCCGCCTCACAGCCATGGAGCATGTTCTTCGCGACATGGCTGATTAGTGTTTGCCCTCTCTTCCTTCTCTTTCTTGCTGTTTTACTTGTTCTTTTCGTTTCTGTGTTTTATTTTGCTTTCTTGTCTTTGTGTTTCACCCCTTCACAGTGAGGACACTGTGTGTTCTTAAATGTGGGGGGGTCTGTAAGTATTTGCTTATTATTATAAAAGAAAAAGAAAAAAAAAAGAAAAATACAAGAAAAAAAAAGAGAGCATAAGGCTGTGAAGGTTGGATAAGTATGAGGAGGAATGGTTACAACCTGATTTGACTGGGAGTTTTGGTGTTGTCTCATTTTTGATGTCTTTAACTGCTCGTATGATACCTTGGATGACAAATTGTGCTTTAGATCATGTTCTTGTAACCTCAGAAAGTGAGTTTTGAGCCCATGAGCATGTCAATTCCTTGAAAGCTCTTTGTTTATTGAGAGTGTGTCGGATTTGGATATTTGATGCTTGGTTTGCTCTTTTGCCTAATTATTTTTGTCACCACAGTTGAAACTTTGGAAATGATTAAGGCAATTAGGAACACACCCCATTTTTGGCCTCCAACAGAAAATAATACCCTACCGTTACAATTTCCACCTAGTGAACCAATTTTGAGCCTGTAATTTCCCCAATTCCTTGTTCAACTGAACTTCACAAGAAATTAGCCATAGCTTTGATTTTAGCCTGTATCTGGTCCCTGGGAACATGAAAGCCATTCTGACTTGCTGAACTGTGGAATTTGGGAAGATTGCTAGCCAATTTTATATTCACCAAAAAAAAAAAGAAGAAAAAGCAGAGTACAGGGCTGCTAATTATAATAAAAAAAAAAAAACAAAAGAGGAGTTGAAAGGGGTATAGCTGCTGGGATTGAATTCCTTGAAGAATAACAATATGAGGTTTGGGTGTGAAAGTTGTTTATGAGCTTACATGTTCCCTCTTTTAAGCCAAGTACCCAGACTTATCCAACCCGTCACCCAAGCCCCATTACACCCTTTTTACAAGACCTTTTGATCCTTGGATTAACTTGGTTTGATGATAATTGGAATGACAAAAGAGCAAACTTATGCTGAGAATTCCAAATCACGGCTTGTGTGCATAATATTTCAAGACAGTTCCTCGTTTTTGTTGAGCGAATATGAGAGAATCCTGGAGAGGTTGGATCCAAGAGCATAATTCTGACTTGGTTGAGAGCAGTGATAGATTTCATAAATGAGATGGGTTGGTGGTTTGTGGATGGTTAAGTCGTAACCGTTCCTCTGAATACTTTCCAGCTTGAGGCAGGTCGTGTGCTTTGTTGTTCCCTCTCTATCTTCATTTCCAGTTTGTTTTGTATGCTCGAGAGCGAGCATTGCTCAAATGTGGGGGGTTTTGATTGGGTGCTTTTTACCTATCTTTTGAGGATAATTTCGTTATATATTCTTTGCATAATTATCTACCGTGCATCTATTTTGGAAACGTTTTGTTGTGCTTTGAAGTTGTGCAGATGGATAGTTATAATTTGGCAGATAGGCTACTAGTTTTGGGAATGCAGCAGGTTTCGTTTGAAAGGAAGTTCTGAAGCAGGCCGCTTGGGCAAGCCGCCTGGAGGATGGACCGAGAAGCTAAGATCTGGGCCTGCGCGAGTAAATTCAGCCCGTTTTGCAATCTGTATCGATCCAGCCCAAGACCTGGATGTGGATTCCAGCTCTACCACAGCTTTTGATCACCCCTATTTTGATTATTACCTAGTAGAGATAGGATAGGATTTTAATTCCATATAAAACTCTCTTTAATTAGGAAATTATCTTGGGAGATATGGATGTATATTTATATTATTAAGTTTTTAATATCAGATACAGAGACGCTAGAAAGGAGAAGAACACCGTTCAGAAATCACAATTATTATTCCAGATTAATATTTTCACTATAATTCATATAGTTACGATATTTTGATGATTAATATGCAAGCAAGCTAGACGTTTCATCCGGAAATCAGTCCACGGATCTTTGGCTCGATTCAACTGTGAGATCTAAACGCTTTCTTCTAATTAATTAGTTTCGTGTATTTACTATTCTCCGCCTTGCAAGTTGTGATTGATTCGAATTTACGAAGTAGTTGCAAATACTTAGTGGTTTGAATTTGTTACTAGCTAATTAAATCCATCATCCGAAATTGTGATAGGAATTAATTCGGAGCAAAACGATTTTTCATAATCAAGGGAATAGTAAACTTAATTGAATTGTCCTGTGTCAGAGTCGATTGATTTTGTATCGGGTTCCTTAGGAATTTAATGCAATCAACCCATTAAATCGGTAGAATGTCTCTCAAGATTGTCGGTTGATTAGGGAAACGATTAATGAAGTGTCTTCTTGATTGTCGATAGGTATAGGAATTAGGTTATGTCGGGAAGTGTCTTCGATAACCATAACCGATTTACATGGAATAATTAATTTAATCCTTGAATCTAGGATCAGTTGAATAGCCAAGGTGGTGTGATTGAGTTCCGGTTAATTTTTAATCACTTATATAAATAACTATTTTGTGTGAATGTTTGGATATTTATTTAATCACTACGTGAGTTTCGCATCTTTTATTGTATTTCCATAAATTCTCTGTTGAAGGGTTTGGTTTTACAGGTTGAAAAGTTAGGGTAATTCTCGCCAGTCTCTAGGAAAACAATCTTGCTTACCACTGTACTGTGCATTTTGGGCAAGCCGACTGTTGTCGGAACTTTTAATTTTGGTGGAAACGACACACCAACATTCTACGTTACCTGAAGGGTACCATAGACCTTGAATTATATTATTCAGAAAATTCTGATTATTCTCTGGTAGGGTATTCGGATACAGGATTTTTATCCGATCCACATCAAGCCAAGTCACAAACTGGCTATGTTTTCACATGTGGTGGAACTGCTATATTATGGAAGTCTGTGAAGCAAACCTTGACTGCAACATCCTCAAATCATTCTTTGCAATCTATGAAACAAGTCGAGAGTATGTATGATTGAGAAATATGACAAGTCATATCCAAGAGTCGTGCGGATTAGCTTCATCAAAGATCAATCCAACTGTTTTGTATGAAGATAATGTTGCTTGCATCGTGCAACTCAAGGAAGGATACAAGGATACATAAAAGGTGATATGACGAATCACATTTCTCCCAAGTTATTCTACACACACGATCTCCAAAAGAGTGGCGATATCAACGTTCAATAAATTTGCTCAAGTGACAATTTGGCGGACTTATTTATAAAGACATTATCAACATCAACATTCAGAAAGTTGGTACACAAGATCAGCATACGCCGACTCAAAGATCTATAGTGATCTCAAGATCAGGGGAGCAGTTGTACTCTTTTTCTATTGTAAACTAGAGAGAGACGAGAGAGAATATCGATTGTATGTATTTAATATGAGGACCAAATGCCTCTATATATAATAGTACAAGAGCTAGGGTTTTAGGACTGGTAATTTGCCCGTCACTCATATGATATATATCTATTAGATATATTTACAATAAATTTATCAATTTACTTATTTATTAATTATATAAACTTATTATATGAACTGTTTTTAATTATTTCAATTAAATTGGATTTTGCAAAACTAGTTTATACTAAAAATAATCATAAATTAACAGATAACCTGAATTTTTTTTTTTTTGAGCAAAAGGTAACCTGAATTTAAAGCAGTTTGAATAGCAATAGGTAATACGGAATAGCTCCGCCTTCGTCATTTCCCGCCTCTGACATACAATTAAGCTCTTCGCACAGATTGTTACCAAAAGTTAGGGTTTCGATTTTCTTGCAAAATGAGAACGGACGATTACAAATTTCTGCAAATAGCTGACGCAATTCCTTGTGTTAATCAACGAGTCAATCTTGTTGGGGTAGCTGTCGAGACCAGTATTCCAAAAAGCACCAAAGGAACCGGTAATTTCCCCCTTTGTATATTTCCACCCGCTTTCATTTTTTAATTTTTTTATGGCAGGAAGGAATTGCAGCGTTTCAGAATTTATAGCACTGAAGTGGGTCGTTTTGGGTTCTTTTTTGCAAGATTGTTTTTGCTCGGTAAGGATCATCGATGAATCGTGGCCAAGCGGGATTCAAATATCTTTTTTTGCTGAAACTATGGAGATGCTCCCTTTGATTGAGAGTGTTGGAACTATAGTTCTTGTTTCTCACGTCATGGTAAATTAATAGCTCTTGCTCTTTTTTTTTTTCTTTCATTTTTTTTCCTTCTGGCGTTCGGAGATAATTGGTTGTGCTGATTATTAAGTTGTGGATTTGTACAGATAAGACCTAGGAATAAGGAAGTTTATGCTATGTTCAACAAGAAGTTATCAACTTTCGCTTTATTTGAAGGAAGAGGCTCTAGTATTAAGGAACTGGTACCGTATCAAATTTCACCGAGATATAAACCTACAGATCAGGACAAGAAGTTCATAATGGGGTTAAGGAAATGGTCTCCCGGCGACAAAATTGAAGGTAGGTGTGCTTAACACCCAATACGCCTTTTATTTTATTTTTAATAACTCTTATTATCTGAGGCTAGTATGTTTTACAGGCTGGGATTCCATATTAGCTGATTTATACTTGTTAATTTTGTGCAGCGATAGCTTCTTTTCTTTTGAAACATTTTTTTAACAATGAGGTTGAAGATAAGTCTGTAGCTTTTGCTTTTTTTATACACATCTGTTTGCTTGACAGTCTTGCATGAGTCACTGTTCTTGAGAGAGATCAAAGAAGGTCGCTTCAACTTGCTTTGCAAGGTAATTCTGAACTATGTATTACTGAGTTCTACTGCTTTCAAAGAGTTGGAGATTGATCTTCGGTTTTGCAATTGGTGGTATTATCTTTGTCACTTTGGCTACTCTGCTAGATTTTGCATGTTGCTCAAGTGAAGGAGGATGAGTGGATGCTCTTTATTTGGGATGGAACAGACACACCACCAGCTTCTGTTGAAGCGAAGTTAGTATTCATCTTTTCCTATATGTTATTAGTGGTTCAGGTTGAATTGCTTACCGCTTTTCTGTCATTGATAGAGTTAAAGGGTTTAATAATAAAGAACAACAATATATTGCACTGAAAGTCTGAGACACAAAATAGAAAACAAGAAGCCTACAGGCGAAGCCTGTCCAAGGCAAATGGCCACTCAGGAATAAATTCCTGCCCAAGTAGATAATCTGCCGACTCAATTTTTGGTGATCATTCGATACCCTAACTGACTCCTAACCCAGTACTTAAATAATAAAAAGACTAGGGTGCATAAACAAAAGCCTAGCCCATTACTCTATTCTAACCTAAATAACTTCATTAAACTAAAGAAATAAAGAAAATTATAAATATAAAATAAATAAGATTGCAGCAGGAACCGATGTGTAGTCATTAGACTCGGAAACTATATATTTGAGCATGGTATATAACTCTGTTTTATTTAATAGTAATAGGCATTCCCTCTTATCCACGTGACATCTGGTATGTGGGACCCACAACCAGCTCAATAGTTTAATTTTATGTTTTTGGATGTTAAATTTTGACATGGGACTAGCCGAACTCCATGTTGCATTGAGGATTAGCTATAGTGACATCACTTCATGCATGGAACTTATGTGGAGGAACCTCAGCAATCCTCCTTAGTTCTTTCCTCCTATATGTATCTGTGAGGGAACAGATAGCTGAGAATTCTAACTAATAAATGGATCTCTCAATTTGGTTTTTTTCTTCATTACATTGTTGCTCCTTCCCTTTATTTGCTCTGATTGTTATTTATTGCAGTAATTGTTATTGCATGAAATGGGCCTAAAATTGAAAGGAATGTCAACAAAGGAGATGAATATCCTATTAGCATGGCAATTTGAAACAGTGGAGCATTATATTATAGATTAGGGACTGATAACTGATTAGCACCTTTTTAATTTGTCTTGGACACCAAATAATAACTTTTGTGCCTGTTCAAGGGGAGAAAAGATGCTCTGTTCTTTCCTCTTTGAACTAAGTTGCATATAGATAGATTTTCAGTCAATTATTAGTAGCCTATTGCTTGACCTATCTACACATGTTTCAGCAGACGATGACCAGAATATTAGGAAAGTAGACAGATCCTTATTGTGGTTCTATTAATGAGTTTACTGCTTATGATCCTGTGTCCGGTGAGAAGGCAACATTTTGGCTTAGATGAAATGATTTCAGTTTCTAGGTGTTATTTTGGTACACTTGGTACATCAGTCTTTAAGTGATTTGTTACTCGAGACTTGATAAATAGACCGACAAGAATCACAATGTTTAGGGGTTATGGAAATTCTCGAATGAGATTATTATCTAGCTCCTCCAATTGGTGATTGCTACTCATTGTACCCATTAATACCTGGAACTTTTTTCTGGTCCTATGTCCAAATACAAACTTGGTATGGGTGTGTGCTGTTTGATATGCCTACTGTATTAAACTGAAATTGAAAATCTGGTAGAAATCGTCATTTTGATTTTATGCATTTTTTTTTTATTTCTGGAATTTTGTTTCTGATAAAGATTTTCCTAACTGCCCTAATCTGTTTCAAAATTCTCACTCCTCACCCCCACCCCCACCCCCACCCCCACCCCGTAAGCCTACTTAGTTCTCATGCCTCACCTAATTGTCTGTCTGGAACAACTCCCAACCCTAACATGGTTGCATGGTTCTATCGATATTGAGATAGAAAGCCACATGCATCTGGGAAAGAAATAAACTTATGAAATGCTTACAGAAATTAATCAGGAATAGGGAATTACTAGTTATGCTGACTAAACAACTTCTTATTGGCATAATATAGAAGCAAAATGTTAACAATATGCATCAGAAGTCATCTTATGATGATAACTAGAAACAATTTAATTGATTTAGAGAACCAAACAGGGATGGATAATTTCTTATGATTTTAACATAGTACACAATACTATAAGCAACTTGTAAAATATGGATTTTACACATTAAGAACCCAACCATGATCTGAAATCCTTTGTTCTTCTGATCTACTATTTCAGATTAGAGCATGAGATGGAAAATCCTCTTCCTTTAGCATTGGAACCCTCTTCTTTATCGAGAGACATTTTATGCACCTTTCCACCTGTTGGAACGGTATTGAGGATGACTGTTGATCATGGCCAGGAGAGGCTTGGCATTAAGTTTGTAAAAGCAAACAGATGGGTGAAGTTTATCAACTTAAGATGTGAAGCTCATGCTGCTTTGTGGCGTGCAGTGCTGACACCCTCCTCTAAGCTTTGCTATTTGCCTGATGACGATGCCATTGTAATGCAGCGTCAAAGGTCATAAAGTTAATTCATTATGCCATTTGAATGTGTAATTTGATATCTGTGTTTGTTTGATATTCTAGCCTTCTTCAACAGCAAAACAATTAATCTCATGTCTTTCTTTGTTTGATATTTTCCAATCTTCAGCGGCTCAGGTTTATGGTGAGCAAAACATATAAGGTGATATCTTTGTTTGTTTAGTAATCACTAAAGATGTGTGATTCAGGTCTTATGAGGAGCGCATTCCATCCAAATGGGGAAGGATGCCCTTCACAAGTTTTCCTTGGCCTTCTCACGTAACAGGTTTTGTTGCTTTAAAGATATGATGACTTTGTACTCTATGTTGTTACTGCTAATGATGCATACTTATTTTTCCATTTTATATTTTTTTACATTAGAGACTGATCATCCTGATGTGCCCTTTGTAACCTTGATGGATGTCCTAACTCATCCAGAGGTACCTTATCTCACTTGATTTCTCAACCTATCTGTTAGCCAGGAGACGGACCTCTCATTAGTCATTACATATGTGGATAGGTATCCATACAGGAATAGCACTTTAAGATATTAAATACTAGAGTTTTTAGTTTCCTAGATTCCTGTCGTTTCAAATGGTGCAGTTCCTTTACCAAGAAGCACAATTTCAAACTCAAATCACTTGTCATTTGAGATTACTTGCTGGATGTGCATCTTGTTATTATTCCATCCACTTTTCATGATACCTCTGTCTCCTTCTCTGATAGAAGTTTTAAATAAGTTTTTGTCTAGTCATTTTTAATGTTTAGGTGGGTTTTACTTATATTATAGTAAGGGTTTATATAGTTTTGCTTGATTATCTAAAATATTTTCATGACTATCTGTGCTGTTAACGAATGTTAAAACTGAACATCGGACATTCTGCTGGCTGCACTACCATTTCTTTTAAAATGGTCTAAATTCAACATTATTTTTCAGTTCTATAATTTACATGATCTGAGAGAATTCCAATATATTATACGTGTAATATTATCAAGTATAACTGGTTATACCTTTATGTAACACCAATCGTCTTGAATAATGAGTTGCATAGGACTTGATTCCACTTACAATTTATTAGCCTGTGCATTGCAGGTGACATATAAATTTAAGTGCGTAGTCCGGGTTGTTGCATTACTCCCATCGAAGATAGAGGACTTCCGCTCGCCTAGTGGGATTTACAGAGTGAGGTTGACTCTGGAGGATCCCACTGCAAGACTACATGCTTTTCTTTATGCTGAGGATGGGGTAAAAGGCTTCACCATTCTGTGTTAAAATGTTTCCTTTCGGTATACATCGTTCTCATTCTATTTATCCCTCATCGATAAACTTGTTCTCTGTTGCTTCTGAGCTCTTTACTCTTTGACGACGACCAAAAGCCTAAGCAGTGAGTAATATATATGAAAACATGTTGTACTAACACATCATTCATTGGTTGGTACATAGGTTAAATTTTTTGGGAGCTCTCTCTCTGCTGATCTGCTGACAAAGAACCGGAACGTGTTGCTTGGAGTAGCCAGAGAAAATAGAGCTCCGATAGCGGAGAATGTTACCAGAAATCCACCATGGATACAGTGTTGCTTGAAATCTTATTATATCGACAAAAGTGATGTTTGGGGCAGTAGAAATTATCGGATCTTTGGCACTACATGTGTTGGCTGATGATCATGGTTTCTCAGTATCTCTGATATCAACATGCTTTATATATATTGTAAAAATTTTGTGAGACGGCAAAGTCTCCCATACACCTTTGATACCCAAATTCTGGCCCATCAGACCTTTAGATGTGCAGGCCTTGCGCGAGTCGACTGCGTCGGAATGCAGCAGTTCGAGTTGACGATAAAAAAAAATGAATTGATTTATTTTAATTTTAGGTTCACCAATTCCAGTTTATGATATATATTTTTTGAGAAAAAATTATAAAAAAAAAAAAGAAAATTGAAAAAAAAATAAAAAATTGAAAAAAAATAAAAATAAAATCAATGGGGTGTGAATGTCATGCTCGTGGCCCACGCACACGCCATTTTTTGAGCCCATTTTTTTAGTTTGGGGTTCGGTTCTATCCACTCCACTATAATATAAATTATAAGGCGCAAAGAAAATCGAAAATCTAGAAGAAGATGAAAGGAAAAGAAAAAAGAAATCGAATTCTAATTTGATTTTAAAGTTTCAATTGTAGTTTAAAATCGATTTCTCCTTTTGCACTCAACATATGTATTCTATTTGCTAAAAAAAATAAAACAAAGAGGAAGGAAAACAGAAATGAGGAAGATAGATTTGTACAAGGGTAATTTTAAATTTTCATTCCCTCAAAGAAATCTGTAAACTGATTGGTATGGTGGAATGAAATATAATAAAATGATCATTGCTATGTTCATTCTTATTTCTATGATTGATATGTTTTGAAATCGGGAATCACCATTTCCGAAATAATCGTTATTACCAAAAGTAACTGAATCGCCATTCCACCCACTACCATGAGTTTAATTATTTCCAATGAACAAAAGAATTAATATATGATATATTTACATATAATCATGTCTTATAATATTATTTAATCATATTTAGAAAAATAATTTGAAAATTAGATTAAATAATTATTTTTATATTATTTATTTATTTATTTTCAATATATATATATATATATATAAATCAAATTTTGATAGTTTTTAAAATGTAATTGAAGAAAATGGCATCAAAATAAATATAACACATAAATATATTCTAATTAAAAAATAAAATAATTATGTATTTATATAATTTAATATATTTAAATGAAAAACTGAAATTATAAACTATTTTTCTATGAAGTAAAAGAGTTTTTATTAAGGTATACAAATTATTATATATGTATTAATTAAATACTTTAGAATAAATTTTTTTATATAATAAGTAAATTATAACTGGCTAAAACAAAATTAGAAAAAAAACACATTAAAAAAATGTAATTTAGAAATGTAAGAGAAAACTTATAGAATGTGTTGATAATATTAGCTACTGGACAGGACACATGTAAAGCTCCAACTATTTTAGCTATAAGGTGGGTTTTGCTAACTAAAACATTTGTTTTTGCATGCTTTAGTCCATGTATAATTTATGACTATTTCGCTCATCATGGATATGATTTGATCTGCATGATGAATTTTGGCGTGGTCAATTATATTAAAAGGTAGTTATGTGATCACTAGGGTCTGTATCCACACATGATCTTTTAACCCCATTGGCTTTCGAAGGAATATTGAATTATTAACTTTTGAATAAATATATTTTTAAGCGCATTGACATGGGAATGAATATTGAATTATTGAATTTTGATATTGTAAATCTTTACATGTATTTAGATGAACACGATAAGTCCACTGAGTGTTTTCTGATACTCAACCCACGTTTTCTAAAATATTTTTCAGGTATAAGATGATGCAGGTAGCTGACGTGGATATATGTGTTCTTTAAGTTTTAACTATGTTGAAAATTATATCTTGAATGTTGAATATTGACATTGGTCAATATTTTATCGTATTATGCTTTCGCTGAATATTTTGAATATTTAAGAATATTAAAATATTAAATGTTCCACCGTTATTTTGAACTCGTTCAAAAATTAGAATTTGAACATTAACTGGTCATTTGTGAAATCTGTTGGTGATTGATTATTTGAAAAGTCTTCCCAAAGAGAAGCGCTTGTGTACACTAGGTGCAACATCAGACACGTTGATTGGGTCAATGCCAAAAAACGTGCGTTGACCCGGTCAACTCACAAAAAAAACTTTCAAACTTAATATCACCGTAACACTAAAAAGTATCACTCAAAAGCCCAAAAGTATCCACTTTATCCTTAAAAAGTATAGGCCACAAAAAAAAAAAAAAACTGTCAAAATCACTATCAATCGTAACGCTAATTATATTATTTAAAATTCAAAAAGTATCATCTGTATTCTTAAAAAGTATCACCTATTTTATCATTTTTCTTTTTTGGGGTTGACCGGGTGCGTTGACCCGCATTTGACAAGATCAACACGTTGACCGTCTGATATAAATTTATATACATCTAGTGCATGCAAGTTTTTCCCTTCCCAAATGATGAATGGTGAATTTTATTTTTAAAGAAATTATCATAAAAATATTTTCTTTTTAAAGGTGAAATGATTATGAAATTAGAAATTTTATTTTAATCTTGTGTTAGCGTTTCGGATTTTCAGAATCGGGGCGTTACACATCTACATTAAACTAAGTGGGAATGGGTCAAAGTAGCCCCTTGAACTTTTAAAAAATTTATTTTAGCCACTAACTTTTAAATATATTTTATTTAACCCGAATTACCAAAATACCCTTATATTCATTTTAAAAAAGAAACCCTATTTTAAATTCTCCCACCAGCCACCATTCACATTTTGAAATCAGTTTTTGAAAAATTTCTCTCTCCTCTACAATCTCATCTTCTTTACAATCTGCAACACTGATGGAATCTGGAAGAAATCATCGACCACTCTGGAAGATTTCTCCAAATCGTTGACCACTTTGGAACAATCTTCTTCACAATCTCATTTTTCTCTCTCCAGATTTCTCCACCAACGAGCCATTATTGACCTCCGAAAATTCAAGAGAAAAAATAGAAAATCTTTCCCCAACACGTGTATGTTTCAGATCTAATTATTAATAATATTGTTAGATTGTTTGGTTTTGTTTGTTTTTGAAGTTTGATTTGGAGAAAAATTGAGTAGAAGAATTTTCTAGACATAGTAGATATGCTTTGATAATAGAAGTACTTAAAAATCATCCCTAATATAACAGATTTTTGAAAATCTGGAAAAAAATTAAGTATTTCTACAACCTTCAAAAAATATGAAAAAATGAAGTTCTTAACTGTGCACTGGAACTGCGCGCAGACCCTAGTGCGCAATCAATGTGCATGCGCGCGGAGCCTAGCGCACATGCCTTGTGTGCGCACGCTTTGTGCTCGCACGAGTGCAGCCGAGACCAAATTATCAGCTGATGTTTTACCGATGTCCTGTCGAGGTTATGCTGATGTCTGTCTATGTTTGTTGTTGCGTGCACACGCTTTGTGCTCGCACGCACGCATCCAAGACCAAACTGTCAGTTGATGTCCTGTCAATGCTCGAAAATTGTTAACCGATATTTTTCCGATGTCATGCTGATATCTGCCGATATTTTGCCGAGATCTACGCGCGCAGTTAAGAATAATTCAGTGTGCAGTTAAGAAGAAAATCGCACGCATGCCTTGTGTGAGCACGCTTTGTGGCCACATGCATGCACCTGAGGCTAAATTATCAACTGTTGTTCTGCCGATGCCCGAAAATTATGAACCGTTGTTATGCCAATATCTGCAGATGTTTGCTGGATGTTTGTTGTTACATGCGCACATGGCTTGTGTGCGCCGGATCTTGAGCACATTTAAGAACAATTCAGCCCCCAGTTAAGAACAAAATCACTTTTTTTTTATAAAAGTTGAACTTGGTTGCTCACTGCACTAGCTCGGTATGGTCGAACTACGTTGAGAACTATGGTCGAAGAAATGAAGATCGACGATGAAGATGAAAATCGACGATGAAGATGAAGATGGAGATGAAAAGCAGATCTGAAATATGATGGGTAGGGGTAGGTGGAAATTTTAATTATTTTTTTATTTTTTTAATATCTAAAGGGCATTTTGGTCTAAAGTGGTTAAAAAAAAAGAGCCAATATGGAAAACTAGCCACGTAGAATTTAAAAAAAACTTTTCTTAGCCATATATTATTAAAAATATTTATTTTATCTATATTTACCATAAAACCCTTTAATTTTTTTTAAAGGGGCACACTCCTGTAGGACGGTCTAACGGGTCGCTTCTGTTAGGCGGATCCTAACCCGACCTGCATCTAATTTTTTTCTTTTTTTTTTGGCACCCAACCCCACCCCACCCTAGCCCCACCCTAGCCCCACCCCCACCCCCACCCCCACTCTCTCCCTCTAACACACGCTGACTTCTTTCTTTTTTTTTTTCAAGGGCCCCACCCCACCCCACCCTAACCCACCCCCACCCCCACCCTCACCCTCACCCTCACCCCCTCTTTCTCTCACACAGTCACACGCACGGCACACACAATCTCTCTTTCTTTTTCTTTTTTTTTTTTCAATTCCAATTAACGATTTATACACTTTTTTTTTCTTTTTTTTTGGGAGCTTATTTATACACTTTTTTTTCTTTTTTTTAGCACATTTATACACTTTTTTTTTGGAGCACATTTATACACTTTTTTTTTCTTTTTTTGAGCAATTTTTTTCGACTCCAATTTACGCTTCATTATGAATAATTAGAAGTTGTGTTTTTTTTGTAATGATTTTATTAATGATACTTCATATCAATGTTAATGATACTTTACAAGATAAAAGTTATATTTTCATTAAAATGAAAATTACCGATGATTAAGCATTAATTGTTAAATTAACAACAAAGAAGTATCATTAATTATGAAGTAAGTATCACTAGTAATAAAAAATGAAGCATCACTAATAGTGATATTTTCTTCTGCAATTAGTGATATTTTTCTTTCTAATTAGTGATATTTTCTTCTGCAATTAGTGATACTTTTCTTCTAATTAGTGATATTTTCTTCTGCCATTAGTGATACTTTTCTTCAATTAGTGATATTTTTTTTGTAATTAATGATACTTTTCTTTCTAATTAGTGATACTTTCTTCTGCAATTAGTGATACCTTTCTTCTAATTAGTGATACTTTCTTATGCCACTAGTGATACTTTTCTTCAATTAGTGATACTTTCTTTGCAATTAGTGATACTTTTCTTTCTAAGTAGTGATACTTTCTTTTAATTAGTGATATTTTCTTCTGCAATTAGTGATACTTATCTTCTAATTACTGATACTTTCTTCTGCTATTAGTGATACTTTTCTTCAATTAGTGATACTTTTCTTTCTAATTAGTGATACTTTCTTCTGCAATTAGTGATACATTTCTTCTAATTAGTGATATATACTTTCTTATGCCACTAGTGATACTTTTCTTCAATTAGTGATATTTTCTTTTGTAATTAATGATACTTTTTTTCATAGTAATGAGACTCCACTTCACCCCATAAATAATGATACTCATGTGTGAGTTAATAATACTTCACCTCATAAATAATAATACTTTGGTTAATGATATACTCCACTCATAGTTAATGATACTTTACCTTATAATTAATGATACTTCTTTTTTTTGACTCAATAATTAGTGAACCGCCAAGAAAAAAAAAATATTTTTAAAAAAATAAATGTATACCCTGAAATGACTATATTATAATTATTAAAAAAAAAGAAAAGAAAAAGAAAGAGACGAAAAAAATGAGAAGAAAGAAAGAAAAAAATAAGAAGAAAGAAAAAAAAAAGAAGAAAGAAGAAAAAGGGAAACGAAACCAAAAAGAGAAGAAAGAAAAAAAAAAGAAAGAAAGCAAAACAGCCCAGCAGCTTAAAAACAAGGAGAAGAAAAGAAAGAAAGAAGAAGAAGAAAGAAGGGAAAAAGGGCTTAGGCCCAGCCCAGCAGCCGAAAAAAGGCCCCAAAAAAAAAATGCACAGCGCATGGGGCGGGTCTTAGGGCGGGTTTGGGCGGGTTTTAACCCGTCTAACCTAAGGGGATCCATTAGACGGTCTCATACAAGTTTTTATCATTTTTAAAAATAAATGAAAAATAAAGGCTAAAGAATATTCATCTATTTCTCTCCCCACTTCTGTCGAGCACAAAACCCGCTGCCTCTCTCCCTCTTTCAATTTTTCCGATCACCTTCCTCCCTCTTTCCGGCCAAATACGGACATATCGCCATCGTCACTCTTACTCATTTCTCCCAAACACAGATCCGACGCCTCCCCTTTCCAGCATAACTCAGACCCATTGTCATCATTGTCGCCGATCTCCCCCCCTTCTCTCCTCATCTAAACGGCTGCAGACTTCCCCCTCCGTTCATTAGCTGTCGGAAAAAATGGCGCTGTGAAAGTTCATCCTTGCGCGCCCCCGTCGCGCGCAGGCTCAGCGTGCAGCCCTCCATCGTGCACGCAAGCACCAACGCGCAGCCCCACATCCAGCACGCAATCCCCAGCACGTGCTGCACGCAGCCTCCATCGTGCGCGCAAGCTCAATGCGCATGTCCCGGCGCGCAATCGTCCCATCACTGTCATCCTGTCCTCTCTCTCTCTCTTGCTCAACCTCACGTTGTCATCATGAAAGTCCCCCATCCCTCCCTCTCCTCCCGAAAACGTCTCTCCGCCTCACCGTCGTTGTTGAACTTCGACGAGAAGATGCAAAGACGAAAGCAGGGGTAGGGGTGAATGAGCGGTGATTAGTTAAGCATATATATTTATTTGGGTGCCTTCTGGGTTGTGAAAAATGTATGATCGAAGACCATGAAGAAAGAGCAGAAGTGGGTGTACTATTATTTTTTTTTCTAATTTTTGTTTTTCAATTTTTTAATGTTTATTTTATATTTTAGGGCATTTTAGTCCAAAGTGGTTAAAATAAATAGTTTTAAAATTTAGTGGCTAAAATAAGTTTTATAAAATTCTAAATGGTTAAAAAGAAAGTTGGCTCTAAAAAAATTATGTATAAAACTTATTGACTAAAATAAGTTTTTTTTAAAGTTTAAGTGGCCGGGAAAAAAAAAGTTAATTCCAATTTTAATAATTCTGTGGGTTCAACTTATCATTACTTATTATTCAAAAATATTGATTATCATGTGATATATATTAATATTGTAATAACTTTATACTTAATATGTAATAGTGTATCTAATTATATATTAGCCCAAATAATTTGATTTCATTTCACTCAGCATGCAGTACACCAAGATTATTCATGTCCCAACCTTGAAAAACAAAGGTTTTTCTTACATTAAATTACACAAACAAAAGCCGCCTAATACTGCTTTCCTTGGCGGCTGGGCGACAGCAAGTAGCTTTGGCTACCTCGGTTGGTCTTGATCGCCTGAGCCTCGTTGGGCGACATCTGGTATGCGTTGGTCAGAACTTGCAGCGGCATTGCTCTCAACGCCGACGTGTATCCGGCCACCTGGTTGCGCATCGGCAACCCGCTCGTCTTGAACGAAACCCACTCGAACCCTTCGTTTCCGGCCTGCGCCGTGGAGGTGTAGAACTGCGGCACCACGAACATCTCTCCCTGCTGCACCTTGTCGTTCATCAGGCTTTGCCCCTTGTGATCCACCACTTGGACTTTAGCGTTTCCCTTCGTCACGTACACGATCGTGTGCCCTTGCATCGCCCAGTCTGGGCTCAACATCGCGTTCTGTTCGAATATAAACAATGAGAAATTCAACAAACTAGAGCATCTCCAGTCGTACTCTATTTTATAATTTTACAGTCTCTATTTTGAGAAATGAATCTACATTGCGTTTTCGACTTTAGAGATCTCCAAAATATGATTTTACTATTTCTATTTAAAGAAATCTGCATTTGCATTTTAGAGTTTAGAGTATAGATATCTGCAAATTAAAATATATAGAGTTTTACCGGGAAAAGTGTGCCTTTCTCGGCGCTCATGTCAATGAACCTAAGGATGGGAAGCTTATGCATGTCGACGACGTTGAGTTTTCCGGCCTGTCGGGAATAGACATCTGCTTCTCTTGTGTTGTCGAGGTTGGAGAGGATTTTCATGGAGCAGAAAGATTCTTCCAATCCGTTATATTGTTCTGATGGTCTTCTGCTGCTGTATTCCTTCACTTCTTCTGGGCGGATGTACCTCATGCTCTCACGCGCCATCACGCTCAGCCCTCTCTCCTCCTCCGTCGCCTGCATCCGCCTAATGATGTCCGGTGACACGTTGAACGCCTCCGCCATCAGCTCAGCGTCGAACGCTTGGAAAATGTTGTGGAACGTCTCCATGCCGGCCTCTTGCTTGCCTTGCCCTGCTGGTACTCCTCCGGCCAAGTAAAATGCCTGCACCCATATTTATGTAACCATATATGTTAATTCACTAAACTTGAGAATCATTGACATGCTCAATAAAAAAGTTAATTAGTGTTGATTTTTACTCTGAATTTTTGGTCGAGTTGGTTAGATTGGTGGTTGAGATCGTTGATGGAGACGGCGACCAAGTCCTCGCTGCCGTCGTTGTGGCACCAATGGACTGAGCCCGGCGGCAGCACCACGATATCGCCTCGACGAATACGGTGGATCTGCTGGTGCGAGTCTCTCGCACTTCCTCCTTGCTTCTGCTGGCCTTCCCTGCTCTCGAAGGAGGCCTGCTCGCCGCTGTGGTATGTCTCGGCGCAGCCGGGGAAGATGACACCGATGAATCCCTCTCCTGTACAACAACAACAAACACGTGTAAATCTTCTCTTCTAAAATTTTATTTGCAGGGCAAATTTATCATTCTGGCTAAAATAAATATGTTTAAAAATTAGTGGCTAAAATAAATTTTTTTAAAGTTTGACCAGTTAGTTTTATATATTACCACAAAATTTAATCTGTACCTCTCTCGATGTAGACGAGGCGAGGATTGGGGTGGTAGTTGGGGAGAGAGAGGGCGTTAGGGCGGAGAGTGTTCCTCATGGCAACGACGCCCGCGCATTGAAACTGAGCCTCCATTTCGTCCCAGAGCTCGGTAAGGCCGCCCTCAGATTGAATCTGGTGGTGGGGCTGGATGGCGGAGATGCGCTGGATGCGGCATTGCTGGTGGCGGCTCAGCCGCAGGCCCATCCTCTCGCCAATTCGGTAGTTTTCTGCTCCGACTGCAAGTGAAACTAGGAGGGAGAGAGAGAGAGCGAGAAGAAGTTTGGACGCCATTGTTAATTAGTTTAGACTCTTTAGAGAGACGGTGAGGAAACGAGGAGTAGAATGGTTGGATTTTATAAGGGATTTGCATGGAGAGTGGCATCTGTTGTGAGACACATAGCAAATGGATTTTGTGAAGAAAACAGAGCATGCGTGTGTGGGAAATATACGTGGTTAATATGTTTGCTAACACCTCTGCGTCATGGCTAACACTTGGCCCTGCATGTCTTAGATTCCATTTTCTTCGAGTTAAGGAGTACAATTTTGAAAATTATAATACAGTATATAGAAGCGCCTCACTCCCGTGAGGACTCCATGTCAGCGCAATTTTTATTTTTAATTTTATTTCGCTCTTTATCTTACCAAGCGCCTCTGCTCGCTGTTGTATTCTCTCTTCCTCTCAAAAATTTTATTTCTTTGAAAATTTAGATTTTTCTGCTGCGTGCATTCTTCCTCAGAAAATCTAATTTCTCAGAACGTCCCGGTGGAGATGACCTAGTGGTGGAGTGAGATTGCTCGAAGACCAAAGGTCACGGATTCGAATCTCCTCATCTAATTTCTCAGAACAACAATTTAATTTCGCGTGCCAATCGAATAAACTTCAATACTTGTTTTCGTTAACAAATGAATTGCTGTATACATCAACTGCAATACTCGTGTACCGAACGAAATCATTTCGTGCATCAAAGATCTTTCATTTTTTTTATCCATTCCTAAGAAAGATTAAAAAATAATTAAATATCTACATCGATAAATAGAATATAAATACGTGAATATCATACATTAATACCGCAAAAAACAACACATGATGTCAACAAAACATAAAAAAAATAATTTTCACAATGAATTATTTATTTTCAAAATTGAATCAGATAATTTATTGTTGATACGGGGATTAGAGAGAGAGGAAGTAAATCTTCAAAAATCATAGCTTCATCATCTTCACCAATTGTAGTTTTGTTTCAATTGATAAACTATATAGGACCGTTTGGTTGGTAGGAAAGTAAAGTTATTCCAGAATATAATTTCTAGGAATGTGATTTTGAGCAAAATGAATAATGGCAGATTCTTTATCCTATATTTGAAATATAAAAAAAAAATTTGTCATGATTCTCGTTTTAGTATTTGATTCAAATTAAACAAATAGGCAATGCAATACTTAAAATATCTCTTATCATTTTTGCATTACCAATAATTTTTATAATTTTTAAGATATATAAGTTTATAATTACAAGTACAAATATATATACATATATTTATATATTGTCGAAGTAATTTGAAGACAACATGTTATTTAAACTTAAATCAAAATAAATTATATGAGTACCAAAATAATTAATAATCAAAATGATTATTTCGTTATTTTAGGTTAATATAAAATTTTTATTATCGATTCTACAACCAAAATTGCTCATTATTTTCAGTCCGTCATTCCCTACCATCAATTATAAAAAATGGTTGCCATAATTATCAAATTTTAGTTGGAATCTTATCGACAAAAAATAACTATTTTTTTTTACTTTTCAAAAAATTTATTTTTCATTTTTTAGGTTGAAAATTGTCAATCCAAAATTAATAATAACTCATAAAAAATAAAATAATGAAAATAAAAAAATCAATAATTTTTTTCATATTTTTGGTTGAAAATTATGAATCCAAAATTTAATAATATATATATATATAATATTATTGATAAAGAAATCAAAAAAGTAAATTGTGATACACAAGATTCACACAGTCAAGTAATCAGAATACCTACCTGGAATAAATATATTCAGAATTCAGGAAAGTTGTATCATTTTCCTTGTTTTGAGGAATCTGATTAGTTTCCGAAAGTCCATTAAAATTGAATCAAATATATAAATTTAAAAATAAGGAATCAGATTACTTTTCAAGATTAGATTCCATGTCAATCAAATGGGTCTAGAGTGATAAATAGTAGAAAGTGATAATGCCAATGCAGAGGAGAGAGAGAGAATTATATCTTTTTTCCTAATATTAATTATATATGAACACATGACAGAAAATTAGACAATTTTTCCTAATATTATTCATATGAATATATGAATAATAATATATTTTTACTTACACACCAGACTTGTATTATTGAGAAGATTTGAACCCGTGATTTTTGATCTTCAAACAATCTCCCTCCACTACTAGACCATCCCCACCGGGACTATATGAATAATTATTTTTTAATTATAAATATAGAATTAAGGGTATTGTAATTCTTATATTATATTAATGGCTATAAGTATTTTTTTTCTTAAAAAGTATCTATTTACATGAATTATTGAGTAATAATGATTATTTAAAAATTTTCCTCATATATATCCACAAATTACACACTTAGTTGATATTCAAAAATGAAAGATTCTATATATATATGTTTGTATTAAAATTATGTAATTTTGTAATTAAGAGTTTTTTTAGAAGATGAAGTTCAACTAGAGAACATCCTTTTTTTTTATATAAGATTCAAATATATAGTAGGCCTCCAAGTTGATCCACGAGACAAAGTTAAACAAGGACTAATGCATTATTGTAACACCCCAAAAGAAAATATAGTTTTTAAATTTAAATTTCATTAAATTAAAACTCAAATTATTTGAGCTTAGAAATTATATAGAAAACTGTAGAAATTATTGACAAAGTAAGTTTGTAACGCCCCAGTCCCAGTAGAACCAAAACGTCACCAAAAGACATACATATATGCTTACGTGATAAATATTTTTCAAGAAATTAAATTAACTTTATAATTAATTTATAAACGGGCAACATCTCAATTTAAAAACATTCAAACCACACACTCAGGTACTTTCAAAGTCAATTTTCAACAAGGCTTTTCGAAATCACTAATTCACACAACCAAATTCTGACCTGTCAACAAACAATATACATAGCCAATCAGGCCACACATTTAAAAACACCGCGGCCGACCTTTATATATATTCAAAATATTTGTATATACAATAAAAAATTGACCATTAGGTTCAACAACTTTCAAACTTAAAAGGTTTGCAGAGTACCAACGGAAGCATTTAATATTTAACATACAAACATAAGTTTAAAGATGGTTTTAAGCAAAAATCATACAAGGGTCAACCATCTAACCCACTCCAACAGCTCATCATCAACCAGCTCGATCTCTAGGACCTGAAAACATTTGAAAAATATTTGGGTTGAGTGCCAGAAAACACTCGGTGGGCATTATTATTCGTCCAAGTCATACTTTCATGCTTAAAAATCAATAATAACATACTTTATAACATAGTTTACTCTTCTTTATTGGATGAAAGACTCAATGTGATCACATGATACTTTACGGTTACTTATCTAGACATTTAGTTACAAAGCAAACCGTCTTGCTTGTAAGTCGGAATTTCTCTATGCATGAAGTCTCAACACATCCAATAATTGCGTAAACAATGTTATTAAAATATTTAACATACTTTTCATGGACGAATTTAAAACATAGTTGTGAGTTATAGAAAAATCCACCTGGATGATCTCAAAATGCGGTAAAATTATTATGCGATGCTACTATACTTCTCGATCGTCTCGACCTATAAAGTTAAAATTTCTAACTTAAAATCCTAATATAGGCCAATAAAAATATAACTTAGGTCTTAAATATAAATTTTCTATGTCTTGGGATCATTTGTGATTGAAATGGAGTCAAACGGGGGAATAATGTGCATTTAACAAAATAGATCAATTTAGAATTTCTTTTGGAAAAATATAACATTTAGAAGTTATAGGACTAAATAATATTTTCTAAAGATCCTAATTTAATTCCCAAATACTAAATTAAAATTAAAATAAATAAATTTGAAAATTAAATCCATTTAATATTTTACGGCCAAATTCGAGATTAAATAGATCAAATAACATTGGATTAAAATTAAAGAAACATCGAAAAGTAAAAACTCACCTTTCTTTTCTTTCTTTTTCTTCTTCCTATTTTTCTTCTTCAATTTTTTTTTTCACGTTTATGCTTCTGATTCTTTTTCCTTTTTTTTCTTTCGATTTTGATCCCTTAAGCTAAACTCCCAACTATGTATTTATATTCACGTTATACGAGTACTACTCTTAGTTAATTATTATGGACACTAATCCATATCAAATGATCTCCAATTGGTAAAGTATGATTGGTTTATTATTATTTTATTGTTATTATTCTTTTACTTCCTAATTAAGCAACCCCATATTTACATACACATTTTATGTACGTAGCATATAAGCTATTTATCCACTTTTAATTTGTTGTATTATCCTTTTTCCCAAATAAGTTCCTTATTAAATTGATACATACATAGTATACACATGCACCCTTAATAAAACTCCAAGTGGAAAGGTTTTAGTTTGATGACTAATCATTTCCTAAAATATTTTATTATAATTGAATTTTTTTTTTGATATAACTAAAATGGTTCCACTTACATACGTATATCCATATGATATACATACATTTTAATTAAATGAATATATGGAGATAAACTTGAATTGGTTCGAAAAAAATTGGACCAATTGGGATAGAATAAAATTTTTTGGGTTCAAATTATCAAATGAAATAAATTTCATTGGAAAGCTAAATATAGTTCAATTTGAATCATCTTGGTACCCAAACTAATCCCATTAAAGTGTATTTTTAAAATATAAATCCTACTATTAATTAGAAAACTCAACTAAAGTCGAGACTTTTCTTAGTCTTATTTAGTCTCTAAGCCCATAATTAACTAACCAAAATTAATTGGGTTGTAATTTCATAAAATTTCTAACTTATAAAATAAATTTAAATTCTATATTTTTCCGGGGTGTTACATCCTCCCCTCTTTAAAAAAAATTTCGTCCCCGAAATTGAATATACCTGCTGTGACGAGGTTTGGATACTTTGTCAAAATTTGATCTTCAAGTTCCCATGTAGTTTCCTCTTGTCCATGTCTTCTCCATTGAACTTTCACAAGCATTAGCTCTTTATTCCGCAGCTTTTGGACTTTTCTGTCGAGAATAGCTATTGAAAACTTGTCGTATGTCAGATCCATATTTACTTCTATTTCTTCCTGATTTACGACGTGACTTGGGTCGAAAATATATTTTCGAAGCATTGAAACATGGAACACGTCATAAAATCCTCCTAAATTTGGAGGTAATGCCAACTTATAGACAACTTCCTTTTGAATCTTAAGTTGATGATATTCGGACCTTAAATAAATTTTGGAGAATACACCTGCTCCCTTCAATTGGTCAAATAAATCATAAATTCTAGGAAGTGGATACTTGTTCTTGATAGTTAACTTATTCAACTCTCTGTAGTCTATGCACATTCGAAGTGTTCCATCTTTCTTCTTAACGAACAACACAGGTGCTCCCCATGGTGAGACGTTGGGTTGAATATAACCCTTGTCTAAGAGTTTCTGTCGTTGAACCTTTAACTCCTCTAACTCCTTTGGTGCCATACGATACGGCGCTCTTGATATTGGAGCAGCTCCTGGAAGCAAGTCTATCGTAAACTCAACCTGTCTGTCTGGAGGCAGACCTGGCAAGTCCTCTAGAAACACGTCTTTATAGTCCCGTGCCACAGGTACATCATCAATTGTCATCTTCTCTGACTTGTTCATTATCAAACTCACTAAGAACGATTCACATCCTTCTCTTCTAAACATCTTCATTGCTTTCATTGCGAAAATAACTCTTACTCTAGTTCCCAACTTTGATCCATGGAAAGTTAATTTCGGTTCTTCCGATCTTTGGAAGATTAGCTCCTTTTCAAGACACTTAATTGTGGCATGGTTAGCTTCTAGCCAATCCATTCCAAGGATAATATCAAAGTCTCTTAAGTCTAAAACATGTAGATCTGCACTTAGTGATCTATACCCATGGTTCAAATCTATTTTTTTGCATACTTGATCAACAATTAAGATCTTTGCCGAAGGTATACTAACTTCTAAGGCCTCACTAAGTTTTTCCTTAGTCAGTTTTAGCTTAGAGCATAGTGCGGCATATATAAATGTGTAACAGCCCGGTCCCGAGATAGGGATTAACGAATGGGGACGGGGTGTTATTAAGGGATTTAACGAGTAATTTCGGAAGATTAAAGAAGTTTAAGAATAAAGGTACGCTTTGAAGATAGTTGATGATACTCGGATTTACTTGATTAAGAAGGACACATGCTTTAGCGGAATAAAACGGCTAACTAATCAGATACCAACAAGCATAGACTCTTTTATAGGTGAAAGGAAATCATACTCGGAAAGCGGAAATAAACTTAATATGCATCTTATATATATATAATCGTCTAGGAATATTCTCAGAATCTCGAATAAACATAATAGAACCTTGAACGGATTTCAGAAAGAGTTAATCAGAGTAGCAGAACACATAATGGGATTTCAAAGAAACTTGTATAATAGCAAAACAATCTTGGCAGCCAACCCACATCCACAGTAACCATCATCCTCGGCATCTCAACCTGAAAACATTTGAAAAAGAGGGCGTGAGCACTAGTGTACTCAGTGGGTTTTTAATGAAAGCTTCTTTAATAACTTGAGAAATATCCAACAATGAACTGGCGGTATATGGAGAGCAAAACGCAAAAGCCCTCTCCATATCCGCAAAACCTTTTCTTTACTTTTGGGCCCAACCTTGGCTCAAACCTGATGTCAACTGTACCCTTAGGCATGCCGTGGGATAGAAGAGGGATTACCTCAAATATCCAAACAAGTTTGCGAGGGAAAAATCCAGCAATGACTACCTTAATAATTCTGAGCTCGAATCCTGCTTAAGTGAAAGCTAAGTTCCTTCTCTCCCTATTCTTGCTAGCAATACCAAGCTTAGGACTATGTCTAATGCTAATACCTTATTACTGCATGATCTCGGCCAACAAAGGGTTAAAGCTACCCTAACAAGGCAAATCCTTAATCCTTAACTATATGAGCTTTAACAAAGCATAACATTCAAATACGAGGAAATGAACGCGGATAAACATCGATTGCAAATAAAGCAATTCTAAACACCTCATGCTAGCATAAATTGTAAATAAACAATTCTAGCATATCTAAACATACTTGAGAGCTCACTTAGCTTATACTGACTTCATTTACTTTGTCTAACTTAAATAACAATTCAATATAATCATGCATATAACTTCTTTTATTTCTTTCATTTCCTTGTACAGAGATCAATCAGGCTGAGCAAAAATACTTTATTGGATATTTCATTTGCCCTATATGCTTCTAGAGCTTATTAGCTCAAACTTTAGATAAGTATAGATTTACCCATCTCGATTACTTGACAGGAAATGAAGCAACGAGTTGATGATCCTTCTCCGAATTCCTACGAGACTCACTTCCTCCTACAAAAGTCGAATCATCGACTTAGCGACCTTCTTCGAAGAAGTTAACTATCTAAATCGAGAAATAATGACATTTTACTCGAGGACTAAGATCTAAGAATTATTTACAGATTGCACGACTTACGACTTTATAATTTTCGAAAAGAATTTATTTAAAGAACATCTCGACTTGATTTCCCAATTTTTAGACAAAGAATAACTTGAATACATTACTCGAAATAAATTGAGAATATCTTGATTGCTTCTCTAAAAATTAACTTGGAAATAACACGACTTGAAAAACTTGAAAAGCTCAGGAAGAGGGTACGAAAATAGCCAAAAAGAAACGGCCGAAAAACAACACGGAGAAGGGGGGGCCGCCGCGGCGCACATGGGCGCCGGCGGGCTCCCCCCCGCCGCGGGCCACCTGCCCCGGCGGGCTCCCCCCCGCCGCGGGGCCACCTGCCCCGGCGGGCTCCCTGCCGCCGCGGGGCTGCCTTGCCCCGGCGGGCTCCCCGCCCCCGGCGGGCAAGGCGCGGCGGCGCACCCCCCCCGCGGGGTTCCTTTTCTTTCTCTCTCTTCTACTGGGATTCTTCAATGTGTTCTTCAACTGTTCTTCGTGTTCGTTGATTTCTTCGACGAACACGAAGAACAATTAACCCGGATTTTTATAAAAACGACGTACTTGAATTTAACATGCAATAACATGCTTTTTCACTTTAAAAAGAATTTTGGTATTATAACGACGTAAACACGATAATCCTCTTTAAATATTTAGAATGACGACGAAATCTCTAAATATAGCTTGAACGGAATTTAAACGGAATAAACGGGGCTAATCTCAAGAATAATAACGACAAGAATAAAGCGAGAAATATTACGCAAACGTTATTAACTTTGAACTTCAATAAAAACTGAAATATAACTTAGACGGAAGGTAAACGAGCAATAATGAAGAACTCGAAGAACGTAAAGAATGGAAAGTAAATGCGGAATTTAAAGACGGAAAAATAAATGGAGATCGAGACCGACGAACAAGAATGGACGGGGTTAGGTGCGTCGAAGGAAGGTGGATAGCTCGGCGTCTCGTCGAGTTGCAACGGCGGCAGAGCCGCCCGCTACAACCCAACGGCGCCCCTTGCACCTTCCCTCACTGCATCCCTTCAACGCCACTCCACTCGTCGTCTTGAAGAACACTCACGAAGAACACTTTTTACTTTGACAGAACCTTCTCGGCTTTCAAAGCTTCTCACCCTCTCGATTTAGAAGTGAAATAGATGACAAATGAGCAATGAAAGCTAAAGGGGTGGCCTTGTATTTATAGGAAAAGCTTTGGCTTCCAAGGGAAGCCACTTCAGTGCAAGAATACTGCAAAAGTTACCCCGGGTTCGGTTAAAAGCTGCTTTATTCGATGTCGAGGTCCAAATGACCTCAAACACGAAATCTAAAAATACCGAGAGACTTGTTGGCTCGAATACTAGTGAACCAACTTGATTCGTGAAAAAGACGGGGTCGTCTGAAGAAAGACGAGCAAAGATTCCCTTTTTGGAATTACTTTTTACTATTCACTCAGACTGACAGATTTTGCTCCCGAGCGTTCGATTGACCTCAGAATGGTAATCCGTGAACGCCAACGGAATCCTTGGGTCATTTCCCATAAGAGGGGCCTGACAGAACCAGACTCGGATCAACGAGGCGGATTTCATAAATTTCTCAAAACACGAACGCACGCAAAAGTTACTATTCATTCATCCTTAAAATACATTTTTCATCACCGGGAACTCAATTGACTTCAGAATTAAAATCCGAAAACATCGGCATACTCCTTGAGTTAAAACCTTTCTAACGAGACCACGAATGGCCATAAAATAATTAATATCGAATTTTCCGAAAAGATGATTTTCACGAAAACTGACCCTTAAAGTCGTGACTGACATCTGACCTCAATTAACCTTAATTAATTTTATTCCTTAACTTCTTAATTATCATTAAGAATCCTCTAAACCTTAATCGAAAATCTTGGGTGTTACATCCTACCCCCTTAAAGAAATTTCGTCCCGAAATTTACTAACCATGATAAACGATATCAGGGTACTTTTTGAGTAGCTCAGATTCGAGCTCCCATGTTGCTTCCTCTGAACCATGAAGGTTCCAGATCATCTTTACAAGATTGATCTCCTTGTTCCTTAACTTTTGGATCTTTTAACTCACAAAGGCCTGGGGCTTCTCTTCATAGGAGAAGTCCTCATTCAGGACTATCTCTTCCTTGCAAATCACGTGCTTTGGATCAAACACGTACTTTCTCAACATTGAGACATGAAAAGACTTCATGAACATCACTCAGGTTGGGTGGTAAGGCCAACCTGTAGGCTACTTTATTCACCTTTTCTAAAATTTCGAAAGGTCCATTAAGTCTGGGCCTTTACTTGTTTCGTTTGGCAAAACGAACCACTCCTTGATGGAGACATTTACAAGAATACTATCTTTAATGTCGAATCTCAGTTCCATTCTTCTTTTGTCTGTATAAGCCTTCTGTCTGTCTTGAATTTCCTTGATTTGCTGATGAACAAGCTCGATCTTCTGGACTGCTACCGGGACCATTTCAGGTCCAAGTATCCTTCTCTTTCTAACTTTGTCTCGATACCAGGGCGATTTACACTTTCTTCTGAACAGGGCTTCATAAGGGCCATGCCGATCGATGACTGGTAGCTGTTGTTGTACGTAACTTTTATCAATTACAGTAGCTCCTCCCAGCTACTTCTGTGATCGATGAACACTCTTCTAAGCATGTCTTCTAGATTTTGAATAGTCCTCTCGGACTGGCCATTCATCTGAGGATGAAATGCCGTGCTGAAATTGAGCTCTGATCTCACTACCTCTTGTAGACTCCTCCAAAATCTTGACGTAAATCTCATATCACGATCCGATGTAATCGAGACCGACACATCGTGCAATATGCACAAATTTCCTATCATACATCTGGGCTAATTGATCTAGCCCATGATAACAGCAATAAGAGGTGTTACTTTCGATAATCGATTCACAATTACCCAAATAGCGGTATTCCACCACTTAGACTTTGGTAATCCTACCACAAAGCCTATACTACTATGATCCTACTTCCATTCAGGAATTTCTATGGGTTGGAGCAACCAGAAGGTTTTGATGCAAGGCTCCACTTGTTGATAGATCAACACCTTTCTACGAAGGCGGCTACTTTTCTTTTCATGTTATTCTGCTAGAAGTTCTTTTTGAGGTCTTGATACATCTTGGTGCTTCCGGGATGTGCTCTATGTGGCTTGTCATGTGCCTTGTACATGATTTCCTCCTTTAGTTCTTTCTTGCTTGGCACACAAAGCTTTCCTTTGAATAAGAGCGCTTTATCGGCGGCTTCTGCGAAGTCTTACGTGCTATCTAATCGTGCTTTTAGGCTTTTCTTCTCAAGAAACTCATTTCATTTCCAAACCTTAACTATCATTTATCTCGGGTTGGGATGAGAGACTATCACGGCGATTTGTGCTTAATTGATTACATGTAGTACTAACACCTCGATCCTTAACTTCTTGAATTCCTTATCGTAGCTGCTTTTGAACTAAAACGAATCCTAACTCTGCCTTCTCTTTCCTACTTAGGGCATCTGCTACCACATTCTCCTTGCCTGGGTGGTAGTGAGTCGTGCAGTCGTAATCCTTTACAAGTTCTAGCCACCCTCTATGCCTTATGATAAGATCTTTTTGCTTGAAGAAATACTTTAGGCTCTTGTGATCTTGAGAAGAGTCTTACACTTGGCTCAGTAGAGATAGTGCGTCTAGATCTTTAGCGCAAAAACAACCGCTGCTAGTTCTAAATCATGCGTGAGGTAGTTCTACTTGTGATTCTTAAGCTGCCTTAAAGCATAAACGATCACCCTTCCTCTCTTCTTCAGCACGCATCCTAATCCTTTTCTCGACGCATAAGCATAAACCACGAAATCTTCATTTTCTTCTGAAATGGCCAATCATCGGGCTTGTGGTTAACACCTTCTTTCTGGAAACTTTCCTTGTACTCGGGCATCCACCTAAAATTGAAGTCCTTCCTCAACACTCGCGTTATAGCCTTAGCTATTGACGAGAATCCTTCGACGAATCTACGATAGAATCCCGCAAGTCCTAGAAAACTTCCTATCTCATTCACGTTCCTTGGAGACTTCGAGTTGCTTGCAGCTTCAATCTTAGCTGGATCTACTTTGATTCCTTCTACCGAAACCATATGACCTAGAAACATAACTTCTTTAAGCCAAAACTCACACTTACTAAACTTAGCGTAAAGCCTTTCTCTTCTTTAACTGCTCCAGCACCACCCTTAGGTGCTCTTGATGCTCCTCTTCATCCTTCGAATAGATGAGGATATAATCTATGAAAACTAGTGCAAACTTATCTAAATGCGGGTAAGAACCCGGTTCATTAAATCCATGAACATTACTGGGGCGTTGGTCAATCCGAACGGCATTACCACAAACTCGTAATGCCCAAGGTAAGTCCTAAAAGTAGTATTAGGAATATCCTCATTCCAGATCTTCAGCTGATGATACCCAAATCTTAAGTCTATCTTTGAGAAGACACTTGCTCCCTTAAGCTTGATCAAGGAGATCATCTATTCTTAGGTGAGGGTATCGATTCCGATGGTCGGCTTATTAAGCCTTCTATAGTCGATGCACATTTTCAATATGCCATCCTTCTTCTTCACGAACAAGATTGGAATTTTCCAAAGCGACACACTAGGTTGGATAAAACCTAGGTCTAATAACTCTTGCAGTTGAACCTTGAGTTCTTGCAATTCCTTAGGCGCCACTCTGTAGGGGCTTTCGACTGGTGCAGCTCCTGGTTCTAAACCAATAGTGGATTCCACTTGCCTTTATGGTGGTAGTTCTGATAGCTCCTTTTTGGAAATACGTCTTCAAAATTTTCTTGTGCCTGAAACGCCTTCTGTTGCAAACTCTCCTTCCTCCTTCTTCGTCGCAACCGCTTTTCAATGGTATTCTATCTTCATAGCCTCTTCTGGGGATCACCATCACTTGCGGGTATAAATATCGCATGACTGGACCTTGAACGTAAGCTCAGAACTTATCTAACGTCATTCTTCAGATTGCCTCTTAATACTGGATGAGCTGAAAAATCACTTTTTAGAGATTCGCGTCCTACTAGAAGGGCGCTAACTATCATACTTAGATTCTTCTTCCTATCGGGACTATTCCCTCTTATTCTTCCAAAGGAATATTGCTTTATACTATCTGCTCTAATCAAGGATCCACACTCGAGCTCTATGAGTGGGAGCAAAACAAAATGGTTGCCTCTGAGTGAGGACTTTATCTTGATCAATAATTCTTTAACAAGTTCTAAAAGCTGGAAAAGATATAACATTGGGTTATTTATACTAGAAACATTGCCTTTTCAGAGGACTTATAAACTCAAAAGGGGTTTTTTGCGTGTAGCAAACGAATGGGAGACAATCGATGATTACCAACTGAGAATTGTATTCAATATTTGCAAAGGCGTCAGCATATCTTTGACAAGAGAATGCTATCACTGATTCTGGATGATTAAAGAAGTAGCATCAAAAGATTATAATTTGTCCAAAAGGATAATCAAATGATATATGAATGAAGAATTTTAATTAATATGAAGCTGTTGAAAGGTTATTATTTTAATTGATATGAGAATGAATGAGTAGACTCGTCAAAACTTCTTATCTCACTGAAAACTTTTAATCTACCACTTCTAGGTCTATCTACTTAACGATCTTCTTCAGGTTCTTTCTCTTTCTTTCCTTGATATTCACGCATCTTCTTCTTTACTAGGTTGCTATGCAATAGCATGAGTCGGTTGACCTTCAATTAGCTACACTTGGTTGGAAAATGTGACATACAAGAATCACTTTCACCTATTAGAAGGGATACCACAATCGACCTGATCTATACGCGTTTTCTTCTCATCTGAAACTACCAATGCGGGTTATGCCTTGATAACTGGTTGAACTCTTGATCGTATGTTGACAACGTCTTCTTTCCTTGTCTTTAGCTCCAGATCTCCACCTCCTTTGCCTTATGAACAGTTTGGGTTATACTTCTGATATAACTCGTACTTGAAATCATCCCAATCATACTACGCTTACTGCCTCAAATTTATCATCCTTCGAATGGACTCCTACCCGAAGTTCGTATTCATAAAAGAGCACAACCTAATTTCTCATCCTCTGATTAGACTATAAAATTGAAAATTCACTTCTAAAGAATAACCCATTTCTCGACTCCCGTCGGGTCTCCTAGACTATTAGAACGGAAAGGTTGTGTTTGAGAAACACATTCTTGGCTCTTGAGTCGTGGTTCAGGACTTGCTTGCTTGTGGCCTCATTCTCTCAGCTTGATGACTTCTCGACGACATTCTAAAAAATCCTACATATTAGCGATGCTCGCTCGAATTTGCACGAAGCAAAATGAAATACCTTTCGATAAGGTCTTTAGATTACGCAGGATAGATCAAGCAAAGCGGGAAAATTGCCTCATAAGAGGACTTTTGGCATAAATAAGAAAGAGGTTCTTGGTTACATCCAAAAATAGGGCTACCTTTTGGAGAATTACTGCTGCTATTAAAATCTAAATGGTTGGTTAATACATTTTCAAAATAAGATCTGGATTTAAGCGGATAAACGGACAACAGGTCAGCGAGGTGTTCTAACAACAACGCCTCATTTGCCTACTTCTAAAGCTTAACTATATGCTGGGTCCCCTTCTTCCTCATCTTCATCTGTCTCTGGTACCTCGAACTTGGATTTCCTTAAGCTTCCTTCGGAGAACTGATGGGGCATTCGCTGTCCCAAACTTTGAGGGGCAACTGGTTGATAGGCAGGGGCCTACTGGTGCATTCTGGAGGACAAAGACTCGATGTCCTGGACGATCAAGGGTCTTGCTTCTAAGGTTCCTTCAGCACAAGGGCACGGTGCTTGAAATTCAGGGGGACTGTTCAGAGTCGCCCTTAGCAGTTCTGGTTCCATCATGGATGAGGGATTTTTCTCGGCTATAGCATTCACGTGGCCATACTTTAACTCCCAAAGAGCCATCAAGGCTAAAGAGAATTCTGTCAGGTTCTCGATTACAGCATGCGTCTCGGGATCACGGGTGATGGTGCTTTGCAGAATGCGGTACATTGCTGACCTCTCAGCAGTCGGTGCTTGCTCACACATGCGGATGCATATTTCCAAGTCGGATACCTTTCCTGACGTTCCTCCAAAGTCGTTCATTTCTTGAACAGGGCAGAAAAGAGGCACATTATTCCTAGCAATCGAACGACGCTTAACCATCTAGAAATATGAAGCTTAATCAGTCTAGATTATAAAAGGGAGACCTATGGTTCTCCTGAGATCATGCTATCGTTTAGATTCAGACTACTTATCTTGCATGCATAGATCCTTTTTGCAGTTGACTTTTACAAAAATTTTGGTGCCCAAGTCTTTGATCATAAACTTTACCTTTTTCCTTTAAAACAAAAATTCGAGAATGAATCAACTCTTTTCTTTTAAATCTAGAACTCTTCTTCGAAACTTTTATCTTTTGTTAAGACATATGTTTAAAAATAAGTTTTTAAACACTTTTCTTTGTGATCAAGAACTTCTTTCACAAACCTTTTTCCTCAGGAAATCATTTTACCCGAATACTTTTTACTTGAAATTTCATTATCAAGGTTTTCCCCTTATCAATAAAAGAGGCATGCTTGCCCAAATCTCTTCGTTTTCGATAGTAAAAAATTATGAATTCAAAATCTAAAATCTCTATACTATCATACCTCGATTTTTGTTGAAGATACGAGGGTGATGGCGAGCTATGGGTTGCTGCTGTAACTTATCACGAAGCAATTCATATGCACATAAACACTTAGCTTTAACTTAAACAAAGAGACAAGTCTGCAGAGTTGCAAGCCTGCTCTGATACCAACTGTAACAGCCCGGTCCCGAGATAGGGATTAACGAATGGGGACGGGGTGTTATTAAGGGATTTAACGAATAATTTCAGAAGATTAAAGAAGTTTAAGAATAAAGGTACGCTTTGAAGATAGTTGATGATACTCGGATTTACTTGATTAAGAAGGACACATGCTTTAGCGGAATAAAACGGCTAACTAATCAGATACCAACAAGCATAGACTCTTTTATAGGTGAAAGGAAATCATACTCGAAAAGCGAAAATAAACTTAATATGCATCTTATATATATATAATCGTCTAGGAATATTCTCAGAATCTCGAATAAACATAATAGAACCTTGAACGGATTTCAGAAAGAGTTAATCAGAGTAGCAGAACACATAATGGGATTTCAAAGAAACTTGTATAATAGCAAAACAATCTTGGCAGCCAACCCACATCCACAGTAACCATCATCCTCGGCATCTCAACCTGAAAACATTTGAAAAAGAGGGCGTGAGCACTAGTGTACTCAGTGGGTTTTTAATGAAAGCTTCTTTAATAACTTGAGAAATATCCAACAATGAACTGGCGGTATATGGAGAGCAAAACGCAAAAGCCCTCTCCATATCCGCAAAACCTTTTCTTTACTTTTGGGCCCAACCTTGGCTCAAACCTGATGTCAACTGTACCCTTAGGCATGCCGTAGGATAGAAGAGGGATTACCTCAAATATCCAAACAAGTTTGCGAGGAAAAACCCAGCAATGACTACCTTAATAATTCTGAGCTCGAATCCTGCTTAAGTGAAAGCTAAGTTCCTTCTCTCCCTATTCTTGCTAGCAATACCAAGCTTAGGACTATGTCTAATGCTAATACCTTATTACTACATGATCTCGGCCAACAAAGGGTTAAAGCTACCCTAACAAGGCAAATCTTTAATCCTTAACTATACGAGCTTTAACAAAGCATAACATTCAAATACGAGGAAATGAACGCGGATAAACATCGATTGCAAATAAAGCAATTCTAAACACCTCATGCTAGCATAAATTGTAAATAAACAATTCTAGCATATCTAAACATACTTGAGAGCTCACTTAGCTTATACTGACTTCCTTTACTTTGTCTAACTTAAATAACAATTCAATATAATCATGCATATAACTTCTTTTATTTCTTTCATTTCCTTGTACAGAGATCAATCAGGCTGAGCAAAAATACTTTATTGGATATTTCATTTGCCCTATATGCTTCTAGAGCTTATTAGCTCAAACTTTAGATGAGTATAGATTTACCCATCTCGATTACTTGACAGGAGATGAAGCAACGAGTTGATGATCCTTCTCCGAATTCCTACGAAACTCACTTCCTCCTATAAAAGTCGAATCATCGACTTAGCGACCTTCTTCGAAGAAGTTAATTATCTAAATCGAGAAATAATGACATTTTACTTGAGGACTAAGATCTAAGACTTATTTACAGATTGCACGACTTACGACTTTATAAATTTCGAAAAGAATTTATTTAAAGAACATCTCGACTTGATTTCCCAATTTTTAGACAAAGAATAACTTGAATACATTACTCGAAATAAATTGAGAATATCTTGATTGCTTCTCTAAAAATTAACTTGGAAATAACACGACTTGAAAAGCTTGAAAAGCTCGGGAAGAGGGTACGAAAATAGCCGAAAAGAAACGGCCGAAAAACAACACGGAGAAGGGGGGGCCGCCGCGGCGTACATGGGCGCCGGCGGGCTCCCCCCCACCGCGGGCCACCTGCCCCGGCGGGCTCCCTGCCGCCGCGGGGCTGCCTTGCCCCGGCGGGCTCCCCGCCCCCGGTAGGCAAAGCGAGACCGAGGGGGGTGTGGCGCGGCGGCGTACCCATCCCCCCGTGGGGCTCCTTTTCTTTCTCTCTCTTCTACTGGGTTTCTTCAATGTGTTCTTCAACTATTCTTCGTGTTCGTTGATTTCTTCGACGAACACGAAGAACACGAAGAACAATTAATCCGGATTTTTATAAAAACGACGTACTTGAATTTAACATACAATAACATGCTTTTTCACTTTAAAAAGAATTTTGGTATTATAACGATGTAAACACGATAGTCCTCTTTAAATATTTAGAATGACGACAAAATCTCTAAATATAGCTTGAACGGAATTTAAACGGAATAAACGGGGCTAATCTCAAGAATAATAACGACAAGAATAAAGCGAGAAATATTACGCAAACGTTATTAACTTGGAACTTCAATAAAAACTGAAATATAACTTAGACGGAAGGTAAATGAGCAATAATGAAGAACGCGAAGAACGTAAAGAACGGAAAGTAAATGCGGAATTTAAAGACGGAAAAATAAATGGAGATCGAGACCGACGAACAAGAATGGACGGGGTTAGGTGCGTCGAAGGAAGGTGGATAGTTCGGCGTCTTGTCGAGTTGCAACGGTGGCAGAGCCGCCCGCTACAACCCAACGGCGCCCCTAGCACCTTCCCTCACCGCTTCCCTTCCACGCCACTCCGCTCGTCGTCTTGAAGAACACTCACGAAGAACACTTTTTACTTTGACAGAACCTTCTCGGCTTTCAAAGCTTCTCACCCTCTCGATTTAGAAGTGAAATAGATGACAAATGAGCAATGAAAGCTAAAGGGGTGGCCTTGTATTTATAGGAAAAGCTTTGGCTTCCAAGGGAAGCCACTTCAGTGCAAGAATACTGCAAAAGTTACCCCGGGTTCGGTTAAAAGCTGCTTTACTCGATGTCGAGGTCCAAATGACCTCAAGCACGAAATCTAAAAATACCGGGAGACTCGTTGGTTCGAATACTAGTGAACCAACTTGATTCGTGAAAAAGACGGGGTCGTCTGAAGAAAGACGAGCAAAGATTCCCTTTTTAGAATTACTTTTTACTATTCACTCAGACTGACAGATTTTGCTCCCGAGCGTTCGATTGACCTCAGAATGGTAATCCGTGAACGCCAACGGAATCCTTGGGTCATTTCCCATAAGAGGGGCCTGACAGAACTAGACTCGGATCAACGAGGAGGATTTCGTAAATTTCTCAAAACACGAACGCACGCAAAAGTTACTATTCATTCATCCTTAAAATACATTTTTCATCACCGGGAACTCAATTGACTTTAGAATTAAAATCCGAAAACACCGGCATACTCCTTGAGTTAAAACCTTTCTAACGAGACCACGAATGTCCATAAAAGAATTAATATCGAATTTTCCAAAAAGATGATTTTCACGAAAACTGACCCTTAAAGTCGTGACTGACATCTGACCTCAATTAACCTTAATTAATTTTATTCCTTAACTTCTTAATTATCATTAAGAATCCTCTAAACCTTAATCGAAAATCTGGGGTGTTACATCCTACCCCCCTTCATACATTCACCATTATGTTTCTTCCCACAAGTTTGACATAATGGTTTTTCTTGTTGTGTTTTAGGATTTGATCCTCCTCTCATCCTAGCCTTTTTATCGAAACTACGACCCTTATTCTTGTTATCATTCCATTTTCTTTTCCCATTCGGCTCATCAACCTTGTTCTCATTTTTGTGAAGTGATGATTCCACATCTTGAGCTCGTTCAAGAGTTTCAACATATGTGGCCATGCTGCGGCCCGCTTTGATACTACTAATCTTAGTTCGTAATCCATTTTTGAACCTATGAGCTTTTTTCTCATCAGTGTCTGTTAGGTGGGGAGCATACCTAGATAACTGGTTGAACCTCCATTCATAATCATTCACGGTCATATTTCCCTGAGTTAATTGTAAGAACCCGATTTTCTTCTGATCTCGATAACACATGGGAATAAACTTCCGCATAACAAATTGTTTGAACTCCTCCCAAGTCATATTCGCAAATTGTTCAGGCGTCATCAACCTCCTATGTGTTTCCTACCAATGATCAGCATCACTAGTGAGCTGAAAAATTGTACATGCGATGCGCTGAGAATCGGTACACACTATGTATGCGAATGTGCGTTCCATCATTCGTAGTCATTCTTCAACCTCAGTCGGTTCACCTTGACCATTAAAGGTCGGAGGTTGGTATGTTCGAAACTGAGCAATAACCCGTGCCGTATCTTCTTGTGGAGGATTCTGAGCCTGATTATTTTGACGTCTTTGCAGCATCCTATACACGTATTTCATACATTAGATTCTTTGATCGCCAAAACTCTTACAAGATTATAAAGCAATGATAAAGTGCACTTAGATTCGTGTAGATCATGAAATTCCAGTGAGCTAAAGAAGCTCTAAACTCATGCTAGGTACTTATGTTCAGTGCATCTATGTTCAAATCCTGCTAAGTTCTGGTCTAAAACTAGCTCATATAATGTTTATACATCAAATGGATTTGACATGAAAACACTGATAACCATGCTTTGTTAAACATAACTTTCACAATGCTTAAATCATACTTTTCACCATGCTTTAAGTCACACATTGAGATCACATATATTTGAATATCATACAAACAATCATATACATATACATTTCATAAGAGCACTAAAGAAATTCAAAATATGAACTTTAGTACCTTTCCGGAGTAAGCTTGGCGTAGACGATAGCTGATGGGTTATAGGTAACTATTTCAATAACACAGTACTCAAAATATTTTAATTTTGAAAACATCACAGGCCTACAATCACGTAGACCTACTCTGATACCACCTGTAACGCCCCAGTCCCAGTAGAACCAAAACGTCACCAAAAGACATACATACATGCTTACGTGATAAATATTTTTCAAGAAATTAAATTAACTTTATAAATAATTTATAAACGGACAACATCTCAACTTAAAAAATATTCAAACCACACACTCAGGTACTTTCAAAGTCAACTTTCAACAAGGCTTTTCGAAATTACTAACTCACACATAACCAAATTCTGACCTGTCAACAAACAATATACATAGCCAATCAGGCGACACATTTAAAAACACCACGACCAACCCTTATATATATTCAAAATATTTGTATATGAAATCAAAAATTGACATAGTTTATAACATAGTTTATTCTTCTTTATTAGATGAGAGACCCAATGTGATCACATGATACTTTACGGTTACTTATCTAGACATTTAGTCACAAAGTAAACCGTCTTGCTTATAAGTTGGAATTCCTCTTTCCATGAAGTCTCAACACATCCAATCATTGCGTAAACAATGTTATTAAAAAATTTAACATACTTTTCATGGACGAATTTAACACATAGTTGTGAGTTATAGAAAAACCCACCTGGATGATCTCAAAATGCGGTGAAATTATTATGCGATGCTACTATGCTTCTCGATCGTCTCGACCTATAAAATTGAAATTTCTAACTTAAAATCCTAATATTAGGCCAATAAAAATATAATTTAGGTCATAAATAACTTAAATATAAATTTTCTATGTCTTGGGATCATTTGGGATTGAAATGGAGTCAAACGGGGGAATAATGTGTATTTAATAAAATAGATCAATTTAGAATTTCTTTTGGGAAAATATAACATTTAGAAGTTATAGGACTAAATAATATTTTCTAAAGATCCTAATTTAATTCCAAAATACTAAATTAAAATTAAAATAAATAAATTTGAAAATTAGATTCATTTAATATTTTATGACCAAATTCGAGATTAAATAGATCAAATAACATTGGATTAAAATTAAAGAAACATCGAAAAGTAAAAACTCACATTTCTTTTCTTTCTTTCTCTTCTTCCTATTTTTCTTCTTCAATTTTTTTTTCACGTTTATGCTTCTGATTCTTTTTCCTTTTTTTTTTCTTTCGATTTTGATCCCTTAAGCTAAACTCCCAACTATGTATTTATATTCACGTTATACGAGTACTACTATTAGTTAATTACTATGGACACTAATCCATATCAAATGATCTCCAATTCGTAAAATATGATTGGTTTATTATTATTTTATTGTTATTATTCTTTTACTTCTTAATTAAGCAACCCCATATTTACATACACATTTTACGTATGTAGAATGTAAGCTATTTATCCACTTTTAATTTGTTGTATTATCCTTTTTCCCCAATAAGTTCCTTATTAAATTGATACATAAATAGTATACACATGCACCCTTGACAAAACTCCAAGTGGAAAGGTTTTAGTTTGATGATTAATCATTTCCTAAAATATTTTATTATAATTGAATTTTTTTTTTCTATAACTAAAATGGTTCCACTTACATACGTATATCCATATGATATACATACATTTTAATTAAATGAATATTTGGAGATAAACTTGAATTGGTTCAAAAATAATTGGACCAATTGGGATAGAATAAAATTTTTCTGGTTCAAATTATCAAATGATATTTTCATTGGAAGGCTAAATATAGTTCAATTTGAATCATCTTGGTACCCAAACTAATCCCATTAAACTCTATTTCTAAAAGATAAATCCTACTATTAATTAGAAAACTCAACTAAAGTCGAGACTTTTCTTAGTCTTATTACGTCTCTAAGCCAATAATCAACTAACCAAAATTAATTGGGTTGTAATTTCATAAAATTTCTAACTTATAAAATAAATTTAAATATTATATTTTTCCGGGGTGTTACAAAGTCAAAGAATGAAAGATGTCCAAGATCGATATAAAATGTATGCAGATGAAAGAAGGAAAGATTTACAATTTCAGGTAGGAAATAAAATATTTTTAAATTACTCCAGTATTTGGTTTTTCCAAGTACATTACCACTGTTCTGGACAACGTCCATAATAATGTACATGAACATGATTTGTACTTCTTGAAGACGGCTCAAAACAAGGAGTTTGGATTGAGCTGAGAAGAAGACTGTTGTGCATCGTTCCACAATAGAGATTGTTCAACATGCTGAGTACTGACAGCTAGCTTGAGTGATAGCCTGAAGTCAAACTGTGAGCATACAAAAGATTCCGTTGTGTTACCTGAAGTAAAGATTCAAGATCAATAATGTACATTGCAAAGTACATGGACGTCTGCTACGAAGAGAAGACTCAAAGATCAACAATGTTCATAGTAACATTCTTGAACGTTTACATAAACATCCTTTGTCCAGATTATTCTTCCAAGATCGATGGAGCTATTCAAGGTTTTCAACCAAGGAGAGATTTAGAGATCTATCTAGAAGTTGCCATATTCATCTGAAGAGATCAAGACTGAAGTCAAAGGAAGATTTCTAAAGTTGGAATAAATCCTAACATGGATCTAACTTGATCTTGGTTCTAAACAAGGAAAGTTTCCTTATTTGTTTCTGAATCAAATTAGGCCATCTGTTCCATGTTTAGGCTATCCTTGTTCATCTATAAAGAGCCTGGGACACAGACTTGTTAGGAGTGTAGAGAACACACCGAACAGAAGTACTGCACAAGTATTGCTTTAAGTGCTCTAACTGTTTTGAGCCACTTAGTTACGGTTGTGTGTTAGACTAGAGAATAATGTTCTAGTCATCGTGTATTGAAACACACTTATTCATACACTGTCAAAAGGAGTCTTGGAAGAGATTTCCTGTGGGAACTAGATAGGTTAGACATTTAGGTTGTGAGGGGATCTCACAATTCAATTCAACAAAAGAAGGTGTACGGGTAGAAAGGGTAGCGAGTGATGGGAGGTCAGCTGCGTGTAAAATTCTCAGTAAACGTGACACCGGAGTAGTGAATTATTTTCCACGGACTTGACAAGTCCCCCTGACATAGATCAATTGATCGAACAGGTTGTTACCAAACCTCTGCGTGTTTTACTTTCTGTGATCGTCTTAACGTTCACAATAACGTTGTTGAACTTTATTATGAACATATTTCAAACATTCAACATCTTTACAGTGAACGTTGTGCAGACAGATACTTTTCACACGGGTGTGCAATTTTATCTCCAACGAGAGACATTGTGCAGTTCAGAAAGAAAGGAAAGCTGCGACCTATGTATATTGGACCTTGAAGTTACATAAACTGTGCGGTCATGTTCATTATCATGTACGTGTATATTGTTGTGAACATTCAAAGTCAGAATATATAAATTGAAAGCAAGTAAAAGACACGAGGTTGGTAACCCTATTCGATCAACTGATCTATGTCAGGGGGACTTTACAAGTCCGTGAGAAATAGTTCACTACTCCGTTGAATGGTTACAAAGGCTATTACACGAAAACTCCCATCACTCGATCCCTTTCCTACACTAGACAACCTTTTTCGTTGAACTAAATTGCAAGCTCCCCTCACAACCTAGAATCCCTCTAGTTCCCACAGAAAATCTCTCCCGAGACTCCTCTAAGTGTGTATGAATTAAAGTTTCAAATACAGACTAGAAACACAATGATCACACGGATCAAACCTAGTCTACCCGAATATTATATGCTTCAAATATGAAGTCTTTTGGACTCTCTACCCTTTGTGTATTCATAAAAACCTCATCACCTAATCTAGTCTGATTCCCATGCTATTTATAAACAACAGATATAACCTTAAGAAGATAATCAGAAGTCCTACTTTGACTCGGATTCAACAAGGAAACTTTTTCGTTAATTAAATCGGACTTTTCTAGTTTAGATGTCTTCCTTGAATAGAACTCTTTCTTTCTTTCTTAATCTTCATCACGAACAAGGCAGCTTCTATTCTGAAACGTCCATCTTGAATCTGCAGCTCCAGCTCTTTGATTCTAGCATGATACGTCTCTTGTAAACTCTCTGGACAATCATATACATGATCATGTTCCTGAACATGATTAAGTACATATCTTGATCTTCAATCAGATTGACAACGGAATGTTCACAGTAATGTCCAGAACATGTTATTCGAACATGAATAATCAAAACCTTTTGTGTTCTTTTGATATTACCATATTGCCATATAGATTATGACAATATCGAACACTTTAGTGCTAATGGCATTAACAATCTCCCCGTTTGTCTTTATCTGGTGGCAAATCAGCTCCATGTTTTAAAAGAACACAACCCTTGAACTGTAGGATTATGTATCTTAAAACGAACTTGAATGTTCCTAAGAACATCATATGATTCAGCTATTTTTCACTTTCTTATCAGCTTGTATCTGCTCTACTATATTGAATTTTTATTATCTTTTGATATCAGTTTCAATTTTTTAGCAGATATAAATCATATAGGGAAGATAGAAAACTGTTCAATATCATAATAGCTATTACAAGCTATTTTCTGCAAAAAATATCTTGTAGAAACATGGATGCAAGATAAGAACAGAAACATAAAACATTATAAATTATATTGCATTACTCTCCCTATTTGCCACCGAGAAAGGCGAGGGAGTAATTTCAAAAACTACTTGGATTTGTCAGGGTTTTGCTCATTATCTTCTGCTTCAGATCCTCCTTCTTCATAACCTTCTTCAGCATCATCATACTCTATCTTTTCCCCCTCATCAACCTCCTCTTCTGCCTCAGCTTCCTCTTCTTCATCATCCTCCCACTCCTCTTCATTATCCTCTTTTGCAGACTCTTCTTTGTCATCTTTTGCTTCGTTTTCTTGCTCTGCAGACTGTGCATTCCCTTGCTTTTATGCTGGAGTAGACTTTTTCTGATTAGCAGCTTCGGCAGTACTTGCAAGCTTGTGCACATTATGAACATTCTCAGGAACATCTGCTGTTGGGGAGGCAATTCCTTCTCCTGATAACAGATCAACTATCAAAGCTTAAATCTTCATATTCTCAGAAGTATGCTCAAAATTAATCGAGCATGAAACTCCAGGCTTTTCTCTGAAAACATCAACACAACACTCTTTGGTGAGGACTCTTCAATAGTAGCATCCACTCCTTTCTTAGATGCCATGAACTGCTTGAACTGGAGGCGAATGTGAGGACCTCCTATCTCAGGAGCAACCTTGATTATCAAAGGCTTCTTAGGTGGAATGACCTTGTCATTCTTAGAAAATACATTCTTCTTCTGTTGCTTAATGATGCTGTAGATCAATGAAGGATAACATAGTGGTCCCTTAACCACCGTAGACTCTGCACTACCGATGATCTTGCCAAACACAAATTCACCAAAATTGAACTGCTTCCCAGTTCCAAGGTGATATAAGATCCTGCCCTGAGCTTGAGTCACGACAGCTCTGTGCTTAGTTGGTAGCCAATTGTGGATCAAGATTCTGAACAGAGCTCCATATTTGTGAGTTATCTTTAAGGTAGGAATAGTCTGCGGATGAGATGGCCATTTGTCATAGATACCCTAGGTCAGTTCTTCAGCAACCATTTCACAGTCATCTATTTCCTTGTACTCCCCCTCAGATGAACATCCCAGAAACTCATTAATGAGATCAGGGGAAAACTTCAACATCTCACCTCTAACAAAGACTTTCTGAAAGTCTTCAGACTCTAGATCATCAATTTCTTTGGTCAAGTTGCAGTAGAATTCAGTAACAACCTTGGGAACAAACTCTTGCACCTTTTGCACTGTTCCTAGTAACCCTACTTCCTCCAACAAAGTATACACTCCAGCAGCCAACAGTATATCCTTGTCTACCTTTTTCTCAAAGATCATGGACCTCTACTTCACTTTCTTCCATAATTCAGCATGCTTGAAAGAATGAAAGATAGCTTGTTTAGAAGTACCTGGCACATGAACGATCTATTTGTGAATGTCAAGCTCATGTTCACTAGAATGTGAGTGAACATATTTAGGAACATCTTTTAATTTAGCAGCTTTCTTGAACTTCTTGGAAGGACCAGTCAGTTCAACAATTTTTCTTTTCTTTGTTGATGCAGCAGTGGATGGCGGAGTAGCAGATGCTCGACTTCGGGTTACAGGAGTTCTTGGAACTAATTACACCACAGCCGTAGATGCCTTCTTCCTAGGTGTTTTCTTTTTTACCAGAGATCTGGCAAACGGATGATATTGAGCAGACATAAGCAACTTCTCCTGTTGTGGAACAGGAGTCTTCTCAGCAGATTCAGAGGATGAACTCTGAATATCTTTTTTCTTTGTTGGTTCTGCAACTAAAGGTCTCTTAATGACCTTCTTCTTTCCTTTTGCTATAGCAGCAATGATGGATTTCATCTTCAGACTTAAGAGAATGTCATCTTCCCTGTCTTCAGCATCATCTTCAGTAGTAGAAGGTTGAATAGGTGACTTCTGCACAACACTTGCAGAGGTAGAAGTTTCTGCAGTGCTCTTCTCTGCAACATGCTCCTCAGCATGTTCAGGAACATCCTTAGGCATAACTGGATCATCAACAGCAGGACCCCTCTCTTTTCTGAAGGGCTTGGACAGCAGGTGCTGTGATGATTTTCTTTGTAGAAAGGGCTGTAGTCTTCTTTGATTTCTTGGTTGCAGTTTTCTTTGTTCTTGCCTTCTTTGTAATATCCTTCTTGCTTCGCCATATGATCGAGCAACTTCCTTTAAGAGATCTTGGATTGTAAGACTTTGAGTCTTTAATTTCTTTGTAGAAGAGAAAACTTCTTGTTCTTTTGATTCTAAGTCTTCTTCTTCTTGTTCTCCATGGAAGGTTTCAATAAATTCTTCAGTATCCTTGCTGGATGATTCATCACGGAGCATTCTCTGAACAGGCTTCTTGCAGGATAATTCACCTCAAACCTACCTGCCGAACTCATCCTACTCGTAAAATTTATCTTGAGGCCTAGAATATGTAACTTTTCCATACCTCATTCTGGGTTTTATGACCTTCTTAGGACGGACGAGCTTGCATTTTGGAGCTATTTATAATATATGGGTGATTGATAAGGATGATCAGCAAGAAAAACAATGGCAAACAAAAGAAATTTTCTCAAAGAACTTAGAAGTTTAGAAAAGAGAGATGGATTTATGATTTCAGAAATTTGAACAATGATCAATCTCTCTTAATAGCTAAACATATATATAAGAGAGTATTTCGTTCATAGAATAGGCTCAGGTTTCCATTAGACTAAGAAATCGGAGGGAAATCCCGAAAAATTAGAGATGACGATTGCACGTCAGAACTAGCCATTGACAAAGATGTACACTGGATTTTGAAATTTGATCATGTACATCTTGAAGAAAATTTATGGGAATGTTCAAACCCTTTGTGCAGGAATGGTTCTTTTCTGCTAAGTGTGAAATAAATACACTAATACCCATCTTCTTGGTTTTTACTGAACCAAGCACACCCTAAGGGATACTCTAAGTTTCTCAAATCGAGCAATATCCAGACCCTTGGTGAATAAATTAGCTAGTTGATCTTCTATCTTCATGTGTTTAATCCTCAACACTTATTCTTCGACTAGCTCTCTGATGAAGTGATGTCTGATGTCTATATGCTTTGTCCTTGAATGCTGGACTGGATTCTTGGAGATATTGATAGCACTTATATTGTCACAATACATAATAGGTGTATCATGAACCACTTCATAGTCCTTCATCATCTGCATCATCCAAATAATCTGAGTAGAGCTACTTCCTACTGTAATGTATTCAGCTTCTGCTGTAGATAAGGATATGCAGTTCTGCTTCTTACTAAACCAGGAAACAACATTATTTTCTAAAAAGAAACAATCATCTAAAGTGTTTTTTCTGTCATCTGGAGATCCAACCCAATCAGCATCACAGTATGCAGTAATACTTGCATTTATGTTAGAGGTGTACCACAATTCGTAGTCTGCAGTTCCATTGATGTACTTGATGATGTTCTTAACAGCCTTCATGTGACTCTTCTTAGGACAAGACTGATATCTGGTACACACTCCCACACTGTATGCTATATCTGATCTATTTACAGTGAGATAAACGAGACTCCCAATCATACTTCTGTATAGAGTTTGATCAACTTCAGCTCCTGTATCATCTTTCCAATCTTGACTGTAGTGCTGATAGAAATTCTTTTGTGTTTAGAATTTTCCAGCTCAAACTTTTTAACCAAGTTTCTGGCATACTTGGATTGAGATATGAATATCCCTTCTTCTCACTACTTTATCTGAAGCCCTAGAAAATATTTTAGATCCCCAACTAGGCTCATCTCAAATTCAGTTTCCATGTCTCTGATAAAGTCCTTGACCATCTTATTAGATACTGAGCCAAACACTATATCATCCACATATACTTGAACCACAATTACTTATGATTTTTCTTTTCTAATGAACAGTGTTCTGTCTTCTCCTCCTCGGTTGTATCCTTTGCTAACCAGGTATGTAGCCAGTTTTTCATACCATGCCTGAGGAGCCTGCTTCAAGCCATACAGTGCCTTTTTTAGTTTGAACACAAACTCTGGATGATGTGGATCTTCAAATCAACAAACACATCATTTTTCAAAAATCCATTCAGAAAAGCACTCTTGACATCCATCTGGTACAGTTTGAACTTCATAATGCAGGCCATGCCTAGAAGAAGTCTGACTGATTCAATCCTCGTAACTGGAGAAAAGGTTTCATCAAAATCAATGCCTTCAATCTGAGAATATCCTTGAGTAACCAGTCTAGCTTTATTTCTTGTAATGTTCCCAGCTGCATCAGTCTTGTTTCTGAATATCCACTTGGTTCCAACAATGTTGACTCCTTCAGGTTTCTGCACCAGATCCCAAACAACATTCATTTTTAACTGTAGAAGTTCTTCCTACATAGCCTCAATCCAGTAATCATCTTTGAGAGCTTCTTGGATGTTCTTGGGTTCAATCTTGGAGGTGAAATAGACATAGGATATCTCATCATGCATCCTCTTTCTTAGTCTGTTTCTGGTCATTCTTCCTTCATGAATGTCTCCTATTACTTCTGATGTGGGATGATCTTTGATGATCTGCTTCGAAGGCTTTCTATGCTTCACTGTTTGTTCTTCAGATTCTCTGTCTGTATCATCATGAACCTTAGGATGTTTCAAGACATCTGTGTGAACATCATCTTTAGAGGTATTGACAGCATTATCCTGATCATCAAATCTGACATTAACTGTCTCAATGACAGCCTTTGTCTCTTTGTTGTAAATCTTGTATGATTTACTATTTCTGGAGTATCCAACAAACATCCCTTCTACACCTATGTTGTTCATCTTGCTGAGATACTCTCTATCATTGAGTATATAACATGTGGTGCCAAACACATGAAAGTACTTCACTGTTGGTTTCTTCTCATTCCAAATCTGATATGGTGTAGTGAAAGTACCTGGTCTAAGATGAACTCTGTTGCTGATATGGCATGCAGTGTTGATAGCTTCTGCCCAGAACATAGCAGCAACTCCTTCAGCAGTAATCATTATTCTTGCCATCTCCTGAAGAGTTCTGTTCTTCCTTCAACAACTCCATTTTGCTGAGGAGTCTTGAGGGCTGAGTACTCATGACTAATTCCATTCTCACTACAGAAGGTGTCAAAGTACTGATTCTCAAATTCCTTGCCATGATCACTTCTGATTCTAATAATGTGTTTATCCTTTTCAACTGTGATCTTGCAGGCTAATCTCTTGAATGTTGTGAAAGCTTCACTCTTATCTCTGAGAAAGTCTACCCATGTAAGATCTAAAATTCTCTTAGTAGTTCTGTCTTGTACTTCTTTATGCTGAGATCTGGACTGTTTTCCAATCTGACATGGACCACAAACTTTATCTCTGTCAATTCTGATCTGAGGTAGTCCTCTGACAATCTCCTTACTGATGATCTCCTGGAGATTTCTGAAGTTGACATGTCCAAGTTTCTGATGCCAGATCTCTGACTCTTTAATAGATGTTCTTTGACATGTTAAAGAACATTGTGTAGGAACATGTAGTTGACAACAGTTGTCAACTGATCTCTTTCCTTCTATGAATAAGTCATTGTTCTTATTCATAACCCTGTAGCTTTCTTTGGTGAAGATAACAATCATGTCATCATCACACAATTGACCGATGCTAATCAGATTTGCTTTGAGTCCATCAACTAGCATGGCCTTTTTTAGTTTAGGCATTCCTTCGACAATCAACTCACCTTTACCCATTACTTTACCTCTTTTTCCATCTCTAAAGATAACAAAGTCTAATGAGCAGGCTTTTAGATTCTGCACCACAGAGCAATCTCCTGTCATATGTCTTGAGCAGCCACTGTCAAAATACCAGTTTTCCTTGTCTTCAACTCTTAGAGAAGTATAAGCAATCAGACTGGTCTGCTTAACTACCCGTTGCTTTTTCTGTGCAGGCTTCTTTTTTTTCTGAACTACTGGCCTTATCTTGGTATTGCTGGAATGCTTAGTCACAAATCTCCTTTTCATTCTTCTCAGATCAAAGAGATACTTTTCACAATGAGGACGGATGTGACCTTCTTCTTCACAATAATGGCAGATAATTCATTTTCTGTTGCCATTATAAGCAATCATCTTCTTGTTAATGTTCTTCTGGATGTTCTGAACATTATTTTGTACTTGCTTTAACAAACACTGTCTCGGACTGTCCACCATTATATCCAAGAGCTGGATGACTCTTCCCAGAATGTCTTGGAGTGGTGAGAATCTTGTTAAGATTCTTAGATCCATTGTTCAGCATGTTGGCATTCCTTTTGATAGACTTTAGTTCTACAGAAAGTTCTTCAATCTCTTTCTTTTTCTGTTGGATAATGACCTTCTGTTCTGAATCAGATCTGATCAATTCCTCATTTTCTTTGAGAAGATCTTTGTTGTGAGATTGCAGAGTCTTGTTTATCTCAGAAACTTCAATCCATTTATCATGCATCTCCTTGTATGTTTGGACAAACTCCTCATGGCTGAAGTCTTCATTGTCTGAATCTTCATCTTCTACAAGTTTGAAAGGATCCTGGAATTCTGAGACTTTTGCTATAAAAGCATAGGACTCTTCTTCTAATTCACTACTACTTTCTTTAGAATCATTTTCACTGAGAGAGGCATTATAATTCTTTTTATTTTTCTTCAGAGTATTAGCACGTTCAGCTTGGATATGTCCAAAACCATCACACTCTCTGCACTGAATTCCTCTCTTTATATTTGAAGGTTGAAACTCTTTCTGCTCACTGTTAGAGTTTCTATCTTGCTGAGGATTACCAGAAGATTGTCTTCTATTGTTGGACCTTCTGGAAGACTGCTTATTTACTCTTTTTAACATTCGACTGAAGTTCTTGGTGATAAGGACCATATTGTTCATTGTATCTAAATCAAGTACAAGTTTTTATTTCTGTACATGTTCAGGTACATCGTCAGAGACTTCAGTTTTAAGAGCAATACCTCTCTTCCTTGAGCTGCTGTCTTCATCCTCCAGTTTCATTTCAAACGTCCTCAACAACCTCATCAATTCATCAAGTCTTATACTCTTGATGTCCTTGGCTTCTTCAATTGCAGCAACTTTGTAGGCAAACTTCTTTGGAAGAGATCTAAGAACCTTCCTTACAAGCTTCTCATTGCTGATCGGCTCTCCAAGAGCAAAACTCTCATTTGATATACTTCTTAGTCTGGCATTAAACTCACTAATGGATTCAGAGTCTTCCATTCTGAGACTTTCAAATTTTGAAGTCAGATTCTGAAGTCTTGACAGCCTCACAGAACTGATTCCTTCAAAGGTGGTTTCCAAAATATCCCATGCAGCTTTTGCAGTTTCACAAATTGAGATTAGGCTGAATGTCTCAAGATCCACTGTAGAGAATATCGTATTGAGAGTTTTAGAGTTGACAATGTACCAGTTTTTATGCGGCACAATCCACTCTCCTTCTTCAATCTCCACATGCTTTCCTTCCTTGGCAACAATTGGCTTTTCCCATCCTTCAGTGACACTCTTCCATGCGAGTTCATCAATCGATCTCAGAAACGCCCTCATCCTTACTTTTTAGTAAGGATAATTGTTGACTTTTAGTAATGGTGGTCTGACCGTAGATCCTCCTTCTTTGATTGCACTTATGACTGAATTGCAACCAAAACCTTCACGTAGTTATGTACTTTTCAGGACTCTTTTTGCACTTACACCAAAGGTGACCCGCTCTAGTACCAATTGAAGTTACATAAACTGTGCGATCATGTTCATTATCATATATATGTGTACATTATTGTGAACATTCAAAGTCAGAATATATAAATTGAAAGTAAGTAAAAGACATGAGGTTGGTAACCCTGTTCAATCAACTGATCTACATTAGGGGGACTTCACAAGTCTGTGAGAAATAGTTCACTACTCTGTTGAATGGTTACAAAGGCTATTGCATGAAGACTCCCGTCACTCGACCCCTTTCCTACCCTAGAAAACCTCTTTCTTTGAACTGAATTGCAAGCTCCCCTCACAACCTAGAATCCCTCTGGTTCCCACAGGAAATCTCTTCCGAGACTCCTCTAAGTGTGTATGAATTAAAGTTTCAAACACAGACTATAAACACAATGATCACACGGATCAAATCTAGTCTACCCGAATACTATATGCTTCGAATATGAAGTCTTTTAGACTCTCTACCCTTTATGTATTCGTAAAAACCTCGTCATCTAATCTAGTCTGATTCCCAGGCTATTTATAAACAAGAGATATAGCCTTAACAAGGTAATCAGAAGTCCTACTTTGACTTGGATTCAACAAGAAAACTTTTTCCTTAATTAAATCGGACTTTCCTAGTTTAGATGTCTTCCTTGAATAGAACTCCTTCTTTCCTTCTTGATCTTCATCACGAACAAGACAACTTCTATTCTGAAATGTCCATCTTGAATCTGCAGCTCCAGCTCTTTGATTCTAGCATGATACGTCTCTTGTAAACTCTCTGGACAATCATCTACATGATCATGTACCTGAACATGATTAAGTACATGTCTTGATCTTCAATCAGATTGACAGCGGAATGTTCACAGTAATGTCCAGAACATGTTATTCGAACATGAATAACCAAAACCTTTTGTGTTCTTTTGATATTGTCATATTGCATACAGATTATGACAATCTCGAACACTTTAGTGCTGATGGCACTAACAGACCGTACTAAATTCTTGAACGAATAGACGAAGTTGCCTAAAAGTTTGCGTTACTACCAAAGTTAGAAGAAATTTATGACATGTTTTATGTTTCAATGCTTCAAAAATATGTTTTTGATCCAAGTTTCGTCGTAAACTAGGAAGAAATAAGAGTACATCTAGATTTGACATGCGAGTTTCATATAGCTATTCTAGATAGAAAAGTCTAAAAGTTGCGAAATAAAAAGATAATGCTTGCAAAAGTTCAATGGAGCAGATATGTGCAAGAGAAAACTACATGAAAACTTGAAGATCAGATCATAGCAAAATATCCAACCCTTGTCATAGTAGGTATATTCAATTTTTGGGATGAAATTTTTTAAATAAAAGATAGTTTTTAAATTTAAATTTCATTAAAATAGAACTCAAATTATTTGGGCTAATTAATTATGGGCTTAGAGGCACTAGAAGACTAGGAAAGTCTTGACCTTAGTTGAGTTTTCTAATTAATGTTATAATTCATGTTTTAAAAAGAATAGCCATTAATGGAATCATTTTGGTACAAAGATCATTCCACTCGGACTTCATTTGACCTTCCAATGGAATTTATTTCATTAAACATTTTGAAATTAATTTATTCCACCAAACTCAACTTTATGGATTCAAGTCCAATCATCCAATCCACTTTCAACCCAATTAATGCTCATTTGCAACCCGTTTACTCAAGCCCACATTCAAAAATACTTGAATTAACATATTAGTGGTAGGCCTTATCATTTAGAGGATAAATGAAATAAGGAATTTTTATTTGGATAATCATGTTCATCCACCAATTAATTTTAGTTATTTGGAGGATTTCATAGTTGAGCAGGTGTACAGGTGTATACATGTGTTTGCAAGAGAAAAATAAATGCATAGGTATAGATATACAAGTATTAAATGAGATCCATTTGGACAAATTTAAGCAAGACGTACACCAAGAAAAAATTATTATGAGATATATATACATATAAAATCAATCAACTATGGCCAATTGCAATTCATTTGGAAGTATAAGTGCATTTATGTTACACGTATAGCTGTAGGTATCTACATATATATTTTGGGGGATTAGTTGGAAGATTATTACAAAATAAATAAACGAACAAGGTTAAGTGAAAAAATAAGGAAGAAAAAGAAGAAAAATAAGTTCTTAGCATCAATATTTTCTTCCGTTTTAAGATTCACTCAATTCGACTGTTCTAATTTTATAATTTTTATATCGCTCTAAACTTTTGTCATAAGCTTTATCTCCATTATTCAAATGAATTGTAGGATATGAAAAATGGTACACTAGGTGAAATATGAAAAATGGAATAAAAGATGTCAAGTGGTTATAATACATTTTTTAAAATCATGTGAAAAACCAAACAAGAGCTAAGTTCATGTTATTAAAACTACATTTTTTAAAACGTTTGAAAAACTAAATACACCCCAAAGTTTATATATTTTAAGGCAGTTTACCCATTTTTTAAATCCAAATTATATATATAGTCTCTCTCTCTCTCTCTCTCTCTCTCTCTCAAAATATGAATGAATTGTTAAATAATAAATAAATCTTTGGTGATTTTTTTTAAAGAGACGTGAATTGAAATTCAATTAACCCCATTTCATTTCTCTTTATTATTTTCAAAAGTTTATGGATGAAATTAATAAAATATCTAGTATATTTTTATCAAAAATTACATAAATTTTTTAAAAATATATAAATGGATTATGAAATGATTTTTCCACATCAATATTACAAATCAAATAAATGGATGGATTATTAATTAAATCAAAACTTCACTAAATTGTCAAATTCAATTTACCAAAATATTAAATAATTTTAAGGATGATTCCTCTCCATTTCCAAAAGTTCATTATTTGATTTGTAATATTGATGTGGTAAAATCATTTCATAATCCATTTATATACTTTTAGAAATTTTATGTAATTTTTGATAAAGATACCAACTATTTTATTAATTTCATCCCCAAGATTTTGAGAATAATAAAGAGAAATGGAATGGAGTTAATTGAATTGCAATTCACGGATTTCTCAAAAATAAAAATAAAAAAATCCATTCACCAAAGATTGATTTATTTGACAATTCATCCATATTTTTAGAGAGAGCTTATATGTATAATTTGGATTTAAAAAAGACAAAAACTTGTATGAGACGGTCTCATACATGAGACGGATCAATACATGTGAGTTAATGATACTTCACCCATAAATAATGATACTTCACCCATAAATAATGATACATGTGAGTTAATGATACTTCACCCATAAATAATGATACTCACATGCGGGTATAAATAATGATACTCACATGTGAGTTAATGATACTTCACCCATAAATAATGTTCCCCGCATGTGAGTATTGACCCGTCTCATGTATGAGACGGTCTCACCCAAGTCTGCCCCTTTAAAAAATATATGAGTCAAATCTTCTTAAACTGAACTTCAAGGGTATAGATGTAAAATGCTTAGTCACTAATCAAAGAGTTAACTGAAGACTTACTATATATTTCAAAAATACCATATATAATTAAAAATTTATGACTGACCATAGTGTAGGCGAATAGCATTAGCATTTTTTTTATACCTAACTTACATTACTTGTTTGTTAATTAATTATAACAACTGACCATATATAGATTTGTTATGTGCTACAAGTACTTTAATCATTTCACATACCATATTAGAATTATTAGCTATTTTCTTAATGGTAGCTAGGAGGGGATAAAATTCTCTAGTTCACTTTTCATGTTTCACTATTATGTCCCACTATAAAATTTAATACTCTAAAAATGTTTATTACAAATTTTTTTTTAAAAATTATATACCATTCTTTTGGAATAACCAAACATATTAATCAATTATATTGACTAAAAAATAAGAAATAAATATTAAAAAATAAATATAAATCATAATTGGGTGGAATGAATCCTAATAATAATCATAAAATTAAACTAAATCATAACAAATTGAAATTGAAGAAAATTTTTTGATGAAAATCGAATAAAAATCAAAATGAAACACTAAATAGGATAGAAAATTGGGATAGAAGATTTCATTTGAGCTAGGAGCACACAATTAAGAGTGAGATCATCTACATACTGTATCACTATAGTATTTTTAGCTTTACAAAATTTTCAATTTTAATTTATAAGTCCATGGTTTTATTTGGAAAGGAAAGGTTTTAAAATTAATTTGTAATAGAAGATTTTACATGGATTCATAAATCTCAGGTGGCATTATCAATTTTTATAGCATAAATTTATATTTCATATAAGTAATCAATATATTCCACGTAAAAATGCAATAATAAAATAAAATACATTATTATAATTGAAATAAAATTACTCTATATTACAATTTTGTTAATTATAACAATTGATCACCATATATAGGTTTCTGCTATACTTTAATCATTTTAATTACATACCATATTAGCATAACAATTTCCGTCAATAATGTAGTACACAAAAAGAGAGAGATCATTAATCATTTCGCATACCATATTAGGATTAATACTAGCTATTTTCTTAAATGGGCTTGCACACAATTAAGAATTAGATCATCTACATCACAAAAACTTGTTTGAGATCGTCTAACGGGTCTCTTACGTTAGATGGATCAAATAAAACCCAAATCCGCCCAAAATCCGCCCCAAAACCCATTTTCGCGCGTAGGCCACTGAAGTATCACTACGTGTAAAGTAAAGTATCACTCTGTGTGAGTATCACTAATTGTGAGTGAAGTATCATTAACTATGAAGCGAAGTATCATTGGATATAAATTTGGCGAAGTATCACTAACTATTAAGTGAATTATCATTACATATATATCTAGTAAAATATCATTAACTATGAAGTGAAGTATCATTAGATATAAATTTGGCAAAATATCATTAACTATTAAGTGAAGTATCATTAGATATATATGTGGTGAGTATCATTAACTGTCTGTAAAGTATCATTAATTATGGATAAAGTATCATTAACTTGGAAGTGGAGTATAATATGATATTATTGATGATTAAACATTAATTATCGAATCCAGATTAGATAAATGTCATTAACTATGAGTACAGTATTATTAACTCAAGTATCATTTATGGGGTGAAGTATCATTACATATGAAATGGAGTCTCATTACTATTGAAAAAAGTATCACTAATTACAAAAGAAAGTAACACTAATTAGAAAGAAAAGTATCATTTTAAACATAATCTCAAATTGAGAATCGGGTCTATGAATACAATAAAAACTCATTCTTGAGTAAAAAAATTTATTTCATTATCATTGATTACAAAATAAAGTATCACTAATTACAAAAGAAAGTAACACGAATTATAAATCAAAGTATCATTAAAAATTTTCAACAAGATCTCGATCTTCCACATTGCAAGACCAACAATGACATCCTCCAAAGCACCTGTGACAACGAATCGGCTACAAACTCAAAACTTAAAAATAGATCTAAGAATTACTGAAAACAACACAAATCTCCATACACGCACTAAAATGCATATTTTGTGCGAATTCTATAATGTTAAAAAATGAACTTGTTGCAGCATATAATTAAGACCTTCAAATCATGAGCAAAAATGTTGCAGTTACCATCACTTCCATTATAATTAACACCATAATCTAATTAAAGTTGATATTAAGTAAATGACTAAGCATTGAAAAAAATGTAATTAGATCCATCCAAAACAAATGTAATTAATTGGATAGTCAGGCTCTACTAAATCAATTTTCTGAACATGAAAATTGATGAACACACATTGATTTGAAGACTTACGATCAAGGAAATCACCAATCATGACATCCTAATGTTTTTACATTGATTTATTTTTTTCTCTGGAACCAACATTATCGAATTGAAACATAAAAAACTTGAGATCAAACTCTGATTATTAGAGATATATTGTCGTGTGCATCATAACAAAATTCAACAATACATCCAAAATTTTGAATAAAGTTACACAGATCTGAGCCATAAAATACAACCAAAATAGAACATAAAAAGAAAAAAAAAATCCAGCAAATTCGACCAAAGAAAAGAGTAGTTGAAACCGCGCACCTTTTCGATTAGGATTTCGTTGGTGTAGGCCGACAGATCTGCGGATAATCAATTGTAATTTTCCTCTCTTCTCTATCTACAAATATAGAGGATGAAGCTTTTCCCTTCATTCTCTCATTCAAAGTCTTCTCCTGCTTCCGGAAAGAAGAAAGAGCTTAGCCCTTCTCTCGACCATTGCTCAGTTACTTGTCTCTTTGTCAAATGCCCCTTTCGGCTCTTTTATGGGTAAGGCAAATCCTTTCCCCAACTACTCATCCCGTACATGTCGGAGGTGTCGAGAAAGGTGACGCCGGAGTTGATGGCATGGTGGATGAGAGAGAGAGATAGATAGAGAAAGCTATCGCCGTTTTTTATCTAATTAAGGCAACTGAGAGAGAAATAAGCGAATAATTATTTTTTTAAGGGGCAGACTTGGGTGAGACCGTCCAATACATGAGACGGGTCAATACTCACATGCGGGGATCATTATTTATGGGTGAAGTATCATTAACTCACATGTGAGTATCATTATTTATACCCGCACGTGAGTATCATTATTTATGGGTGAAGTATCATTAACTCACATGTATCATTATTTATGGGTGAAGTATCATTAACTCACATGTATTGATCCGTCTCATGTATGAGACCGTCTCATACAAGTTTTTGTCATTTTTTAATATATATATGGTCGGATCGGATCCGGGTCGGGTGGAGATCCGTCTAACATAAGAGACCCGTTAGACGGTCTCACACAAGTGTGCCCCTATATATATATATATATATATATATATATATATATATATATATATAGAGTGTGGTTATAATAAGGACAACTCTTAGTGTGAAAAATAGGGACAAATCTGATCCCTACAAATATATAAGATGGATGGATCAGATTAAATAGTTTTTAAATGGTAATTTATAATTTTTTATTATATATTAAAACATGGAGGGGTAATAATGTAAATTTGTACAATAATTTTATATGGTATCCCTACAAATCTAAAATCACAAAATCAAAAAACAAAGGAGCAGTTCCACAGAAAAATCGAGAGTGCCGCCTCCCAAATCACAAAACCTAGCCTCCACGCGAGCCGACGATGATTTCCTGTGTACTGGACACGATTCCGTCTAAAGTAGGGGCGACCGGGGGGTTTCGCGAGCGCGGTAGATTCAACGAAAAACTTAGGCGGCGACATTTTGTTTTCTCCGGCGGCGGCGCCTTCGAACCAGGGGTCAAGAAGAACATGGGTCGGAAGAAATCGGGTGAGTTTGGGAACTTTTAGACGGTTTTAACGGTGATTCTTCAATCAATTGTGGCCTAGTAATAATCGGATGAATGCTTACGAATGATTAGACCCATAAATTTAGTGAATTGATTTTGTAATTGGACGAATCTCATGACAAACGTCCAGTTAATGCTTGTGATTGTTAATCGATTAATTAACGTAATGTGGGTTTATAAATTTGAAGATAATATGGTACTCGCCAAGTAAATGTATGTGTTTGTTAAATGAAAAATGATTAATGCTTAATTTTACAATTGTTAATGCTTTCAATCTTTATCATTTATACAATAATTGATTATATTGTAATTCATGTGAGATTTGATTACTGTGTAATGTTAAACCATTGGTTATCATGTTTTAATTTTCATACATACTATGTCAATGCTAATTACCATGTATTAAAATGCTAGATGATAATGGGTTTGTGAAAACTTTCATTTTTCTAGAATGTAAATGCTATGAATGAATAATTTACATGCTTTACAAGATTCTTCATGGATATTTTATTGCTTATTGTATTATGGGATAAATAAGTATGAATCATTAAATTTGGAATTGAAGTTGATTAGTTTTGTTATATTGGCGAATTTCATGTGAAGCGTGAATTGAATGTTTGTGTTTGTGAATCGGCTAATCAATCTATGTGTTTGTCAAATAATACATGATTCATGTGTAATTTAACGGTTATTTATAATTTAATTATTTAGAAATTGAATACTGTACGAGTATGTTGTACTTTATATGTTTATATTGTGTACAATTATTGACCCATCCGTATCATTTTCAATCTTTATTGCATCGTGCCTCAATACTAACGATAGTGAAGTTAAAATGCTACATAAAAATGGTTATGTATATACTAGGATCATCTGAAATTTCAATGCTATAAATGACTTAATTCCATGCTTTCTATGTTGCTTTGCAGGTAGTTCTAAGGTGGTTGCTGACGAAACTGATTTTGAGGATGAAATGGCATCGCACGACCAAAGTGATGCCGGTTTTGCTGATACAATGGGTTGGGGACTCGTATTTTTTGGATTTGTGAAGGGTTGGGGACTACAAAATTGTATTGAATTGACTATTAATGCTAGATATAGTTTATGTTAGTGCTACGTATTATGATCATCCTTCATATATTGAAATTCGTAATTACCTCCAATTCGTATATTTAACTTCATATTGTACTTATTTTGAATGCTTCATATGCTTAGTCATAATGCTTAATAATAATCTCATTTATTATGAATTAAAATTTATTGGTACATAGTGTTTTTTTATATTACCACTTAATGCTTCATATGATTTCATATAATAGTAATAAATTACGCTCCTGTTTGATAAATTATAATTGGCAATTACCTAGCAGGGGACCTGTTATATATTTCTAAACAGTGCTTTATACATTTCATATTAATGCTTCATAAGTAACATTAAGCGTTCACAATTAAACTTTTAAACAGTGCTTTATACATTTCATATTAATGCTACATATTTCACCAGTATTGCTTAGAATTGTAATTTGGGTACTGAGTGTTACCAGAATTTTTTAACAGTTCATTGCTTCAGATGAAAAACATATTACTTCTAATTGTACTTTGGACACAAAACATTAACATATGTGTTAGATCATTTTATTCTGTGCTTTTGATGTGCAAGCACGTGAATTCCTCAGATTTAGGGATGTGAGTATAAGTTTGATAATAATTCGCATTGCACTTGTTAATGCTTTGTATTTGTATTGATAATGCTTTATATAATGTATGTTAATAATACATACTGTTGCTATCGTTTTACATTTTAGAAACTGATCATTAGTTGATGCTTGTTATTGACTAGTTAAATGCTTCATATGAGAAACCATATTGGTTCAAAACTAACATGAGTCTCCTATCTTACGACATTCTAAATTCCGATGAATAGTATATTTAAATGCTTTCTATAATGTGAATTAATACTGAACACTTGACAAAACAATTAAATGCAATATTAAATACTAAGCATTCGATAAATCAATCAAAATGAAACGTGAGTTAACATCAATTTACCCAAACTACAACCATATAAATCAATCAAAAAACCAATCCCCAAACAAATGATGTATAATTTTGGATTTTTGACAACAAATCCAGACAACTTATTACAAAAAAAATTACAAAAAATTAGAAAACCTCACCATTTACACCATAGCCTACAATTCTATGAACAAACATCGGTAAAAACTACCGCTGCTGCCCAGAATCGCCATAGTCGAGCTGCTGCCCAGAATCACCGTGTAAGTGCCGCGCAACAACCGTCGTCGCCACTAGAATTGCCATGTGAGTGCCGCTTCATCGCCATCATCGATCTATGAGTTGGCAGAAGAAGAAGAAGAAGAAGAAGAAGAAGAAGAAGAAGAAACCATCTGTACAAATCGTGTGAGAATCGCCACGTGAGTGTTGCGCCATTGCTATCGTCGATCTATGAGTTGGAAGAAGAAGAAGAAGAAGAAGAAGAAACCGCCTGTACAAATCGTGTGAGAAGTTGGAGAGAGAATAATCTCCTTAAATAACTCCTATTAAAATGGACGGATGAATATTGCAAAATAATATATCTCTACAGCTTTTACTTAAATGAGTACATTACCCTTATCATATTAGAATAGTCAAAAACTACCGAATATACATGAGGGCAATTTTTTGATCTTATCCGTCCATTTAGCAAAATCTAAGGGCTGAAATTAGTCCCTACTTTTCACACCAAGGGTTTGTCCCTATTTGATCTATATCCTATATATATATATATATATAATATTTTTAGCTTCTACAAAATTTTCAATTTTAATTTATAAGTTTTGAATTTTATTTACGAGCTAGCATTTTAGAATTAATTTTTAATAGTGTTGACCTTTAATTCACCAACTCGAGTAGGACTATAAAAATTTATACCATAAATTTATATTTCATATAATTAATTATCACACTACCAAAAAAATGGTCTTTAGTGACAATATTATTAGCGACAACAAAGGTCATCACTAATAATAGACTTAAGTAACAACACGTCGTCTCTAATAATTACATGTCATTTCTAATGATATATTTTGTGATGACAATGTTGTCACTTAAAATATATTTTACTTTATTTGGGATGAACTTTTAGGAATGCTCTATTTGTGATGACACGATGTCATCGCAATAAATATTTTTAAGTAATAATAATGTCATCAAAAAAACTTTATTAGAGATGACATGTGATAATTAGAAACGACATATTGTTACAAAAGTCTAGTATTTGTGACGACATTTTTCGTCACTTATAATCTTGTCTCTAAAGACTATTTTTTTATAGTGTCAATATATTGCACGTCAACATGCAATAATAAAATAAAATAAAATAAAATACATTATTATAATTGAAATAAAATTACCAAAGATTGTGTGTGAAATAAAATAGTTTTTTTTTAAAAAAATATTACCAACACTACTTATATTTTTTTTTATCTTTTATGATTCATTTAATATATATATTTGTTATTTTTTGTTGTGCTAAAAATAATGAGTTATTTTTTGTGTTCGAAATTAATTAATTCATTTGTCTTATTTGTTGATTGTTATGAATCATTTAGAAATTGTGATCATATATTATTTGTTTAAAAATAAAAAAAGTTACATATTGTGCAATGAAATGGTATTTGAGAAGTAACAAAATGTCGCAATAGAAGCAATGAACTATTTATGATTTTTAAAAAATCCTTAATTCATAGAGGTATCAATACGAATTTAGCAATAATTTAGTGTTTTTGCAAGTAATGTATTGATTCTACATAAGCAATGATTAGATATTTCGTCATTATAATTTTTTTAAAATTCTATAGATAAGCGATTATTTTCTCATAAATAAATAACAAACAACACTTAACAAAGCATCAATTGTCATCATATATACTATTTAAAAAAAAATCAAATTGTTATGCATCATGCAATGAAATTGAATTTGAGAAGCAATAAAATGTTACAAAACAAGAAATGATTAATTATTTCTGGCTGAAATTCTAATATTATAATCATTGAAATGGTACGTATAATAATAAATAGAATTGTTGATAACATGCAATATATAATTTACACACACAATACACACGTAGTACATGTGTAGAGCAATTAATTTATGTGTGTATGTATTTGTATTTTACTTAATTAGCTCATTTTCTTCTTCACACATGTATAAAATTACTATATATGATCTTTTTGATTTTTTATTTTATTTTTCTGTCTGCCGGAGTAGAACTCCGGCAACTATCTCTTTCTAGCTAGCTATAGAAATGTTTCTACAACTTGTAATTAAGCTTTACTATTTCTTAATATTAGTTCTACGTGTGTGTGTGTGTGTGTGTGTGTTTCCTCACTTCAAATTGAGAGAGGATCAGATTAGAGAGAGCTAACATTAATATTAATTATATACTCTCTCCCTAATTATTTGTAGATATTAACATTGAAATAATGAGCTGCATGCTTTGATCAGGATCGCAAGTAGGTTCTGATGCTCGTCACTTCCATTGGCCTTTGACGATGCATATTATATTACTTGCTGCAAAGTTTTAACAAAAATATGACAAATGAAAAGATTTTAAACACTATTTTTGCTTCTTTTTTCATTTTTTATCTCTACATTTCCCCACTCCTTGGATAATTTGTGATTCATTCTCCATAATATTAAGTTGTTGTCTACACTAAAATGGCAAAAAAAAGAAGACAAAAACTTAGGGACTGCCTCCGTTTACCTGATCAATTTTTTATGCTTACGAATTTTCAAGTAGAACTAATTAATTTGAACTTCAATTTATTTTTGTGAATAGTAACTGCAAAGCCTGTGATTAGTTATTATAATTAATATCTATGAGAGCATGTTAAGAACCTGTATCAATGAGGCAGAACTACATCACTATAATTTAAATATCATGGATTGTGTGATGCAGTATATAATCTTTTTGGTTTCATAGAATCCATTCAATCTTCTACCAGCATTCATATGCATTATGCTCTGCTTTAAAGATTTTGCCCTCATGCAACTGAACTAATATACTTAGTATTTTGCAGCGGCTTGTGTTTAAACTTTAAAATGTCTATATGATGCATAAACATTAATGTTTTTGCTTTCTCCTACAAAAATTAACAGCAAAAGAAAAATTTATATTATTCTGCTTCTTTTTGGCAATTATAGGATTTTGACTTTTTGCAGTATTGCACTATTTTAGGTAGAATATTAGTGTAGTATAAATCTCTTATGTGTTTGTATTTTAAATAGATTGATGACTTTGATGGATAAATTATGGATGTCCAAGAATTGATTATCAAAGGACTATAAGGATGGCGTTGAATCCTTCTTGAACTTTGCAATTGAAAATGGGAAAGATCCTAATGCTATGCATTGCCCTTGTGTAAAGTGTGGAAATCTGAGAACAAATTAAAGATGTCAAAATCATAAGAGCTCATCTAACATATAGTGGTAAGTATTATTTGTTTATAGTTACGTTTCTTCTATCATAAAATAATTTTCAAGTTAGTTTTTTCAATATATTGCAATATATTTTTTGTTCATTCATTAGTTTTCTAAAGGATATTACTCGAAACAAGAAATTAACAAAGTTTGTACAGAATGGGTTGAATTTGTCTATGATTATACGGATTTACAAAGTTACTGATGAAATTGTGTAAGTTTTTGTTGATAATTAGGCCCATTATTAGTGTGGCCCAATACCATGTAATCGGCCCAACTGACTCTGAAGCAGCTCGGCCCAAACCTCCTGCTTACCCTAACTCACTAGCGCCATCCTATATAATTTCTGGAGCGGTTACTGTTCCTCATTCATTGCTTCACTCGTCTTCTTCTGCTTCTAGAGAGTTCCTTGAGAGAGAGAGCAAGTAAGCTGAGTGTTTTCTTCTCGTTTCTGTGTGAATCTTCTTCTCCTTCTCTTCTATAATCTGTGTAAGGGTTATTCCACTATCTTGGTGGATTAACCAAGTCTCTGAGAGGTAGGGAAGGCAGTAGGGTTTGTTCCAGAGGAGGCTTTGTGTCAGTGGCCGGTTCATGGTGTAGATCTCTTATGTGTGGCTTCCGTTCAAGGCAGATCTGCAGATGTGGAGTCTCAAGACTGGTGTGAGATTCTGAGCCGTACAAATCCTCCAACAATGGTTGAATCGTTCGGTAAATGCAGGAGAATGCTTGGAGATGGTGGTTCCGATACCCAACAGTGGTATCAGAGCCACTAATCACCATCTCCCCGGTCTCCGCCGATGACAGCTCATCTTCGCGTTCAAAAACGAGTACGGTAGGTAGGAGTACCCTCTTCTAGGGCTCCGCTCTAGTAAAGCGGCTGAGATCCTCTCTATTTTTTAAAAATCCTTAGAGCCGTGTGGGGAAATAGGCTTGGTTCTGGTATTTTTCTAAGTGTTTTCTTGTTCTCTGCCTAATTGTGCTCTAGATCTACTTTAAGATTCACTAGTTTAGGGTTTTCCTTTGTTTCCTGGTGCTGTTTCATTTTTCTGTTGTATATATTTCTTGTCTGCTCTGTTCCTGCGAGTCTTGTGCGAGTTTTTCCTTTCTGTCGGCTTTAAGTGTGGTGTTGAGGATCTGAAAGATCCTTCTGGTTGAGTTCGTAAGAACTTAAGGAATTTGTTAAATTCCTGAATCTTCATATCTGGTGTCTGAGTAAGTCCTTGTGCCCTCCACTTAAGTGAGTGTTGCAAACTGGGTAATTCTCTCACTGTTAAGGGTCTGCTGATTCAAATCTGGCGTGTGGGTGTTTCAGCATATTTTCTGGCTCTGTGTTTCTCTTATTGTTTGATCATGTGTCTATTCTTGCCTCTGTGCTTATTTTGGTGGTTTGGTGGAATTATGACTACCAATTCGTTTGGTATTATTCCTTTTAATGGTAAGAATGATTTTAGTATTTGGAAGTAAAAGATGAAATGTGTGTTAATTCATCAAAAAGTTGTTAAAGCCATTGATCAATCTTATTGTACTACTGAAACTGCTGAAAGAAGGGTTGAAATGGATGAAATTGCATGCTCAAGTAATATTTTAAGCCTGTCTGACTCTATGATCAGAAAGTGGGTGAAATTGAGCATGCAAAAGATTTATGGGACAAACTTGATGCTTTATATACTGAAACATCTTTTACTAGTCGTATGCATCTGTTGGAAAAGCTTTTTAAATACAAACTTGATCTTTCTAAAGATATTGATGAGAATATTGATGGATTTACTAAGCTTGTTCAAGATATTAAAAGGGCTGGTGATACTACTATTGATAATTACACAAGTATTGCTTTGATGAATGTTATTCCTGATTCTTACTCTGATGTGAAATCTGCAATCAAATATGGGAGGGATAGTGCCTCTGTGGATGTCATAATAAGTGCTTTAAAGGCAAAAGAATTAGATTTGCTTGAAAATTGGGGTAGTAATTCTCAGGAAAAAGCAATGTATGTGAGGGGGAGGGCTAAGAATAGGTCCTCTGATAATTCTGAAAATGGTAGTAAGAAAAAGAAAGGTAAGAGCAGGTCAAAATCTAGGTTTAAGGGCACTAGAAAGTGCTATAACTGTCATGAACCTGGTCATTATGCTAAAGAGTGCCCAAACCCTAAGAGGAATAACAAGAATAAGAATGGTAATGAATCTGATATAGCTAATGTAGCTACAGGTGACAAACTTGGTGATTGTTACATGGTTACTAATTCTGGTTCTGTGATTATTCCCTCTGCATGCTCTGTCACTGGTTCTCTATGTGAAATTGATTGGCTCCTTGATTCTGGCTACATTTATCATATTACTCCATTTAAGAACATGTTCTCCACTTATAAGGAAATTGAAAATGGTTTTGTGTCCATGGCTAATGAAAAGAAATGCAGAGTTGTTGGTATTGGCAATGTTTGCCTTAAATTTGATAATGGGTCTGCTATTACTCTGAGAAATGTTAGATATGTGCCTGAATTATGCTATAATCTGTTATCATGTGCTGCTTTAGGAGAAGGTGGGCTTGAGGGAAGGTGGGAAAATGGTCAGATGAAAATTTTGAAAGGTTCCTTGGTGGTTTTCAAAGCTGAAAAGAAAAATAAATAGTACATTTGCAAAACCATACCTTCTGTGCCTACTGCATGCTCTGTGAATGTGTTGCAGAATGATAAAATTGTATTATGGCATAATAGATTAGGGCATATGAGTGATAAAGGCCTGAACATCCTAAAAAATGATGGTGTGTTTGGATCTGATGTGATTTCTAGCATGCCTTTCTGTGATGCATGCGTTTTAGGTAAATAACACAAGGCCCAATTTCCTAACTCTGTGTCATCTAAGCCTTGCAAAAGCACTGAAATTCTTGAGTATTTGCATTATGATGTATGGGGTCCTGCAAAAGTCACCACTCATGGTGGAAACAGGTTTTTCTTGTCTATAATTGATGACTTTTCTAGAAAAGTTTGGGTTTTCTTAATGAAGCATAAATCTGAAGTTATTGATAAGTTCAAAACATGGAAAATTCAGATTGAAAATTAAACAGGCAAGAAAATTAAAACCCTAAGAACTGAAAATGGTCTTGAATTTTGCAATGCCCGAGTTGATGAGTTATGTGCTAAATCTGGTATTAAGAGACACAAAATTGTTCCTTATAATCCCCAGCAAAATGGGGTTGCTGAAAGAATGAACAAGACTATCTTAGATAGGGTGAGGAGCATGTGTGCCCTCTCTGGTCTGTCTAATAAATTTTGGAGTGAGGCAGTGTGTACTATTGTGTATTTGATGAATAGGTCTCCATTTGTTCTTTTACATGGAAAATGTCATGAAAATGTGTTTACTAATAAACCTATTGATCTGTCAAATTTAAGGGTATTTGGTTGTTCTGCTTATATGCATGTGAAAGATGATAAGCTTGAACCAAGAGCTAAGAAATGTGTTTTCTTAGGGTACCCTGAGGGAGTCAAATGGTATAGGTTGTGGGTGAAAGATGTGCCTGGTTTTAAGACTGCTATTAGCACAGATGTTGTTTTTAATGAAACTTATTTTCCTTGCTTAACTTTACCACAACCTACTATTGTTGTTAATGATCATGCCCCCACTGTTCCTTCTAAGGTGGAGCCTCTCACTACTCCTCTTCTTGTTCTGAATGCACCTATGCAAAATGATAATAACAATATGCATGAATGATCGGGCTATTTTTACCTACTTATGTTGGGCTATTTGGTATGAATTCTCAATGTTAGTTGCCTTGTAATTATGCATTTGTGGAAGAATGTTGTGCCTTGAGAGTTTTGTAGGTGATTAACACATATATGAAGGAATTGACCTATTATTGGTAGAAGTGCAGCCAAGTGAAAGTGAAGCTAAAGCTGAAAAAGTTTACATGTCATGCCGTATGGGCATACTGCAGGAAGGATTGGGCCGAGAATCTGGAAGCTGGGCCTGTGCGCGCGAATTTGGGCTGGAGCACGAGTTTTTACATAGCCCATGGCCTGGGCGCGAGATTCAGAGTTCCCACCGCCTCAAAGAGTCCCTCTTTTACTAATTACCTAGTTGGGATAGATTATGATTTTATTTCCATGTTGGATATTATTTTAATTAAGGATCTTATATATAGATTATGACTTATCCCATTATTAGGGCTGGATATTAACGCATAGCAGTAGAGAAGGGACGATTTTACCAGCAACTTTTATTTCATCTTCTTCGCTGAATTCATCATGTTCTGCTTTTCGCTACTTTGGAGGTTTGATTTAATTATGCAATCAAGCTAAGTTCTTCTTATTCCGGTAACAACTAACTAAGCCCTGGCCTAGCTAAACTGTGAGATCTAATTATTCTTTTCTCATTCAATTAATTTGCATGCATTTGTTATTCTCTGTATTTTGAGTCGTTAATTGTTTCGATATCTCTAGATAGTTGCAAATATTTAGTGAGTCGAAATAAATTAGTAGTCAATTAAACCGGCCATCCATAATTGTGGTTTAAGTTTAATTAGTGGCGAAACGGTTCTTCAGACTAGGGAGAATAACAATCTTAATTTAACGGTCCTGCGTCAGAGTCTGTTAATTATGAATCGGGTTCCTCTAGACTTTAAGGTTGTCGGCTCATTAAACATATAGAGTGTCTCTTACGGTTGTCAGTCGATTAGGTAAATAATTGGTGAAGCATCTTCCTGATTATCAAGAAACTACGGAGGAATTAGGCTGCGTCAGTAAGCGTCTTCGGTAGCTAAAACTGATTTGTATGTGTTAATTGAATTAATCTTTGCGTCGAGGATCGGTTTAGGTAAGCTAGGGTGGAGTTAATTGGAATATGGAATATTTCTTCTAATATTTTAAATCCGTTCATTTTGTTCCATCGTGCATCTCTCTATTTATTTGTTAATTTCATTTATTTTATTATAATCACAAAAACCCCCTTGAAAGTTTGGTTCTACAGATTGGAAATTTGGAATAATTCTCACCGGTCCTTTGGGAGACGATCTTGCTCACCACTATTCTGTGCAGCATGGGCATACCGACTGTTGTCGGGTTATTTATTTTTGGTGTAAAACGACGCACCAAATTTTGGCGCCGTTGCCGGGGATCGGTTTTTAAGCAGTAATTATTCTTATATTTTCAGTTTGTATTTTTTTTCTTTATTTTGTTTTTTTTTACAGTGCATGACTCGATCCTCACAAAAAAAGAAAAGCTAGTGTTCGATCCAGAGCTGGAGAGAACATTACAGAAGTTGAGAAAAGCCGCCAGGGACTCTAATTAAGCTGCCGAATCTGATCTAGGGACATTTGACCTTGATCAATTGTTCAAGGGAAACATGGCTAACAACGGTAATCAAGCTCTCGTAAATGCTCCCGAACCTGAACCTCTAATCAAAGAGCTTGGTCACCACAGAAACAATAGGCCCATTTGCATCGTGTTGCCTGTGATTGCAAACAACTCTGAGATACGACCTGGTTTTATTCAAGTTTTACCCAAGTTCGGCGATCTACCTGGAGAGAGTGCACACAAACACTTAGCCGAATTTGATCTAGTCTGCTCTACTCTTTGCCCTCAAGGTTTTTCTTCTGATAACTTGAGATTACTAACTTTTTCTCACACTTTGCAAGACAGGGCTAGAGATTGGCTATTTGATCTTCCATCGGGTTCGATTAACACCTGGAATGAATTGGAGGAGCAGTTCTTGCGCAAATCTTTCCAGAGTCCAGAGCTGCAAACTTAAGAATGGCAATCAGCAGCATTAAACAAAAGCAAAATGAGAGTCTAGAGACTACTGGGAGAGATTCCAATAGTTGTGTCATAAATGTCCAGACCACGGTTTCTCCGAATATCAGTTGTTCACTTACTGTTTTTACCATGGTATGTCTACCTTTGACAGGAAAATTGTAGATGTTGCTAGTGGAGGATCCCTCACAAACAAAACTCTGGCTGAGGCAAAACAACTCATAATCGACATGGTTTCTGGCGGCCAGCAGTATGAAGATGAGGATGCCGATAGGTATCGACCTATGAAGGTGTTTGAGCGAGCTGAGAGCTCCGGTGTCAATGAGAAGATCGATGCTCTGACTTCTCTGGTTCGAGGTCTAGCTGTGGCGTAAGCTTAAAATATCCGCTGTGGAGTCTGCTCAGAGAATGGCCATTTCACTGATGCTTGTCCTACCGTGCAAAATTCTCCAACCAAGCAAGCATGCTACGGGTTCAGTGATGCGCAGCAAGATGCTCTGAGACGGAGGAATTATGATCCGTACTCGAACACTTACAATCCAGGTTGGAGAGACCATCCAAACTTTGGCTGGAGGCAGCCCGATCAAAATGCACCTGGAGTTTTGCCACAGAGACAGCCGCATGGTGGTCAAGATGCCCATACCGATCGTACTGCACCGAGCATGAGTGAAATTATGAAGTGTCTGGAGTAGAGCAATGAACTTGTGAATAGTTTAGCACAGAGCCAGAAAGCATTTCAGCAAGTAACGCAGGCCGCCTTAGGGAGTATGGGCACACAGATCACCCAACTTACCACTCAAATGAACAAGATGCAGGCGAATCAAGGCAAACTCCCATCCTAAACTGAATTGAATCCAGAAGTGAATGTTAGTGTTGTGACCCTTCGAAGTGGGAAAGAGTTGGTCGAATTGGAGGCTAAGAAGGAAAAGAACCCACAATATGGGCATACTGCATAGACTGAAAATAAATCCAGTGTAGAAGAAGAGCAGCCAGCTGCTGAGTCAGCCCCTACTGAGGTGAAATATGAATCTAGAATTTCTAACCCACTGATTGCAGCTCCTTTTCCTTCCAGGTTGGTTTAAAATAAGAAGTAAGATGATGATAAGAAGATCCTTGAGCTGTTCAAGAAGGTAGAAATCAATTTGGCTTTCATTGATGCCATCAAGCAAGTTCCCAGGTACGCAAAATTCTTGAAAAAACTCTGTGCTAAAAATATGAGATATGGGAAAGATGCGAGGATTAAAGTAGGTAAAAATGTTTCTGCTGTCATTCAAAGAAAATTACCACAAAAATGTAGGGATCCTGATATGTTTACTATTCCTTGCATCATTGGCAGTAAGAAAATTGAACGAGTCATGCTAGATTTAGGCGCATCCATCAATATTATACCTATGTCAATGTATAAGGAATTGATGATTTTGTTGAGCAAAATTTTAGGGAAGATAAATTAGAGCAGGTACTTTTTAGTGGAGTGACTGAAACTGCTGCAAATACAGAAGAAGAAGAAGAAGAAGAAGAAGAAGAAGCCATTAGAGAGATCATTCAGCAGCTGTACGCCACCAGTGAGTTTCTGGCTCGAAATCTGACGGGCCATATGCCCTTACCGACCAACTCAGAACCGATTTCACCATCTCATGTGAAGGCCCCCGTACTGGAGTTGAAGGGGTAAGAAGCAAGGTTGGTCGAGTTTTTAAAGAAGCATAAAGGTGTGAGGATGGAGACGACTACTTTTGACAGGGGTAGATCTGCTACCTCTGAAATTGCCTCGTGATCAAATTATACTTGTGTCGAGCCTCGGACATTAAATAAGGGCACTTCTCGGGAGGCAACCCGAGCTTTTCTTGCTTTATTTCATTTTTCTTATTTCAGTTAGTTGCTTACTTGTTCTGTAAAAAAAAAAAAAACAAATCTAGTCCAGCTTTTTCATGCAAGTACCTCTTCTAGCGCTGCCCCTACCCTTGCCGAGCTCATGGAGTTGTTTGACCATTATACACAAGGCTGAGCTACTGAACTTGAGCGTCGTCTATAAGCCCTTACTGACCATCTCTCCCCTTAATTGCCAGTTTGCCCTCTCTATCCCTTTGTTTTTATTTTCTTTCATTCATGTTGTGTCCGTTTTGTTGGCTCTCTTCTCTGCACAGTGAGGATACTATGTTGTCTAAGTATGGGGGGAGAAAGTTGCTGTTTTTGTGTCTGGTTCTGGAGGAAGTTGTTGTTTTTGTGTCTGGTTCTTTTCTAAATAAAAAAAAAACTTTTGTATTTTGCTTGTTTTTGTTGAGTATTGGCTGCCTGAGATTGAAATGTACAAAGAGAAAGAGTTATAACATGGATTGTCTGAGTTTGTTTGATTGATTCTCTTGTGATTGAATTGTGCTAATGCTCGTATGTGTTCTTGGAAGACGAAATATGCAACTTGATCAAATTTTGATGAGCTTTGTAAATGTGAGATTTGAGCCTGTTGAGCATGTCATATATATATAGAAAGCTTAGTTTCATTCTTTTGAAGAGTGTTTCGGACTTGATTGCCGAATTTCTGATTTACCTTCTTGCCATGATCATACTGCTTGTGAGTTTCCTTTTGCATGAAAATGATAAAGACATGTAGGATTAACCATTGCTTTGGCCTGAATAAATTATCCATACATGACACTATCCCTTAGTAAGCTCATTTGTGCATGAATCCTTTCTTTCTTGATTAATAGCCATTAAATAATTAAGCCTTAGCCCTTTTTGGCCTGCTCTTGTTCCTTGAAAGCATGTGAGTTATATTGGATTGTATTGAGATAAGTTCAAAATTTACTTGAAAGAATAGTTGGTGCTGGAAATTGAAGAAAACTTGTGAAAAACTCCTGTCCTATTCCCCAAAAAAAAAAAAAAAAAGAAAGAAGCAAAGCTTCAAAAAAAAATGGTCTGTATGCCCATAGTGGAGTAGGAAGGACATGGAAGAAATAAGGGGTTGTACTTAGTTAATTTTTCTTTTGGTGCCCTGTACTGTTGAAGATTAGCACACAACTTGGGAAATATTGCAATATCTGAAGAAGTAGCTGAAGAACTCTGTGATTGTGTTATAATATGCTTACATGTTTTTATTTATTTGAGCCACTTATCCAAATTATCCTACCTAAGCACCCTAGCCCCATTACAACCCATTTCAAAGACCTTTTTATTTGTGCATAGTTCTTACTTGCTTGGTAGTGGTTTTGACATATGGACAAATCTATGTTTGAAGGCATCAAATCACGATTTGTGTGAATTAAACAAATCTGCCCTTATCTATTTTTTGAGAGAAATTGAGTGAACCTTGGTGAGGCAGGATTGAGTTGCACGTTTTTTACTTGAATGAAGAGAATGTGTACTGTTTCATGAAACAAAAGAAGGGTTAGTGGATTGTGGATGGTTGTGTTGTAATCCTAACTTTGAGTGTTTTCAGTTTAAGCCAGCCGGTGCTTGATGTGTCATTTTCTATTTTTATTTTAGAGTCTGTTCTTTGTTTAGATATACTCGAGGACGAGCATTGCCTAAGTGTGGGGGAGTTTGATCGGGCTATTTTTACCTACTTATGTTGGGCTATTTGGTGTGAATTCTCAATGTTAATTGCCTTGTAATTATGCATTTATGGAAGAATGCTGTGCCTTGAGAGTTTTGCAGGTGATTAACACATATATGAAGAAATTGGCATATTATTGGTAGAAGTGCAGCCAAGTGAAAGTGAAGCTAAAGCTGGAAAAATTTACATGCCATGCCGTATGGGCATACTGCAGGAAGGATTGGGCCGAGAATCTGGAAGCTGGGCCTGTGCGCGCGAATTTGGGCTGGAGCACGAGTTTTTACATAGCCCATGGCCTGGGCGCGGGATTCGGAGTTCCCACCGCCTCAAAGAGTCCCTCTTTTGCTAATTACCTAGTTGGGATAGATTATGATTTTATTTCCATGTTGGATATTATTTTAATTAAGGATCTTATATATAGATTATGACTTATCCCATTATTAGGGTTGGATATTAACGCATAGCAGCAGAGAAGGGACGATTTTACCAGCAACTTTTATTTCATCTTCTTCGCTGAATTCATCATGTTCTGCTTTTTCCTACTTTGGAGGTTTGATTTAATTATGCAATCAAGCTAAGTTCTTCTTATTCCGGTAACAACTAACGAAGCCCTGGCCTAGCTAAACTGTGAGATCTAATTGTTCTTTTCTCATTCAAATAATTTGCATGCATTTGTTATTCTCTGTATTTTGAGTCGTTAATTGTTTCGATATCTCTAGATAGTTGCAAATATTTAGTGAGTCATAATTAATTAGTAGTCAATTAAACCGGCCATCCGTAATTGTGGTTTAAGTTTAATTAGTGGTGAAATGGTTCTTCAGAACCAGGGAGAATAACAATCTTAATTTAACGGTCTTGCGTCAGTGTCTGTTAATTATGAATCAGGTTCCTCTAGACTTTAAGGTTGTCGGCTCATTAAACCTATAGAGCGTCTCTTACGGTTGTCAGTCGATTAGGGAAATAATTGGTGAAGCGTCTTCCTGATTATCGAGAAACTAAGGAGGAATTAGGCTACGTCAGTAAGCGTCTTCGGTAGCTATAACTGATTTGTATGTGTTAATTGAATTAATCATTGCGTCGAGGATCGGTTTAGGTAAGCTAGGGTGGAGTTAATTGGAATCCGGAATATTTCTTCTAATATTTTAAATCCGTTCATTATGTTCCATCGTGCATCTCTCTATTTATTTGTTAATTTCGTTTATTTTATTATAATCACAAAAACCCCCTTGAAAGTTTGGTTCTATAGATTGGAAATTTGGAATAATTCTCGCCGGTTCTTTGGGAGGCAATCTTGCTCGCCACTATTTTGTGCAGTATGGGCATACTGACTTCTGTCGGGTTATTTATTTTTGGTGTAAAACGACGCACCAATGAACCTGAGCATGAATCTGAACAAGAATCTAAGCATGAATCTGGTACTGAAACTGAATCTGATAGTCATGATAATCACAACAGTGAGATTGAAAATCTGAATGGTTATTTGTTAGCTAGAGACAGGGTGAGGAAAACCATCAATAAACCTGCTAGATATGCTGATACTAAGTGCAATCTGCTTGATTTGGCTTTTATTGTGCATAAGTCTCTAGATAACAATGAACCTAAAACTGTTCAGGAAGCTCTTAAGTGTAAAGATGCTGCAAAATGGTTGACTGTTATGCAAATAGAGATGAAATCATTGCATGTTAATAAAACATAGGAATTGGTTCCTAAACCTGAGCATGCCTCTGTTGTGGATTGTAAATGATTGTTTAAAATTAAAAGTAAGTTCAATAATGTCAGGTTTAAAGCCAGATTAGTTGCTAAAGGATTTACTCAAAAGGAAGGGGTTGATTATACTGAAGTCTTTGCTCCTGTTGTAAAATTCACCACTGTGAGAATCATGTTAGCTTTAGTTGCTCAATTTAATTGGGAATTAAAACAAATGGATGTAACCACTGCATTCTTACATGGTGATCTTGATGTGCCCATCTACATGCATCAGCCTGAGGGCTTTGTTGACTGTGATAAACCTGATTATGTTTGTTTATTGAGAAAATCTTTATATGGTTTAAAACAGTCTCCAAGGCAGTGGAATTTGAAATTTGATCAGTGCATGAGGTCTTTGAAATTTATCAGAAGCAAGTTTGACCATTGTTTGTATTTTAAAAATACCTCTACTATTCCTATGTTCCTCCTGATATATGTAGATGATATGTTGTTGATAAGCCCCTGCCTGAATACTTTGAAACATGTTTAGTCTTGTCTGAGTGATAATTTTGAAATGAAAGATTTAGTTGATGCTAAGAAAATTCTTGATATGAATATAATAAGGGACAGAGAGAACAATACTCTTGTGTTAAATCAGACTTCATATGTTGAAAAGATTTTGAGTAAGTTCTTCATAACTAATGCTAAAGTTGTTAATGTGCCTTTAGCAGCTCACTTTGTGCTAAGTAAGGAACAGTCCCCTAAGACTGTTTTTGAAATAAATGATATGAAAAAGGTGCCCTACTGCAATGCAATTGGCTCTGTGATGTATCTTATGGTTAGTACAAGACCTGATATTGCTTACTCTGTGAGTTTTTTGAGCAGGTACATGGCAAATCCTGGAGTTACTCACTGGGAAGCTCTTAAATGGTTGATAAGATACTTCAAATCCTCATTGCATGTTGGGTTAAATTTTTCTAAAAGTATGAAAGGTGTTCAGTTGTGTGGTTATGTTGACACCAATTATGCTAATGACAGAGACAATAGGAGGTCCACCACTTCTTATATTTTTACTTTGTGTGGGTCATGCATAAGCTGGAAATCTCAGTTGCAACATATTGTTGCACTTTCAACCACAGAGGCAGAGTATGTAGCTATTACAGAAACCTTCAAGGAAGCCTTGTGGTTGAAAGGGATTTTGTCTGAAATTGGTTTTCTCAAAAAGGATGTTGTGGTTTTTTCAGACAGTCAATCAGCCATTAAACTTTGTAAAAATCCCATTTTTCATGACAGAACCAAACATATTGATGTTAGGTTTCATTTCATTAGGGATATTGTGGAAAGTAAAATTGTTTCACTTGAGAAAATTCCTTCTGAAGTTAATCCTGCTGACATGGGTACAAAATCATTACCTTTTGAAAAACATGCTGCATGCTTAAAGATTTTCAATTTTTACCCAGGTTAAACTTCAATTTTTGAGTTTGGTTTTTAGCCTTTGAGATTGATTTCATTTGTTGATTTTCCTCTCAAAGTGTTGTCACCTGGTAGTTTATTATAGGTTAGTCCCTTGGTGATTACCTGGTGATTTCCTTAAAGATCTTTGTGATCTAATTCAGACTTTGTGTTTGGATGTATCTCACCTATAGTTATGCTGTGTGATCTCTGTAGGTGGGATGTACGGCAGTGATGATCTCTAAAAAAGTTATCTCCGGTGCAGACTCCTCGAATGGGCCCAAGGTGGAGATTGTTGATAATTAGGCCCATTATTAGTGTGGCCCAATACCATGTAATCGGCCCAACTGACTCTGAAGCAGCTCGGCCCAAACCTCCTACTTACCCTAACTCACTGGCGCCGCCCTATATAATTGCTGGAGTGGTTACTGTTCCTCATTCATTGCTTCACTCGTCTTCTTCTGCTTCTAGAGAGTTCCTTGAGAGAGAGAGAGAGCAAGTAAGCTGAGTGCTTCCTTCTCATTTCTGTGTGAATCTTCTTCTCCTTCTCTTCTGTAATTTGTGTAAGGGTTGTTCTACTATCTTGGTGGATTAACCAAGTCTCTGAGAGGTAGGGAAGGCGGTAGGGTTTGTTCCAGAGGAGGCTCAGTGTCAGTGGTCGGTTCGTGGTGTAGATCTCTTCTGTGTGGCTTCCGTTCAAGGCAGATATGCAGCTGTGGAGTCTCAAGACTGGTGTGAGATTCTGAGCCGTACAAATCCTCCAACAATGGCTGAATCGTTCGGTAAATGCAGGAGAACACTTGGAGATGGTGGTTCCGATACCCAACAGTTTTGATAGCTTAACTTTGTTTAATTTATTATTTTAATGTCTTAGCTTGTTTTTTATGAAGATATTTTGCTCCTTTCAGCATTTTGGCCGAAGTTTTGATGGAATTAGGTGGTTGATTCACTAGAATGATGATGGAGCACAATAGAATTTTAGAAGAAATATATGCAGTTTATAGTTTTTAAACATCACATTTGTTACTTTGACAAAGTATTTCGATAGAACATTTAGTTATTATTGTTCTTCGGATAATATGGTTTATGTAAAAATTGAATTATAATATTTTATTAGAGATTTTAAGGTTTATATTTTATATGTTATTTGAAATTAAGCAAGTGCTTACATATAACAAAATAAATAAAAATAAATTTGTAACAAAAAAAATCAAAATCTCTACAAAAAAGAAAACAATTATTGAACATTGTCTATAACATATTAGACAACACGCATTACATGTTGTCTTTAACAAAATACACGTTGTTTAAGATACTATAGACGACGTGTTTTACGCGCTACCTTTAGCCAAGAAAGCTTTTTCTATTAAATGAAAGACAACGTCTTTTGCGTGTTGTCTTTAGCTGAGAAGTCGTTGTCGATTACACGATAGACAACGCGTTCTACACGTCGTCTTTAGCCATTCCAGCGTTGTCTATGTCAACAAAAACGACACAGATTACATGTTATCTTTAGTCGTGTAAGCGTTGTCTATGCCAAGTTAGACAACGCGTTTTACACATCGTCTTTAACCGCCCCCTAATAGACTACACTGCTGTAAAAAGCGCTCAATTTTGTAATAGATGATGCAGAATCTACATGTGATACCCCGACCCTTTTGCTAAATTATAAATTATAATTTTAGTAAATGATTTCGAATTAATATTATTGAATATTAATCATGTGAGCATGTTTGCATGTTATGCCGTTATTTTATTGCAGGTTGTCTTACTCGAGCCGATGCATCATAGCAAGTGATGTTATAATGAGTGTATAACACAGTTTGAGTTTTAATACTAAAGTGTCGAGTTATATGATAATGAATGAACGTTATTGCATTGAGTTTTGTTTGCCAAAACCTTGAACACCCTAAGCCGAAAGATCTTATATCATCCTGGAAAGGTGAATGTCGTAGCTGATGCCTTAAGCCGAAAGATCTATCTTCCAACCAAGCAAGAGCAGTTGATCAAGGAGTTTGAGAAGATGAACTTAGAGGTGGTGGATCCTTCCAACACCACTCAAGGGATTTTAGCATCCTTAGTGGTTCGACCCCTAATTCGTGATCGAGTTTGTGAGGCACAAGTTGACGATCCTTTCTTATGCAAAATGAAGAAAAGAGCATTGGAGGGTTCTATTCAGGGATTTGCTGTTGCAAGTGATGGCACGCTACTCTTTGAGGGAAGGTTGTGTGTGCTGAAAAATGAAGAGCTCAGAAGGGAGATTCTTGAAGAAGCCCATAATACACCGTATTCTGTGCACCCAGGAGGCACGAAGATGTTCAAAGACTTGAAGATGGTATTCTGGTGGAGAAATATGAAGAGGTCGATTGACCAATTCGTATCGAAGTGTATCACTTGTCAACAAGTGAAAGCCGAGCATCAACGCCCTTCTGGATTGTTGAACCCACTCGAGATTCCCGAGTGGAAGTGGGAACACATTGCAATGGACTTTGTGGTAGGATTACCTCCGTCAGTTAAAGGTCATCATGCAATTTGGGTTGTTGTCGATAGGTTGACCAAGTCTGCTCATTTTCTTCCGGTGAAGATGACGTTTAGCATGGATCGATTAGCTCAGATATATATCGATGAGATAGTACGTCTTCACGGCATTCCTGTGTCGATAGTGTCAGATCGTGACACAAGGTCTACGTCCAAATTTTGGCGAAGTCTGCAAGAAGCTATGGGAACTCAGTTGAAGTTTAGCACAGCGTATCATCCTCAATCCGATGGTCAGTCTGAGCGGACCATTCAGACATTGGAGGACATGCTCCGTGCATGTGTTCTCGATTTTGGTGGAAGTTGGGAGAGCCACTTGCCACTTGTGGAGTTTGCTTATAATAATAGTTTCCAAGCGTCTATTGGAATGGCACCGTACGAGGCTTTGTATGGGAGAAAGTGCAGATCTCCTATTCATTGGGATGAAGTGGGAGAACTTCGACTCTTAGGCCCCGAGATTGTTGAGAAGACAGTGGAAGTAATTGAGAAGATAAGAAGAAGAATCAAGGTAGCTCAAGATCGTCAGAAATCCTATGCCGACGTAAAGAGAAAGGATGTGAGCTTTGAGATTGGTGACAAGGTATTCTTGAAAATTGCACTAATGAGAGGAGTGGTTAGGTTTGGGAAGAAGGGTAAGTTGCAGCCACGTTATGTGGGACCGTTCGAGATTCTAGAGAAAATAGGTGATGTTGCCTATCGCCTAGCACTATCTCCGGATTTGGCGGGTGTGCACGATGTTTTCCATGTGTCGTTGCTAAGAAGATATGTGTCTAACCCTAGTCATGTCATTTCATATGGCACGGTACAAGTTTCTAAGGACTTGACGTATGAAGAAGTCCCAGTTGCTGTGTTAGATAGAAGAGTTCATACTCTTCGAACCCGTGAGGTTCCTTTAATAAAAGTGCAGTGGAGTCGGCACGGACCTGAAGAGGCCACTTGGGAGAAAGAAGTTGATATCTTAGCTCGATATCCAAATGTAACAGAAATGTTAGATTAATTTCGAGGACGAAATTTTTAAAAGTTGGGGAGATTGCGATACCCCGACCCTTTTGCTAAATTATAAATTATAATTTTAGTAAATGATTTCGAATTAATATTGTTGAATATTAATCATGTGAGCATGTTTGCATGTTATGCCGTTATTTTATTGCAGGTTGTCTTACTCGAGCCGATACGTCATAGCAAGTGATGTTATACTGAGTGTATAACACAGTTTGAGTTTTAATACTAAAGTGTCGAGTTATATGATAATGAATGAACGTTATTGCATTGAGTTTTGTTTACCAAAATCTTGAACACCCTAACGCTGAGTTGATCGGGGGTCTCGCTGAGTCAAAATAGAAGCGGGGTTGTTTTGGTCTCGCTGAGTTGATCGGGGGTCTCATTTTAAAATGGAGTTAAAAATGTCCGGGAGTCAAAATAGAAGCGGGGTTGTTTTGGGCACGCCGTGCGCCCGCGGGGCCGGGCGCGGTCGCGGGAGACTGCGCGCCCGTGGGGCTGGCGAGAGACGCGCGCCCACGGAGGACTGCACGCTCGCGGGGAGCGTTGGCCGAGAGATGGGTTCTGCGGTCGCGGGGGTTGCACGGTCGCGCGGGTCCGGGAATTTTCCTTCCGGATTTCTACCTATAAATACCACACTTATTCATTTCATCTTCATTTTCTCCACTTCCATTTGGGCGATTTCCTTCATCTCTCTCAAGAAACTCTTCATCTTTTGAAGTAGATTCTTCCATCATCATCCATCAACAAAGGTAACCTCTACACCTCTCCTTCTTGGGGATTAAACACTCATTTCTTGTTGTTTTGAAAACTAGGGTTTGTTATCCAAATTTGAGGATTTTCGATTTTGTTGATCTGCTTGCTTTGACATCTCAAACATATGGTTTATTTACCTCCTTGAGGCTATATGTGAAGTTATATCGAATTCCTATGGTTCATTGTTGCTAGGGTTTGGGTTTTTGCCCTAATTTCCCTTTATTTTGTTGATGATTGTATGGAGATGTTATGAGGGTTGTATGGGGTTGAGTTTCATATATGTTAGAGCCCTAGGGTGAAGATGTTTGTATTTGAAATGTTGGGTCTAAAGGATTTAAAATGGGTTATGAGCATGTGGTTTAAATGTGTGTCCGTAACATGTTCGATCAAATGATTCAAAGAGCTTTAATGTGTATTTTGAGCCCAAAATCATAGTATGATCTTGTATATCCATGGTTGTGTATGTGAAAATGTTTGAAGATTTTAAGGCAAAGTATAGCATGAGTTTGGTCTAAATTATGATTTAATTAAATAACTCGACGTCTAAAATGAAAAGAGAATTGAAAGGTGCTAGGTGACGTGTTGGGGCTCGAGGTGGACAACTTGTGGGCGGCAAAGGAGTATTTCAAAGGTTGAGAAATTGTGAAAGCGTTTCATAAGGTGGGGTAACTCTAAACTGTGAACACGTGTAAGGTTATAGTTACTGTTGTGCTTTGATTGTATATGTATGAAGGGTCTTCGGACCGGTGAATGAAAGAGATCCTTCGGGGTCGACAAAGAGACCCTTCGGGGCAGAGATCCTTTGGGATCGAATATAGACCTGTTAATGTCCTCCCTGGGGGGTAGTATGTCTACGGGCATCCCTACAGGGCCAAAGATGTTCATTAATGGGGGCATCATGATGTTTAGACCCTACGGGGTTGAGGCTAGTCTCCACAAAGTAAAGAAAAGTCCATATGTTATATTTTCACTTGTGCAATTAGCTATAACTGTTTACAGTGTTCCCCACTGAGTATGTTGTTAAATACTCACCACATTCATTCAATGAATTTCAGGTTGAGGAGTCGGAGCCCGAGTAGGAGCGTTGTGAACACAAGAGAACCCCACAAGCTTGTGTTTATCCTTTGCATGCTCTTCTTTTTGAAAATACTTATATTATTATTATTATTATTACATTGATCACTTTTTTTGCTTATGATCAATGATTATTGGGGATGGGAATAGCCCGATCTTTTGTAGATTATGATGTGTATAACTTGATATTATGCCAAACAATTTAAAGGCGGGTCGTTCGACCTTGGAGCCTATTATGTATGAAGTATGTTGTTGAACCTTTATACATATGTTAAAATTTAGGATGGTAGACGGACGGGTTGAGTAAGACCTATGAGCCCGATACGTTAGATGATTGCATGGTTGGTGTGGATGGGCTTATGCAATGCTTCCGTTAAATACTATGTTGTGTGACAAAATGATTATGATAGATTGCATGCTTAATAGGACAAAAATTTATATTGGAAATTATGATGCCTTACCTCATCATGCTTAATAAGCACATAAAATATGTAAGCAAATTGTATGTAAGTGATGTGGCCAAACCGAGTAGTTTGGGGCGTTACACTACATCATCTATAACTGTTTTTCTTGTAGTGATGGCACATCATTCTCAAATACCATTAACAAAGCACAAAAAAAAGTATTGAATTTATAATAGAAATTAAAATAAATTATTATATATATATATATATATATCTAAATATTATTAACTTAATTGATACATTTGATTGATATCTAGTTTACACATGAGAATTGAGCACTCATTTAAAAGAGAGACACATATATATGATTTCATTTTATTGTAGATAGATTTAAATTACTTGTGAGATTGTTAAAATGAAGATTATATCATCTATTACAATTTTGTTATATCCACTCTCTTGTATCACATTATCAATAATGTTTTGATATAAAAAATAAAAATTATTATAGTATAATCAACAATAATTAATAGTTATAGATAAAAAATATTTTTTTAAAAAATCATATACCATATATAATTATAGACTAATCAACCCTGATAGTTAAAATAATTGTAAAAGTAAACTCTAAATAACAACGATAAATTAAAATTGAACTAAATCACCAAAAGATATATGGAATTAAAGAAAAAATAGAAGAAAAACTAATAAATTCAAAATTGGACACAAAGTGAGATATAAAAAGTGGACTAGAGGATTCCAGGTGGTTGTAATGGGTATAATTTTTTTATGCGTCTCCTATATTCCATTTTTTGTTAATTACTCCATCCGTTTCTTTATAATTGTTGTTTTTTAACTAAATTATTTTGTGTCAAAATGTTTGTTATTTTATATATTTTCACACTTTCTTTTCCAATTTTAACCCTAAAAATATATGGAGAGAGAAAATGTTGTCTTTTTTTTAGAAAAATATAAGTAAATAAGATTTTATGTCATATACAAGACATGTATATATTCGTACATAAAATTAATTATTAATTCTAGATAAAAAAAAATTCAAATGATAATCAAAACAAAACGGATGTAGTATAACAACTTGACTATACATAGGTTTCTGCTATACTTTAATCATTTTACATACCATATTAGCGTAACAATTTTCGTCATTAATGTAGTACACAAAAAGAGAGAGATCATTAATCATTTCGCATACCATATTAGGATTAATACTAGCTATTTTCTTAAATGGGCTTGCACACAATTAAGAATTAATTAGATCATCTACATCGTATATATATATGTCACTATAATATTTTTAGCATCTACAAAATTTTCAATTTTAATTTATAAGTTTTGAATTTTATTTACGAGCAAGCATTTTAGAATTAATTTTTAATAGAAGATTTTGTGTGGATTGTATATATATAATTGACCTTTAATTCACCAACTCGAGTGGGACTATAAAAAAATTATACCATAAATTTATATTTCATATAATTAATTATGAATATATTCCACGTCAGTATGCAATAATAAAATAAAATAAACTACATTATTATAATTGAAATAAAATTACCAAAGATTGTGTGTGAAATAAAATAGTTTTTTTAAAAAAAATAAATAAATAAATTGGTTGATGCATGGTGAGTGTTCATGACCCCCCTATATAAATACATGGACCTCGGGTTATCTTCTTCATCAACAACTAAGCATTCACTTTCACTATCAGTGAGAGTGTGTGTGTGTGTGTGTGTGTGTGTGTTTTCCCCCCTTCTCTATAGGTAAGAAAACTTAATGGATTTCAGCATCGGCAGTACGGATTCAAGTTGGTGGGTATTCAGCCTTCCCGCATTCCTTGGGTCGAAGACTCTTCTGGATGAATATGCAATCATCGCAATACTGTTATCTTTCACCTTCATTGCTCTTTTGACGTGGGCATTTTCCCAAGGTGGAACGGCATGGAAGAATGGTAGGAACAACAATGGCGCGGTGGCGATCCAGGGCCCACGGGGGCTTCCGATTTTTGGGAGCCTTTTCACTCTCAGTCGTGGGTTGGCTCACCGTTCCTTAGCCGCGATGGCTAAGGCTCACAATGCCAAGCAGCTGATGGCATTCAGCTTAGGGTCAACGCCGGTGGTGGTTGCGTCAGACCCTCAGGTGGCTAAAGAAATCCTGACATCTCCCGACTTCGCTGACCGCCCAATCAAGCAGTCGGCTCGCAGCCTGATGTTTAGCCGCGCCATTGGATTCGCTCCCAATGGCACCTACTGGCGTCTTCTCCGCCGCATCGCCGCCTCCCACCTCTTTGCACCCCGACGCGTTGCAGCACACGAGCACGGCCGCCAGCAAGACTGCACTGTCATGTTAAAGAACATGGAGAAGGAGCAGAAGCTTAACGGAGCTGTGTGTTTAAGGGACCACCTCCAAGCTGCAGCATTGAACAACATCATGGGAAGCGTTTTCGGGAAACGTTATGACCCAAAGGAAGACGGCGAGGAGTTAACAGAACTTAAAGAAATGGTGAGAGAAGGTTTCGAGCTTTTGGGTGCCTTTAACTGGTCCGATTACCTGTCGTGGCTGTCATACTTCTACGATCCTGCCCGCATTGTGGATCGATGTGAAGCCCTTGTGCCCCGAGTTAGGAAACTCGTCTCCGACATTATTGAACAACATAAACTTAAGAATCAGAACCAGAATGATGTGTCTGATGCTGCTGATTTCGTCGACGTGTTGCTCTCCTTGGATGGTGAAGAGAAGTTGAATCAAGATGATATGATCGCAGTTCTGTGGGTAAGTAAATTTCACAAAACCCTAAATAGTTCATAAACCCTAACCATAAGAGATTTTTAATTTGAAAACTAATTGATGAGATTTTTTTATTGTTGTTGTTGATTAATTATATAGGAAATGATATTCAGAGGAACGGATACAACTGCATTGTTGACGGAGTGGATAATGGCAGAGCTGGTGTTGCACCCTGAGGTACAAACCAAGATGCGTGAAGAGCTAGCTAGGGTTGTGGGGAGCCACCGGGGCCTCTACTGTCGTGGGCCCGTCTCTCGACTGCAGACGTCACTCTAAGCAACGGAATGGTGGTTCCCGCCCAAACTACAGCCATGGTGAACATGTGGGCCATCACCCACGACCCAGCAATATGGGCACAACCGCTCGAGTTTAAGCCGGAAAGATTTGTGGCGGCGTTGGGTGGAGAAGAAGTAGATGTTCGTGGTCGTGATATGAGGCTTGCGCCTTTTGGGGCTGGACGGAGGGTTTGCCCTGGGAAGAATTTAGGAATGTCGACGGTGGAGCTTTGGGTGGCGAAGTTGGTGCAGCAGTTCCAATGGGCGGAGGACAAGGCTAATCCGGTGGATCTCAATGAGCTTCTCAAGTTGTCTTGCGAGATGAAGTACCCGCTGGTTGCCGTCGCCAAACCTAATATCATTCCAAATTAAGATCATTTTCGTTTTAATGATATGGCAACATATATGATCCAATAGCTCACCATTAGTTTGCTTTGGTTTTTCTTTTCTGCTTCTTCTTCTTATTTATTTTTTTATTTTTTAATAAGTGTGGGATTCATGTATGTTGTCATCCTATATATATATATATATATATATATATATATATATTGTGGTTTGATGTTTTGCCTACTCTATTGAGGGTTATAAGTAAAATGAAAATAAAAAATCAAATTGAGTACTATTTCTTTTAGTTCTATGCTTTCGTAATTAGATTTATCTTTGGTTTCTCATGATTTTGTTAATGCGTTTACCTTTAGGAAAGGTAAGTTGGTTTAATAGGTAATACTATAATATAATTAATGTATAGCTTAGGTAAACTACACGATTTATAAATGAATCAAAGATTACAAAAATATACCCCAATCACATATTTCAAAAATTATACCATAATCTAATATTAAAAAGTATCCCCCTTTTTATCATTCTTTATACACATTATGTATTTAAACAATACTATATACGTTGTCATACCATTTCACTAAATTAAATAAGATATACCTACATTCACTGGGTAACACCCCAAAATCAAATTTTGGGACCAACCTTTTAGTTTTAGGGCCAAATTAATATAGTAAATCATTTTATTTTTAAAAAAGAGCCAAGTATTGAGCTTTTGAGCCCATTTACAATTAAATATATTAATGGCCCCAGTTGCGAGTGCCATATGAAGGAACGTAATATACGATAGTGCTTGATAAACCCTTGTTTTTTAATGGTTTTCATGCATTTTGAGGTCTAGTTGGATGGTAGTTGATGAGCATTGCATGTGTATATTAACAAGTTGCGCATAGTTTTCTATATTTTGTGCAGTGTCACGTATTTGCTCATTTTAAAGGGATTTGATGTTATTTATTTTATGAGACTCAATTGAGGTTGAAAACTACCTAAGAAGATAGATGATCGAGTGAGGAGCGTGCTGCAACTTGTTCGGTATTTTATTTCACCTAAAATACTGCTCGCAAGAGAACAAGGTAAATTATAATAAAATAACGGTGAGCAAGGTCGTATCCACAGAGACTAGCTATGTAATGCAGCTAAGTACCCAATCCTATTGTCCTACTTTATCTAGAAAACTGAATAAAAGGTTGATTTTAATAAACTAAATGCTGTAAAATAAATAAATAAATCAAGCACAAAAAACTGGATAATCAGATGAAGAAACGGATCCTAGGGTGTTGATACTAAATGGATTTTTCGATTCTTAGATAATTTATTAAACCAATTTAATCCTAGGGTGTTGATACTAAATGGATTTTCCGATCCTAGGGTGCGCGATTTTTCTAGCATTGTCGGGCCTCTTACTGAGCTAAGTAAGAAGGATCGTAAGTTTGAGTGGGGTAAAGCACAGCATGAAGCATTTACACGTTTGAAGCATCTTTTATGTTATGCACCTGTTTTGTATTTATCTAATTTTGATAAGATTTTTGAGATTGAATATGATGCCTCTGGGATATGTATTGGTGTTGTTTTGATGTAGGAACAACATCATGTCGCCTACTTCAGTGAGAAATTAAACGGTGCAGCTTTGCGTTATTCTACCTATGATAAAGAGTTGTACGCATTGAAGAGATCATTGGAGACGTGGCAGCATTATCTGTGGCCAAAGCAGTTCGTGATTCACATGGACCATGAGAGCTCAAAGCATTTGAAAGGGCAGCAAAATCTGAATAAGAGGAGAGCGAGATGGGTTGAGTTCATCGAGTCCTTTACATACGTCATCAAATACAAGAAAGAAAAAGAGAACGTTGTAGCCTATGCCCTATCTCGACGGTACACGTTGCTGAACTTGATGCATGCTAAAATGCTTAGTTTTGAGTCGATTAAGAGTCTATATGCATGTGATCCATTCTTTGCTTCAATTTTTGATGAGTGTTCGAAAAAGTCTAAGTCTTTTGATGGGTTTTACGTGCATGATGGATTTTTATTTCGTAGTTCTCAGTTATGCATTTCTAGTTGTTCTATGCGTGAACTACTTGTGTTAGAATCACATGCAGGAGGTTTAATGGGTCACTTTGGTGTGAATAAAATATTAAGCATGTTGCATGAGCATTTTTATTGGCCGCATATGAGAAGAGATGTTGAGCATGTGTGTAGTAGATGTGTTACTTGCCATAGATTTAAGTCTACTTTACATCCATTTGGTTTATACACGCCCATGCCCGCCCCTAGTTCACCTTGGATTGATTTGTCTATGGATTTTATCTTAGGTTTACCTAGGTCTAGATCGGGTAAGGATTCTGTTTTTGTGGTTGTTGATCGTTTTTCTAAAATGGCGCAATTCATTGCATGTAGAAAAACTGATGATGCTGTGCATATTGCCAATCTGTTCTTTATGCATGTAGTTAGATTGCATGGTATTCCTAAAACTATTGTTAGTGATAGGGATTCCAAGTTTCTTACACATTTTTGGGGTAAGTTAGGAACTAAGTTGTTGTTTTCTACTGCATGTCATCCAAAAACCGATGGTCAAACTGAGGTTGTGAATCGCACTTTAGGCACACTACTTAGATCTTTAATTAAAAATAATCTGAAGTCTTGGGAAGAGTGATTATCTTACGCTAAATTTTCATATAATCGTGTGGTACATTCTTCTACTAATATGTCTCCTTTTGAGGTTGTTTATGGGTTTAATCCGTTAACGCGTACTGATTTGTTACCTTTACATGTTGCGCATCTAACAAGTGTTAAAGGTTTGAGATGAGCTGAGCAAGTCAAGGAGATGCATGAGAGAGTGCGTGCTCGCATTGAGCACAAAGGGAAGCACATAGCCGAATCCAGAAACGTGCGACGCAAACAAGTGATATTTCAGCCCGGAGATCGCATTTGGATTCATCTGATTCTCGGACGGTTTCCAAATCTGAGAAAGTCCAAGTTGTCACCACGTGGAGACGGTCCTTTTATAGTTCTGAGTCGTGTAAACGACAATGCTTACCGCATTGATCTTTCCGGTGAGTATAAATGTTCTTTAACTTTCAATGTTGCTGATTTATCTCCGTTTGTTGCAGATGAGTTCGATTAAGATAATGATCCAAATTTGAGGACGAATTCTCTTCAGCAGGGGGGAATGATGAAGCCATGCAAGGAATTGAAGGCCTTGAACCCGAGCTGCAATTCAAAGGTTCAATGACGCGACTTCGAGTGAAGAAATTGCAAGGTTATCTACAAGTGTTGATTCGCAAAAAGTTCGAAGAATTGGAAGATGCGAAGGGCAGCCATATGTTAGTTAATTCATTAACTAATAAAGATCAAGATCACACCATGGAGAATATAACTTGAATAGTTGAAGAAGAGAGCAAGAAGAAGTGCACGTGTGCATGAAGTAGTCGACGTGCATGGAGCTGTTTTTCGGCCCTTAGTCCAATTAATTAAGGGTTGCTTTTTATCTAGACTATATTATTTATTTAATTAATTTATAATATAGTTTAGATCAGTTTTTTATTTAATTTTATGTGTAATTTTCGTTCATGATAGTATAGGTTTGACTAGAATTGTATTTAAGGCAATTTCCTACCTTGAATTAAATTCTAGTTTATGTATTTTTCTAGTATAGTTAGAAATCCTTTTGGATCAGATTTTTACGGCATTTTGTTCATTATTTTCGTGCATTATGAGCCCTATAAATAGGGGAACCATGTCACATTGATATTTTAGACATTATTGATTAAATTTGCCTTTGCATTCAATTTGTGTCTCAACCGTTTAAAGCTTTTGATTATTTTCCTCGAAAATACTCATTCTTGAAGCCTAGCAAACTTTGAGTCTTAAAGGTAACGTTCTAATTCACACGAGGAATTAGGGTGAACTCTCTATGAAGAACAACTTAGAGATTCGTTTTCATCGTACAAGATACGTCGGGGATTAATCAGGTTGTAATTCACAACACCATCATCGACCAGCCCTCATCATCAACGTCCTACACCTCCATCAACATTCGTATCATCCTTCAACACTCCAAGATCGATCGTGAGCTGTCCAACAAAGTTCGAGGTCGATTTCATAGACGTAACTGTGTTCTACACCGTAAACCATAAGTTATCATTTTCCTTAACATATCCTATCTTCCCTAGCCATTCTTAACCCTTAATTCTCATCCCAAATACCTCATCCTTCCAGCCATAATTCACGCCCAAATCAACCCCTTTTTGTTGGATTTTGTGTGTCATTTTTGTGTCGTAGTCTAAATATCGTAATTAAGTCTAGATTTGTTCGTACCAATATTTTGAGTTGTATTTCATTTATTTCAGTTTATATATTTTATTTGAGTCATTAGAATAGGATTGAATCCTTCCAAGTTGACGTGTTCAATCTAGAAGTCTTCCGCGCGTTTTTTGTATCCTGTAAAATTATCCGGGTTACATCAGCAGGCCAGGATGGAGTCCCTGCTTGAGCGCATTCTCAAACAGCAGCTGCCGGATAGTGCTGGTGGCGGATCTAGAGGGTCTGGTAGCGGTTCCGGACAGTCAGATGGTGAGAAGGGCATATAGTTGTACTATATATATATTTATGCTACAATTTTGATATTTATTTATATGTATTATACATTTTCGTATTAAATTATGTGCACTTATATATATATATATATTAGTTTTATGATCTTTTATTATATTTGTGTACAAATAAATATTTAAAAAGCAAAAGGAATTAAAAAAACCGAATTAAAAAAAATTGAATTAAAAAAATAAATTAAAAATAAAAAAAATAGCGACGGAAATGTTCCGTCGCCCGATTTTTTTTATTTTATGAATTAAATTATTTTTTTATGTGGCGAAGAACTGTTCCGTCGCCTTATTGGTCGCCCCCAATTTCGCGATAATTTATGATGACACTTTAAGGCGACAGACTATACCGTCGCTAAGTCCGTCGCAATATTTGGCGATGGAATATTCCGTCGCCTTTCCTTTTTAGCGACTAAATTTACGAGATGGACATTTTTCGTTGTCATTCCATCGCCCGATAAATTAGCGACGAAAATTGGGTATATGGCGACGGAAAATTCCGTCGCTATTCCGTGATTTTCTTGTAGTGGTGATTTGGAGAAAAGAGAGATTTGAGCAACTTCCTTTTTTGGTAAGAAAGGATCGGGAAGTAGATTTTCACCATCAATTTAATTTATTGCGCTTCTCTTTTAGAAACTTTACAAATGGAATATAGATTAGGGATTTTGGGACCCTAAAAATGGGATTTGGATTGAGTATTTTTGAGAAATTATTGAAGAAAGAAAAACTTAAGTCAATTGGGTTTGTAGTCGGAGTCTTCGCAGGTGATTTGGGAGTTTTAAAATGTTCGTCTCCTTCCATCTTCCTCCGTCAGTTACATGAGAAAAAAGGGATCAAATTGAGCCTTATAAAATAGTTGTAGAATCCCACCACCAACACCATTAGGTATAAGCCTGTCATACCTGCCTTGCCAAGTGTGGTTAACCTCCCCTGTGTGGTTTGCAGGCTATTACATAGGAGCGGGGTTTACCCAGTGCGCACCTCGGTAGCGGCTGCGGGCCGGGTTACCCTTCACAACAAAAAGAATGCATCTTTTCCCTTATTTTAACTATTAGGGTTGATTATTCTATAATTATATATGGTATATGATTTTTAAAAAAATTGTTTTTATATATATGGTTGATTATACTATATAGTAATTTTTCTTTTTATATCAAAACATTATTGATAGTGTGATACAAGAGAGTGGAATAACAAAATTGTAATAAATGATCTAATCTTCATTTTAACAATCTCACAAGTAATTTAAATCTAACTACAATAAAATGAAATCATATATATGTATCTCTCTTTTAATGAATGCTCAATTCTCATGTGTAAACTAGATATCAGTCCAATGTATCAATTAAGTTAATAATATTTAGATATATATATTTAATCATTTATTTTAATTTCTATTATAAATTCAATACTTTATTTTTTTGTGCTTTGTTAATGGTATTTGGAATGGTGTGTATCACTACAAGAAAAACAGTTATAGACGAAGCAGATTCCGCATCATCTATTACAAAACTGAGCATTTTTACAGCGGTGTACGTAGTCTATTAGGGGTGGTTAAAGTTGAAGACATGTAAAATGCGTTGTCTATGTTGGCATAGACGACGCTTACATGGCTAAAGATAACATGTAATCCGCGTCGTCTATGTTGGCATAGACAATGCTCGAATGACTAAAGACAACATGTAGAACGCATTGTCTATCGTGTAATAGATAATGACTTCTCAGCTAAAGACAACGTGTAAAAGACGTTGTCTTTCATTTAATAGACAACGCTTTCTTGACTAAAGACAACACGTAAAACGCGTCGTCTATAGTATCTTAGACAACGTGTATTTTGTTAAAGACAACATGTAATATGTGTTGTCTAATATGTTATAGACAACGTGCAATAATTGTTGTCTTTTTTGTATAGATTTTGATTTTTTTTGTTACAAATTTATTTTTATTTATTTTGTTATATGCAAGCACTTGCTTAAATTTCAAATAACATATAAAATATAAAACTCAAAATCTCTAATAAAATATTATAATTCAATTTTTACATAAACCATATTATCTAACAACAATAATAACTAAATGTTCTACCGAAATACTTTGTCCAAGTAACAAATATGATGTTTAAAAACTATAAACTGCATATAAAATAATAAATTAAACAAAGTTAAGCTATCAAAACTTACACAATTTCATCAGTAACTTTGTCAATCCGTATAATCATAGACAAATTCAGCACATTCTGTACGAACTTCATTAATTTCTTGTTTCAAGCAATATCCTTCAGAAAACTAATAAATGAACAAAAAATATATAGCAATATATTAATTAAAAAACTAATTTGAAAATTATTTTATGATAAAAGAAACGTAACTATGAACAAATAACACTTACCACTATATGTTAGATGAGCTCTTATGGTTTTGACATTTATTGTTCTTAGATCTCCACATTTTACACAAGGGCAAGCATTGAATGCATTATGATCTTTCCCATTTTCAATTGAAAAGTTCAAGAAGGATTCGACTCCATCCTTATAGTTCTTTGATATAATCAATTCTTGGACATCCACAATTTATCCATCAAAGTCATCAATCTATTTAAAATACAAACACATAAGCGATTTACACTACACAAATGTTCTATCTAAAATAGTGCAATACTACTAAAAGTCAAAATCCTATATATAATCACCAAAAAGAAGCACAATACTATAAATTTTTCTTTTGTTGTTAATTTTTGTAGGAGAAAGGAAAAACCTTAATGCTTATGCATCATATAGACATTTTAAAGTTTAAACACAAGCAGCTAGCTGCAAAATACTAAGTATATTAGTTCAGTTGCATGAGAGTAAAATCTTTAAAGCAGAGCATAATGCATATGAATGCTGGCTTCGATTGAATGGATTCTATGAAACCCAAAAGATTATATACTACATAAATTAATTGCTCCACACATGTACTACGTGTGTGTTATGTGTGTAAATTATATATCGCATGTTATCAACAATTCTATTTATTATTATGTACCATTTCAATGATTATAATATTATAATTTCTTAAATTTCAGCCAGAAATAATTCATTGCTTGTTTTGTAACATGTTATTGCTTTTCAAATACAATTTCATTGCATGATGCGTAACAATTTGTTTTTTTTTTAAATAGTATATATGATGACAATTGATGCTTTGTTAAGTGTTGTTTGTTACTTATTTATGAGAAAATAATCGCTTATCCATAGAATTTTAAAAAAATTACAATGACGAGATATCTAATCATTACTTATGTAGAATCAATACATTGCTTACAAAACACTAAATTATTGCTAAATTCATATCGATAGCCTTATGAATTATGGATTTTTTTTAAAAAAAATCATAAATAGTTCATTGCTTCTATTGTGACATTTTGTTGCTTCTCAAATACCATTTCATTGCACAATGTGTAAATTTTTTATTTTTAAACAAATAATATATGATGACAATTTCTAAATGATTCATAACAATCAACAAATAAAAAATGAATTAATTAATTTGAACACAAAAAATAACTCATTATTTTTAGCACAACAAAAAAAAATACAAAAAATACTAAAAATATATATTAAATGAATCATAAAAGATAAGAAATATATATAAGCAGTGTTGGTGGATGATAAAAATTGTGGTGAATGAAACTAAAAAATGAAGAACTCTCATAAAAACTGTACAGAAGATAAAACAGATAAAAAAAAATTCAACAGAATAAACATAAAATCACGTGGTAGTGGAAGAGAGAAATAATGAAATAAAAATAAATGTAGATATGGTTTGACCCATTATTTTAGGATTGAATTATCATAACACTATGATACCCATATATAATTAAAAAATTATAATTAAAAAATATTAAATCTCAATGTAAATATGTACAATTAAATTTGATAGATCTGACGGCTGTAGATAGTTCCTATTTCTCACTCAAAGATGCATTCTCATTTGAACCAAATTATATATATATATATATATATATATATATATGGACCAAACTTGGTGTGAGAACGGGCTTGTTTAGTGTAATTTTAGTGTTTTTCTTATTTTATTTTGGTGCTAAAACATTTAGCACCAAAATACAATAAGAAAAACATTAAAAAATAGCATCAAAATATATGAAGAAAATCACTAAAATTATAGTAAACAAGCATTGTTCTCACGTTCCTACACGAAGCTGCATTAGTCCTCATTTGAACCAAATTATCTCTCTCTCTCTCTCTCTCTCTCTCTCTCTCTCTCTCTCTCTCTATATATATATATATATATATATATATATATATATATATATATATATATATGGGTAGGTTATAATGGATACTAGTTATTGACGTGAGAACTATGAACAATACTTATTTACTATGATTTTTTCGCTTATCTTATTGTATTTTAGTTATATTAGCATTTGTATTAAAATATAACAAGATAAGCTATAAATTTTCTTAATATAATTATACTAAAATACAATACGATAAACAACAAACCGTAATAAATAAACACCGCTCCTAGTTCTCGCACCAATAACTAATACCTATTTGAACCTAATCTCTCACACACACACATTAAATTTTATGTCATACCAAGACCCTTAAAAACAAATCCTTAAATGTGAATCGCTCTCCATGCTCCTTGAACTTAAATAAAACCAATCTTCTTTATGATCTTAAAAATATTAAAGCAATATATTTTAATTTCAATACACAATAAGAAGATAGGCGTATAATTTCAATTTAATGTAGATAGATTTAAATAACTTGTCAGATTGTTAAAATGTTTGTGTAGAAAATTTTCCATCAATATAACTACCTTTGTATTACATGATTTTTATAACAACTGACCGGCCATGTATAGATTTGTGCTATAAGTACTTTAATAATTTCACATTCCATATCAGCATAACCGATTTTCTTAATTAATATACACGAAAAAGTGAGATCCTTAATCATTTCGCCTACCATATTAGGATTACTAGCTATTTTCTTAACTAGGTCGTACACAATTCAGAGTTAGATCCTCCGCAACATCATCTATCAATATAATATTTTTAGCTTCTATAAAATTTTCAATTTTAGTTTAAGTTGTAGGTTTTATTTAAGAGCTAGTAGTTTAAAATTAATTTTTAATAGAAGATTTTTGTGGATTACATATGTTTAATTTGATCCTTAATTCATCAATCTTTAGTGGGATACGATCATCATGCAAAAATTTATGTTTTATATAAGTAATCAATATATTCCACGTAATCGTGCAATAATAAAATAAAATACGTTAATATAATTTAAATAAAATTAATTACCAAAGATTGCGTGTGAAATAAAGTAGAGTTATTTTTATTTATTTTATTTTATTTTTTGAAAAGTTTGACGCATGATGAGTGTTCATGATCCCCTATATAAACACCTCAGTCTTCTCTTATTCATCAACAACTATATTTCACTTTCACCCTCAGCGAGTCACTCACTCTCTCTCTCTCTCTCTCTCTCTCTCTCTCTCTCTCTCTCTCTCTCTCTCTCTCTCTCTCCAGAGGTCATAAAAATTAATGGATTTCAATATTGGTAGTACGGATTCAAACTGGTGGGTATTCACCCTTCCAGCATTCCTTGGGTCAAAGACTCTTCTGGATGAATATACAATCATCGCAATACTCTTATCTTTCAGCTCCATTGCACTTCTAACATGGGCCTTCTCCCAAGGCGGAACAGCATGGAAGAATGGCCGAAATAGCAATGGTGCAGTGGCGATCCGGGGACCAAGGGGGCTTCCGATTTTCGGGAGCCTCTTCACTCTGAGTCGCGGGTTGGCTCACCGTTCCTTAGCCTCAATGGCTAAGGCCCACAATGCCAAGCAGCTGATGGCATTCAGCTTAGGCTCGACGCCAGTGGTTGTTGCGTCCGACCCTCACGTGGCTAAAGAAATCCTAACATCTCCCAACTTTGCTGACCGCCCAATCAAGCAATCGGCTCGCAGCCTAATGTTCAGTCGTGCCATCGGATTCGCTCCCAACGGAACTTACTGGCATCTTCTTCGCGGCATTGCTGCCTCCCACCTCTTCGCACCCCGACGTGTTGCTGCACACGAGCATGGCCGTCAACAAGACTGCGCCTCCATGTTGAAGAACATCGAGAAAGAGCAGAAGCTTAACGGAGCTGTGTGCTTGAGGGAACACCTCCAAGCTGCGGCATTGAACAACATCATGGGCAGCGTTTTTGGGAAACGTTATGACCCGAAAGAAGACAGCGAGGAGTTAATAGAGCTTAAAGAAATGGTGAGAGAAGGTTTTGAGCTTTTGGGTGCCTTCAACTGGTCTGATTATCTCTCATGGTTGTCATATTTCTATGATCCTTCCTGCATTGTTGATCGATGTGAAGCCCTCGTGCCCCGAGTTCAGAAACTCATCTCCGGAATCATCGAACAACATAAACTTAAGAATCAAAACCTAAATGATGTGTCCGATGCTGCTGATTTCGTCGACGTTTTGCTTTCCTTGGATGGTGAAGAGAAATTGAATCAAAATGACATGATCGCAGTTTTGTGGGTAAGTAAATTTCACAATACCCTATTTACTTCATAAATCCTAACCCTAACTCTAAGGCCTTGTTTACTTTGGATGATAGGGATATCCCACTAATGCAAGGCTAAAATTATACAAAGTTTTGTTGAAATGAATGTGTATAACACAAACATTTACATATTTTTCCTTGGGAATAAGGACTAATTGAAGGATTCATATCCTTTCATAACAAGTGGGTTATGAGTTATCCTTCATCTCCTTCATTTTATTCATATGTTTATATATTTTATCACACCATATATTTCATGTTTTGTAAATTTAACTTTAAATTCATGGGATATCACACCCAATCCCATCCACCGAAGTAAACGAGCCCTAAGAGATTTGAAGTTTAAGAACTAATTGATGAGATTTTTTTGTTAATTAATCATATAGGAAATGATATTCAGAGGAACGGATACAACTGCATTGTTGACGGAGTGGATAATGGCAGAGCTGGTGTTGCACCCTAAGGTACAAACCAAGATGCGTGAAGAGCTAGCTAGGGTTGTGGGGAGCCGCAGCGTGACGGATGCTGACATGGCAAGGCTGCCTTACTTACAAGCAGTGGTGAAGGAGACGCTGAGGCTGCACCCACCGGGGCCTCTACTGTCGTGGGCCCGACTCTCGACTGCAGACGTCACTCTAAGCAATGGAATGGTGGTTCCCGCCCAAACTACAGCCATGGTGAACATGTGGGCCATCACCCACGACCCAGCAGTATGGGCACAACCGCTCGAGTTTAAGCCGGAAAGATTTGTGGCAGCGTTGGGTGGAGAAGAAGTAGATGTTCGTGGTCGTGATATGAGGCTTGCGCCTTTTGGGGCTGGACGGAGGGTTTTCCCTGGGAAGAATTTAGGAATGTCGACGGTGGAGCTTTGGGTGGTGAAGTTGGTGCAGCAGTTCCAATGGGCGGAGGACAAGGCTAATCCGGTGGATCTCAGTGAGCTTCTCAAGTTGTCTTGCGAGATGAAGTACCCACTGGTTATCGTCGCCAAACCTAATATCATTCCAAATTAAGATCATTTTCGTTTTAATGATATGGCAACATATATGATCCAATAGCTCACCATTAGTTTTCTTTGGTTTTTCTTTTCTGCTTCTTCTTCTTATTATTTTTTTATTTTTTAATAAGTGTGGGATTCATGTATGTTGTCATCCTATATATATATATATATATACAATATGGCCTTTTAGCCACTTAAAACTTTAAAAAAATTATTTAGCCACTAATTTTTAAATATAATTATTTTGTCCATATTTACTAAAATACCCATCATTTTAATATTTTTTATATTATTTGAATTTATTTAATTTTTAAAAACAACGCTCTCTCTCTTCCCTGTTCTCTTTCTCCTTTAGTCGAACCTCAAATCTGGAAAAAAAAAGCCAGCGGCGGGAGGTGGGGATGTAGGAGAACTCGTCGGTGATTTAGGGGTGGTTGCCGGTGAAGTTCGGCGAAGTCTTAATTGCACTCGGCGATGGTGAGTGAGAAACTTTCAACCCTTCAACAAATTCGCCGCGGTGGGCTCAATTCGAACAGAAAGGGGAGTAAAACTTTGTTGTAGACTTTCAGACAGAAGAGGAAGGGGTACAGTGTCGCCGGAAAAAATGGTGATGCGCAAGCTCCCGCGCGCAGCTCTTGCGCGTAAGCCCTCGCGCGCAACTCCGACATGCATGTTGTGCAGCTCCTGCGCGCAGCCCGACGCTTAGCCCCTACGTTCACGACGTGCAACCACCTACGCGCTCCCTCGACACGCAGCCCGGCGCGCAGCTACCTGCGCGCAGAATGGTGTTACCGAAAAAAAGTCCAAATCTCGCCGAAAAAAATGGTGTTCATCTATGCCCTCGTCGCACATGCCCGTCGCGCTTGCCCCGGCCCCGCTAGTTCCCTCCCATGCCCTCTCTCTCCCCTCCCCAGTCCCTCTCGATCGCCGGAGAAGATCCTCCTCCTTCACTTTTGTCTGCACTTGGTTGCTCCGCTCGCCATTGAACTCCGACGAGATGATGGTATTAGAGATGGTGACGCCGCAACGGTGAAGATGTTGTTGGAGAGTGGAAACGTGAGGTAGGGGTCGGTGTGGGTGTCGGTGGGGTGGCCTTGGAAGAGTGCCGAAGAAGTTGATGAACAGTAATTGATATAATATTTGTTCAATTTTTCTTTTTCTTTTTCTTTGTTTTCTTTTTTATTTTATAGATAAGGGTATTTTAGTCAAAAGTGGCTAAAATAAATATGTTTAAAAATAGGTGGCTAAAATAAGTTTTTTAAAGTTTTATGTGGCTAAATTTTTTTTTCGCTCATATATATATATATATATATTGGTTTGATGTTTTGCCTACTCTATTGAGGGTTATAAGTAAAATGAAAATAAGAAATCAAATTGAGTACTATTTCTTTTAGCTCTATGCTTTCGTAATTAGATTTATCTTTGGTTTCTCATGATTTTGTTAATGTGTTTACCTTTAGCAAAGGTAAGTTGGTTTAACAGGTAATACTATAATATAATTAATGTATAGCTTAGGTAAACTACACGATTTATAAATGAATCAAAGATTACAAAAATATACCCCAATCACATATTTCAAAAAGTATACCCTAATCTAATATTAAAAAGTATCCCCCTTTTTATCATTCTTTATACACATTATGTATTTAAACAATACTATATAGGTAGTCTTACCATTTCACTAAATTAAATAAGATATACCTGCATTCACTGGGTAACACCCCAAAATCAAATTTTGGGACCAACCTTTTAGTTTTAGGGCCAAATTAATATAGTAAATCATTTTTTTAAAAAAAGAGCCAAGTATTGAGCTTTTGAGCCCATTTACAATTAAATTTATTAATGGCCCCAGTTGCGAGAGCCAGATGAAGGAACGTAATATACGATAGTGCTAGATAAACCTTTGTTTTTCAATGGTTTTCTTGCATTTTGAGGTCTAGTTGGATGGTAGTTAGGGATGTCAAACGGGCCAGCCCGTCGGTTTCGGGCCAACCCTATCGGGTTATCGGGCTATTCGGTTCGGGCCATTTCGGGCTGAATTTTTTTCGGGTTAAAAAATCTTGGCCCTAACCCTAAAACTTCGGTTTTCGGGCTAGCCCGTCGGGCCGACATGTTTACGACAAAAGTTAAATGCAAGGATAATACTCTTTCAAATAGTAAGCTTCCATGTGCAATATTAGATCCAAAACCATAGGCAGTTCTATATCAAAATATGTCAAAATCCTCACATGATCTATGGTTCCATATTTCCATATCCAACAAATATATAAAACAGATTCTTAATCCAACAAATACATAATCTATGGTTCCATATCCATCGAATACATAAAAACATATTCTTAATCCAGCAAATACATAAAGTAAAAAATACATATCCAGCAAAATCCACACCATCAAGTTCAAAGAGTTGAAGTACTCTCTTTCTCTACATCAACAACATTTGAATCTTCTTCATCAACTTCAAGATCGATCTCATCATCAAAGTCTTCACCATCTATTAAAAAATAATAACATTAGAAAAAATGCAATAAAATGATTTAAAACTTTATAAATTATAATATATTATAATACCTGAACCATATCCATGCAACCAGTTACGTGTACAAATAAGAGCTTGCACTTTTTGAGGAAGAAGTCTATTTCTGTATTTGTTCAAAACATGAGATCCAATGCTAAAAGTAGATTCTGATGCTACCGTTGTAATTGGAATGCTAAGCACATCACATGCTAATCTAGCAAGGTCCCCAAAACGAGATTCTTGAGTTTTCCAGTATTCAAGCACATCAATAGCAGATGACTCATCCTCTTGATCTTCTTCCAAATATTTATCCAAAAATGACTTCGTATCACTAGTAGAACCTCTGTTTCGGTAGTTCTTGTAATCCTGCAACAACATATTCATATTATCATATATAAGTTAATGAATAAAATTAATGTAATTGAACTTATAAATGCATACTGAAAATTTGAAATAAAAAATAACTCACATCAAATACAACTGGGTCCAAATCCAATCCTCTTCCTTGTGCACCTTTTTTTGCTCCACCCGAAATTGCACATTTTTTTAATTGAGAACTAGAAGTGGAAGCTCCAGAATGTGATCCAACACTCCTCTTTTTATACTCATTATACAACAAGTACAATTTATTCTTCAAATTATTAACTTTGTCTTTGCTAGAAATAGGATCAAATTTTGAATAGCAATACTCCAACAGTTTCAGCTTCACCCTCGGATCAAAGACGGCTCCCATAGCAAGTATTTCACTATACTCCTCCCAATATTTGTCAAATTTTTCTTTCATCTCCACAACCATATTTCTCACAACTTCATCATCACTATATGAATGTTTTTCCAACAAGCATGCAATCTTCCAAACTTCCATAAAATACAAATTGGAAGTCGGGTAAGATGAACCAGATATCAAGGTAGTGATGGTATAAAATGGCTTCAAGAATTCACACATCTTTTCCCCTCTTACCCATTCTTCAGGTGATGGACATTGCTTATAAGATAAATCATCAAATTCAAGCAAAGTAAACACATTGCGATATTTAATCGCACTAGCAAGCATCAAATATGTGGAATTCCAACGAGTGGCCACGTCCAAGGAAACTGAAGATGTGATTTCAATGTCAGCTTTTTTAGCACATTCCCGAAACTTATTCATCCTTGCTTCTGATGCTTTTACATATTTGATACTTCCTCTAATTTTATCCAAAGCATCACTAGCAACTTTCAATCCTTCCTGAACTATAAGATTCAAGATATGTGCACAACATCTCACATGAAAATACTCACCATTGCACAATATAGAGTTTTGCAACAAAAGCCGTGATTTTAACATTCTTGCCATATTATTATTGGCGGAAGCATTATCCAAAGTCAAAGAAAAGATTTTTCTGTCTTTCTCCCAATCCACCAAACAATCATAAATCTTTTGAGCTAACTCAGGACCAGAATGTGGAGGAGGCATTGAACAAAATGCAAGTATTTTGTTATTCAACTTCCATTTTGCATCCACATAATGTACAGTCACACAAATATAACCCATAGTAGTACAAGCGGTCCAAATATCAGAAGTTAAACACAACATACCAGGAGAGTTTTTCAATATCAACTTCAATTTCTCCTTTTCAGATTCATACATTTTCAAAACATCAGAGGCCACTGTGTTTCTAGTGATAAACTGTATATCCGGGTTCAAATATTTCAAAAAGCCCTTCATGGTTTTATATTCAATCCACTTCAATGGAAGATCATGTGCAATTGAAACTTTAGCTATCCATTCACGACATGCTTTTTGATCAATATTTTTACCCTTAGCCCTTAGTTTTCCTTCATGGTCAAGAAACATAGAACTCACATCACCAAATTTTGGTTTCTTCTTACATACATCTAGATGAGGACTTAAAGTTGAAGTCCCATATTTAGAACCCCCATATGAATATGATTTTCCACAATGATTACACTTGGCCTCTCCTTTACCATCTTTGTCTTGATCAACTGAAAAATGATTCCAAACATCTGATGACCTATTTCTCTTTTTATTTTTAGAAACAGATTCAGCTTGAGAATCACCTAAAATCTCCAAATCATCGTCTCCACCACCACTTTCACCAAGAATATTTTTAGATGCACCATCCATTTAGAACTACAATAATATAATAAAAAAATACAATGAATACACAACAAATCAACAATGATAAAAATAAAAAAAAATAAATATGGTACACGCACTCGTTGTCTCTGTTTGTATATAACTATTAATCAACAAGGCTTGAAAATTTTGGAAAGGAGTGGACAGCCTCAATCATATCATATATGTATATATATATATCAAAGAGAAAAACAATACGAATGTCCAATCATTTAATTAATAAATTCTCCACTAAAATGGCCAACAATTAGCACATCTGGTCCCATTAATTATTCAAAATAAAATTTATATTAAAATATAATATTATAATTCATACTGAAATTAACATATCAATATATCATATTAGAGTAATTTTACTAATATTCTTCACATTTGTACCGAGAAAATAAGTATGTATACAAAAAAAGCAACCTTTGTTCATTACAGGAGATTTATGCAGATTTTCAATGTCTACTGAAAGTGAAGATGAGGACTCATCATATTTAATCAAACAAAGCATAACCTAATAGTGCAAGATTCTAGACCCAGAAGCAGAAAAATAAATCAACACATTTTGGTAGAATTCACTCCATTAACGAGGAATTTGATAAACAATAACAGATTCAATCTCAAGCAGGCTAGGCGTGCGTTATCAATATACCATTTAATTGGGAAAGTGAGGGAGATAGTTGCAGTTAGGGTTTAGGGAGAATTAGGAATTGTTACTTACCAGTTATCCACAGCGCCGCGACAGCTCCTCCGATGGCGCAGCCAGTCGTAATTCGTGCCAACTGCCAAACAGATGTCGCCTGACCGGAATATGGACGACGGCCGGTGGGTCAATGGTGCGGCACGGCAGATTGAGACGACTAGACGTCTAGACGAGTCGACAACAAGTAGTACTGTAGACTGTAGTAGGGTTCCTTTTAGAAAATGTTGAAAATATAATCGATATAATGAATTAATAATATTTGATATTAAAACAGGTCTTTTTTAAAAAAAAAATTGCAGCCCGACGGGCCGGCCCGCGGACCGAGCGGGCCAGCCCGTTTAGCCCGCCAGCCCATTCGGGCGGGCCATTTCGGTTAAAATTAAATTCGGGCCTAAAAAATATGACCCTAACCCACCTTTTTTTCGGGCGGTTCGGGCCAGCCCATCGGTTTCGGGCTAGTTTGACATCCCTAATGGTAGTTGATGAGCATTGCATGTGTATATTAACAAGTTACGCATAGTTTTCTATATTTTGTGCAGTGTCACGTATTTGCTCATTTTAAAGGGATTTGATGTTATTTATTTTATGAGACTCAATTGAGCTTGAAAACTACCTAAGAAGATAGATGATCGAGTGAGGAGCGTGCTGCAACTTGTTCGGTATTTTATTTCACCTAAAATACTGCTCGCAAGAGAACAAGGTAAATTATAATAAAATAACGGTGAGCAAGGTCGTATCCACAGAGACTAGCTATGTAATGCAGCTAAGTACCCAATCCTATTGTCCTACTTTATCTAGAAAACTAAATAAAAGGTTGATTTTAATAAACTAAATGCTGTAAAATAAATAAATAAATCAAGCACAAAAAACTGGATAATCAGATGAAGAAACGGATCCTAGGGTGTTGATACTAAATGGATTTTCTGATTCTTAGATAATTTATTAAACCAATTTAATCCTAGGGTATTGATACTAAATGGATTTTCCGATCCTAGGGTGCACGATTTTTCTAGCATTGTCGCGCCTCTTACTGAGCTAAGTAAGAAGGATCGTAAGTTTGAGTGGGGTAAAGCACAGCATGAAGCATTTACACGTTTGAAGTATCTTTTATGTCATGCACCTGTTTTGTATTTATCTAATTTTGATAAGGTTTTTGAGATTGAATGTGATGCCTCCGGGATAGGTATTGGTGCTGTTTTGATGCAGGAACGGCATCCAGTCGCCTACTTCAGTGAGAAATTAAATGGTGCAGCTCTGCGTTATTCCACCTATGATAAAGAGTTGTACGCATTGAAAAGATCATTGGAGACGTGGCAGCATTATCTGTGGCCAAAGGAGTTCGTGATTCACACGGACCATGAGAGCTTAAAGCATTTGAAAGGGTAGCAAAATCTGAATAAGAGGCATGCGAGATGGGTTGAGTTCATCGAGTCCTTTCCGTACGTCATCAAATACAAGAAAGGAAAAGAGAACGTTGTAGCCTATGCCTTATCTCGACGGTACACGTTGCTGAACTTGATGCATGATAGAATGCTTGGTTTTGAGTCGATTAAGAGTCTATATGCATGTGATCCATTCTTTGATTCGATTTTTGATGAGTGTTCGAAAAAGTCTAAGTCTTTTGATGGGTTTTACGTGCATGATGGATTTTTATTTCGTGGTTCTCAGTTATGCATTTCTAGTTGTTCTATGCGTGAACTACTTGTGTTAGAATTGCATGTAGGAGGTTTAATAGGTCACTTTGGTGTGAATAAAATATTAAGCATGCTGCATGAGCATTTTTATTGGCCGCATATGAGAAGAGATGTTGAGCATGTGTGTAGTAGATGTGTTACTTGCCATAGATCTAAGTCGACTTCACATACATTTGGTTTATACACGCCCATGCCCGCCCCTAGTTCACCTTGGATTGATTTGTCTATGGATTTTTTCTTAGGTTTACCTAGGTCTAGATCGGGTAAGGATTCTATTTTTGTGGTTGTTGATCGTTTTTCTAAAATGGCGCATTTCATTGCATGTAGAAAAATAAATGATGCTGTGTATATTGCCAATCTGTTCTTTATGCATGTAGTTAGATTGCATGGTATTCCTAAAACTATTGTTAGTGATAGGAATTCCAAGTTTCTTGCACATGTTTGGCGAGTTTTGTGGGGTAAGTTAGGAACTAAGTTATTGTTTTCCACTACATGTCATCCAAAAACCGATGGTCAAACTGAGGTTGTGAATCGCACTTTAGGCACACTACTTAGATCTTTAATTAAAAATAATCTGAAGTCTTGGGAAGAGTGATTATCTTACGCTAAATTTTCATATAATCGTGTGGTACATTCTTCTACTAATATGTCTCCTTTTGAGGTTATTTATGGGTTTAATCCGTTAACGCCTACTGACTTGTTACCTTTACCTGTTGCGCATCTAACAAGTGTTAAAGGTTTGAGATGAGCTGAGCAAGTCAAGGAGATGCATGAGAGAGTGCGTGCTCGCATTGAGCATAAAGGGAAGCACATAGCCGAATCCAGAAACGTGCGACGCAAACAAGTGATATTTCAGCCCGGAGATCGCGTTTGGATTCATCTGATTCCCGGACGGTTTCCAAGTGATATCTGCAGCGTTGGGTGGAGAAGAAGTATATGTTCGTGGTCGTGATATGAGGCTTGCGCCTTTTGGGGCTGGACGGAGGGTTTTCCCTGGGAAGAATTTAGGAATATCGACGGTGGAGCTTTGGGTGGCGAAGTTGGTGCAGCAGTTCCAATGGGCGGAGGACAAGGCTAATCCGGTGGATCTCAGTGAGCTTCTCAAGTTGTCTTGCGAGATGAAGTACCCACTGGTTGCCGTCGCCAAACCTAATATCATTCCAAATTAAGATCATTTTCGTTTTAATGATATGGCAACATATATGATCCAATAGCTCACCATTAGTTTGCTTTGATTTTTCTTTTCTTCTTCTTCTTCTTCTTCTTCTTCTTCTTATTTTCTATTTTTTAATAAGTGTGGGATTCATGTATATTGCCATCCGATATTATTGGTCAGATGTTTTGCCTAATCTATTCAGGGTTATAAGGAAAAAAAATAAAATCAAATTGAGCATTTCTTTTAGTTCTATGCTTTTTCATGCATAATTAGATTTATCTTTGGTTTCTCATGATTTTGTTAATGCACCTTCTGGAAATGTAGGTTGGTTTAATATAATAGGTAAAAGTATATATAATACTCTATCCATTTTTGCATAAGTGTCATTCTAAATGATTACACACATATTAATAAAGATATTAATTAGATAATAAAATCATCTTATACACCCTTATTTGAATACATTTAATGAGTTAAATATTGTTGTTTAAATGCATTAAATGAGGGCAAATATGAGAAAAATGTGAAATTTTACCTCGATTGTGTAGAATGAATTTTTTGTGAAATAAAATTAAAGTACTGGAATGGCACTTATTGTCAAACGGAGGGAGTATAATTAATGTTACTTGAGGTAAACTACTCTATTTAAAAATGAATCTAATATATATATATATATATATATATTTCCAACAGTATACCTCAATCACATATTTTAAAAAACTGATACGACCCGAGTCGAGGAATGACTCGATCCAATTAGAGTGTCAGAAGGACCGGTGACAAGATCCAGAGCTAAGAGGTTCAAGAAGAGCCTCAATGGATTCATTCAAGAGGTCTGAAGCTAAGAGTCGATCAAGCGACCCGTGGAGGGAGTGGGACCCGACCACAAGTAGAAGATGGTGATCTCAAGCTGTAGAACGGACTAGCGCGAGCCAGCACGCGAGTGATCAATCGCGCCCCGAGGCGCGACGTACAGTGTGAGGTACGGCGCAAGAGAACAGCTCTGACCTGCGGCGTATTGGGCTTTGGACTTGGTGTGACCTCCAGTGTGAGCGACTCGCTCTGAGCTGAGATGTGTTCTGCTTTGGGCTAAGCGCGAGCGCTTGGCACGACCCGGGGCGCGAGTGATTCCGTCTCGCGCCTGCGTACGGAATTCTGAATATTTTATTATTTAATTTCCTATCTCTTGTGGAACATCATTTTAGGGCTGTTTTTTTTTGCCACAACTATAAAGGCCTGAATTACTTTGTTCCAAAGACAGTTTACGATTAATACAGATTTTATTTGGGAGTTATTTTTTCTCTGGAGAATTTCTCTTTATTTCACGCACACACCATGAGATTCCTACCAACTTATCAAAAGCCTTTCCATATCTGTTTGTGCCATCATCACTAATTTTGGGTTCTTGTTTCCAATCTTCTTCGGGTTTTGTCATGTTCATCGTCGGGGTTCGAGTCGTTGTGAAGCTAGAGTTCGGGATCTCCATCCAATTCCACCGTTGTAACCTGATACTCTTGGGAGGATCGCATCAAGTGGTATCAAAGCTTCGGTTTTGTATCAGGTTCCAATTCTATCCCGTATTTTAATTCCGATTTAATTTTCTCATCTATTTAAAAAAAGAGATTTTTTGGCGGGAAAATTTTATGCATTTTCGTTGATTCTAGTATTGATATTTGTGTTCCTGGTGGCTTGTATATCGCCTGTAGAAAAATCAAAAAAAAATTTGAAAATTTCAAAAATTTTTGGAATAATTTTTCAGTATTTTTGGTGACTGCTTCAGATAAGTTATTTGAGTCTTCTTGGTGTGGTTGTGGAATTTTGTTGATTTTTATAGAGAGAAATTTGAGTGGTAAAAGGCAGAGAGTGTGAGATCAATAGAGTGAAAAGAGCCGATTTGAGTGATACCGAGCGTATTCACGTGAGTTGAGAGTATAGAACCTTGTTAGGAATTAATGTATTCTTTTGTTGCTTTTGTCTAGTTGTTTCTTTACATTTGTAATCTTCGTAGTCGAGTAAAAAACGTGCAAAAAAAATATGTCTCGCAAAAATGCAGGTACCAGAGAGAAGACAGAGGAGTCCGGAGGGGATGCAGTCCAGCACTTCGATCCCAAATATACAATGGAGGCCATACAACAACACATGACAAGGTGGTTCTGAACTGAGATGGCTGCGTTGAACGAGAGATTAGATGACTTGGATAATTCGGTACAGGACCAGACTCAGCAAGCTCCTCGTGCAAACCATGGTGGACGGGGCGGAAGAGGAGGTAGATGCATTCGGGTAGAAGCTATGCAATATCCACATGTAGAGAGGGAGATAGGAGAATATTATGAGTCCGACAGTGAAGACTATGAGGAGAAAGATAGAGCTTCTACAGCAGGAGGATGGAGGTATGGGAGAGCACGGAATCGAGAAGATGATCATCTAGGAAACATCAAGATGAACATCCCATCATTCCATGGGAAGAACGATCCGACCACGTATCTTGAATGAAAGTGCAAAGTGGAGATGGTGTTCGACTACCACAACTATTTAAAGTTCAAGAAGGTGAAGTTGGCAGCTGTCGAGTTCTCAGATTATGCACTAGTATTGTGGGAGCAGTTAACATCCTCTGTGCAGCATAATGGAGAGCCACCAATCGACACGTGGGCCGAGATGAAGGCCGTGATGAGTAGAAGGTTCATACCCAGCTAGTACTATTGAGAGCTACATACTAAGCTTCAAACTCTAAGGCAAGGCTCGAGTAGCGTAGACGAGTACTTCAAAGAAATAGAGATAACCATGATTCGGGCTAATGTGGTAGCAGATGGGGAGGCGACCACAGCTAGATTTTTTATCGGGCTAAGTAGAGAGATCCAAGAAACGGTAGAGCTGGAACCATATGTGGACCTGAATGACGTAGTGCAACTAGCGATCAAAGTAGAGAACTAGCTCAAGAGCAGAGGTAGCCAGAACCGTGCGGGTTCATCTAACTGGAGGCAAAATCAAAATACCAATACACCTCCATGGAAGACAAACCAAGAGAAGCAAGGGGAGAAACAACATTTCTCCAAACTAAGAACCGAGACACCTATCACACCCAAATCAAACAACTCGAAATTGTATACAAGTCAGAACTGGGATATCAAGTGCTTTAAGTGTCAAGGTAGGGGATATATCCAGCCAATGTCCGAATCGGAGGGTAATGATTCTGAAGGATAGTGGAGAGATTGTGACTGAAGGTGAGGAGTCGAAGACGGAGATGCCAGCACTGTCAGGTGGTTTGAGTGATGAGAAGTATGCAGCACCTGAGGCACTCACTTTGGTGGCAAGAAAGTCATTGACCTTGCATACCAAAGAGTATGGAGGAGGAACAACGAGAAAGCATATTCTATTTCCGATGTTATATTAAAGATAAAGTATACAGTATGATCATCGATGGGGGGAGCTGCACCAATGTAGCGAGTGTGGCAATGGTGACCAAACTGGGACTTCATATTTTGAAGCACCTGAAGCCATACAAGTTGCAGTGGCTGAATGACAGTGGAGAAACGAAGGTGAATAAGCAAGTCTGAGTCCCATTCAGAATTGAGAAGTATGAGGATGAGATACTGTGTGATATCGTGTCAATGCAAGTTGGGCACATTCTGTTAGGGTGTCCATGGCAGTATGATCGGCATGTGAAGCATGATGGCTTCACCAATAAGTAATCATTTGTACTTAATCAGAAGATGGTGACACTAGCACCCTTTACACTATCCTAAGTGTATGAGGATCAAGTGAAACTACAGGAGGAGGCTGATCAGATGAAGAAAGAAGGAAAGGTTGGAAAGGAGTTAGTCCAACATTCCTGTTTTGCGACGGTTAGTGATCTGAAGTGGGCCATACAAAATGAGCAGCCGATGTACCTGCTAATCCTCAAAGACACTCTTTTGAATACTAACCAAATTAACCGGTCTTTACCTAGTTCTGTGTTGTCTTTTTTGCAGGAATACGAAGATGTCTTTCCTGAAGAGATGCCACCGGGTTTACCACCAGTTCATGGAATCGAGCACCAGATCGATTTTGTCCCTGACGCTACTTTACCAAATAGACCAGCATACTGATGTAACCCTGGGGAGGACCAAAGAACTAGAATGGCAGATTCAAGAATTGTTGGCGAAAGGACAAGTGAGGGAGAGTCCATGTGCGAGTCCTGTTCTACTCGTACCCAAGAAGGATACCTCACTGAGGATGTGTGTCAACTGCCAAGTTGTCAACAACATCACGGTAAAGTATCAACACCCTATGCTCCGATTAGATTATATGCTTGATGAATTGCATGGTGCTTGTGTGTTTTCTAAGATAGATTTGAGGAGTGGGCACCATCAGATTAGGATTAAGGAGGGGGATGAATGGAAAATGACATTTATTACTAAATTGGGATTGTATGAGTGGTTAGTGATGCCATTTGGTTTAACAATTGCTCCGAGTACTTTTATGTGTCATATGAACCATGTATTATGTGCTTTCATTGGTAGATTTTTCGTGGTTTATTTTGATGATATTTTTATATATAGCAAAAATGAAGTTAAACATGTTGAGCATTTGAGATGTGTATTAGATGCCTTGCGAAAAGAACAATTATATGCTAACCTTAAGAAATGCACCTTTTGCACAGACAAAGGTCATGTTTCTTGGTTTTGTTGTTAGTACAGATGGCGTACAGGTGGATGAAGAAAAGGTTTGAGCCATTAGGGAGTGGCCGACCCCCACTACTGTTGTAGAGAAGTCCGTAGTTTCCATGGACTTGCGAGCTTTTATCGAAGATTTGTACCGCATTTCAGCAGCATAGCAGCACCCATGACAAAGGTGATCAAGAAAAACATCGAGTTCTACCGGGGAAAAAGAACAAGAGAAAGCGTTCAACATGCTCAAGGAAAAATTAACATACACCCCGATACTTCTCTTCCTGATATCTCTAAAACTTTTGAAGTTGAATGTGATGCTTCTGGTTTTGGTATTGGTGCAGTTTTGATGTAAGAGGTTTGCCCGATTTCATACTTTAGCGAGAAGCTGGGAGGGGCGATGTTGAACTATTTGATGTATGACAAGGAGTTGGACGCGTTGGTCCGAGCATTGCAAGCGTGGCAGCATTATCTGTGGACGAAGGAGTTTGTGATCCACACTGACCACGAGTTCTTGAAGCACTTGAAAGGACAACACAAGCTGAACAAGAGTCATGCTCGTTGGATGGAGTACATCGAGACATTTCCATACATCATCAAGTACAAGCAAGGGAAAGAGAACGGGGTATCTGACACACTTTCTAGAAGGTACGCATTACTCACTACTCTAGATGCTAAGTTACTTGGTTTTGAGAGTTTGAAGAGCTTGTATGTGGGAGATGATGATTTTGGTGGAATTTATAGTGTATGTGAACAATCTGGTAGTGGCAAATTTTATAGGCATGACGGATTTCTGTTTCGAGAAAATAAATTTTGTGTGCCTAATTGCTCTATCCGTGACTTATTATTGTTGGAAGCACATGGTGGTGGCCTGACGGGGCATTTTGGTGTGGCTAAAAACTTTAGCTGTTTTGCATGAACATTTCTTTTGGCTACATATGAAACGTGATGTGGAGCGTATATGTGGTAAATATGTTACTTGTCGACAGGCTAAGTCTAAAGTCCAACCCTATGGTTTATACACTCTGTTACTTATACCTACATGTCCTTGGATTGATATTCTTATGGATTTTGTGCTAGGTCTACCTAGGAGTAAACGTGGTCGAGATTCTATATTTGTGGTTGTTGATAGGTTTTCAAAGATGGCGCATTTCATTCCATGTCATAAAACCAATGACGCATCACACATAGCTGATTTGTTGAGAAAATTTCACTTTTGGTCCCATAGGACACGCGCCCTCTCCCCTTTTTGTCCCAGAGCTGTCTGTTTTGGTCCCAATTTTTTTTTACTATCAATTTTAGTCCTTCCGTGACAGAAAACGTTAAAATTACTGTCAATTTTGGTCTCATAGGAATTTTAATTTCAGCGATAATTTGGGACCAAAAGTGAAATTTTCAGCGAAATATAAATCCTAAAATGTAATCAGCTATGAACGATTTTTGAGCCGAAAAATTGATCAAATGTTAGATTTGTAAATAGGGGGTACTTTTTATTATTATTTTTTAATTGGGTTATTTAAAAAAATACTACAATAAAAACACGATTTAACAACGGATTATAAACTACAATAAAAACGCGATTTAACAACGGATTATAATTCGTTTTAAAATACAGACACATTAACAACGGATTAAGATCAAGATATTTAATGACAGATTTTTTTATCTCTAACTTAACAAAGAACACACGTCGTATTTTAATTGTAATTTTTTATTTTTTTATGTTAACGACACAATAACGACATATTTTTTATAATATTATATATATATATTATTTTGCAATTACTAATTAATTACAAATATAATTTTTTTTAAATTTTTTATTTATTTTACATGATAATTTTTAATTTTTTTTAATGTTATTAATTTTTTAATTACTATATAATTACGAATTTGAAATCAATCTTTTTAATATTATTGATTTTTTATTTATTTTATTTTTAATGTTTTAATAATATATATATATATATATATATTATTTTTTAATATTATATATTTTTCAATTACTAATTAATTACGAATATAATTTTTTTAATATTTTTATTTATTTTACTTTATGATTGTTAAAGTTTTTTTAATATTATTAATTTTTTAATTACTAATTAATTATGAATTTGAAATTAACTTGTTTAATATTATTAATGTTTTATTTATTTTACATTTTTGATATTATATATATTTTTTATTTTTCAATTACTAATTAATTATGAGTATAAATTTTTATTATATTTTTATTAGTTTTACTTTACAATTTTTAAAATTTTATATTACTTTATATATATATTTATTATTTTATATTATTTTTAATATTTTGGGCTTGACTTGTCTCGCTTCCATCGCTAAAATGTGAATTTTTTGTAGTGAAAGTTCAAAATGTAGGTATGAAAGTATAATTTTTTCCTAGATTTTTTACTTTACATTTTAAAAGAATTTAATTATGAAATAATCAACCATAATAATGAATTATTAATTGAAAATTAAAATTAAATATTAAAAATAATTATAAACGCTAATTAGATGTGGTGAACGCTCATAAACAATATTGTAAAATTAAACTAAATAAAAAAATTACGTGTATTTAGGGGTGTAAATGAGACGAGTATCTTCTTGATCGAACTCGAGCTCGACAGAAAATTAAACTAAATAAAAAAATGGCTTTCTTTTGATTTAGTAGTTGTAATTTGATGATTTGGTGACAATACATAGGATAATTACTAAAAAAATAAGATGATGATAGTTTGAATCCTATGGGACTAAAAGTGATAGTTTGAATCCTATGGGACTAAAAGCGAGCGAATTTTTAACAGCCTTTAACAGCCGTTTAAAACTCTGGGACTAAAAGTGATAGTTTGAATCCTATGGGACTAAAAGTGAGTGAATTTTTTAAAAAAGGACCAAAACAGACAGCTCTAGGACCAAAAGGGGAGAGGGACGTGTCCTATGGGACCAAAAGTGAAATTTTCTCCTGATTTGTTCTTCAAGGAAATTGATAGGTTGCATGGCATGCCTAGAACTATAGTGTCTGATAGAGATGTAAAGTTTTTAAGCTACTTTTGGAAGACTTTGTGGTGTAAGTTAGGTACTAAACTGTTGTTCTCTACTACTTCTCACCCATAAACGGATGGTCAAACTAAAGTAGTTAATAGAACTTTATCTACCTTGTTGCGTGCTTTAATCACGAAGAACATAAAAACTTAGAAAGAATGTTTGTTGCATGTTGAATTTGCATATAATCGATCTGTTCATTCTGCATCCCAATTTTCTCCATTTGAAGTGGCTTATGGTTTTAATCCTTTGACTCCTGTGGATTTAATTCCTTTTCCTGTTGAAGAGCATACTAACCAACTTAATGGAGAAAAGAGAGCTGATTTTGTTAGACAGATTCATGAGAAGGCGAGGGCGAACATTGAATGGCGCACTGAACAGTACGCCCTGAAAGCTAACAAAGGACAGCAGAAAGTCGTGTTTGAACATGGTGATTGGGTTTGGTTGCATATGCGGAAGAAGAGATTCCCAACACAAAGGCGATCCAAGTTACTACCCAGAGGCGATGGTCCATTTCAAGTGGTAGAGCGCATAAATGACAACGCTTACAAATTGGATCTTCCAGGTGAATATAATGTCAATACTTAATTTAATATTGCTGAATTGAGCCCTTTTGATATAGGTGATGAGCTGGATTTGAGGACAAATCCTTTTCAAGAGGAGGGAAATGATACGACCGAGTCGAGGAAGAACTTGATCCAATTAGAGTGCCTGAAGGACCGATGATAAGATCCAGAGCTAAGAGGTTCAAGGAGAGCCTCAATGGATTCATTCAAGAGGTCTAGAGCCAAGAGTCGATCAAGCGACCCATGGAGGGAGTGGGACCCGAGCACAAGTGGAAGACAGTGATCTCGAGCTGTAGAATGAACTGGCGCGAGTTACAGCTTGAGCCAGCACGCGAGTGATCAGTCACGCCTCGAGGCGCGATGTACAGCGCGAGGTGCGGCGTGAGAGAACAACCCTGACCTGCGGCGTATTGGGCTTTGGACTTGGCGCGACCTTCAGCGCGACCCAGAGCGCGATCGACTCGCTCTGAGCTGAGACGTGTTCTGCCTTGGGCTAGGCGCGACCCGGGGCGCGAGTGACCCTGTCTCGCGCCCGCGTATGAATTTCTGAATATTTTATTATTTAATTTCCTATCTCTTGTTGAACATTATTTTAGAGATGTTATTTTTGGCCACAACTATATAAGGCCTAAATTACTTTGTTCCAAAGACAGTTTACGATTAATACAGATTTTATTTGGGAGTTATTTTTTTCTCTGGAGAATTTCTCTTTATTTCACGTACACACTGTGAGATTCCTACCGATTTATCAAATAGCCTTCCATATCTGTTTGTGGCATCATCACTAATTACGAGTTCGTGTTTCCAGTCTTCTTCGGGTTTCGTCGTGTTCATCGTCAGGGTTCGAGTCGTTATGAAGCTAGGGTTCAGAATCTCCATCCAATTCCACCGTTGTAACCTGATACTCCTGGGAGGATCGCATAAAAAATATACCTTAATCTAATATTTGAAAGTATCACCTGTTTTTTTCTCATTCTCTATACCCACCCGGTATTTAAAAATTAGGAGTTTTGTAAGTGAATATTAAAAAGTATCACTAAAACACATCATATATTTGTTAAATTCAAATTATTTATGTCATTTTCGTAATATTTATTTCCAAATACATCATGGCTTTTGGATGATTTTATAAATTCAACACTAATTTAAAAAAAAAAAACGTTAATAATACAACCACCTTTAATTTGTAGAAATTGAACACCCACAAATTGGATTCACTTTAAGTGATCTAACAAACATTGGTGTGCTAAATAAATAAACTTATTCATAGATAAAGTGTCCAAAATATTTTTCAAGTAAGTTAACTGGTGTATAAAATCACATCAGGAGATTCTCGATCTGCAGACCGAGATAATAAAAAACAACTAATCAAACCAAACAAAATTCGTTACTTTTGACTGAAACCCAGATCAACATGCCACCGTCAGCACACCATCCCAACAAACCACCGTGACGCTGTCGAGCTCCCACAACATCTCAGCTTCTGACTCAACCCTTCTCTCCACACTCAAATTCCAAAATCACTAAAACCAACACTCACAAACCATACACTAAAAAAAAAAAATCAAACCAAACTTGATTAGTTTGACATTGTACCTGTTGCGGTGGAGCTCCGTGCGAGCATTAGGATTTAGCGACATTTCTGCAATTCAAGGTATATCACCATGAAAAAAAAAAGAAAGTTAAAATTGAAATTTGGGAATGGAATTTGGCGGAGTGCAAAATCAAGAGATCTATACACAGTTGAGTTTAGTGAGTGTAAAAGGCGCTTCTTATTAAGTTGGGCAGAGGAGTACACAGGAATACTAGTTTTCGTATTCAGTGGAGGCGGTGTGTTCAATTTTAGGACTAAAAATATCGGAAAAAAAAATCACTTAGGATCAAAAGTATCGAGTTAATAAATTATGGGGTCAAAAATGTAAGATATGAGACCAAAAATATTTTGAGCCTATTCTAGTGGGACTAAAAGTCAAATTATCATTTAAAATAAATATATGTTTATTATACTAATCTTGCTATTTATGTGGATCCTATTTATTATATTCATTGGCTCATTGCTGTATTTTGAGCCAATCACCCATCTTATAATAGGTTTTAATATTATTACTAGTAAAAAATATAAAACAGGCAGCTTTGTTCTGAGTATTTGTAGTGAGGAACTGAACTGAGAGGATCGCATATATCTCGGTAAGAGTCATGTCAGTTGAGATCAAACTCTCTCGATTCAACCGCATCTATCGCCCCAATGTCAGTCTCTCTCTCTCTCTCTCTCTCTCTCTCTCTCTCTCCGTATGTGGTTTTGGAAATAAACTGCTTATACTGAATTACTGATACACAATCCTCAATTCATTTTGATTTCTAATTGATTTGTTTGTGAACTGAATAACTGGTGAACTTTGAAAGGAACTTCTTGAAGGAAAGATAATCACGAAGCTGAATTCTTCTCTCTCCTACCAATCTATTCGCCTCACACTTAATGGCGCTGTCAATTTGCAGGTTTTTTTTTTTTTAAATTTCTGTCTTTGCCTTTATGCTCTTTATTATTTTGTTAATACCTGATTTTTAATTAACTAGGATTTTCCAACGATTTACTTTGATATTTTTTGTGAAATTTAGGTCCGTGGTGGATCTGCTGGAGTCATTGAGTCCTTGTACGGTGTCATTAAGCCAAGTCCAATTATGTAAGCCTCCTCCTCCTCTAATGTCTGCGGGATGATGTTACACCGATTAGTTAGCTGTTATCCGTCGGTTACTTTTAGTTTTTTTTTTTTTTTGTTCATTGATTAGTGCAATGGTAGAAATTCAATTCACTTGCTCTGATGCAACACAATTTTATTCTATATAATTTAGTTGCAGTAGTTTCCCTTGACTTTTTGGTTTCCACTCAGGTGCAAAGTTGATTGTTAAATCATAAATTCAATAACTTTTTTTTAGTTCGGAAATTTGAAATGTAGGATGACAAATATTGTACTCGATTGATCACTTTATATATATTGTTCTCCTTTTTATTATGCTTTATCTATTGATTTTGGTCATGCCTGAGCAGGAAGAAGGTTGTTGATATCCAGTCATCTGGAAAGATAGGATCAGGTACGACTGAGGTACGATGAAGGGTGTATGGCATATATTTGACTTTTTTTAATTTTGAAAGTTCTATCTAAACGTGTGTGTGGTGAGCCACTGTTGCTTTTAGCTGCGCCTACTGCAACGGGAGTGTTAAAAAATTGTAAAAATGTTCTTGCATACGATATTTAGATAAGGAAGTATATGCTCTTTGCACTGCCTTGAGTAGTTTCAGCTATAATGAACCAACAGGGAAGGAGGATGTCAATCTAACATTGGCACAACTCCAAAGTCACTTAAGCTATAGTAAATAGTTGATTAGGATGCGAATCCATCTATGATGGACTTATTTCTAAATGGAAAACCATGTCCTTAACTTTAAACACCGCTTTTGAAATTTGCAAAAACTGAAACACTTTTTAGAGTTGCACGATCTTCAATTCAAGGAAATCTTAGAATTAAATTTATATAGGCAATTGCAAATTAATGAGCTTCTATGTTTGTCTTAATTTATATTGATGGTTATAATGCTTAAACACTTATGAAATTATGGAATTAAAACTTCTGTATGTCAAGCACATGTACCTCACACAGTCTCGAGAATTTAGAGGGTATTGCATTTGTTATTTTTGCTAGGTCAATGGTATTTTAACAATCTGATATGTTAAGAATAGATTTTGGGATTTGTGATGAGATTTATTCAATCGATGATATTACAATGTTTGTGATCTCGTAGAAGGCTATTTTAACTTCTCTGTCATGTGCTTAAATACAGATTAAGTTTTAGCAATTTCATAGCTTCAAAGAAAGATCTTTCTTTCTTTGTTTTTTTTTTTAATTTTTTTTATTTCTTAAATATTTTGTGGATTGTCATATGTCAGTATAAATGCTTTGTTATCTAAGATTCCCAAATATGAAATTATCAAGATTCAAGAAAAACATCTTCTTGGTTCCTGATGAAAAAGAAAATGTCTAAATAGGGATATATAGTGCATACATCATTTCATACATCATAGACCATTTGGTAACAGGGAAAAACAAAAAGAAGAAAAGAGAAGAAAGCCATGACTGTGGTGGTTCTATGGTTTTCCTATAACAGCAAATTTGGTTTCATTGTTCGAAGTAGTGTAATGATCTCCTTCATGTTAATACAAGTAAATCAGATGCATTTTTGACTTCACTGTTACTTTGCAAATTAGTACAAGTAAATCAGATGTATTTTTGCTAAAGCAAATCTAAGATCATTATCTTGAATATGCTGCTTTTTCATTGTACCTGGTAATTATGTTACCACTTATATTTGGTGTTGGATGTCCAAAAAAGAAGAGCATGTGGTATTTCTAGATTTCATGGCATGATTATTGCTATTTGCTGCTATTATGAGGAAGTCTTTCATTCTATTAAATTTAACACTTCATCGAGTTATCTGAATATTAATGTCGAAGTATGCAGCTTTTAAACATCTTATAAACTATTTTAAACGACTTATTGAGCGCAGCCAAACACAAAAGCTTTCAATTCCAAGTTACATCTTCCCTATACGGCTTGCAAACACTTGCAGATACTAAGCAAACTGCATGAATGAAAAAGGTCCATTTTTAGCGGGCCTCAAATTCTGCCTTACCAATGCCTGGGGAAACTAATATAGCATGTGGAATCATTCAATTAAACGACTTATTGAGCCCAGCCAAACGCAAAAGCTTTCAATTCCAAGTTACACCTTCCCTATACGGCGTACAAACACTTGCAGATAGCCAGATACTAAGCAAGCTTCATGAATGAGATAGATCCATTGTTAGCGGGCCTCAAATTCGGCCTTACCAACACCCGAGGAATCTAGCATGTCCGAACCAAGGCCGCATACACTAGCATTTGTTGCTATAGATGGCCCCCTCTAGAATTATATATGCTACACGTGAAAGATGATATCTTTTATATTGCTCTAGCCTCTAAGTCCCTCAGTGCAATTTTTGAGGCAAAGATTCCTGAAAAACAGTGTTTTAGTAGTGATTAATGGATTAGGTGATGTTGGGACTTGGGAGTTCGCATTATAAGAGCATCGTGCTTGTTGGGAATCCCATTCCAATGGGTTCTTCGACATGAATGCCCGCATGCCCATAGTGAAAATGATAGTTTGTTTGGCTATTATTTTTTGATGAACTTTTATAATAAATTACCTTTTAAAAAAGTTCATTGTGCAGAAGCACAAATACGTTTCCTTATAATTTTTTCCTCTCATTTTGGAGGATGGTGTGCTCTCTACTACACGCTCTAGATAATGATTTTATTGATTCTTTCAATAGACATAATGATTTGATGTTCATTAATGAATTATTTGATATTCTTTTCATCTTCTAGATACCATTTTCTGTGATCCTGAAAGACCCAAAAGAAAACAATCTAGGAAAGTTTTATGAAACCTTCCATGGAGGCAATATCAGCATCCAGGTATTTACTGAATCTTTTGATGTGATTATTTTTTAGTGCACATCTTAATTTTGTTTTAGTTTTTTTTTTTAATCATAGAGGGATATTCACATGCTCATATTTAACAAATGCCATCGTAGTATCTGGTAACAGTAGACATAGTGAGAGGATACTTACACAAGCCTTTGTCAGCCACAATCGAATTCATTGTTGAAAGTGATAAAGGTTCGAGTTTATTCCAGTGTCCATGTGTTTTTAACCTACACTTGCCCATAAGTGAAGTTATTAATTCTTTATTCAATTCCTTGTCTCAGATAATCTTCCACAGAAACCGATTTCCCCAGAAATGGTCATCTTTTATATTACTCAGGACACACAGAGGCATACATTACTTCCTCAACTGAAATCAGGTTACATGTTTATCTCTGATTTCAATTTATTTTGTGCAGCGCGTGTCCTTTCCTCTTTGTTTTAGCACTTATTGGCACTAATTAAATTCTATCACATTATCTTTGTGGTTTTCATTCGGAAAAGCAGAATTGAAGCAGACCTCGCACAAACACATGCACACATATGCATATCAGCATTTACATATATTGTTTCTTCAAGATGTCAATGAACAATATTAGAAGTTCAGATATTTGGAAGCCTTAATCACATCCACTCATCTAAATAGGTGGTTTTCGGATTACGGGGAGAATATGTACTCAGTGTTCTTTATCAGATCCCATTGGTGGAGAGATAACTGTCGAAGCTTCTGCTGTTCCTATTCGATCCATTGACATCCACTTGCTTAGAGTGGAGTCAATTTTGATCGGAGAAAAGATAGCCACAGAGTCATCTGTGATACAAGAAACTCAGGCATTCTCCCTGTTTCCTTGATTACACAATTGTAGTTATATGTTGATGTGCTATTGTTATGGGTTCTTTGCCTTGTTAGATAGCTGATGGAGATGTTTGTCATGGCATGACTCTGCCAATTTACATCATTCTTCCTCGCCTTTTGACTTGTCCAACCATTTTTGCTGGGTAGGTATTTCATATTTGAATGCAGATTTTTTCCTTTGTTTTGATGTTTGGCTTCTTATTTCTAAACATAAAGAGTTCTAACCATATGCTGTTAATTGCGTTGAGTTTTTTGAAATTAGTTCGCTCCAACATAGAATTGTTTTATCAAATGACAGTTTTCTTAAACTGGGAAGTCCTGTAGCAGAGTGAAGGTAATGACATAACAAGTGGGGAAGGAAAAATTAGAGAAAAAGAGTGAAGGTAATGACATAACAAGTGGGGAAGGAAAAATTAGAGAAAAATAACCACAGGATGTTACTCTTTCAGGGACTGAAAAATGGATTCTCTCCATTTTAAGATGCAAACTGTTGTTCAAGATCTGTTTGTACTATCTGGACCCACATATATCATTATTTTGGGTCCCAATAATTGAAGTAATAATGCAAAGAAAAACCTTGAAAAAGTTTAGCATCTGAAGGTGGGAAGTCGATATCCAACTTAGGAGATGGAAACTCTTCCTTTCACTCTGTCAACTTGTAGATTCTTCTAAACAAATTGGATTAAATTGTGATGATACTAGGTGGCATTATGGGAGAAGATGATTATGCATGGTAACTGACATGTAAGAAATATAAATTAAAAAAATTATATTATTCATAACTTATCTTTAAAAAATGTAATCTTGAGAAGCAGTGTAAGATATGTATGGCTTTTATCGACCCCAATTTCTCTTTATATTCAACAGAACTTTAAGTCTGCTCCGCTTCTGTTACCCCATCATGCTCAATCTTCTGCTTTCTGATTCTTTTGGCTAGTGATTATACTATATACACTCACTTTTCTCAGTATAAGTTTCTCAACTTTAGAATCCTGCCAAATATTGACTACTAGCTATCAGGACCATTAACGGTTCTGAAAAACCAGAATTTTCATATTTCTTGCACCCTGTAAACTCTCATCAGAGAAGTGATTTTCCTAACCCTAATTTCTCCATTTCTTGGCTGGAAAATCTACTCTGTCACCAAAGCCCATATTTCTAAGTTGGAATAGGAGCTCAGCATCATATATATGTCTTTAAAAGGAGCCACACAGGAACACATATACAGTGCCATAGTGGTGGGTGCGACGTAGACAAGGCTGAGTTCATTTAAATTCTTTGATGATTGTAAAAGTTTATGTTTTACCTGAACTTAAAATATTAAGCAGTTTTCAGTTTTTCTCTATTGCCGCTATATAATGTGATTTGACTTTTAATGTGTTCTAGTATGGCAGTATTTAGTTTGTTTGTTTTTTCTTGTCAACTGTGGAAGTGAAACATTCTGAATTTGACATGAATTGTATATACAAAATTATTTCGAGCATTATCGAAACTTAATTATATGCCTGGTAATATCATGGGAGCTAGTGATTCGTTCACCTAAAATAGATTGTATGGGCAGATGTTAGATTGTGTATCATAACTTTTTTCTCCTCATCGTCCATACTTCTGATGATCGGTTGAATTCTGCAATGCAGGCTTGGTTTAGAATATACGTTGATGGTTACTATCTGTAGTTCTTGGTAGTTCTAGGTGTTTGTTCCCATAAACGCCAGAATAACAGGCAACATGTTATATATAACAGTGAAATGTGTCCATTTTTTTCCTTTTCAGGCATCATTCAAATTCAGCATATTTGCTTTTCATTTTACCTATCAAACCATGACTAGATATGCGAATTGTAGTTGCTAACAGTCTTTGCAGTCCATTTTCAATAGAGTTCAAGCTGAGCATTGTGATCACTTTCACATCAGATCTATATAAGAAGCACGCAAAAGCTGATCCTATATCTCCCAAACCATGGGTATGCACCTATTTGTTCAGTGCAGTTGCTGCAACTGCATGCTCCACTTTCTTAATTAGAATGCTCGTCTTTGTCCAATCTTAATTTATTTCCATTTCTTCTATGACCTTTAGCTTGCAATTGAAAGTGTGCCATTAGAACTGGTCCGCACAGTATGAGATTGGTTTTACAAGGTAACTATTTTATTGCTATGGGTCTTTTTATTACCCAACTAGATGAAGTGAACTGGAAAACAATTCTCTGAACACTATAAACTTCTCATTTTTGTGATCAGTTTTGACGTTTCGATATTTTGAGGACATGGCTTCTTCAGATGAACTGAGTAAGCAGCAATTGCCAACGGGCAACATAAGAGGTCAGAGTTGGTTAGACTCATATAAAACATTGACATTAGGTTGCTGATCTTCCAATCTTGGCCTCCAGTATGCATTATTTCTTATACTTTAAATTATTTACTGTTACTGTAGATTACATTGAAATTTCACTTGTGGAACTCTGAGGGGTGATATTACCTTTTAGGATGGATGATTGATGGGTGATGAAAGATGTGATTAGTTATTAGTTTATAGTAGTATTATTTAAATCAGTATTTCTCTCTTATGATGCACAAATTTTAATTTTTGGTAGATAATAGTTCTCTTTTTTTTGTTTTTGTTTTTGTATTTTTTTTTATGAACCCATCTAAGAGAGTCCTTACTGCCTCGGTCCTAGAATGTGCTAATGTGTGTGTACACATAAACATAATTCATATAAAATAGTGAGGGCTCGTTTACTTCGGTGGATGGGATTGGGTGTGATATCCCATGAATTTAAAGTTAAATTTACAAAACATGAAATATATGGTGTGATAAAATATATAAACATATGAATAAAATGAAGGAGATGAAGGATAACTCATAACCCACTTGTTATGAAAGGATATGAATCATTCAATTAGTCCTTATTCACAAGGAAAAATATGTAAATGTTTGTGTTATACACATTCATTTCAACAAAACTTTGTATAATTTTAGCTTTGCATTAGTGGGATATCCCTATCATCCAAAGTAAACAAGACCTGAATATAGAATTGTCCCTTCCAAACGACTTTTAATAATTGGTAAGTGCCTAGAGATCGATTCCCTGCATCACTTATCTTATAGCTACGTTATTTAGGTTTGGACTAGTATTTTGTTACTTATTTAGTAGGGTTTTAGTCATTTAGAGTCATCGATAGATCGATTCCCACACATCTAGCAATCACAATCTTTAAAGTCTTGTGATGAGACTGTTTCTTGATGGACCATTTCTTTCTTCATATTTGTGAACAGAACCTTTTGCAGTGACCATACTGCTCTTGGTTTCCAAAATGTCTTCTTGAACTTCCACTTTTGACATGAGGATGAGATTTATTTATTTTTTTATATTTTTTTTTAACTCCTTTTGCATTTGTGGGTCTGTTTCAATAAAGCTAAGTAGAGATGTCAATCGAGTCAACCGGCTCGGTTTAGGGTCAATATTATATTATCAGATTGTTAGGCTATTCGGTTAAGGATACAAATTAGCTCGGTTTAGGGTCAATGTTATATTATCAGATTGTTAGGCTATTCGGTTAAGAATACATTTGTATCCGTGATTAAAATTCTGCGAGTAGTACTTCTATATATCCTAGACCCTATATTAGATACACCCTATATCTATATATAGGTGTATGAAAATAAACAGATATATAGGTGTATGAAAATAAACAAATATATAGATCACGATGGTATTTTCTTGTCTCACATCTCCTTCTAGTATCCAATGTGAATAATATCTCAATTAATCTCGAGATGGTATTTTCTTGTCTCACATCTCCTTCTAGTATCCAATGTGAATAATATCTCAATTAAATCTCGAAATGAATAGAAAGAAATATCTTAATTTTAGGTCTAAATTTTAGATGCAAAGATGTACCATTTTTTTTTTCTAGTCCTATCTAAATCCAATCTCAAATTCAATTGATTAGTTTGGATTCGGAAAGGGAGTTTCTGTTCACACCCTCATATTTACTCTTTGCACCCCAAAAGAAAAAAAGAAAAAATAAAATAGTTTTGAAGTTACTTAAATGTCCTTTGTTCAAAAAGAAAAAATTAAGTGTGGTTCGAAAATAAAATTTCGAACTCATCGTGTTTGTTCGAAATTTTATTTTCGAACATACATAATTTTTAAAATAAGTCACGTTCGGAAATTAATTTTCGAATACACCATGTTTGTTCGAAAATTGATTTTCGAACAAACATGGCATGTTCGAAAAATAATTTCCGAACGAATTTCATGAATTTTTTTTAAGTACCGTTTGAACACAAAACTTCGAACATATTCAGAATGTTCGAATACATAACTTCGAACGGAACGCGATTTTTTTTATGTTTTTAATTTTCAGATTTTATGTTTTTTTTTTAAGTAAGGGCATTATAGTCAATTTTAGGGGTGCAAAGAGTAAAAAAAGGGATGCATGAAGAAGCTATGGTGCAAAGAGTAAATATGGGGTGCAAACAGAAACTCCCATTCGGAAAATGTCCAGCTTGCATGCCAACCCAACGATTTCAAATTAGATTGATATTTGTAAGGTTTCCCAAGCTTTACTCTTCCCGCCAAGGACTTAACCTAGTAGGTTCTTATCCACTTGATATGTTTATGTTTTAATTATTTACAAAACATATGTGAAAACATAATTTTACCAAAAGAATAATAAAACATATATTACTTACATGTAAAACATTATAAACACTTACATGAAGTGATGCTATCCCTCCAGAAGTATCAGGTTACAATGGTGGAATTGGGGAAATCTCGAACCCTAGCCTCACAACGATGTTGAACCACGAATCAATTGGATCCACAATCCGCGATCAATTGAAAGCACGAACCCGAAAATATTGGTGACGCCACAAACAACTATGGATGGACTGCTTGATAAGTCGGTGATAATCCCACGGTGTGTGCGTGAGAAATAGAGAATTCTCCAGAGAGAAATAACTCGCAAGAATAAAATTAATATTATGAATAATCAGTCTTGAATTACAATGGAACGGCCCTTATATAGTTGGGTCCAAAAATAAATAATCCATAAATAAAATCCAAAGAGAAATAGGGAATAAAATTATAAAACACGCCACTTCCGGAACACGCCTCAGATGGGCGCGACACGAGGTCAGTCGCGCCCCGGATCGCGCTGTGAATCGCACTCAGTCCAAGGCTCAAAACGTCGTTGGCGCGACCGCTTCACTCGCGCCTTAGGTCGCTCTGTGAATCGCGCTAGTCCCATAGCTCGAAACGTCTCTGGCGCGCCCGGCTTCGCTTGCGCCTCCAATCGCTCTGTAGCTCGCGCCCATTGGCGCGACCGGCTGCTCACGTCCCGACTCGCGCTATAACCCGTGCCAGTCCGTTTCGCAGCTCGAGATCACTGTCTTCCACTTGAGCTCGAGTTCCTCTCCCTCCACGGGTCGCTTGGACGACTGTTGGCTTCAGACCTCTTGAATGAATCCATTGAAACTCTCCTTGAACCTCTTAGCTCTGGATCTTATCATCGGTCCCTCTGGCACCCTAATTGGGTCAAGTCCTTCCTCGACTCGGGTCGTATCATGAAGTCCCTATACTATTAAAGAATGTTTCAATAGGCTTTTGTGCTAAAAAAAAAATTCCAGTAAGTTCTTGTACTTTTATATTTAATCTTGAAAGGTCCTTTTTCTAATGGATTTGATTGAAACGTTAACTTCTTTACCGTTCAAATCTCCTCAATACCACAGATCAAATGTGTGTAAAAAAAAAAGTCAATTTTACTGTTAAAAATAACTGATTGAAACACAATTCAGATTACAAAGACTTATTAAAATAAAAATAAAATGTGCAAGATCTAATATTAAGGGAATTGCTATTTGCACTACTATTTTTACTCGTTGCACCACAAATGAATAAAAGGAAAAATAAAATAATTTTGAACTTACTTAAATACCCTTACTTAAAAAGAAAAAAAATGAGTTGTTTGAAAATGAAACTTCGAATGCACCAACGGTCAAAAATTTTAAAATATAGTCTCGTTTAAAAATAGATTTTTAAACAAACACAATATGTTCGAAATTTCATTTTCGAACAAATATTGTGTGTTCAAAAATTAATTTTTGAATGGATTACATGAATTGTTGTTTAAGTAACGTTCGAAAATAGAATTTCGAACATATTCAAACTGTTCGAAAACACGACTTCGGACGGGACACCAATTTTTATTTTTTATTTTTTATTAGTAAAGGTATTTAGGTAAATTTATAATTAATAAAATAAAATATAAATAATTTGTGGTGTAAAGAGTAAAAAGTGTATTGCAAATAGCAATTCCCAATATTAAAAAGAAAACATATGTAGTGAACTCAAATTTCTCGTTTAATGGATAATCGAATAAATTCATCAATCCAAACCATTAATGTTCCTAAATACACGTTCACAGCTACCATTTCCATGCAATAGCTCCTGCCTCCAAAATCAAATTAGAAGAAACATAAAGAGAGATCAACATACGGAAATAGGACCTTTTTGTTTTCTTTTTGCCTAATTATAGCCAAAAAAGCGAAATCTTTGTAGATTGTTTGAATTTTAATAAATTCTTTTAAAATTATTAATTTAATCATAATTTTGTCAATTGAATAAATTATGGCCAAATCATTTATTGGTCAGATCATTACAGAAAGTAACGGTATAATAATAATAATAATAATAATAATAATAATAATAATAATAATAATAATAATAATAATAATACGTATAAAAAAATTATAATAACTACTGATTATTATTTATTATTATTGAATAGACTATTACCATAGTAATTTTGGTGATTGGTCTTGTCTAATTATTATTGTAAAATTAACCTAATTTTGATCAAAATAATATTTTGGCCATAATTTCGGTTAATTGACAAAAATATGGCAATATCGACCATTTTACCTAAAAAAATGGCTTTTATTTTTTTAATTATTTTTTATTCGAACATTCTCACCTTTGAAAAAGGGGCTCACTTTCATGGGGCTGCAAATATTATAGAAGTTGAAGTGCCTCATATCCTAAGCTCTCTCGCTGCTCTGATATTTCCTTGGCAGAAATCCAGAGGGAACTGCCACTGCTCATTGATATTCCGATCACTTGCAGCGTTGGTATTTCTGCGAAATCCATAGGGATCTCCTCCAACTCGACGTCTCGAAGATACAAGTGCTCGAGCCTTGGATAATGAGTGCTGTCTGCTTCCCAAAACTTTAATCTGCACCCATATATCAACAGGAATTTCAGTCGAGAAAACTCACCTTCATCTGGACACCACTTGTGACCTTTGACTGCAAACGGGAACAGTTTAAGAACTTCAAGATTCGGCAACGAACCAATCATGGACATATCTTCCCATGGAATATTACAAAATGATAAGATCAACTTCTTAAGTGAACTTGGGAATGAGATCCCCCCCAATAACTTTTCATCACCTCTTATTCGAAGGGATTCAAGCTTATGAAGACGGACAAGGTTGCTGAGACTATAAGGCCCATATTCCTTGGACAAAAAACCGTAAGCAATCCCCAGCTTCTTCAGATTTGGAATTCTGTTAACTACCTGCTCACTACATTTGAAATTCTTTACTGTCAAAAGAGTCTGCAGGTTTTCAAGAACCATGTTGTTTAGGCTAGTTACTGGAAGAGGATCAGTATGGATAGCTTCAGTGATCTTGATGTGTCTAAGTTGTGTCATCTTCCAAATTTGAGCTGGTAGAGATATTTTCCCATCTATGATTAAGGTTTGTAAGTTCCACAGTCGGAACACAGAATTCAAACGCATATCCAATGTGCAGCCAACATACCGTAAGTTGATTAGCTGTAGAATTTCATCGTTTGCATATCCATCAACAGCGTCTAATACCCTTAGTAACTGAAAATTGTGAGCAAGCTTCCTCGGCTTCCATGTAGAGTAGCTTAGCAGAGACCGGTTGAGCTTTGCTGATTGCAAGGCCTTCCACACCTTATCTTCTGTTCCACCGTAATGAATACTGAGGCGCCGCTGCCTTACCATAAACGGTGAAATGTTGGGACTTTCAAGTTTTGCTATGCATAGAAACTTGCCTTTGTGAGCTTCCCTCACGCATAGGTCTCTTAAGAGATCATGGATTTTGCATGTCTTCACTTTTCCAAGACTTCCTCGCCTACCAACCAGAATGAGATTTCTGTCGATGAGATCCTCCACATACCCTTTTGCAACTTCTTCTAAGCATTTATCCTTCGAAAGTTTAATAAGTCCTTCAGCAACCCACAATCGGACTAGCCTTGATACGTTGATTTCATAATCTTCTGGGAATGCAGCCAAATAAAGGAAACACGGCTTCAGATATATTGGTAAGTGACTGTAACTCAGTGATAATAGCTTCATGAAGTGCTGATTATCTGCATTGTTTACAGCCGAAGTCACATCTTGTGCAATAGACTGCCAATATTGGACTTTCCTTTCTGACTTAGCAAGAAGCCCACCAATCACAACCAGGGCTAATGGAAGTCCTCCACATTTTCTAGCAATGATCTTTCCAATCTCCTCTAATTCACTGGGACACCCTTCTTTTCCAAATACCTTTTCACGAATAAGATGCCAACTGTCTTGCTCGTTTAGAAGATCTATTTGGAAAGGGCTAAGAGATCCCAAATCTACTCCCAGTTTTAGCAGTCTTGTAGTTACCAAGATTCGACTTCCATTACTGTTATCTGGAAGAAACCATTTTAATTCATCCCAAGCTTGAATATCCCACATATCATCCAGGACTATCAAATACCTCCTTCCATATAATGTTTTGTGCAGTAGAGTTCCTAGGTCTTCAGCACTCTTCGCCTGTTCTTCAATATTACTTATCTTGATCTGTTCCAGAAGTGTTAGAATCATCTCTGGCTCCGTATATTCTTGAGATACTCTAACCCAAGCATGAATGTCAAAATAATCAATAATATAAGGATCGTTATAAACATTTCTAGCAAGGGTAGTCTTACCAATGCCTCCCATCCCCACGATTGGGATGACTAGACGACAAGAGTCGTCTGAAGCAAGAACAGTCTTTATTTGATTGAAGTGCTCATCAAATCCTACCATGATATTGGTATCCATGCCACTGGGAAGAGATCTTGCTGAAGACCTCACATCTTCCATGCATTTCTTGTTTTCAATCTCCATCAACTCCTTCTGGATAGAAACAAATTTCTTGATTACTTTTGGTATACCTTTATGCATATCTTTCTTCTTGAGCACTTTTTGGATGGGAAGGAATTTTTTTAGTTCCTCAACGAAGCTCCAATTCTCTTCATGGATTGGGTGTTTCGATTGAATTTGCATCACCACATCGGATTCAATGATATCCTCTGCTTCATTAGCTGCATCTGTTATCTGCTTCTCCATATCATCAATTTCTTGGCTGCGCCTACTAGGATAAGTTTCAAGAAAATCTATCAAGAAACTAACCTTTTCCCGCAAAGATCCGACTCTCTGACTAGGAATTTTGATGAAGTGGTAAGTCGGAGGTGGTTGCAGGATCTGATCCAGAATATGAGAGAGAGAAACTAAAGCTGCATAAGCAGCCATCTCTGCCTTTTGTCTCTCAATGGGCAATCTTACTCTTTCACATAACAAGATTGTTAGTGATAAACACTGGATTTCTCAAGAACAAAAAATATGCAGATTTACGAAGTTGGTTGACTCTGAAAATTGGGAATGAACGGGCGGAGACTACAAAAGTCAACATTGGATTCATCATCTGTTAATTAGGTTCACACTTCACAGTTAGGTTGCTCAATACTACGAAGCTATTAGGGCATGACTCTAATCGTCATAGTTGATATAATTTTATTATCAGGAATCTTCATTCACACAAAATATATTAGTCATTTCATCTCTCCCACGGTATTATATATTCCCAATCATCAAGTAATAAATTTTCTTTATCATTTTACAAAATTATGCTTGTTTATTTTTTATTTTGGCAAATGAAAATTCATATACCTCTAAAATAATTCGTAAAATATAAAGTTTTAATATTTTTTCTAGAAAGCATAAAATAAAATAAATTATAAAATATTGTATAGAAATCTATAAAAACTCAAAAGTCATCAATCATTTATAAGAAATTATGAAAAATTTCACGGAAAATTCGACCCCGCCCGCATGGGCGCGGCGCCTGACATTTGTATTTTAATTAAAAATATATTTTTAAAATATTATTAGAAATTATATTTCGGAGATATAAATGACGACATTTATAAATTTTAATTATGTTGAACTCATTTTTTCACCTCTTGATATGTAAATAATATTGGTGTGTTTTTTAATGACATCATGTGATAAAGATACAACATTATCATTTACATGATAAGAGACAAAAAATTGAGACAACATAATGAACATCTACCTAAGAAGTAAGATATGTTTTCAAAATATTCTCTTGACAAAAATATTTTTAAAAATTAAAATGCAAAATCCGGGTGTCGTATCCATGTGGTCAGCGTGGAATTTACCAAATTCCAATCCAACTTGAGCTTGCCAAAGCTCTTTTTTTTTAAGGCCCCTCTTTTTTCTTTGCTTTGAACTTTTTATATTGAGTTTACGTAAAATCTCTATAAATTAGTACTTGATAAATTAATTAACTCTTTAAAATAATATTTTTCTCTGATTCCTACTTAAATTAGTTGGAAAAATCACCGATTTTCATAAGATAATAAGATAATTTGTTTCTGGAATACCTTTATATAAATTAAATATATGGTCCTTTGATATGATAAATGAATGTTGTTAATAAAAAAAAGAATAATAATGGATTATTAAGAAACAATGAGTATTATTTATTAATTTCACTAATATTATGCACAATAAATTTATTTTTAATATTAATTCAGTAAATATGATATATTGATTAGTAAGAAACAGTGACTTTTGATGTAATCAAAATTCAAACTCATTGATAGAATAGCGAAAACACTCTTTAAATTAATAAATATTAATTTATTGATTAATTAATATCTCTATAAAATAATAAAATTCTATAAAATTTCATGATCCCAATAATATTAATTTATAGAGATTCGACTACAATTTAATCTTTTCGACTTTAAAATTGATTTATAATTTATTATGAGTTAAACAAACAACCAAAACACTTAAAAACAAAATGTTGATGTCAAATACACAAAACTAAAATAGCTGGAAAAAAAAAATCATTGTTCAACAACCAAATAAAAATAAATAAATTAAACAAAAAAGCCTAAGGTTTGGAATGCCCCAAGTTTAACCAAGGATGAAAATATCGCTATCGCAACATATATCGCAACTTCAATTTTACGGATATATCGACGGATATATCGATATCGCATAAAATTGAAAAAAATGACGGAAATCATATTAAAATCTTGGAAATTTAGCATGAAATTTTAGGAACTATTATGACATATTATTATGCACATATTCCACTAATTTTTTTGATAGAATTATATTTTGAAAGCAAATATATAAATAATACATTATATAAATACCGTCTGAGATAATACATTTGACAAAATAATACATAATACAATATAAAATGACTAAATAAACATTATAAAGTACAATTAATACCAAAATGAGGATCTATGAGATTCAAATAGTAGATGGAATGTCATCTTATTCTAAACCATATTGGTACCAACTTATCACGTTCGAGTAATTATGGATATAATTATGCAGATGCACTTGACATGTTTCTTAATTTCTTCCAACAACTTCACCATGAATTGGATAATGTCCACTAACCCAATTATTTTGTTGATACATATTTTGAGTAGTCCAACCAATTTGTGAACTCCTATGAATCTTGGGACATATCACTATGATCAGTGTCACCCATATTCATAGAATCAAGATTTGGCAAATAATTTATATTCAATCTTAGATTTCAATTTCATGTGATATATGGGGAGAAAATTTTTAGTGATTTGTCCATCATGTCCTCTAACTGAAAAAATGAAAAAATAAAGTCCGTGCACGTGCATCTTACTTTTCTTTCTAAGACATCCGTTGATTTCCCGGTCTTATTTCTCTTATATTTTTTTGCAAAGTAAATGTCTTTAAAAAGCAAAGAATATTGCAACTCAAATAATTACATTGAAGACCTGAAAAAGATCACAAAAATATATAGTATTAAATAAAAATCAAAATATATTATAGAAATATTTAAAAAATCGCGATATATTGCGATATCTTGCGATATTTTGCGATATCTTGCGATATATTGCGATTTCTCGTCGATACTCGGGAAAAAAGATATTCCCCCCAATATCCGTATCGCAATGTCAATATCCGCGATATATCCGCGATATTTCGCGATATTTTCATCCTTGAGTTTAACACGCGGCTCACTCAGTTTTACGCGTCCTAAGCCCGCCATAAGAATCACAACCCAACCCGTCAGAAGACCCATTTTTTTTTTACTCACACACCCGACCTGTGGTATTGCGAAAATTCAAACTCGTGATCTTTGATCTTCAAGTAACCACACTCCACCACTAGACCATCCCCACCGGGACGACTCACTTGCTTTGTGTTGATAGCTCTGGTACAGACTAGACAGTTGTACATGTGTGGGTTTGGGATAATTTTTTAAAAATAAAATTCTTGTTTTAGATTATGATTATATTGTAATCTAGATTTCAAGGTAAGTGATATTATACTCTTCAATTCAACTGTGAGGCTGATCAGAGAAAGGTGAAGGCGTTGTCTGTTTGGAATTTACATCCCGGAATTCTCCGAATTCGTGAATGGATTCCTGGCTTTACGCCATACAAAATTCAAACTTCACTCGCGCAAGTATGTTGGATTTAATCACATAAATACGAAAATTTATTAATCCAAATTAAATCTCTAATCATTAAATTTCTATGTTGAAATCACCGAGACATAAAATCATAATCTGAATGCGGAAGCGTACCTGAATCATAAATATTTAGATATTTATTGTTGAATCGGCGGTTGGATTTGTTATGGATCTTCCAAATGATCGGTATCCCCTTTGTTTTGTTTTCTGCAAAAGGAATACAGACGGAATGAATGAAATACCGTCGTTTGGGACCATAATCTTAAATATATAACTGTGTATGTCTGTGATTTTCAATTTGGTCTCTCAACAAATTGAATATCTCCTTATGGTATCTACACATTAATTTCATGATTATTTGATACATTTAATAGTCCATAATTAAACTTTAGTAGATCACTTTAATTGTATTTACCATAAAATAGTCATACACATTTTATTTTATATATGTAAGTCCACCAAACGGAAATTTTCCAACAATCTCCCACTTGGACTACATATATAACCGGATAAATGTGCATTACCTTATTGAGCTCAAACTTTGCTGTTACTTTAAGGTATCTCGAAAGCAATCTTGTCCATCAACTGTACTAATATTGGACTAAAGAGGTTTTCATCACATTATATGCATGAATCAATCCATCAGTAATCACATATACCAATACGATTAATAACATATCAATCATGGTGCATAGCATGAAAATTATATGTAATGTGATCTTACATATATATTTCCAACTAGTCCAACTTTAAACTTTAGTGAGATCAACCATAATCAAAATTGAACAGAGTGTACAAACTGTATACCACACAATCCGTACGGAATTTTCCATAACACAAAAAGTATACATAACCGAAGTATAGAACATTTATACTGTACACAGACTCCCACTGAACCAAAGAATTCTTAAACAACATAACATCCATATGAGTAGTATACTCACAAAGACCTTGGGTGATAATTTCTTGATTAGCAGATCTACCATAAATGAGTCTGTCCTTATATGTTCTATAATAATATGTTCAAACTGTAATATTTCTTCACAACTAGGAACTTTGTCAATGTTATTAGAGTTCCTATTGTTATTACAATATAGACTGTCTATTGTCACAATAATGTTTAGTGGTCTTTCAATACCTTAATAATTTGCAGCCTAGTGACAATATTTTGTACTTATATTCCATAATAAGATGCTCCACAACATGGTTGAAGTGCTATAAAAGTGTTTGCTTAGCACTTCTCCACGAAATATTTTTCCCCAGCCAGAAGAAATACATATCCAAAAGTGGATCATTTACTTTATTAGCATCCGACAAAATCAGAATCAAAATTCTTTATGATCTCCTAATGATATGATTTTCTGTATGTGAGCATTAAATCTTTTTGTTCTCTGTATATAACTTAATATCTTTATTGCTGCCTTAGGTGATCCATACCATAATTACTGAAATATCTGTCTAACATACCAACAATAAAAAACCGAATCAGATCTTATAAAGACCTTAGCTTACATTAGATTCCTAATAACTGCACTTTATCGAATCTTCTATATTTTCTTGAATCTTTAACAGATTTAGGGCAATATCATAATAACCTTAATTCTTAAGGTTGTTGAATCTTGACATTCTTCTTGATGGATTTGAGATCAAAAGACAACTCAACAATCTCTTTTACTTGCTATAGAATGATGACTTTCTGATCTGAATCAAACTTTATCAGCTTTTTTTCTTCAAAAAGACTCTTCTTTTGTGACAGAAGAGTCTTGTTGATCTCCACAACTTCCAGCCACTTTGAATACATTTCTTTGTATGTTTTCACAAATTCTTCTTGACTGAAGTCTTCATTACCTGATTCTTCTTCATCTGCAAGAGCAAAAGGATCTTCACTTAGAGATGCATTGTTGTTATTCTTGTTTTTCTTCAACGTATTTGCACATTCAGCTTGAATATGACCAAATCCATCACATTCTCTGCACTAGATTTCTCTTCTTTGATTGAGGTGTTGATACTTCTTCTAATCATTGTTGGAGTTTCTTTCTTGTAATGTGCTCCCAGATGTTTATCTTTTGTTGTTGAACTTCTTTAAAGACTGCTTGTTAGCTCTTTTCAACATCCTGCTAAAGTTCTTTATAATAAGAACCATGGAGTTCATTGTGTCTGAATCAAGTACATAAATCTTGTTCTGTACTTTTTCAGGTACATCTTCTAAAGCTTCATCTTTAAGAGAAATTCTTCTTTTCTTTGAACTGTCATCTCCATCCTCTAGATTCATCTTGAATATCCTTAAAGACCCCATCAGTTCATCAAGCCTCATACTTTTAATGTCTTTAACTTCTTCAATAGCAGCCACTTTGTAGACAAACTTCTTTGGAAGAGATTTGAGCACCTTTTTAACAAGTCTCTCATTGTTCATCGGTTTTCCAAGTGAAAAACTTTCATTGGAGATGATCTTTATTCTAGCATTGAACTCACCTATTGTTAGTCTTGTATACTGGAAGACTTGTCATTGTATACATTTTATAATGTTTTATTTGATGATATAGATTGAATATTTATTGCAGCCACTTTATGCATTTATTTATAGTTATATTTATCAGCCAGTTCCATATACTTGCATTGTAGATGATATGATATGAGTATACACACGGTAAAGATTATATCATCGGATTTCTTGAAATGTATTAAAAGGCTCAAGGCTTAGATGGTCCTGAACTCACCATCAATACACCGTAAAATAATCTGATAGTTAGTTTATCTTAACTAGTTGATTATTCTAGTACACTTATTTGTGTATTGAGGTGGATCACGATAAGATACCATTCTCTATTCTGACCTAAAGTGAGAGAATAAAGATCCACAGAGTTCGAGTTCTTAACCCAAATATATTGGCGGACATATATATGTTATGTTATTGCTTTGATTTATCAATGAGTGAGATTCTTTGATAGGATCAACAACCTCGATATTTTGGGCAGTGACATTTACATATATGATGGGCCGTGCATTATATATGGCCACTATGTCCAAGTCCGCCAAGTTGATGATGTCCCCTTGAGGAAGCACAAAGTTCATGTGAAATCTTGCAGGTGAAATTTATTCCGTACATGATAAAGCATGTATGATACTACTCAAGGAACAATATATTAATTAATTATAGCTGTCAGAAGCTTACATAATTAATTAATGGACATTATATCTTAAATATGGAGAATTACTGGACTAAAGGAGAAAGCATATTCGCAAATATTTATTAAATTGGTAGGTCAATATTATTTCTTTAGTAGAATCGAAATAATACTTAATTTATTTAATTATATCCTAAGTTGTGGATATTGAAAATTAAATAAATTAGCAGGCTAATGTAATATTCTTCTAGATCTCTGTTGTAGCCCAATATGACCTTAGTGCACTGGGGATGGAATAAGAGTGAGAGGCCTAAACCCAGTAGGGTTTTGGACCTAAATTTCGCCCATCCCTTATATAAATAAGGGAGGGGGACGAAAATTAGGGCATCTAATATCAGTCCCTCTTTTATGCTCTCTTGATCTCCATAGTATTCATACCTGTTTAGTAGTATACAGTTCACCCTGTATCTAGATGCGGTCCGGGAATACAGTAAAAAATCACAAAGGTGGTCTCCAGAATATTCCATGCAGCTTTAGCAGTTTCGTATGCTGAGATCAGATTGAATGTCTCCAAGTTGACTGCAGAGAATATACAATTGAGAGTTTTAGAGTTGACATTATACCATTTTTTCTGTGGAACAGTCCATTCTTCTTCTTCAATCTCCACATCCTTTCCTTCTTTAACAACTATTGGTTTCGTCCATCCTTCAGTGATGCTTTTCCATGCAAGCTCATCTATTGATTTGAGAAACATCCTCATCTTTGCTTTCTAATAAGAATAGTTGTTACCTTCAAGAAGTGGTGGTCTAATCGTGGATCCTCCTTTCTTGATCGAACTTATAACTTGAAATCAACCAAAAACTTCACACAATTATGCAATTTTCAGGACTTTTTTCACTTTTAACCAAAGGCGACCTGCTCTGGTATCAATTGAAGTTATATAAACTGTGCAGGGATAAACATGTTCACAAACATGAACATGTACATTGTTGTTAACATGCGAGGTCAGAATGATAAAAAAAACTTAAAGAAATAAATAACACGAGAATGGTAACCCTATTCAATCAATTGATCTATGTCAAGGGACATTCTCAAGTCTGTGAGAAACAATCAACTACTCCGTTGTAAGGTTACATAGGCTATTACATGAAGATCTCCCATCACTCGACCCATTTTCTATCCTCTACAATCTCTTTCGATGGACTGAATTATGAGATCCCTTCACAACCTAGACGTTCTCTAGTTTCCACAAATAATCTTTCCCGAGACTCCTTTAAAATAGTGTATGAAAGAATTCAAATACTGACTAGACACACAATGATCAAAAGATCAGACCTAGTCTAACTGTATGCTAAATGCTTTAAACTTGAAGTCTTTGTAGACTCTCTAAATCTTATTCATACGATAATCACCCTCGACATATAATAAGTCTGATTCCCAAGCTATTTATAAAAACAAAGAATAGCCTAAACAAGGTAATTAGATTGTCTTAATTTGAATCAAACTCTAATAAGGAATCATTCCTAGTTTGATTTGAACTACCTTAGTTAGAAGTCTTCCTTGAGTAGAACTCGTCTTCTTCTATCTTGATCTTCATTTTTGAACAAGACATCTTCTATTCTAAAACGTCCATCTTTAATAGGAAACTTCATCTCCTTGAAATCAGGTTGACACGTCTCTTTGAGACTTTCTGGATAATTATGTACATGATCATGTGCATAATACTTGATCAAGTACATTCTTTGATCTTCAATCAGATTGCTAGTGGAATGTTCATATTATCATGTCCAGAACATGGTCTTTAATACTTGAAAAATCAAAACATTTGTGTTCTTGATTTGCCATAAGGAATATGATAATCTAAAATATTTAGTGCTAAACGATAGCACTAACACAATCTATCAAGATTCATCCTACATTTATTATCTCTTGAAGATTTAGATCCTTTATATTCTTGATCTATATCAGTAGAACCATCAAGATTATGATCTGAATCAGATTTTATATATGTGCTTACCGGTGAAGATACATAAATGTAAAACCTAAGTTAGATGTAAATTGTTTAAAGATTATCAGTGTATTATTATAAACATTAAAGTAATCATCAAATAATATTCAACCACCAAAAAATATTACCCAATTATATTTATGCATTGTCTACCCATGTTCCATCACAATCTACATGAGTGGATGGTGGATCATCTATTCCATTACCAAATTATATTTATGCATTGTCTACCTATGTTCTATCACAATCTACATGAGTGGATGGTGGATCATCTATTCTGTTATTAATGTCCATTGTTGGCAATTTCATTAGTATAACTTAGACTATCAAGTATTACATAAAATATACAAATATTCACTAATCATTAGTGAAATATTTACAAGAAGGATACTTCATTTTGTCACAATGTTAATAAGGTAAAAATCGATATTCAATTATATATTTTTGAAATATAATAGTATCTCTTGAAGGAAGGGTAATTTGCTATTGAGAAATTGTTGGGAAAAATCTGATGTGACCCGAACTTGGATTCTAATCTGAATCTGGAGAACACGCGGAAGACTTCTAGAATCGAACACATGTCAACTAAAGAAGGATTCAACCCGACTAATAACTAGAACAAAATATACGACTAAACAATGAGAAATAAGACTCGATTATGCAGCTGAATTAGACTCGATAATTTAGACTTCTAAGACACTTTAGATTAATGACACAAACTAAGACAAAACACTAGACCAAATAGGGCTTAATGGAACGGTTATGGCAGATTTATATAGGAATAGAATGGATCGGTTTTGGCGATGGATGGAGGCTAGATTAAGATGGAACTTACTTGGATAATGTTTAATGTCTAATTGTGTCATTTTAATTTATTTATTTTATTGTGTTTAATAAATTATTGCGTGGATTTTTATATCGTTATGTGTTGATTTTATGAGTTTATTTGTGTTTATTGCTCTAATGGTGGATTATGCCAAGTGTTGCAAAACTTGAGCTTTTAATTATAAAAGTAGGTATTTTATGGAAATTTGGTGGCTAGTGAAACGTCGAATAATTGAGCTCGATTGGTTAAATTGGAGGCGCGAAAATTTTGAAGAAAAAAAATGAGAAATTGCACTGCGCGGGCGGGCTACACAGCGCGGGCGGGCAGGCACAAGGCCGAGGCACCCGCAGCGCCGCAGCGCTCCCTCTTCTCCCAACCAGCCTCGCCCCCGCGACGCCCTGAAGCCCCGCAGCGCTCCCTCTTCTCCCCGCCAGCCTCGCCCCCGCGGCGCCCCGAAGCCCCGCAACGCAACACGCCCCCACAGCGCCCCTCACCTTCACCCCGCCAGCACGCTCCTCTTCCTCGGTCCAGCTCTCACCACATCTTCAATCTTAACCCCACTAACTCCACTCTTCCTCTGGAAGCTATTATCCTAAAAATCCCTAAAAATCTCTTATATAAAAAAGAGAGGAGAGAACGCTCGAAGGAGAAAGAATTCATTCATCATCATTCGCTTTCATCATTTATCAGATTTCTATACACATACTTCACACTTCACACACACACACTTCATCTTCTCCAACACACCTACATCCCCTTTTCTTTCTTTACACCATCACCACCATTTCTCACCATCATTACCATCACTAAAGAGAAGAGGAGAAAAGGAAGAAGAAGGGAACCAAGCCAAGAAAGAAGAAGAGAAGACGAGAATGAACCGGCGTCGAGCCATCCGCGGAAGCTACGCTCGAAGGAGGTTTTCTTTTGTATTTTCTTTGTATTTCTTGGATGTTTTGTAGAGATTTGTTCCAAACTCTTGAAGGATATATATTATTGTAGAAGTTATTGTTATTTGCATTTGATTTATGAAATGACTTCCTTCTATGATATTTATGTTGGTTTAAGCATGTTTAGTGGCTAATCTCTCTATTAGGGGGTAGAGGATCGATGTGGTTTTGATCTATGCTTGTTCTTGATTGGTTATTGCTGTTGGAATCGTGCCTTTTCATTTGAGAGTACTTGATCACTACTTGAGCATCGTTAGGATTTAGAGGAGTCTTGATTGTGATTCTAAATCCCGAAATTGGTTCCTTCGACGTTAGGTGGATGGGGTTCCTAAGCCTAATATGTTGATCTTGCTTGTATGATATAGCTAAGAGAGGTTTAATGGATAGACGGTGACAGTAATTGAAGTTTAATCAATCGAGAGGGTCTATTGTATTTGTGAGATTAGCATTACCAACTTGAACAAAGCATAGTGAGAAACCACTGAGAGAATTTACACCCTAATACCTTTATCTAACTTATTTCCTCAAATCTTGTTTAATTTGTGTTGCTTGTATTGTCTTGTTTAGTTGTCTATTTCAATTCTTAGTGTAAATCATCATCAACCCCTTGTTTAGAATGTTTAGGTTTTATTTTGTTAGTTTAAATGTGTTGCATGCATAGTTCCTTAGATAATTTCTCCGATAAAGCCTTCATCGAGAGATCGACTCGGGTTAAGTTTATCACGTCTACGATTGACCCCGTCCAATTGCGGGTACGGTCCTAGTAGTTGTAGTGTTGAGCATAAACCGGAATTATAAGTATAATTTAGACTGTGAAACAGATAATAAAGATGAGTGTGGTGATGTTGATGTCGAAGATCTTGGCAGCTCGTGTGAAGGCGGACGAATTATAGAAGATGGATGAAGTGTGAATAATGATTGGCGATGGTGTAAGTTGTAGAAGAAATAGATCTTCAATCGAACCCCGTTGTTGATGACGAAACGTGACTACATCAAACTACTCCGGATTGTTAGCACTCCCCCTAGAACTCGATGGAACTAAAATGAGCTTTGATAGGACTAATGATTTGCTAGATCAATAGAACTTGTGAAGTTTGATCAACCAAGGAATTGTGAGACAAAGAGAAATAAAACTCAAATATTCAATCAATGTCTAAAGTTTAAAGTTCACAATGGATCCCTTTATATAGCCTAAGGGATGAAAATATCTAAGTAGAAAAACTAGTAGAATTCGAAAATAAAGAGTATCCTAAACTAGCTAGGATTCCTACCTTACTTAGAACTCTATTTAAGGTAGTTTCAAAAAGACCAAAAATAAAGATAATAAAAACTTAATCTAGATAAAATAGAACCCAACAAGCTTGGGTCTTCAAATTTGGGCTTTAAAACTCGAACATGGGCTGCACGAATTAAATCCACGCAGATCGAATCAAGTTTAATTCAACCGTGTCTGCACACGGTCCGTGTGCTTGAGCATATATGACCGCACGGTCCGTGCGGGACCTTCTGGACGCGATCTCTTCATATCTTGCACGGGCCGTGTGGTGGTAATGTTGCTATACACGGGCCGTGTGAAATGGCTCCTTCTTGTCCTTCATCTTTAATGGATAGCATGGTGATCCATCTTGGACTACATGGTTCCACAACTTGCTCCTCGAACTTCTTCCTCACAACGGCTTGTAAATAATCTTGCAATCTCTTAGCTATTAGCCGTGTAATTGGTCCTCACAACTGTAGCTCGACATCTTGTTGATCAATGCTTGGACCGTGCTCATCAAAATCTTATTAAGTTCTGCATGATTCAAAGAGTTCAATTTACCAAGTATAGAAGAAACTGGTTGGGGCCTGTAATTGTTCTGTATAGATAATGGAGTCATGTAAAACAAGATCGGAAGAAATTAATAACCAAAAGCTTAGTCAAAGTATAGAAGACAAGGGAATCCAGCTAACTAACTAGAGCGTGAAGAAAATCAGTTGAAGAATTGAAGACGAAGTGAGTCAATTGATCAAGATCAGCTGAGACGTGAAGAGAAGATGAAGTTAACTGATGCATATCAGTTGAGAACTAAAGAAGAAGTCAACTGATGAATCAGTTAAGACGAATGATTTTGACTAAAGAATGAAAAGTCATGAAGAAGTAAGAAATGTAGAAGCCAAATGGAGTAGTCTAGTTGATAAGAGTCAATCAGAATAACTGACTAACTAAGAGTCATTCTGAAAACTACACACTTGCATGAAAATGGCTAGATATGCAAGGGGTATTTCTTAACCGAGAAGTTACCAAAAATAGAAAAGAAGTTGACCAATCACAAAAGTTGATTCTCTGTAGCAAGAAAACAATCTCTACAATCATCTTGATCAAGGGTTGAGATTAAGCCATATCATGAAGATTCAAATTCAAATTACAAGAGCGATTTCTCAGTTGAAGCTCTATAAAAAGGCGACGTCCATGCAATTACAAGATGATGATGAATAGAAAGGATTTTGAAAAGAGGTCACCGGAGAGAAGAAACAATATACTGAAATGAAGATAAGGGTTGAAGAAGCTAATGATGTTGTTGATAGACATTAGAGAGATCTTCAATCATGTGGACATCCCGAACTCAGTTTGAGTTTTGAGACGGCTACTGCTGTTTAGTTTTGTCGGATTTTGAATGATGCAGTTTATACAATCTTGGGAGATTTAAAACACCCAACCTCTAATAGTAATAGCACTAAACACTTAGTGAGAAAATTATGAGTTGTTGAGTGTTTCCAACAATAGCAGTGGAAGTTAAGTGTTATAAGTGTGAGCTGCAAATTGCGATAACACCTCAACTGTAAGCGAAGTCCCGTGAATTGAGAGACTGTCACACTTAAAATAGAGTTAGATTTCCCATACTAGCTGCGCATTTGCAATTCAATATGTGCATAATGATCACTTTTCAGTTCCTGGAAGAGAGAGGAGGATGTAGAGTTAGTTTAAAACTCGGACCTCTGTATATATTATGTCTATTTTACAGCTTTCCTTAACTGTTAAATTTATTCAGTTATCTGTTGTGTGAATGCTCAAGTTGTCTAAGTGTTTATCAGCTTAAATCAATATATTTTCAACTCAACAAAACCAGTTGAGCCTCAAATTCAGCTAAGAGGTTAGTACGTGGAGAAACAACCTAAGTTTTTTCTTCAGTTGGATTCTGCAAGTAAGTAGACTTCACATTTTCGCAACTTTGATAATTCGATCCGCCAACTTTGATAATGTTCATATGTAATTTAGTCGCGATTATTCATCCCCCTCTAATTACTTATTTGATATTTTTCAGGGCCAACAAAAATAAATTGAAGCAAATTCGTGTATTTTTTCATGAATGTCAGTTCAATTTTTATTTTATTATTTGAGATACTAACCAAATGAATGTCAATATTAATTTCATTCCATTATCATTCCATTGCTAAGTTCATTTCATTCATACTTGATTCTATTCTGGTATATCAATCATCCCCTAGATGTAATACGAAATGTGCAATAGACGATTTCGTTTGAAATACGATATTATTTGATGTATGAAAATGAATTTAGGAGAATCTTATACGCTTCTTATTTAGGAAAAAAAAATGAAGGATAATCCTAGTCATTTTCCACGATCAATTGAGTATAAAACATTTTCGTTTAGGTCAAATAGGTAATTTCCGCGTTTACACAAATGTACTCCATCTGTTTCAAATTAATTTTTATCATAAATCTACTCTTCTGTTTCAAATAGGTCATTTTAAAAATGTCCACATAACTAAAATTTAAGATATATATATTTGTCTAACAAATGTTGATCTCTCTCTCACTAAAAGCAAAGTTAAAGCTTAGAGAGAATGTGTGAAAATATGATAAAAGATAAATATTTTGAAATAAGCTAAAGATTATAAAACGACAATTAATTTGAAATAGAAAAGAGTATTAAATATTTTATTCAGTTTCTCTAGCACTTGACGCATTGTCTAGTGAGGTAGGACTAATGTATCTATTTTCATTTTTCCTCGATAAAATTAAATATATCAAAATTGGATGGCAATATATAGTTTTAAATCATCTGTAAAAGAATCAAGAAAAATGAAATTAATTACAAAAAAAATAATAAATTACTTAACCTAGTTGTCAAATGCGGAATATGACAAGACAATGTTTTATAACATAATTATAAATATGTTGCTTCGAAGAGAATATTGAAACTCATGAGAATTGAGTGAATGACTATTCCCACCCTCTTGGGAATACCGATTCCCATTAAAAATATACCAATCATAAGAATGACCTTAATTCCTATCTTATTTCATCATACCAATCTCATCTTAACTCAAGGAAATTACGTGACCTAACATCAAGAAACAAAACGAACCAGAATATAACGAGGCTAAGCAAAACATGTTGTTCAAAATGTTAAATTTGCTCACACAATCCCAGATAAAAAGTAGGGTCTGCCATATGTAAGTAATAGCATATTTATTTTTAGCATGATTCTAATGATCTAAGAATACTGATAGGATTAAAAACAAACTGAGATTTATCACACACACACTTCACTCGGTTGAGAATTCAAACAGCATGCTATGGTTGTACTTCTCTCCAGGCTTGACAACAACAGAAGGGAAGTTTGGCTGGTTGATGGCATTAGGAAATCCCTGCGTCTCGAGACACGCCGCTGAATGCTTTCCATACGCAGCACCACCTTTACCCACAACTCCATTCACATAATTTGCAGTGTAGAACTGCATACCAGGAGCATTGGTCCACAAATTAAGAGTCCTCGAGCTTGCAGGATCCTTCAACTTCGCAGCATGCTTCAACCCCGATTTCTCCTCCCCGCAGTCGAGAACATAGTTATGGTCATAGCCTATACCAACCTCATTGATACGGCTGCCAATCTTGCTTTCAGTAGTGAAGTCAAATGGTGTGCCTTTGATTGGCATGATCTCACCGGTTGGAACGGTGTTCTGATCTACAGGAGTGATGTGATTTGCCCGTATCTGAATAGTATGGTCTAGAACTGTTCTGGATTCATGACCGGCTAAGTTCCAATAGGTGTGTTGTGCTAAGCTGATTGGTGTTGCCTTATTCTCCAGCACGCCTTCCATGTCGAGCCTCATTGTAGTCTTGGACGTGAGCGTGTAAGTTGCAGTGAAAGAAACATCACCTGGATAGCCTGCGTTGCAGATGATAAATTAAGTGAATATGGATGTGCGTGCGTATCAAGGGGAAGATAGTTTATTGCATTCAACTCTAACGTGTTACCTTCTTCCCCATCACGACTGCGATACTTGAAGGTAATTGATGGAGTATCACCCTGCTTATGTTCAGCCACTTCCCAGATGACCTTGTCAAATCCCTTGTTCCCACCTTCAAGGAAAATGGTTCAGTAGTGGTAATGTGGTATTTTTACTATTGTCAAATAAATTATTTTATATTTTTAGATTTTTTTAAGGATTAAAGGAAGGTCCAGTTCAACGATAATGTTTTAAATTTTCCGCTCAACCAATAAAAATACAAACATTGCCAAATACTAATGTTCCTCCTTTTGTCATATTTTTAGGGGCCTTTCCATTTGGAAAAAGGTGAAAAGCAATGGATTTCTAATCTATTGGTTTTGTTCAGATAACTATTCCACAGTGACTTTTAATCCTTGACTTCAGTTTAAGCTATATCTTCTTGCAATCCATATAATTTGGAGCCATTTGAAATTTATTATCAAAATTTCTCCTCAATATCTAAACCCTTAGCAAAAACATCTATATCCTACAATATGAAATTTACACCTGAAAGTCAAAATATTAGCGACCACCCTTTTTTTGGCGAGTAAACTTCTTATATATTTCTTTTCAGAGAACTCTGCTTAACTAAGGCTTGACGTCAGGTATAGGATAAATCACATTACTGATAATGCATGAGGAAACAGTCATGGAATATTACAAAGGAGCACCACAAAGATAACGAAAAATGTTCAGCTTCTTAGTCACTATCGAAATGGTACAATGTCTCCACTGAGGGACCACTGACCAAAGCATGGGAAGAGACAATTGGTGCAATCTTTTTTAATCATTTAGAAACTACAGGCACATCTAATTTCAATTAGTGCAATCTCATTTAATCATTAGCAACCAGACGCACATCTAATTTCAGAATAACCAGATTACTGTGCTAGAAGCACAGGTACACCATCAATAGACAAAAATTTGGTAGAACGTTACTTTTTGTAGGAGATTTTGTAGAGGGAAGAAGCAATTTACAGGTGATAAAGACGCTTAAAAGATGGGAAACAACAATACTAAAGATTTGTGGAAAGAAAAGAACTCCCACAGGACAAAAAAAAAAAAAAATCTTCAGGGGACGAACTAGATTAGAGCATAGTCTTAAAAAAGCAGTCAATATAGCCCACTAAAGTGCTCCGGTTATTGTTCCTTAGTTTTCAACTCTACTAAAATGAAAAACCTTACTCTTTACTTACAAGTTACAACCTACATTCCCAATTATCTTTACCCATGTAGTAATAAGGCACCATAAGGATTGTTCACTCAAACAAACTTGACTAATACCCGTGTAGTAATAAGGCTCCATAAGGATTGTTCACTCAAACAAACTTGACTAATCAATATACACATGCACAATGCGGTCAGAAGGTCCATTGAAATCGTGTTCTTTCTTTTTAAGCAATCAACGGAGTAACAATATTATTTTTCCAGTATATTATCATATAATAAATTGATAAATTGAACTTCTTTCTAACGAAACCTTGCTCCATCTTTAAAGCAAAAAACTATTCTTTCTTCTGAAACTCACCAATAACATATAGATGCAAAATGATATAGAATCAAACTTCAGATTGTTCAACACAAAAGGCTCGACAAACAACCATAGCAATGAAAAGCATATCAACTAACAAGAAATATATGAAGAATTAAAAAAAAAAAAATTATTGTTTTCGATACCATGGAGACTGTTTGGTGGCTTGTTAATAGGCAATGAGTGCTCAACTCCATTCAGTGTAAACTTCCCATCTTTGATCCTATTTGCCACTCTACCCACTATGCACCCGAAGTAAGGAGCAAGACCTTTCTGCACATAAATAATAATTAATAATAACAATGACAATAATAATAACTGTAAAAATAATAATAAAACAAATACTTATAATATACAATACAGAAAAAAAATCAAGTAAGGAGAAGCACTTTTCAGGACAAAAGCAATTTAAAGCGAATCACAAAGACAAAGACACACACACACACACACTCACGTTGACACATAATTTCTCAAACACAGAACAAAAATGGGTACTTTCAATTCGATGATCACATGCAAAAATTCAATAATCCCATATGAAAAAACATAATCTTGACAATAATTAAATGGATTTTGAAAAGTAACTTGTTTGGAAAATCAGTTACCTGATATGGCTCAATTGTGTCAAATCCAAGAACTACGTCGGCCAATTTCCCTTCAGAAATCCAAACACAAGAAATAAATACACAAACATCTGAGAAGAAAAAAATTGATTGGATTTTTATAGGAATCGAATGCAGAAATTACCATCTTTGCCAGGTACAAAGACTGAGGTGATGGTGCATCCATAATTGGAGACTATGACACGCATAGTGCCATTGTTAAGTTCGAAAAGCTTGGCCTCCGCCATTAGATTGCTCCTAAATTCTTCTTTTGATTGTGTTCCTTTGGATACAGAAAATAAAAGTTGGAAAAGTGAGGTGAGGACGAGTTAATCAGATCTGGCAGTGAAGTGGAAGGTTCTTGGGCCAATATAATACGTTTGATTTGATGATTGATTTGAGAATTGAGAATCCAAAATAATATTTAATTCTTTTATGAAAATAACATTAATTATAATAAATTCGATTCCAAAAACTGAGTGTTAATCAATTTATAAGCGAGAGATTAGTCCGTGAATATAGGTTTTTGGGTAAAATGTGGATAATTATATCTGTTAATTTGTTAGGATCAATTATTATTATTAGTTTGAAGGAATTAAGTAAAAATTAATATTATTTTTATTGTATATACACTTAATATCAAATATATCAACTCACCATTTTTATTTTCTGTGAGCAACTTCAATGTGCAAAAAAATATTAAGAAATAACAAATTAAACATTTTGAAATATAAAAATAACATAACAATATATTATATAAATTTTATCTCCAAATTAAATTACAAGCATCGCAGATAAAAAAAAACATTACAAAATTATAACTCATTTTAACACATAAAAATAACTATAAAAGAGAAAATTAAAATAAAATTGATCATAACCTTCCATTTAACAAATATAATGAATATGATTTATCCACAAATTATACACTAGGTTAATGTTCATAAATGAATGATTCTCTAACACCGGTATATGTAATTGTTTGTATATGGTATACGTAACGGTTAAAAAACCGTTATCTAGAGAGAGAGGGGGGGAGGCAGCGGCTGCTGCTGCCGTCCTCCACCATCGGTGCCGCTGCTGTCCATCCAAAGTCGCCTCCGTCTTTCGCCCTTTGTTGTTGTTGTTGTATTGGTTAGTTTCTTATCCTTTTTTCTTGATTTCCATATATGTTGTGTATCTTTAAGTTCTCTACGTTTCGTCTTTTAATTTCGTTGTCATCCGGTGGCCGGAAACCGGCCAAATCACCGCAGAACGTAAACTGTTACTATAGCGATCAGATTTAGTACTCGTCCATTTCGGGGCATTTCGAGGTTCCGAATCGAAAAAGTTTCAACTGTAAAGTTATCTCAATATATGATACCTTACGAGATTGATATAGTAACCATTATAATTGATGATGCTATATTATTAATTGATGAAGGAGTGAGACCTAGATGATGCATTCTAGGTTGTAACATATGTTAGTGGATTATAAGCTAAGATTATTGTTCGATTGCCTAGCATTGTCATCTATGTTATTAATTTAGGAACCCGGACACTTAACCCTTCCTTATTCTATAGCATATGATCAAGATCCTAGTGTGTCACTAAGATATCATCTTTATAAATAAGTCTTTACCCAAGGTGATATGCTTAGAACGAGCATAGTATGATTAAAGCTTCAACTATTATAGCTATAAGGTGGATGATATCTATCCAACACGCGACTTATGTTTCAAAAATGTGTTATATTTATAATAATATATATTTATGTTAAAGTATGCTTCAAATTACTTTTATGGCTCAATGATTTCTATTCAACACGTGATTTTATGTTTCAAAATCGTGTTATGCTTATGATAAAATATGTTTATGTTAAAACATGCTTCAAAGTTTTAAAATAATCTTTTTTTGGCTCATCGGAAGATACTAAATTCTATGGTTCCAGTATGATACAATGGTGTAAATATAGCACTTCGATGCGGTATGGCACAATGGTGCAAATATAGCACTTCGGTGCGGTATGATATAGCACTTTGATGCGGTATGATACAATGGCGCAATTATGGTACTACAGTACAAATATGTCACTTCGGTGAAATTTATATGATAGGGAACCATATTGAGTTAATCTTCCGTATGTAAATGAGCAGAGACTGTTTATGGGCATTTTAGTAAATATGTTTAAAATGCAAAATATTTATTGAATGATCAAGTATACTTTAAGAATTGAAACTCCCACTGAGCGTTTTCTGGCACTCAACCTATCTAATTTTTCAAAATATTTTCAGGTACATGATAATTGCTGACGGCTGATGTGGATCAATAGGGACTTCTTATTTCATTGATCATTTTTATGATTTATAATTATTGATTATATGTAGTTTGTAGTCAATAAGAATAAATTTTATGCTTCTGCTTTATGAGTATGAAACATTTAACAATTTTCTGGACACTTGTGAATGTTGTGATCTTTTGGCACATTTTAAATGTTAATTATTGAATTTTGATGATTTATAATTATTGATTATGTGTAGTTTGTGGTCAATAAGAATGAATTTTATGCTTCTGCTTTATGATCATGAAACATTTAACTATTTTCTGGACACTTGTGAATGTTGTAATCTTTTGGCACATTTTAACTATTGATTGTTGAATGGTAAAGGCTTGTGAGCGTGAATATTTTGAATATTTTAAACGATATGCTGCCCAAATTTTTATGATCCAAGGAAAATATTTATTTTGAATTGTGAAATTTTTTATTATCATTTGCTTTAGTGTGTGTTTTCGTAGCGTCTGGGCCTTTGGGTTCGGGTCACTACATGTTGTCAGTAACATATCGCTAGCAAAAGACAATATATTGACAACGAAGAATACATTAATGGATTAAGATATTTTTTGTATGAAAATACAAATGGATTGCTAACGTCAGCATTGTCATATGCTAATGAAAATATTATAATAATGATAATAGAATAATGTGTCTTTCATATTACATGCGATGATAATATAAATGAATATTAATAATTGTGAACACTAAAATATTTGCTAACATAAATGAATACTAATGTTATTGTTAGCATTGTCATATGCTATTGTTAGCATATGATAATGCTAACAGTAGAATTACATAACTCATGGACAATAACATTATAGCGTTAGCATTGTGAAATGATATTATTAACATTATTATATGCTAATGAAAATATTGTATATTGTTATAAGGGTTTATCACATAATTTTAGGGTTCAATAATTTAATTTTATTGCATTTCATCATTTGTTTCTATTGGCATTGTCGTATGCTAACATAAGTATTCGGTGATGCTGAAGGAATGTCTTACATAATGCTAACGAAACAATACTGTAGTTGATTGATCGGTCAAATAATGGAACTAACAACCTTCGATCAAACAACCATAACTTTTGTACATGGTTAATATTTTTTGAAATTATTTTTTTGTTGAAAAGTAGGTTTGACTAGTTTTCCAACCATATAAAATTCATTATTTAATAATTTCATAACAAAATTAGTTTTGCATTTAAAGTTACGTGTTGTACATGAAGTGATACTGCTTCGGTAGCATATGATCATGTGTTCGTCAGCATATGATTGTGTCTCCATTACTATGCGTCCTGGAAGTCTGTATTTTTTTCTTTTTTTTCAATTTTGACCTTGACGTGAAAATTACCAAAATGTCGCCGCATTTTTTGAAGTTGTTTTTATTTGAAGTAATGTTACCGCCTCTTTGACCAAATCTAGACCATTGAATTTTGAAAGATGTGTGGTTGGAGATTGGTTTACAGTTTACACACTAGGGATGGTTTACGCTAGAACCGCCCCAATATGTATATACATATATATGTGGGGTGGAAGATTGGTTTACAGTTTACACACTAGGGATGGTTTACACTAGAACCGCCCCAATATGTATATATATATATATATATTTCGCATTTTCATTAGTATGTTTAAGTAAATTGTGCATGATTAAACACAAGCACTTGGCAAGTCAGGTGTGAGTCACACCTAGTGGTGTTGCTGGTGGGATTCGAACTTGAGACCTTTGGCCTCAAAATAACACCACTCCACCACTAGGCCATCTGCAATGGGACAATTAAACACAAGTTTTATAGCAACAAATAAGGGATCCTATATATAAAAACTAGCATATCTCCCGTGCGATGCACGGATAAAGTACGTAGCATATTTATAATTATTTATCAAATTTTCAAAATAATTAATTTTCAAGACAAATATATAAAAAATAATATGAAATAAAAAAAATGATGTTAATAGTATATTATAAATCAAGTATATTATTGTATCTAAAAAATTATTCAATAAAAAACTTATTTTCTTCACAAATTTTCGAAACATGGCAATAATAAATTTATCAAATAAATGAAATTTATTATATATAACATTTCTTATAATTTTTGTATATAAAAAAATTCAAAAGTAAATTTAAAGCTACAAGAAGAGTTATAGATAAATAATTTAGGATTATTCGTGCTTGACATCATGCCTATACTAACTAACTTTTTAATTAATTGATTTTAAGTAAGATAACAAATCGGACAATAATTAAAATTTGAATCAAGAAATAATGTAATGGGAGTTAGGGTTTATTTTTTTTAATTTAAATTATTAGACCAATATATATATACATAATTATCTTGTGTATTTCAATAGCCAACAAATATTTTAGTTGTAATATTTCTATATTATCAGTTAAACTTAGAAATTTATGCACATTTAATGAATTAATATCTTTTAGGTATATTTTGAAATTAATTAGAATGACATAAAATAATCGTTATATATTATTTATTTGTATAAATAATTTTATTTATACTATAAACTGAATTATAGAAATGATACCATTAAACTATCTAATAAATTATATTTAATAGTTACTTCAAAAAACATTTATATTAAATGGTTGTAAACATACTTACCAAAAATACCATGCTACAATGGGCGGCAAAATGAATGTTGGAGAAGTGTATTATTATTATTATTATATATATATATATATATATATATAGATAGATATGAGATTTCCTAAAAAAAATTGAAAGATGGTACATTAATGATTTTTAATTTGGCTAATATATGCCCTTTTATCTATGGGAAAATTTAATCATTTTCTTTGATATAAAATTAATTTGGGACAAAAACAAAGTCAAGGTTGGCCTTGTTTTTGTTCTACATTGATTTTATGTTAAAGACAATGCTAAAACATTTCTATAAAAGAGTATTAGTTACTTGATTGTCATTTACCTTTATTTTAATCACACATTGAATTTATATCAAGATTGCAGAACTCGCTAGGTGCTAGTCGGGCTGCTGGGGGATGCCTAGTCGGGGCCTAGGCGGAAGTTAGGCGTTTTTTGTTTTAATATATTATCATATCGTGCTATATATATTAAAAAAACAGCTTCAAATCATAAGGTGGAATATGCCATAGTGGTAAGGTGTTAGAGCATCTCCAATGCTAAGCACCTATTTGGTGCAGATTCTGCACCAAATAGGTACAATTTCAGCACTAAATTTTTTTGCAGCTCCAATGCTCAACACCAAATTTTACACCAAATAAGAATATTCTCTTAAAGATTCCATTTTATTTTATAGTTGAAATATGAATATACTTAATGATTTATTATTATTTTTTCTAAATGATGATTATTCAAAACTAATAACTTTTAATTATATACTTTCAAAAAAATATGCTATTAAAAAATTATGTACTATTAAAAAAATTATAACATATAATGTGCTTGGAATAATAAAAGTACTTTAAATGATCATCAAACACTTACAATTAGTGAAAATATTACAAGAATACAACACTTATGAAAATACATATATTTTAGCCTCAATACTCAGAATTAGTATATTTTTCCGACATATGTTCCACTAATGCATTTCGAAGCGCAATATGAGCATCTTTGTTCTTGATTTATTTATATCGAGCCAAAAATTCATTGAACCGAATATCTATACATATATTAAAGCAAAATCGTAGGGGCAAAATTTTCATAAAAAATTCAGACAAACATTTAGATAAAATAATGATTGTATTGAAAAATATTATGAAATTTGATCTTGATCAAGTGGTTGCATGAGAGGCCCAAAACTCGAATGGCCTGGGATCGAATACCGTAAAAGCACCCCTTTTTATTTTTGGGAATTCTCTCTCTCTCTCTCTCTCTCTCCCGTTTTTTCTTTTTCTTTTTCTTTTGCCTTTTTAGATTTTTCCTTTTCTTTTATTTTATTTTATCCTTCTCAATTTTCTTTTTTTTTCCTTTTCGTTTCTTTTTATTATTCCTTTTCTTTTATTTATACCACTTTCAATTTTTTTTCTCTTATTAATGTACATGATCGAAACCATCATTTGTTTTGATAACTAACATTGATTCTACTTATTTAATAAGGTAAATTGCACTTTGATACCTACATTTTGAACTCTTTTTCAAAAATAGCTCACATTTTTAAAATTAATAAAGATAATACTCATTTAAAAAAAAACAAATATAATATGTGATCAATTTTTCAACCTGAAAACACTATGTAATTGATTATATTTTATTCATAGCCACATAAAAAAATCATTCAATTAATATGTCTTAAAATACAATCAATTACATACAATTTTCGAACCGTAAAATTGATCAAATGTTAAATTTACAATTTTTTTGAAAAAATAGGTGTTGTTTGTTAATTTTAAAAAACTAGATTATTTTTTTAAAAAAAAAGCCCCAAAATTTACATATCGAACTATAACTTGCCATATTTAATATTGCAACACTTTTTTTCTTTGATTTCTTTTTAACGTTTAGGCGAGATTAAGTTGACCGTTTATTTTATTGATTACCATTATAATCCTACCTATTTAATATTGTAGCCATGCATTGGCTATTTAATTTTATATTGCACCTGGTAGCATTATTATTTTTTGGACTTATTTTTATACTTTTACAATCTCACTTCTTTATTAAAATATTACAAAACTTATCTACTCTAAATGATCGCACTTCCTCATGAAAGTTGTGATCATTCGAATAATAGTTGTTTTGCATGAATAAATAAAATTTTCCTAAAAATACCTCAAATTACTCATCAAAATATTATTCAAATTAGTCATTTATCATGATTGGCAATTTTATTTCATGTTTTAGAACTCTCCCTTCCATGTGCACAAGTTGAGGAGGTAGAGATGAATGAATTGATGATTCACACTAGCCTTAGTAGGAATGAATGATAAAGATGATGCGTCTGAAATAAAGGTGAATACACTTATACATTTCCTCTCAAAATTTGAGTTTTCATTTTATATTAAATTGTTGAAATTTATTGCCAAGCCCAATATTTTTTTTCAATAATTGTAGTGATTATGAGAGAAAAAATAATTGCATGAAGTTAAATATTTAATATCGATAATTACATGATTTATTTTTGTATTTATAGAAGAACAGTTAAATGAATTAGTAACTAAGAACATGAAACAAATAAATGTTTTGTTAAAATTTAAAGAAAAATCATATAAAGTTTTTAAAAATTGATTGTTACACTAAAACAATAATAGTAGTTTTATATATTGTTTTAAAAAAAGTTGATTATGATTGTTTGGTTAAACAATACGACACCGATTTAAAAATAATATAACTGTAACACCCCAGATTTTTGGATAAGATTTAAGATAATTGTTAATGTTAATCAATCGGTTAAGGAAGAAATTTAAATAAGTTAATTAAGGTTGGATGTCAGTCACGACTTTAAGAGGCAGTTTTCGTGAAAATCACCTTTTCGAAAAATATAATCTTAATTCTTTTATGACCATTCGTGGTCTCGTTAGAAAGGTTTTAACTCAAGGAGTATGCCGGTATTTTCGAATTTTAAATCTGAAGTCATTTGAGTTCCCGGTGATGAAAAACGTATTTGAAAGGTGAATGAATAGTAACTTTTGCAAGCGTTCGTGTTTTGAGAAATTTACGAAATCCTCCTCGTTTATTCGAGTCCAGTTCTGCCAGGCCTCTCTTATGGGAAATGACTCAAGGATTCCGTTGGCGTTCATGGATCTCCATTCTGAGGTCAATCAAACGCTCGGGAGCAAAATCTGTCAGTCTGAGTGAATAGTAAAAAGTAATTCCAAAAAGGGAATATTTGTTCGTCTTTCTTCTGACGACCCCGTCTTCTTCACGAATCAAGTTGGTTCACTAGTATTCGAGCCAATGAGTCTCCCTGTATTTTTAGATTTCGTGTCTGAAGTCATTTGTGCTCGACATCGAATAAAGCAGCTTTTAACCGAATCCGGGGTAACTTTTGCAGTATTTCCGCACTGCAATGGCTTCCAAGGGAAGCCAAAGCTTCTCCTATAAATAGAGGGCCACCCCTTTGCATTTCATTGTTCATTATTCATCCATTTCATTTCTAAATCGAGAGGGTGAGAAGCTTTGAAAGCCGAGAAGGTTCTGTCGAAGTAAAAAACGTTCTTTGTGAGTGTTCTGCAAGACGACGAGCGAAGTGGCGTGGAAGGGATGCGGTGAGGGAATGTGCTAGGGGCGCCGTTGGGTCGCAGTAGGCGGCTCTACCTCCGTTGCGACTCGACAAGACGCCGAGCTAGCCACATTCATTCGACGAACCTAACCCCGTCCATTCATGTTCGTCGGTCTCGACTCCATTTCTTTTCCGTCTTTTAAATTTCGCATTTACTTTACGTTCTTTACGTTCTTCACGTTCTTCATTATTACTCGTCTAAATTGTATTTTGATTTTTATTGAAGTTTCAGAATAATAACGTTTACGTTATATTTCCCGCTTTATTTCTGTCGTTATTATTCTTAAGATTAGCCTTTCTTATTCCGATAAATTCCATTCAAACTATATTTAAGAGATTTCATCCTTATTCTAATTATTAAGGAGGATTATCGTGTTTATGCCGTTATAATGCTAAAATTCTTTTTAAGTTAAAGCATGTTATTTTTAAGAAATTTTGGGTAAAGTGATCTTCGTGTTCTTCGTCTTCGTCGAAAGAATCAACGAACACGAAGAACCCAGTTGAAGATCGCCCAGAACTGGGTTGAAGAGAGAGAAAGGAGAGAGCCCTGCGGGGGGGTGCGCCACCGCGCCACACCCCCCTGGGGCTCCACCAGCCCGCTGGGGCTAAGGAGCCCCGCCGGCGCCCCTAGCGCCGCGGCGGAGGGGTGCCCGCCGGTGCCTAGGTGCGCCGCGGCACCTCCCCTTCTCCGTGTTGTTTTTCACCATTTCTTTTCCGGCTATTTTCGTACCCTCTTCCCGAGTTTTTTGAGCTTTCCAAATCATGATATTTCCAAGCTATTTTTCAAGTTTAAATTTTAGAGAAGCATTCAAGTTATTCCCAATTTAATTCGATTAAGCTATTCAAATTTATTTTCCGTCTAAAAATTGAGAAATCAAGTCGAGAAGTTCCTTAATTAAAATAAATTCTTCTCGGATCTTTATAAAGTCATAAAGTCGTGCTATCCATGATTATGTCCTAATTAGAAATATATAAGATGGGTATTATTTAATTCCATATTTTTAGCTAGAAATCCTCGTAATAGGCCGCTAACTCGATAATTCGACTTTTGTAGGAGGAAGTGAGCCTCGTGGGAATTGGAAGAAGGATCATCAACTCATTGCCTCATCTTCTTCTCCGTGATCGAGGTGGGTAAATCTATACTCATCTAAAGTTTGAGCTAATAAGCTCTAGAAGCATATAGGGCAAATGAGATATCCAATGAAGCATTTTTGCTCTGCCTGATTGATCTCTGTACAAGGAAGAAAGGAAAAGAAGATATTATGTTATAATTGAGTTCTCTAGTATGTTTAGAATATATAGAGATGCTAGAAATGTTAAAGTTTTGTTTATACTTAGCATGAGATATTTAGAATTGTCTTTATTTACAATTCGCATTTATTTCCGTTTATCTCTCGTATACGAATGTTTATGCTTGTTAAAGCTCGTACAGTTGAGGATTAAGGATTTCCTTTTTAGGTAATGTAAAATCCATTATAGGCCGAGATCATGTTATATCAAAGGATTAGTACCTAGACATGCTCTAGGATTGGTTTTGACAGCAAGGTTAAGGAAGGAAGGAACTTAGCCTTTCACTTAGGCAGGATTTAAGTTCAGAACTCTTAAGGGAGTCACTGCTGGGTTTTCCCCTTGCAAACTCGTTCGGATATTTAAGGTAATCCATCTTCTATCCCATGGCATGCCTAAGGGTACAGTTGACATCAGGTTTGAGCCAAGTTGGGCCCAAAAGAAAAGAAAAGGTTTTACGGATATGGAGAGGGCTTTTGCGTTTTGCTCTCCATATACCGTCAGTTAATTATTGGATATCTTGAAGTTATTAAAGTATTTTTGCTAAAACCCACTGAGTACATTAGTTCTCGTGCCTCCTCTTTTCAAATGTTTTCAGGTTGAGATGCTGAGGATGTTGGTGGCTGTGGATGTAGGTTGACTGCCAAGATTGTTTTGATATTATCTGAATTTCTTTTGAAATCCTATGATGTTTCTGCTACTTTGATACACTCTTTCTAATTCCGTTTAAGTTCTGCTATGATCGTCAAGACACTAAGAATATCCCCAGACATGATTAAATATTTATAAGATGCATATTATGTTTATTTCCGTTTCTTGAGTATGATTTCCGTTCGCCTATGAAGAGGCTTATTCACGTTGATATCTGTTATTCGTTTTGACCTATGAAGGGGTCTATGCTTGTTGGTATCTGATTAGTTAGCCATTTTATTCTGCTTAAGCATGTTTCCATTTTAACTCAAGTGAACCCGAGCATCACCACCTATCTTCCAAAGCATATCTTTGTTCTTAAACTCCTTTGTTAATCTTCCGACTTTATTCATTAATCCCTTAATAACACCCCGTCCCCATTCGTTAATCCCTATATCGGGACCGGGCTGTTATAGATGGTATCAGAGCAGGTTTGCAACTGTGCAGGCCTGTCTCTCTGTTTAAGTTAAGCTAAAATGTTTATGTGAATATAAGATGTTCTTTGATAAGTTAAAGCAGCAGCCCACAGCTCGCCATCACCCTCGTATCCTCAATCAAAAATCAAGGTATGATAGTATAGAAATTTTGGATGTTGGATTCATGATTTTTGGAATACAGGAAAGGAAAAGATTTGAGCAAGCATACCTGTTTTATGGATAAGAGAAAAACCGTGAGAATGAAATTCCAAGTAAAAGGTGTTCGGGTAAGATGATTTCCCAGATGGAAAATTTGTGAAAAGATTTTTCGATAAAAAAAAGGCTTAAATTCATTTCTCGAAATTTTGACTCAAAGAAAAGGTAAACAATGTATGTTTAAAGACTTTGAGCACCAAATTTTTTATAAAATTGTCAACTACTTATAAAAAAGGAGCTATGCATGCAAGATTAATCTAGACGTTAGTATAATCTCAGGAGGACCTTAGGTCTCCCTTTTATAATCTAGACTGATTAAGTTATTCTCTTCTAGATGGTTAAGCGTCATTCGACAGCTAGAAAGAGCGTGCCTCTTTTTCACCCTGTGCAAAAGAGGGTTGAGAGGTTCAGAAGGGAAACCTGGAATAGCAACGAGCAGTTGCTGTCCTATATGGCAAGATACCTCGAAAAGTGGGCTTGGATGAACGGCTACGGAGGGGAGCCCGGAAGTGTATCCGACTTGGAAACGTGCATCCGCATGTGTGAGCATGCGCCACCTGCTTGGAGGCCTACAATGTACCGTATCCTGCAAAGCACGATCACCCGTGATCCCGAGACGTACGCCAAAATCAGAAATCTGACGGAGTTCTCATCAGCCTTGATGGCTCGTTGGGTATCGGAGTATGGCCACGTGCACGCCTTAGCCAAGCAGTAAGTAGATGAGCAAAACCCCTCTCTCATAGTAGAACTAGAACTGCAAAGGGCGACTCTCAACAGTCCCCCTGGGTTTCAAGCGCCACGCCCTCACGATGAAGGAACCGCAGGAGCGGGTCCCTCAAATATCCGGATTGTGAACCACACCGAGTCCCTATTTTCTTGCACTCCTCAAATGAACCAGTGGACCCCTGGGTCCGCTTCTCAGGGTCTGGGATAGTGTATGCCCCATCAGTATCCCGAAGGGAGCGTCCGCATGAGAACCTTCAAGTTCACCGTCCCAGAAACAGTTGATGTTGGAGACAAGGAAGAAGAAGACAAGGACCCGGAGGAGGGCGAAGAGGAAGTAGGATCGCCATGCAAGGAGAAAGTGAAGGGCCCGACTTATGATTGAACGTTAGTAGGAAGTGTAGGAGGTATTGCTGTTAAAACACCTGATTGTCTGATCTATCTGTTGTCTGTCTGTATTTATGATGCTCGTTTAATCCGCTTTAACCAAGACTCTAATATGTAATATATGCCTTAACCTCTCTAGACTCAAATAGCGGCAGTGAATTTTCCAGGAGACGGTATTTTGTTTGTAACCCATAACTTCCGTTATGTTATCAATGCCAAAGTCCTCATAATGAGGCAATTTTCCCATTATGTTGAATGACATTTAAATTTTCGCCTTATTTGATCTATCTTAAATTAAAAACTTTATCGAAAGGCATCCTTGCTTTGTGCGAATTCAATCAAGTGTCGCTAATATCTAGTTCTTTAGGATGCCACCCCGAAGACGTCAAGCTGAGAACGAAGATGAGAACGAACCCGAGCAAGTCCCAAATCCCGGACCAAGAGCCGAAAGTGTGTTTCTCAAACACAACCCTCCATCGTTTAATGGTTTAGGAGATCCAATGGATGCCGAAAAATGGGTTCGCTCCTTAGAGCGAATTTTCAATTTCATAGCTTGTTTGGAAGAAGAGAAGTTAAGTTGTGCTCTTTTCATGCTGACGGATGATGCGGACTACTGGTGGGAGTCCGTTTGAAGGACCATAACCCTGGAGCAATGGGAGGACTATAGTTGGGAAGATTTCAAGCATGTCTTATATTAGAAGTACATCCCGGATTGTTATCGAGAGGGAAAAGAGATGGAGTTCTGGAACCTAAAGCAAGGAAATAAGACAGTGTCAAAATACGACAGAGAATTCAATCAATTATCGAGGCATGCTCCACATCTAGTGGACACGGATGGGAAGAAGGCACGTAAGTTCAAGAAAGGACTTAGGTTCGAGATTGGTATAGCCTTCGCTGGGCAAGAAGACATGTCTTATGCTCGAACCTTAGACAAAGCCTTAAGCATAGAAGCCATTCTCTCTCGAGAGAAAGTTCAGCCCCCTCAGCCATCTAGCGATCCAAAAGGAAAAAGAAAGCGGGAATGAGGAAGAAGAGATGACAGAGGAAAGAAACCCCACTGGCAAAGCCGAGAATCAGGAGTGCCTCGTAGTCAGCCTGGCAACACCCCTAGCTATAGGCCGTGTTAAAGGTGCGGAAGGATGCATCCTGGAGTCTGCCGAGCAAATCAAACTGGGTGTTACAACTGTGGTGAAGATGGGCACTTCAAGAGAGAGTGTCCTAAGGGAAGCAACAGACGATCTCAAACACCACAACAACCCATGTACCCGCAACCACTTCAGTAGCTTCCTGGAAATCAGACAAGCCTGCAGCAAGGAGGACCTCAGGGTCAAAGGCCGGGGATGAATCCAAGGCCGAACCAAGAGCGAGATCAAAGGTCTAACCAAGGACTAAGGCCGCCTCAGCCAACTTGTACTGATGCTCTCAATCAGCAGCAAGCTGCTAAGGCCCCAGGTAATCTAGTAGGTATGATTACACTCCTCAAGACGCCAGTTTTAGCTCTCTTCGATACTAGAGCATCGCATTCATTTATAGCTGAGTTTGTTTGTAAGAAACTGAAGATAAAACCCGAGAATGCTGAGAATGCTCTTGAGATAAGTATTCCCTCTTGAAAGAGAATGATGTCTAGGAAAGTCTGCTCTAACCTAGAATTGAACATGGAAGGGAAAAACTTTAAGTCAAATCTTTATGTGATAAAGATTCAGGACTTCGATATAATCCTAGGAATGGATTGGTTAGCCTCAGCTTATGCTTCCATAAGCTGCCCTGAGAGGGAGGTAGTGTTTTGATCACCCGGGAAACCCGAGGTGAAAATCTATGGATCAAGGCTGGGAACCAAAATCCCAGTGATATCCGCCCTGAAGGCTATGAAGATGATAAGGAAGAATAGCTGCCAAACCTTTTTAGTTAATCTAATAAGGAAGGAGGAAGGAGAGCTTTCAATCGAAGATGTTCCAATCGTAAGAGAATACCCCAGCGTATTCCCAAAAGAGCTGCCAGGACTGCCTCCAGACAGGCAGATAGAGTTAGCTATCAAGTTGGAACCAGAAGCCGCCCCAGTTTCAAAAGCCCCCTACAGAATGGTGCCTAAGGAGTTGCAAGAACTCAAAGTTCAACTACAAGAGTTATTAGACCTAGGTTTTATCCAACCTAGTGTGTCACCTTGGGGAGCTCCAATCCTGTTCGTAAAGAAGAAGGATGACACATTGAGAATGTGCATCGACTATAGAGAGCTCAATAAGCTAACCATCAAGAATCGATACCCTCTCCCAAGAATAGACGATCTCTTTGATCAGCTCAAGGGAGCAAGTGTTTTCTCCAAGATAGACTTAAGATCTGGGTATCATCAATTGAAGATCCGAAAGGAGGATATCCCTAAGACTGCTTTTAGAACTCGCTATGGGCATTACGAGTTTGTGGTAATGCCATTTGGATTGACCAATGCCCCAGCAGTGTTCATGGATTTAATGAACCGGGTTTTTCACCCGTACCTAGATAAGTTTGTTCTGGTTTTTATAGATGATATCCTCATCTATTCCAAGGACGAAGAGGAGCATCAAGAACACCTAAGAGTGGTGCTGGAGACGTTAAGAAGAGAAAGGCTTTATGCTAAGTTCAGCAAGTGTAAGTTTTGGCTCAAGAAAGTTATGTTTTTAGGTCATATAGTTTCGGTGGAAGGAATCAAGGTAGATCCAGCCAAGATTGAAGCCGTAAGCAACTGGAAGTCTCCAAGAAGCGTGAACGAGATGAGAAGTTTTCTAAGACTCGCTGGATATTATCGCAGGTTCATCGAAGGATTCTCGACTATATCCAAGCCCATGACGCGATTGCTAAAGAAGGACTCCAAGTTCAAATAGAGGCCTGAGTGCGAGGAAAGTTTCCAAACTTTGAAGAAGATGCTAACCACATCCCCTGTGTTGGCCATTCCGGAAGGGAATGAAGATTTCGTGGTTTACGCAGATGCATCGAAGAAAGGATTAGGCTGCGTGCTGATGCAGAGAGGAAATGTGATTACTTATGCGTCGAGGCAGCTTAAGAATCATGAGAAGAACTACCCTACGCATGACCTAGAGCTAGCAGCAGTCATTCATGCGCTGAAGATCTGGAGGCACTATCTCTATGGAGCTAAGTGTGAGATCTTCTCAGATCACAAGAGTTTGAAGTATTTCTTCGAACAAAAGGATCTTAACATGAGGCAGAGAAGATGGCTAGAAATTGTGAAGGATTACGACTGCACGATTCACTACCACCCGGGCAAGGCAAATGTGGTAGCAGATGCCCTAAGTAGGAAAGAGAAGACAGAATTAGGACTCATTCTAGTCCAGGAGGATCTTCACAAGGAATTCAAGAAGTTAAGAATCGAGGTGCTAACAACACCCGAGACCATTCAAGCTCAAGTCACCATGATAGCCGCTCAGCCCGACCTAAGGCAAAGGATAATTTAAGCCCAAAGAAGAGACGAGTTTCTCGAAAATAAAATACTAGAAGCACGATCTGATAGCTCACAAGACTTCACGGAATCCGCCGAAAATGCGCTCTTATTCAAAGGGAGGCTTTGTGTGCCGAGCAAGGAAGAACTAAAGGAGAAAATCATGTGCGAAGTACATGACACGCCTTATACAGCACATCCCGGAAGCACCAAGATGTACCAGGACCTCAAGAAGAACTTCTGGTGGAATAACATGAAAAGAGAAATAGCCGCCTTCGTGGAAAGGTGTTTAAACTGTCAACAAGTGAAAGCTTTGCATCAAAAACCTTCTGGGTTGCTTCAACCCTTAGAAATTCCTGAATGGAAATGGGATCACATCAATATGGACTTTGTCGTAGGTTTGCCAAAGTCTAAACAGGGGGAATACCGCTATTTGGGTAATCGTTGATCGATTATCTAAATCAGCACATTTTGTTGCTGTTAAAATGACGGATGGGCTAGATCAATTAACCCAGCTGTACGTTAAGGAAGTTGTGCGTTTGCACGGAGTGCCGGTCTCGATTACATCAGACCGTGATACAAGATTTACATCAAGATTCTGGAGGAGCCTACAAGATGCAATGGGATCAAAGCTCAATTTCAGCACGGCATTCCATCCCCAAATAGATGGCCAGTTCGAAAGGACTATCCAGATTCTGGAAGACATGCTCAGAGGAGTAGTCATTTAATCAGGGAAGCAGTTGGGAGAAATTACTGCCTTTGGTAGAGTTTACGTATAACAATAGCTACCAGTCATCGATCGGCATGGCCCCTTATGAAGCCCTATATGGAAAGAAGTATAGATCGCCCTTGTATTGGGATGAAGTTGGAGAGAGAAGGATACTCAGACCTGAAATGGTCCAGGAAGCTGTCCAAAAGATCGAACTTATTCGTCAACGAATCAAGGAGGCTCAAGATAGAAGGCTTACGCGGATGAAAGAAGAATGGAGCTCAGTTTCGACGTTGGAGATAAAGTGTTCTTGAAGGTGTCCCCATCAAGAGGAATAGTTCATTTTGGCAAACGAAATAAGTTAAGGCCCAGATTCATTGGACCTTTTGAGATATTAGAGAAGGTGAATGAAGTAGCCTACAGGTTGGCCTTACCACCCAACCTAAGTAACATTCATGACGTCTTTCATGTCTCAATATTGAGGAAGTACGTGTTTGATCCAAAGCACGTGATTAGCAAAGAAGAAATAGTCCTGAATAAGGACTTAGTCCATGAAGAAAAGCCCCAGGCCATCGTGGATTGAAAGACCTAGAAGTTGAGAAACAAGGAAATCGATCTTGTGAAAGTAATCTGGAACCACCATGGTTCAGAAGAAGCAATCTGGGAGCTTGAATCTGAGCTGCTCAAGAAGTACCCTGATATCGTTAACCATAGTTAGTAAATTTCGGGATGAAATTTTCTTTAAGGAGGGTAGGATGTAACACCTCAGATTTTTGGATAAGTTTTAAGATAATTGTTAATGTTAATCAATCGATTAAGGAAGAAATTTAAATAAGTTAATTAAGGTTGGATGTCAGTCACGACTTTAAGAGGTAGTTTTCATGAAAATCGCCTTTTTGGAAAATATAATCTTAATTCTTTTATGACCATTCGTGGTCTCGTTAGAAAGGTTTTAACTCAAGGAGTTTGCCGGTGTTTTCAGATTTTAAATCTGAAGTCATTTGAGTTCCCGGTGATGAAAAACGTATTTGAAAGTCGAATGAATAGTAACTTTTGCGTGCGTTTGTGTTTTGAGAAATTTACGAAATCCTCCTCGTTGATTCGAGTCCAGTTCTGTCAGGCCCCTCTTATGGGAAATGACTCAAGGATTCCGTTGGCATTCACGGATCTCCATTCTGAGGTCAATCGAACGCTCGGGAGCAAAATCTGTCAGTCTGAGTGAATAGTAAAAAGTAATTCCAAAAAGGGAATCTTTGCTCGTCTTTCTTATGACGACCCCGTCTTCTTCATGAATCAAGTTGGTTCACTAGTATTCGAGCCAACGAGTCTCCCAATATTTTTAGATTTCGTGTCTGAAGTCATTTAGGCCTCGACATCGAATAAAGCAGCTTTTAACCGAACCCGGGGTAACTTTTGCAGTATTTCTGCACTGCAATGGCTTCCAAGGGAAGCCAAAGCTTCTCCTATAAATAGAGGGCCACCCCTTTGCATTTCATTGTTCATTATTCATCCATTTCACTTCTAAATCGAGAGAGTGAGAAGTTTTGAAAGCCGAGAAGGTTCTGTCGAAGTAAAAAGTGTTCTTCGTGAGTGTTCTGCAAGACGACGAGTGGAGTGGCGTGGAAGGGATGCGGTGAGAGAATGTGCTAGGGGCGCCGTTGGGTCGTAGCAGGCGGCTCTGCCACCGTTGCGACTCGACGAGACGCCGAGCTAGCCACATTCCTTCGACGCACCTAACCCCGTCCATTCTTGTTCGTCGGTCTCGACTCCATTTCTTTTCCATCTTTTAAATTCCGTATTTACTTTTCGTTCTTCGCGTTCTTCATTATTACTCGTCTAAATTGTATTTCGATTTTTATTGAAGTTCCAGAATAATAAGGTTTACGTTATATTTCCCGCTTTATTCCTTTCGTTATTATTCTTAAGATTAGCCTTTCTTATTCCGATAAATTCCGTTCAAACTATATTTAAGAGATTTCGTCGTTATTCTAATTATTAAGGAGGATTATCGTGCTTATGCCATTATAATGCCAAAATTCTTTTTAAGTTAAAGCATGTTGTTGCATGTTAATTTCAAGTATGTTGTTTTTAAGAAATTTCGGGTTAAGTGTTCTTCGTGTTCGTCGAAAGAATCAACGAACACGAAGAACCCAATTAAAGATCGCCCAGAACTGGGTTGAAGAGAGAGAAAGGAGAGAGCCCCGTGGGTGGGGTGCGCCGCCGCGCCACACCCCCCTCGACCTCCACCAGCCCGCCGGGGCTAAGAAGCCCCGCCGGCGCCCCTAGCACCGCGGCGGAGGGGTGCCCGCTGGCGGCTAGGTACGCCGCGGTGCCCCCCTTCTCCGTGTTGTTTTTCGATGTTTCTTTTCTGTCTATTTTCGTACCCTCTTCCCTAGTTTTTCGAGCTTTCCAAATCATGATATTTCCAAGCTATTTTTTAAGTTTAAATTTTAGAGAAGCATTCAAGTTATTCCCGATTTAATACGATTAAGCTATTCAAATTTATTTTCCGTCTAAAAATTGAGAAATCAAGTCGAGAAGTTCCTTAATTAAAATAAATCCTTCTCGGATCTTTATAAAGTCATAAAGTCGTGCTATCCATGATTAAGTCCTAATTAGAAATATATAAGATGGGTATTATTTAATTCCATATTTTTAGCTAGAAATCCTCGTAATAGGCCGCTAACTCGATAATTCGACTTTTGTAGGAGGAAGTGAGCCTCGTGGGAATTCGAAGAAGGATCATCAACTCATTTCCTCATCTTCTGCTCCGTAATCGAGGTGGGTAAATCTATACTCATCTAAAGTTTGAGCTAACAAGCTCTAGAAGCATATAGGGCAAATGAGATATCCAATAAAGTATTTTTGCTCTGTCTGATTTATCTCTGTACAAGGAAGAAAGGATAAGAAGATATTATATTATAATTGAGTTCTCTAGTATGTTTAGAATATATAGAGATGCTAGAAATGTTAAAGTTTTGTTTATACTTAGCATGAGATATTTAGAATTGTCTTTAGTTACAATTCGCATTTATTTCTGTTTATCTCTCGTATACGAATGTTTGTGCTTGTTAAAGCTCGTACAGTTGAGGATTAAGGATTTTCTTTTTAGGTAATGTAAAATCCCTTATAGGCCGAGATCATGTTATATCAAAGGATTAGTACCTAGACATGCTCTAGGATTGGTTTTGACAACAGGGTTAAGGAAGGAAGGAACTTAGCCTTTCACTTAGGCAGGATTTAAGTTCAGAACTCTTAAGGGAGTCACTGCTGGATTTTTTCCCTTGCAAACTCGTTCGGATATTTGAGGTAATTCCTCTTCTATCCCATGGCATGCCTAAGAGTGCGATTGACATCAGGTTTGAGACAAGTTGGGCCCAAAAGAAAAGAAAAGGTTTTACGGATATGGAGAGGGCTTTTGCATTTTGCTCTCCATATATCGTCAGTTAATTATTCAATATCTTGAAGTTATTAAAGTATTTTTGCTAAAACCCACTGAGTACATTAGTGCTCGTGTCCCCTCTTTTCAAATGTTTTCAGGTTGAGATGCTGAGGATGTTGGTGGTTGTGGATGTGGGTTGGCTGCCAAGATTGTTTTGCTATTATCTGAATTTCTTTTGAAATCCCATGATGTTTCTGCTACTCTGATACACTCTTTCTAATTCCTTTTAAGTTCTGCTATGATCGTCAAGACACTAAGAATATCCCCATACATGATTAAATATTTATAAGATGCATATTATGTTTATTTCCGTTTCTTAAGTATGATTTCCGTTCGCCTATGAAGAGGCTTATTCACGTTGATATCTGTTATTCGTTTTGACCTATGAAGGGGTCTATGCTTGTTGGTATCTAATTAGTTGGCCATTTTATTCCGCTTAAGCATGTTTCCATTTTAACTCAAGTGAACCCGAGCATCACCACCTATCTTCCAAAGCATATCTTTGTTCTTAAACTCCTTTGTTAATCTTCCGACTTTATTCATTAATCCCTTAATAATACCCCGTCCCCATTCATTAATCCCTATCTCGGGACCGGGCTGTTACAATAACAAAATTATACTGAGCCTAATTATTTTTTACAACTCAAGTTATGTATTTTTTTCCATTAATAGCATATTTTTATTTTTGTACTTTGAAAAATAAATAAAATAACACCAATTATCATGATTACTAATTTTTTTTAGTTTAACTGATGTTGTTATATTTGGAAAAGTTACGTATATAATTATATATTTTTTTAATATTAAATGTAATTATTAGGATCTATGAGGAAGATCTCTAAAACAACATTGTCATATTTATAATCATATAAAAATATTTTCAGTACATTTAAAAATCATGATACTTTTTTCATTCAATTATAACATGGACATGTTCAAATTTTAAAATATTAATTTATAAATATTTAAATCCGTACAGCGTACGGGAGAAATACTAGTTATCATTTAATTTGCTGGCTCTTCAACAAATGAAGTCAATATTTGGATTTTATCCCCGATCCCAGTACACGTGAATACATTTGTGGTGAACAAATTAGAATCATACAAAAAAGAAACCAATTAAGCTCGTAAATCTCAATGATCTCCTCATCAAGGAGAATTTTCACAATTCAATCAATCCGGGGGTGAAGGACATGTGTTTGATGATTTTTCAAACGATTTCGGTCAATATTATAATTATCTTAGAGGATCTAGAAATGATTTGTGATGCGTTTTTTCAAGTAGTTTTAGTTATTTATAGTGTGTTTTTAAGTTAATTTTTAGTAAGTTGTAATATGTGAGACTTCATTCCTATCCATTATGTTTAATCAATTATGTTTTTATTGAAATTATTTATTTATTTAGATGATTTATAATTTAAATTAAGTGAATATATAATTTATCAATTAAATTAAATTTATTAAATAACCTATTTAATAATGATTTTAAATAATAAAATAATTCATTAAATGTTGTGGGACCCATCAGCACCAATTTGAGACGACATTAGAGTGGATTTCTGCACCAAATTGGTGTTTTGGTCCAGCATTGGAGTTGGATTTAGAATTCGCATGCATTGGCCAAGGTTCGACCCTTCGAACACACACACACACACTTGATTTAATTTTTATGAAGTACATAAGTAGTTGGTTTTCAAATATGAAAAAAAAAACAATGATAGGAGGGTTCGGTCCTGGGACTTCTCGAAGAAAATAGGCGCTACATCAGTTCTCTACCAACTATTTGTTTGGTTTTCATATATGAAAAACAAAAAAACAAAAAAAATGATGATAGAAGGGTTCGATCCTGGGACTTCTCGAAGAAAATAGGCGCTACATCAGTTCTCTACCAACTAGGCTAAGGCAAGCTTTTCTTCGGTTTTCAAATATGAAAATTCAAATATGAAAAAAAATGATGATAGGAGGGTTCAATCCTAGGACTTCTTGAAGAAAATAGGCGCTACATCAGTTCTCTACCAACTAAGCTAAGGCAAGCTTTTGTTTAAAATGATCAACTCCAGAAATATAACATGACCGAATAATGAGGCCGACTACACCATATTCACCACGGGTAGGGGCCAACTAGCGTCTAGGCGCTGCCTAAGCCGAATTCTGCAATCATGATTTATATTAAAGACAATGGTAAAAGTCGCTAAAAAAAAGATAATGGTAAAGCCCTTGCTATGAAAAAGTATTAGAAATTTGGTTATCAATGCATTAATTTATAATCTCTTTTTAAAGAAATCTCATATTTTTTTTTGGATTCCAATAAAAGAGTATTAGGAAAAAATTTATAATTAAATAAATAAATAAATAAATAACGATTAAATCGTATAACCGCCCAATCCGACAGTTTAACCGACGGTTTGTTGGTTTGTTATTTGACAAATTGGAACTGAACCCTGTCACGGTTCTAGTTTCTAACCGAAACCATGGTCAACGAGATTACGAAACCGTTGACACAAACCGGAACCCCGGTGCGGTTTGGTTTGGCACCTCTACATATTGGGAGTATCACTTCTGGTCATCTTTCCTTCTCTCTCTTTTTTCAAAAATAAAAAAATAAAAAGTTACCGTTGTATTCTTCCTCATGATTTTTTCTCTTCATTTCTTATCTGTCGAAGATTCTTGTGCTAATTCGATAAATGTTTTTTCATCAAAACAACATTCATCTGTCGCGAACATTCTTCCTCTCTCATCGTTATGTAATCTTCTTCCTAGCCAATTATTTTCTCTTCCTTTTTTGCAACTACTTGCTTACAAGTCACTCCATAGATATTAGATACTATCCTATCGAGCCCTGGTATTTTCTCTCCATAGATTTTTTGTTTTGCCATCGTTTAACATTTCATTGATAATTAGACTCGATTTACATTCATAGATGAGCTTGCCACTAATTAAAGAACATTTAAAGAGTCAAACTGGAATAACTCATCAATCTTAGACTCCTACTGTTTAATTATACAATCCAAAACGAGCCTACAAATCGCTTGACTCATTCACTGCACTATCATGTATCAGTATAATTAGAGAGAGACAGAATCTACATATAATCATGGTATTTCGTTGATAAAATTCTGCGCAGTATAAATTAAGAATAATATGAAGAATATAAATGATGGAAACCGTGTCTTCCTGACAGAGAAAACTCTAGTAAAAGATCAAAGCAAAATCAAAATTCAATAGAGAGCGTAAAAATGGAATTACAATCACAGTATATAAAATGACCTGTAACTAATAACAGAAGAAGACACCGACGACGACACCAATAACATAATTAAAAGACAATCAAATTCAGGCTGATAACTTGTTTCTGGCATGCAAAAATCAAGGGTATTTCGGCAATGTGGGAAATTCTGGAAACTTGGGAAGTTCAGGCTTCGGAAAACTTGGCAGTTCTGGTATCTCCGGCTTCGGCAATTTCGGGATTTCGGGTTTTGGCAATTCCGGAATCTCCGGTTTTGGCAGTTCTGGAATCTCGAACTTCGGCAATTCTGGGATCTCGGGTTTCAGAAATTGAGGAAACTCAGGCTTGGGCAATTCCGTAATCTCAAGTTTTGGCAAAGCGGGGAGTTGTGGTTTAGGCAACTCTGGAATCTGAGGCTTCGGCAATTCCGGAACCTCGGGTTTTGGCAAAGCCGGCAACTCTGGAATCTCGAGCTTGGGCAATTCTGGGATTTCAGGCTTCGGAAAATCTGGGATTTCGGGAATTGGCGATTCGAGGAGGTGGCGGGCATCAATGATGGATGAAAAGGCAATGATTAAGAGGAGGAAGAAGAAGGAACAGCTGCGATTATGGTTTGCCATTGTTTTTAATTTGTTGATGAAGATTTTTAGGGTTTGAAGTGATGAGTGATGGATGCATGGGAGATTGTGGTTTTATATAGAGAGTGAGGGTGAGGATTGGAAAACCTTTTAAAATATTTAGCTTTGTTTGGTGGGAAAATTGGGAGAGTTAGTTCAACTTCTAATCTGCTATATTATATTGCTTCCCAACTAATTATATTGCTGTTGTGTTATGTCTTCTTTTAATATTACGTAAATATATTCAATTATTATGATGCTTTTGATCAAAAATAAAATACAATTTGTTACGTGGCTCTTGAAAGAAGAAGCGATTAAATTGTGAATTGGGATGCTTTTCTATTTTCTTAGTCACTTAAAGATGATAACTTTGTCAATTGAAGTGTTTAAGTAATAGGAAATTAGGTCGTGATATAGAATAGAAAAGAAATGAAAATACTGGGTATTTAATTATTAATTTCCTCAAGGTTGGGATACAACTGAAAATTTATTAATAGATCTGGATAGAATATGGTATTATCCTCTATTTAATATCTTCATCTTATTGTTTTAATCATTTTATTATGTTGCTTATTTTTTTTATCCAATTATCATGTTGGTATATCTATCTAAGCAGTCATTAATGTATTAAATAAATAAATTAGTTGTAATAATTCAAATCGTGAAAGATGGTTAACCATCAATCTGAAAAAAAAATAAAAAATCTTAACTTAGATTATTCTTTTTTTAAATATTTTTAGTAAATTATTTATTAAATTTAATAAATAATTATTGAAGAAAATTTCATTGAAAATTATTATTAAAATTAATTAAAAAATAAACCTGAATCAAAATGCATTATTTAATAAGCCATATATTACTTCCCAACTAATTATATTGTCATTGTGTTATGACTTCTTTTAATATTATGTCAATATATATATTCAATATTATGATGTTTTTGGTTAAAATAAAATAAAATAAAATTTGTGACGTGGGTCTAGAAAGAGGAAACGAAATTGTGAATTGGGATGTTCTTCTATTTTCATAGTGACATAAAGTTGATAATTGTTTGAATTGGGGTATTTAAGTGTCGGAAATTAGATAGTAGGATATAATTGAAAATAAATAAAACATTTGGTACTATATTATAAATTCTTGAAACATCATAACACTTCCCCGGCCAGAATTGGATCGGAAAAGGATTTTGTTGCGGACCTCATTCAGGCTCGGGTTAGGCATGGGAATGATGAGTAGTGGGCCTCATGGTTTTATTTATTTAAATCAAGGACATTGGTCCATTTTAGCTAGGGTATTATGTAACCTTTAAATGTGGTCCTTGCCTTCTTGTAAAGAGATATAAGTACCATGTTGCCCTAGTAAAAAGTAATAAGAGAAATACTCCAATTTCCCCCACCGTTTATTCTCTTAATTCTCCCTCATTTCTTTTAAACTATCCTCCATTTCTGTTACTTAAATTACATCAAGATTGGAACTTTATTACAAAACCCACTAAAATATTACAAGGTTTATAGGGATCTAGACCATAGGGAAGAGAAAGGCTAAAACTTCAAAGGAAATAACCAATTGAGAGCGTCACATATTTCTTTGTTGTTTAACATGATGGCATATATCACAACTCTCTAGAACCTTACAATCCTCTTCCCTGAATCTTTTTTACAGCAATCCATGTATTTCATAGTACATGCTTATAGATGGATGACCCATGGATGTATGTAAATCCACTAATGTAGGTAGCAGGTGAAATGGAATTCATGCTTGAAAATATACAAGGTCCTTTTCATTCTTCCTATCTCCAAGATTGCATCATTACCCTTTCTCTGCACTTGGCAATGTGTTTCCAACAATATTCATGTCATTTGTCATCTGCCCAACTGAAATAAGATTGTGTAAATACTGGTGTATATAACACATTTGTTAACTTGATAGTAGGAGTGAGCTTAGCATCCCCTATCATGAATGCCCAGAGACTGTTACCATCTGGTAAGAATATCTTGAGAGGATGCTTTAATGTCCTGATATTGACAAGTTAATCCTCTTAGCAACACATGTGATTACTAGCTCTTGAGTTTATAATCCACTCATCTTTCTTGATCTCAGTGGATATCCCAAATGCATAATGACCATTGGGTTGTACAGAACCGGTCCCAAGATCTAATTCATGAGCCATATCGATAGATTGCAAGCTCTCATTTCCTACATTACTATCTCTTTTAGTAGCACAATTCATAAAGCTAGCAAATTGTTTAGCTATTTCAGATTGAATGACTTTTCCAATATCAGGCATAAAGCTATCAGTTGAATGAACATCTTGTGGCACCACATTATTACTTTCTCTATCAGTGACACAATTAAGCCTTTACTTTCCTTTCTCTTCCTTAAACTTCTTGTACCGGTCAGGTATCCCCACAACTTCAAAACAGTCATTCTTAACATGTCCTGTTCTTCCACAGTGATCGCACTTGAGTCTCATCTTCTCTTCTTTTGTAAGCTTCCTCTTATAACCTTCCTTCTTATAGCTTGTTTTCTGATTGGCATATAAAGCACTTTGTTTTGCTTCAGAATAGTGAGAAGACACTTGCATTTGCTCTTCAACTTGTAAAACCATTGAGTATGCCTGACTTATTGGTTTTGTATACTGAAGAACTTGTCTTTGTATACACTAAATAATATTAAGATGATATGGATTGAATAATTATTGCAATCACTGTGTGTATTTTATTATTCTTATATTTAATTACACGTTCTATATACTTGCATAGTAGATGATATAGTGTTGGTGAACACACGGTAAAGATCATATCATAGGATTTCTTACATTGTATTGAAATGCTCACGACTTAGATGATCCTGAACCCACCATTGGTACACCGTAGAATAATCTGATAGTTAGTTTACCTTGACTAGATGATTATTCTAGTACACGATAGGAAATTATTCTCTATTCTAACCTTAAGTGAAAGAATAAAAATCCACAGAGTTCGGGTTCTTAACCCATATATATTGGTGGGCATATATATGTGTTGTGTCGACTGCTTTGATTTATCAATGAGTGAGATTCTTTGATAGGATCAACAACCTCGATATTTTGGACAGTGGCATTTACATGTATGATGGGTCGTGCATTATATATGACCAATGTGTCCTGGTGCGCCAGGTTGATGATGTCCCCTTTAGGAAATATAAAGATCATGAGAAGCCCTGTATGCAGAATATTAATTTATACTTACATGATACAGAAGTCATGCGGTACTACTCTCAGATTAAGATATTAATTATTATAGGTGTTAGAAGCTTACATAATTAATTAATGGACATTATATCTTAAACATAGAAAATGACTGAACTAAAGGAGAAAGCATATTCGTAAATATGTATTGAATTGATAGGTTAGTATAATTTCTTTAGTGGAATAAAAATAATACTTAATTTATTTAATTATATTCTAGTTGTGGATATTAGAAATTAAATAAATTAGTAGGCCAATTTAATATTTTTCTAGATCCTTGCTGTAGCCCAATATAACCATAATGGATTGGGAATAGAACAAGAGTTGGAGGCCGAAACCCGTTAGGGATTGGATATGAAATTTTGACCCCCTCCCTTATAAGAAGAGTTTCTAAACAGTCTAGTAGTTTGTACCACACCCTACATCTAGACAAGGTTCGGGAATACAGTAGAAGATCAAGAAGTAGAATATTAGAGCTGTAAGATTTGAACACCATGGAGAGGAATGTCATCTTCTTCGTTGTCTATGTATTCTCCATCAACAACAAGATTAGATCTTTATTCTCGTGATCAACCCGACAATGTTTGTAAGTACCAATTTCGATAGATTCTATTTTCTTTCACTGCAATAAATTCAAAATTGAACTTGCATGCTAATTCAACATAGGATAATTAATATCACTAATAAAATTATGATTTACATGAGCATAGAATTAATGGCATCCAAATCGAAAAATCCCAACATGACTAACACTGGGTAAGGGGTTTACGATCAAAATTTGATGTCTGATAGGTTTATAAACATCATTAAGCCCCATGAGGAGCTTCATCATACGTTCATCTTCAACCTCAGCTTTTATTTCATCTGAAGCTTCACAATTACAAACTCTAGCCGTTCTTAAAAGAGCTAACTCATCCCACAATGAGTTCAGATTATTGAAATATTCCAGTGCAAATTGATTATGTTACGAATAAGAGGCAATTTCCCTACAAATTTTATAAAGTCAAGGTCTATTACGTTTCCCAAACCTCTTGTGTAATTCATCTCATAATTGTTTTGAAGTATCAAAATTTTGAAGACCTCATAACAACTCTTTCACTATTGAATTACTAATCCAATTGAAGACCAAATAGTCTGCCTAGTCCATTGCATGTGATCCATTGAATCACCGCTCCGTTCAATTACACTGCCATCAATAAACCCCAGCTTATTTCTAGCAAATAGACCTCGTTTGATGGCTCGGCACCAACTATAGAAATTATTTCCATCAAATAAATCTGATGTTAAAGCCATTTATGGATGCTCATTCGTAGCAATGTAAATTAAAGCTCATCGTTTGCTAGTAATCTAGTATTATTAATTTTATTTCTAGCAAAGTGATGAAGCTCCATACCTCGAACTCCTCTTCTATCACGTGTATCAGATTGAAGTAATGGTACCAGCTTGATTCGAATCTGTTTGATGACTGTTATCACCGTGTTCAATTTCTTCATCTCGAGCATTCCGGCATGAAAATTTGTGATTGCCTTTCGTCATGCAGAAATCCACTCAATAAAGCAGCATCAAACAATGAATCGCGATAGTAATTTTGGCTCTTGATACCATGAAGAAGGGTAGAATATTTTGTGATATGCATAGAATGTATCGAAAACTTCATTCAGGTATAAAAGTTGCAGTACAAACTTATTTATATACAGAAGCTGTTTTAGCTATATAAGCACTACCATTTTCTGTTACAATCCAACAGCTAGAAATAGCAAACTAAAGAAGATCAATGGTGATGTGGTTGTGGTCCACGCACATCATGCAGACTCTCTGTACAGCTGCCACGTACACATGAGCATTAAGTGGTAACATGTAGCAAATGATAGCATGCAGAACGTGCATGCTTCAACAGATAGGCTGTGTACTTTGTGTGACAACCATTGTGGGTGTCGCTGGAGTGTTAATTAGCTTCTCCTTCTTTTTGCAAAAAATAAAAAATAAATTTTTATGGCAAAAACTTCCATACATCGGTCTTAAATAATGTTATTTAAGACGGGTCGGGTCAACCCGCGCTTTGACCCGATCAACACGGTCAAACCCGCCCTTTGACCAAGTTTTTTAGGGTATTTTTGATGTTTTTTAGAGTTTTTTGGGGGGTTTTTTTAGGAGGTTTATTTTGTATTTTTAAGGGTTTTTTTGGGGGTATTTTTAGGGGTTTATTTTATATTTTTTAACGATTTTTTGAGGTGAAATCAGATAAAAAAGAGAAAAAAAAGTAAAAAAATGCCAAAAAAAAAGAAAAAAAAAAAGACGGACGCATGGGCCCCACACGCCGCGCATGGGCGCCATACACCGTCTTAAATAAGGCCTTAAATAGTGCTTTATGCACCCAATACCTTCTCAAGTTTTATTGTTGTGTTCTTCCTAATGATTTTTTCTTTTCTTATAATTTCATTCGAAAAATGCTTTTTCACAAAAACAACAAGTCATCTGTCCCTCATGGTTTTATTTGCTGTCTTTTTTCTAGTGAGTTATTTTTCTCTTGCTTTTGCAACTATTTACTTGCCAATCTCTCAATAGATGTACTATCTTATTGAGCCCTGGTATTTTCTCTTCATATATTTTTTGTATCGCTATCAGTTTATATATTTTTTTCATAATTAGACTCCATTTACATTCATAGTCATAGATGAGCCTGTGGCTAATCAAATTAAAGTGATAAAATCTTCTAGTGCCCGTGTTGCATTTTTGATGAAGTCAACGACTACATTTTGTGCAGCACTACATTTTCGAATTAGGGTATATAATTATTTTTCATTATTTAATTTTATTTTTAATTAATAATTGACTATTTCCTACAAAATAATTATATGCCCTAATTGGGAAAAGTGAACCATAATTAACAAGTGTAAAATTAAATTAAAGTATAATCAATCGAAATTGAAGAAAAATGAAATAAAAATTAATAACTTTAAATGTGTACTATATAATAGTGTTGGACATAATGTAGCAGAGTATTTTGTTTGGTTGCCTTTTCTATTGCACACTCATTTTTTTAAATTCTTTTTTCATTTTCTTCTTTGATTTCAATTTCCTGTGCTTTAGTTTAATTTTTCACTTGTTATTTAAGCTTCATCCTACCCAATTAAGGTGCATTATAATTTTTTAGCATATAATTTATAGTTTTTAGTTATTAATTGATTATTTAAAAATTTATATGCTAAAAAATTATAATAAAGCCTAGTTGGTTAGGAAAATGGATCCTAAATAACAAGTGTAAAACTATACTAAATCAAAATAAATTAGAAAAAATTAAAAATGAAAAAGAGCTAAAAAATCGAGTGTGGAGTCGGGAATGCAACGTAGAAGGTGCAATAGATAATTTCACGTGATTTTGAAAGAGTGAAACTCATGAATCATGTCATAGACTCCTACTCCTGAATCCTTATAAACCCTGAAACGGGCCACACCGAACCACAACTCCAAAAAGGCCTACAATCGCTTCAATCATTCACTACTCTATAAAGGATTAGAGAAAGAAAAAATCTATAACATAAATATATATAATCATGTGTGCTCCGTTGATATAATTATACGCAATATAAATTAAGAATTAATAATATCAAGAATTCAATAGTAATGAAGAAGTCGTGTCTCCGACATACATAGAGAAAAGCAAGTAAAATATAAATGCGAAATCAAAATTCAATAGACAGTGTAAAAATAAAATTACAATCACAATATATAAAAAGGCTAATAACTATGACGACGAACAACAGAAGAAGATACCGACGACCACGATAACACCGACAACATAATTAAAAGATAATCCGATTCAGGCTGATAACTTGTTTCTGGCATTCAAAATCAAGGGTATTTCGGCAATGTGGGAAATTCTGGAAACTTGGGAAGTTCAGGCTTTGGAAAAGTTGGCAGTTCCGGTATCTCCAGCTTCGGCAATTCCGGAATCTCCGGTTTTGGCAGTTCTGGAATCTCGAACTTTGGCAATTCTGGGATCTCGGGTTTCAGAAGCTGAGGAAAATCAGGCTTAGACAATTCCGGAATCTCGGGTTTTGGCAAAGCGGGGAGTTGTGGTTTAGGTAACTCTGGAATCTGAGGCTTCGGCAATTCCGGAACCTTGGGTTTTGGCAAAGCTGGCAACTCTGGAATCTCAAGCTTGGGCAATTCTGGGATTTCAGGCTTCGGCAAATCTGGGATTTCGGGAATTGACGATTCAAGGAGGTGGCGGGCATCAATGATGGATGAAAAGGCAATGATTAAGAGGAGGAAGAAGAAGGAACAGCTGCGATTACGGTTTGCCATTGTTTTTAATTTGTTGATGAAGATTTTTAGAGTTTGAAGTGATGAGTGATGGATGCATGGGAGATTGTGGTTTTATATAGAGAGTGAGGGTGAGGATTGGAAAAACTTTTAAACTATTTAGCTTTGTTTGGTTGGAAAATTGGGAGAGTTAGTTCAACTTCTAATCTGCTATATTATATTACTTCCCAACTAATTATATTGTTGTTGTGTTATGTCTTCTTTTAATATTATGTCAATATATTCAATTATTATGATGCTTTTGATCAAAAATAAAATAAAATTTGTGACGTGGCTCTTTAAAGAAGAAGCGAAATTATGAATTGGATGCTTTTCTATTTTTTAGTCACTTGAAGGATGATAAGTTTGTGAATTGAGGTGTTTAAGTTATGGGAAATTAGGTCATGTGATAGAATAGAAAATAAATGAAAATGTTGGGTATTTAATTATTAATTTCCTCAAGATTGGGATACAGCTGAAAATTTATCAATAGATCTGGATAGAATATGGTATTATCCTCTATTTAATATCTTCTTCTTATTGCTTTTATCATTTTATTATATTGCTTATCATTTTATCCAGTTATCATGTTGGCATATCTATCTAAGTATTCATTAATGTATTAAATAAATAAATGAGTTGTAATAATTTAGAGCGTGAAAGATGGTTAACCATCAATCTGGAAAAAAAAACTATTAACTTAGATTATTTTTTTTTAAAATATTTTTAGTAAATTGAAGAAAATTTCATTGAAAATTATCATTAAAATTAATTAAAAAATAAACCTGAAACAAAATACATTATTTAATAAGCCATATATTGCTTCCCAGCTAATTATATTGTCGTTGTGTTATGACTTCTTTTAATATTATGTCAATATATTCAAGTATTATGATGTTTTTGGTTGAAAATAAAATAAAATTTGTGACGTGGGTCCAGAAAGAGGAAACGAAATTGTGGATTGGGATGTTCTTGTATTTTCATAGTCACATAAAGTTGATAATTTTTCTAATTGGGGTATTTAAAGTATCGGAAATTAGATAGTAGGATAGAATTGAAAATAAATAAAATATTAGGCATTAATCATTTTTAATATCTACATATTATATTTAATTAGTTTATTATATTGCTTATCAATTTATCTTATTATCATGTTTTTCTATCTATCTAAGCATTAACTTATTAAATCAATAAGTGAGTTTTATTGTCCCCATGGGGATGGCCTAGTGGTGGAGTGGTATTTCTTGAGGCCAAAGGTCTCAAGTTCGACCCACCACCAACACCACTAGGTGTGAGTCTGTCACAACTGGTTTGTCAAGTGTGGTTTACCTCCCCTGTGTAGGTTTGCAGGCTATTACACAGGGGCGGAGTTTACCCAGTGCGCACCACGGTAGCAGCTGCGGGTTACCCTCGACATAAAAAAAAAGAAGTGAGTTTTATTGTCCCATTGGGGATGGCCTAGTGGTGGAGTGGTGATATCAAGTGAGTTTTATTGTCCCATTGGGGATGGCCTAGTGGTGGAGTGGTGATATCTTGAGGCCTAGTGGTGGAGTGGTGATATCTTGAGGCCAAAGGTCTCAAGTTCGAATCCCACCAACACCACTAGGTGTGAGCCAAAAAAAAAAGTGAGTTTTATTGTCCCATTGGGGATGGCCTAGTGGTGGAGTGGTGATATCTTGAGGCCAAAGGTCTCAAGTTCGAATCCCACCAACACCACTAGGTGTGAGCCAAAAAAAAAAAAGTGAGTTTTATTGTCCCATTGGGGATGGCCTAGTGGTGGAGTGGTGATATCTTGAGGCCAAAGGTCTCAAGTTCGAATCCCACCAACACCACTAGGTGTGAGCCTGTTACACCTGGCTTGCCAAGTGTGGTTGCAGGCTATTACACAGGGGCGGAGTTTAATCCAGTGCGCACCTCGGTAGCGGCTGCGGGTTACCTTCGACAAAAAAAAAAAAGATGGTTAATCATCAATCTGGATCTCTCAACCTTCAAATTAATAGTTAACTTATCTTTCGAACTCTAAATTGATAAAATTTCATTTATTATAAATATATATAGCTACTAAATGCGACCAGATTCTCATTGACCTAGAAACAATTTAAAATATTGGGGGGGGGTGGGTTGAGCAGTTTAAAGCATACTTAGTGGTGGGATTTGAGTGATATTTTCATATGGACTTAGGAGAGGAGAAGAGTATCGTCATACCGTACCAAAAAAATATTGAAATTTATAATATATTGGTTTTACAGAAAGGTATGATACTTTATCATAATTTTACGGTACAATAAATAGTATGAATTTTTAAAAATTAGGGTAAATCGACTTATACCGAGAGTTCAGTATACCGTCATATATCAGTAAATATCGTACTACGGTATGTACTGAAATACCGGTATATACTGTACTTCAGTATATACCATCATACCAGTACTTAGGCACAAATTGGTATATCAATAGATACCGAATTTTAATATTTTTATTAATTTTTAGTACATCCATAATACAATGTAATAATATAATATTTAGTAAGTTTATCATAAAAGTTTAGCAAAAAATTGATTTTTAATCTAATTTACTATTTAAATTTAACTAAAATGAACAATTTGAAATCAAATGTAATAAATAATAATAATACTAATATTATATTATTCTTCAATCAATAAAACTAAAAGTTAATATGAATTATCTAGAAAATTAAAATAAAATGAGATATATATATATATATATATATATGCATAAATTATGAGATATATATGCATAAATTATGAGATATAAAATTATTTCAATACAATTGCAAAACTTAGTAAGTTTATCATAAAATGTTAGCAAAAATTTAATATTTAATCCGATTTATTACCTAAATGATAACTAGAAAAATGAAATAAATGTAATAAATAATAATCTTTTATTGTTCTTCAATCTTTAAGCCTAAAAATTAAAATGAATAATCGAGAAAAATTAAAAAATGAGGTATACATTAATTATGAGATATAAGAATAATGCAATGCAATAATATAATATTTAATAAGTTTGTCATAAGGTTTAGCAAACATATGATATTTAATTTACTTTATTCTAAATCATAATCATAACTAAAAGTTATGATAATTGATCGAAAAAAATTAAAAGAAAATGAGATTGTACTATACTATAATATAATATCTAGTTTGTTTATCGTAAAACTTTAGAAAAATATTATATTTCATATAATTTAATAATTAAATTATACATAAAAATGAAACGATTTGAAATTGTTGGTGGAGCCATGTTGGAACAAAGGGGGTACACTTGTACCCCCAATTTTTTTTAATTTTTTAGTATATATACATATTATAGGTGTGAGTGTGTATAATTATCTATTTTGTTATTGGAGAATATTAACTAAGGTCATAAAGATGAAAATAAAATAAAATGGCTAGTAGGTTCATAAACATGACTTTTGTATGCATTTAGGTGTTTATTTGGATGGTATTTAATGGTTAATGCATGCATAAGTAAATGTTTGATCATATTTTCGCCTTTTCTTGTGCAATCTTATGTTTTGCTTTTTTTGTTGAACTGTGAGCTAAAAAATGAGGATACTTTTGAGATCCAATTTAGTTGGGAGATAAGCTGGAAAGATAGATGATCGAGTTGGGGTCAATCTCCAACTTAAATCGGGTTAATCGGATGAGAAACGAGCGAACAGAGCGAAACAGTGGAGTGTGCCAGAAACCGCTAACCAACTCACTGATCTCCGGATATACCCGCCGATCGGCGGTTTCTTCACAGTGGCTCGGCGAGCGCATACAGAGAAATCCGCCGAGGTGTCCGCCAATCGCCGATTTTTACCCGCCAATCACCGGATTCCACCTGTTGGTCGCCGAGTTTTCCAGAAATTGGTGTTTTGCATAGTTTTGGCCCGTGAACTTATCTTTTGGACCAGGATTTTATTACTTAGTATAAATAGGGTTGTCAGGAATGAAACTAAGGAGCTTCTTTTCATTATTTTTCAGTTTTATTTTAGATTTCATAGCAGCAAGACATGAAGATTCAAGATTGAAGTTTTATGCATTAAATTTCTCTATGGTTTTTCTAACCTTTGTTATTTAATTATGTTTCTTTATTCTTCCTTTCTTTTCAATTTCAGTATTTGTAGCTAAGTTTGTAATTAATTCTAAGATTTGCAAGCATGTAAAGATTATGTGTTGATTCAATTCCAATCAAATTGTCCTTCCGATTATCATGTTCAAACTTTTAAGTTTAGATTTCTCATGCATGATTAATGCCATAGTCATTGTATGCTAGCTAATTAATTTGAGTCCTGGCTGAGATAATTAATTAGTAGGATTAAATTAAATGATTTGATACACGTACTTGTGATCTGTATGAGGTTTTAAATATGTTGATCTATTAGGAGTTAACAATTAATCTAGAGACGAAAGTAATAGATAAATTGGTAATCTATTTTTACCTTGAGACCTGGCGGAAATAGGTCATTAGAATTCTGATCCTCCACTGATAATTGGATTAAATTGGAAGTTGAATGAATTGGATTAAATACATAATTGATACATGTATACGTACTCCCTAGGGTTAATTCATATTATTATTGGATAATTTTATTATTGCTTAATTTTCTTTTTAATTGTATCTTTGATTTATTTAGTTGATTTTAATTTATTTGTCTAGGATTAGTAATTTCTCATTTAGTTGGCATGAATAATATAGACGTGTTAGTTTAGTACTCCGTGTTAATCTTTATTACAGTCCCTCTGGATACGATACTCGATTCACTTGCTTTATTGCATTGACCTGTGTAATTGCATATAAAATATAGTGCATCAACTATTTGGCGTCGTTGCCGGGAACTGTATTAGATTATACATTGATATTATTACTAACATTTATTTATTATTTCAGGTAAAAAAACATGGAAGATCTTGGTAGGAATATGGATAAGATGTTCAGATTGATGATGCACCAAATGGATGAACAAACTAGAGCATGAAGTGTTCCTTATACTTTGCGTCTGAATCAAATGCATCAACCACCCATCGAGTATCAATGCTTTGAGCAATATTGTCATCAAGTGAGCACGATGGAAGTTCAAATGGAGCAAATAACTGACAGTGCATCAATTTTTTGGAACACTAATCGAAGATATGAGCCAGAGTTGACCAATTTGAAGGATCTAATGCGTCACATGGACGCAAATATGATGGCTTTCAATCCTAGATTAGACAAGATAATAGATTCTGCAAAGGAGATTGAAAGTTCTTTGATTAGAAGTTCACAGCATGCCAGTTCAATTCTTCATAATTTGAGCCTCCAACAACAATCAGAGTAGTGCAACGTTATCCAAGTGGAAAGTGTTGTATCATTTGAAGATGACTCAGAGGTGTTTATGGTTAAAGAAGAAGAAGTGTCAAAGATATTTGTTGAAATTGAAGAGCCTCCCAAAGAGATGCTGAAACTCCATGGATTAGATCAAATGTTTCCAAAGAAATCAAAGAAGCTGCAAGATAAAGTTGTGGAATTCAAACCTTCACATAGTAAAGAAAAAAATATCTCAGCAGCCTATCAAGAATGAACAAGCAATGGAATGGTGTGCAAGGGTAGAAAAATGCATTACTTTATTTTTTTTTATAAATAAAACCAAATTTTCTATGAAAGATACTCATAGAGATGGAACCAAGCTGAAAGCTTCATAGATTTGGGTATATAAAAGGAAGAAGAACCATCTGCTAGGTTCTACAATGCCTTTGACGACAGTGTCACAATAGCATCAAACCTCATTGACTGTTGAGGTATCGTCTACCTATATACGTTAAATAAAGCACTGGATGGGAGGTAACCCATCATTTTTATTACTTTTTTTTGTTTAGTAATTTGTTTTAGCGTTCTAACATGTAGAAACGAGTTTCAGAGCACAAAGACAAGTTGAGATGATCCAATGCCGTTTTGAAGATCCTTTCTTCCATGTTAGCATGGTGATTTCATTCCAAACACATCTTTTATTTCATTCCCTCCAAACTTATTCTCTTTGTAGTTGAATAAGTTTGGGGGGGGGGGATAGATATGATATGTTTGGCACGTTTGTTTCTTTTTATTTCTTAGCGTCAGTTTTGTGTTTAGTTGTTTATAGAGTCGTATCTTGTGAACCCGTGAGATGCCGATGATGAAAAATGAGTTTATTTGTGAAAATTTGAATGAATTCAACTTCTTATAATTTGTATGAATCAATGTGTAATTCTGATTTAAGTAGATTGAAGCATGAACAATCCTATGAGATTTTGAGCTTGAAACTGTTGTGTCATTGCACAGTTCGTTCTTTGATGAGTGTTTGTCATGCATGCATTTGTATCTCTAGAACTTTCCATAGTTTCTAATCGAATTGTTGAGCATGTAAGGAATTTAGATATGATTTAAGGCCATCCGTTCTTAGCCACATGATTTTTCTAAACAGTAACTCAAAAAAATTGACCTTTGCTAGTCAATTTTGAGTCATAATTACCTTTTGTTCATAAACTTGGATGATAAGAGATTTGGATGGTGAATAAGGGAATCCATTTTGATGAGTAGTGATGATTTGGGTGGAGGAATGGATATGATTTGATGCTTAAATATTTTGTCACATTCTCATAAACTTTGAAAAAAAAAGAGAAAAAAAAATGAAAAGATAAAAAAAATGGAACAAAGAAAAGAAAAAAGAATGAAAAAGTCAAACTTAAATAGATGACAATTGAGAATTTTTGTCATTTGTTGGCATAATTCTTTGAATATTGTAAAGTACACGAGAATGATAAAGTGTGTACAAAGTACATAAAAATAGGGAGATTTTGGAGATGATTGGGTGAATTGGAGAAGTTAGAAGATAGATTTTTGTATTCATACTCGGGTTTAAATAGCAAAGTGTTAGTGGTTTGAATTTACATTTGAGTCACTTAGCCAAATTTCCTAACCTTTGACCAATGTTCCTACATTACATCCTTAATCAAAGACCTTTTTTATTTTTATTCTTACATGTTTGAGTATAAATGAGTTAGACGATTGGCAAGCTTATGGTGATACTTTTGCATTGCATTTGATTCGATGAGAGTACATCTTACACCCTTGAAAGATGAGTGATACAATTATCGATGAGGTTCATATTTAGATCTATTGAGATTTGTTGTGTATATGATTCTATAAGTTATAGGAGTTGTATTTGTTCTTGAAAATATATTTGGATTTGTTCTTGAGGTATTAATGATCGAGTTTACTATGCCCTTTCATGTTAATTTTATTAGCGTTCTCCTCATTGTTCGAGGATGAACAATTGTTTAAGTTTGGGGGGTTGATAAACATGGCTTTTGTATGCATTTAGGTGTTTATTTGGATGGTATTTAATGGTTAATGCATGTATAAGTAAGTGTTTGATCATATTTTCACCTTTTCTTGTGCAATCTTATGTTTTGCTCTTTTTGTTGAAGTTTGAGCTAAAAAAATGGGATACTTTTGAGATCCAATTTAGTTGAGAGATAATCTAGAAAGATAGAGGATTAAGTTAAGGTCAGTCTCCAACTTGAATCGAGTTAATCAAACGAGAAACGAGCGAGAACGAAGCAAAAATAGTGGAGTGTGCCAGAAACCGCCGACCAACTCCCCGATCTCCGGATATACCCACCGATCGGCGGTTTCTTCACAGTGGCTCGGCAAGCGCATATAGATAAATCCGCCGAGGTGTCCACCAGTCACCGATTTTTACCCATCGATCGCCGGATTCCACTTGTCGGTCGCTGAGTTTTTTGAAAATTGGCGTTTTGCATATTTTTGGCCCATGAACTTACCTTTTGGGCCGATATTTTATTATTTAGTATAAATAGGGTTGTTAGGAACGAAATTAGGGAGATTTTTTTCATTATTTTTCAGTTTTATTTTAGATTTCATAGCGGCAAGATATGAAGATTCAAGATTGAAGTTTTATGCATTGAATTTCTCTACGGTTTTTCTAACCTTTGTTATTTAATTATGTTTCTTCATTCTTCCTTTCTTTTTACTTTCAGTATTTGTAGCTAAGTTTGTAATTAATTCTAGGGTTTGTGTAGCGACCCGGTTTATTTTTATGGCTACATTATTTCCCTAAAAATATTTTATTTTTAACCTTTTTTTTATATGATATTAATTGATTAAGTCTAATAAGTCGCGCCTAAGTAATTTATAAGCATGAATTCATTTTTTTAGTATATAGTAATTTCATAGCATGAGCATGCATTTATTTTTTTTGTGCCTAATTGGTTACATTTATTTATTTTTTCCAAAGTTTATTTCTAGCCCATTTGGAAATATATTTTTTTTAGAAGCCCAAATACTTTAAATTCAAGACCTAATAGAAAGAAAGCCCAAATCTTTATTATTTTCTTTTTATTTATTTCTTATCTTCTCCTCCAAGTAGAAGATAACCACGAGAGAATCATTGTTCTACCAAACTCCTCTATGAAACCCTAACCATACTAGTATAAATAGGGGTCTCAGCCTTTCATTTTCTTCATACCAAGAGTAAAAGAGTTCGTAAAGTTTTTTGCCCTTTCCAAAGAATTTCCGTCCAGAGGTACGAATGTCCTTTTGTTTTCTTCTCTGCATTTGCATACCTTGTCTGGAGTTTGGTGAAGCTAAAACCTGAGGTGGGAAGAAAGCTTTTAGTAAAGTAAAGGGAGTGGGACCATGCTATTTACTTTTCTGCTGGAGAATTGTCATATTTGACTTATGTGTGTATAATTGAATATATTATGTATGAATATGTGTGCATGAGAGTGGACGGATATATATATATATATAATTAAATGTATACGTTGATATATATATATATATATATTATATGTGATGTGCCTATATGTATAGATATAGTATGAATACAGGGTATTTAATGCTAACCACATGCACACACGTCACTTTCATATCTTGTTTCACTTTATATTTATGTGTATATATATATATATATATAGTTGGGACTTGAGCATGTGTTGTCAGTCATATATATATATATATATATTATAGGTGTTGTATGATAAGATGTATATCATATATATATATTATGAGGTGCGTGAATACATATATATATAGATAGGTGATGGCATGTTTTGTTTGCTTCTATTTACATGAATAAAACACGTATATATAGGTATATATAATATATGTATACATATGAATTGTTTTATGTAATTAGTTGGTTAATAAATGAAATTAAATAATTATGTTGCTATATATGATTATTGTTTTAAGCATGCATTATAGATTAATCTCATGCATATTACACCATGGTTATGCACTGTATTAATTGTTATGATAATTAATTTATAGGAGGCGCGCAGGACTTAATTAATTTATATCCAATTCAAGGTTAAGGTGGGGTTTTACGTGATCATGTCCTGATTATTCTCTCTATATTTTATTATCAAGTATGTTATGACACAACACAGTACAGGACCTTCGGGTTGAATAAAACAGGGCCTACGGACTTCACAGTATGGGCCGACGGGCTATATAGTTTGGTCTACGGATTGAACAACTTTTATTATTTCTCATTTACTTGTTTAATTTTATATAGTTTGGATAATTGGACACTCCCCACTGAGTTTAAAGTACTCACCCCAAAAACTTTCATTTTTCAGATGGAGGCTCGGGTGATGCTTAGCAGGTCAAGATGCGATGGTGGTGGTCATGGTCTCGGATTAAATAAACTTTTTAATAAAATTTAGATTATTTCTCTTAATATATTTTTCCGCTGTAATCTTTGAGACCTTAATATTTGACTATTTGGGATTTTCTTTTACCTATTAATAAAGGCATGTTTAACATTTCATTTTTATTAAGAGTAATAAAATCGGGGCGTTACAGTTTGGTATCAGAAATAATACGTGCCTGAATACTCATAAAAAGTAAGTAAGTAAGTAAGTTAAGACCATCATCGCATCCGCAGCATCACCCCGAGTAGAGGTAAAAGAAAGGTTTTATTTCAAGTTAAGCAAGTATGATTATATGTATTGTTTATGAAAATATTTTATAGCCCTCGGAGTTTTGGTTTAGATGGTTCGGTTAAAGAAGACGGCGAGAATGAGTACGGGAGGTCAAATTCCTGGGCGACCATTAGCTAGTAGAGAGGAAGATTTAAAAGACCACCTAATAAGAAAGTTTTATGAGCTATCGTGGGATGATACAGCACCAGAGATGCAGTTGTTGAAGATTCAGCATCTTTGGAAGAGAATGGAACAGGCAAAGTGTAAGCTTGATCCAATGAAAGCAGTTGAATAGGTCTATAAAATCATTGGATCTCCCCTTATGCGAGATTATGCTGATGATGCACTGAAGGATTTAACTCTAGAGATACGGAAAGGGCGATCAGTTCTTGAGATAATTAATTTTGATGAATTTATCAATCACATCCTGCGAAATTGGAGGGAGGAGTTCTATGGCCGAGTTCCCAGAGGGGTTAGGATATCGCGTCAGAAGCTCTATGAAAGCTTGAATTTGGGAAAGAGGATGAAGCGAGCTAGTAGCATTTAGAAGAATCTAGTAGTTCGAGTTATCGGCATAGTATTATTTGTCTTTAGTTTTAGTATTATTGGTCTCTAGTATTTAAATTCTTCCAGACTAGTAGTATTATTTCATTGCAAATAGTTGAAAGTTGTTTCTTTTAAGCTATGAAATAAATAAAAGTAGTTATTTTTTTAAGGATATTTTAACCGTTTTGCTATGGTCAACAATAGGAATCATGCCACCAAAGAAGAATACTCAGCCGATTCAAGAAGGCATCGAAGAAACGGAATCAATGAACAATTACAACAGTAATGAGAATGAAGGAAACAACAACAACAACAATAATGAGAACGGGGAAAATAACAACAACATGGATGGATTTGCTCTAAACCTCGTAGATGCACTGAGGAGGATTCTACCTCAACAAAATCAGAATCGGCAGCAACCTCACCACCAAGAAGGAGATGGTATCCTAACACATTTCCGTCAGTTAGGACCACCCAAGCTGAAGGGAACTAGAGGACCCCTAGCAGCAGAAGAATGGATTCGGGAGCTAGACTGAATCTTTAACTACTTGGGATGCTCAGATGCCCAAAGAGTTACCTGTGCGGTATTCCAACTGACCGAGGATGCAAGTCACTGGTGGGAGGCAGTGAAGATCAGCATGAGCCCAGAGCAGCAAGCCAACTTGACCTGGACCATTTTCAAGAAAATGGTCATGGATAACTACTTCCCAAAGGCGTTCCGAAAGCAAAAGGAGAAGGAGTTAATGAATATAGAGCAGGGCAGCATGACCATTCTGGAGTACGAGCAAAAATTCAACCAGCTAGCTCATTATGCTCCCCACTTGGTAGACACGGATGAGAAGAAGGCCTGGAGATTCGAAGATGGGTTACGACCTGAGATTGGGGCACACTTATCCGCACTCAATCTCAGCAGTTACTCAGAAATTGTGCAGCGAGCTCGGGCAGTGTCCATCTATCTGAACCTGGACAAGCCTGCTCCAAAATTTCCCAATAATGGTGGGAAATGATGATGGGATGAGCGCAACAATCAAAACAGAGGAAGGAATTTCCAGCCTGACAAGAAACCTAGAACTGAAGGAGGAAGCAGACCAGAGGCAGTGACATAAAAACCATTGTGCCAGAAATGTCAGAAATGACATTATGGGAAATGTATGCTCGGAGAGAACGGCTGTTATCGTTGTTACCAACAGGGGCACCAAGCAATGAATTGCCCTCTGAACCGGAATTTCAACAACTCCAATGCCACCAGGAAGGGAAATGCGCAAGCATTTGCCATGAACCAGGAAGAAGAGGCCAAGATGATGACAGATATCTTATTAGTACTCAACAAGTCTGCCTTAGTACTTTTCGATTCGGGTGCTTTTCATTCTTTTATCGCATAGAGATTTCATAAAAAAGCTAATGTAAAATGTGACGAGGAGACTGAACCTTTAAGAATAAGTATTCCGTCGGGCAAATCAATGAAGACAGATCGTTTGGCTAAAGGAGTCAAACTAGCATTAGAAGGAAGAACTTTGGAGGCTGACCTATTCATCTTGGATATGAAAGATTTTGATGTGATTCTAGGGATGGATTGGCTAAGCCAAAATGATGCAGTTATCAAATGTCGTGATCGAATCTTTAACTACTTGGGATGCTCAGATGCCCAAAGAGTTACCTGTGCGGTGTTCTAACTGACCAAGGATGCAAGTCACTGGTGGGAGGCAGTGAAGATCAGCATGAGCCCAGAGCAGCAAGCCAACTTGACCTGGACCATTTTCAAGAAAATGGTCATGGATAACTACTTCCCAAAGGTGTTCTGGAAGCAGAAGGAGAAGGAGTTAATGAATATAGAGCAGGGCAGCATGACCATTCTGGAGTACGAGCAAAAATTCAACCAGCTAGCTCGTTATGCTCCCCACTTGGTAGACACGGATGAGAAGAAGGCCTGGAGGTTCGAAGATGGGTTACGACCTAAGATTGGGGAACACTTATCCACACTCAATCTCAGCAGTTATTCAGAAATTGTGCAACGAGCTCGGGCAGTGTCCACCCATCTGAACCTGGACAAGCCTGCTCCAAAATTTCCCAATAATGGTGGGAAGCGGTGATGGGATGAGCGCAAAAATCAAAACAAAGGAAGGAATTTCCAGCCTGACAAGAAACCTAGAACTGAAGGAGGAAGCAGACCAGAGGCAGCGATAGAAAAACTATTGTGCCAGAAATGTCAGAAACGACATTATGGAAAATGTATGCTCGGAGAAAATGGCTGTTATCGTTGTTACCAACAGGGGCACCAAGCAATGAATTACCCCCTGAACCGGAATTTCAACAACTCCAATGCCACCAGGAAGGGAAATGCGTGAGCATTTTCCATGAACCAGGAAGAAGAGGCCAAGACGATGACATATATCTTATCAGTACTCAACAAGTCCGCCTTAGTACTTTTCTATTCGGGTGCTTCTCATTCTTTTATCCCAAAGAGATTTTATGAAAAAGCTAATGTAAAATGTGATGAGGAGACTGAACTTTTAAGAATAAGTATTCCGTCGGGCAAATCAATGAAGGCAGATCATTTGGCTAAAGGAGTCAAACTAGCATTAGAAGGAAGAACTTTGGAGGCTGACCTATTCATCTTGGATATAAAAGATTTTGATGTGATTCTAGGGATGGATTTGCTGAGCCAAAATGATGCAGTTATCAAATGTCTTGACCGAGAAGTCATTTTCCAGCAATCGGGGGAAAAACAATTCTCATTCAAAGGAACCAAGGCGAGCAGATCACCTTACATCATCTTAGCTATAAAAGCAATGAAGATGTTAAGAAGAAATGATTGCCAAGCATTCTTGGTAAATGTGACGAGCACAGAAGAGCAGAAGAAAGCCATGAAGGACATTCCAATAGTACGAGAGTACCCCGATGTCTTTCCCAAAGACATCACTCGCGTGCAACCAGACAGACAAGTGGAGTTCTCCATCGATATAGTGCCAGGAGCGGCACTGGTTTCTAAAGCACCATACCGGATGGCGCCAAAATAATTGGAGGAATTGAAAGTTCAAATACAGGAGCTTTTAGACAAGGGATACATACGGCCCAGTGTATCACCTTGGGGCGCACCAGTTCTGTTCGTAAAGAAGAATGATGGGAGCATGAGGATGTGCATTGACTACCGCGACCTAAACAAGTTCACTATCAAAAACAAGTACCCATTGCCCAGAGTCGAAGACCTATTTGATCAATTGAAAGGAGCTGGAGTATTTTCAAAGATCAATTTGAGGTCTGGGTATCATCAGCTGAAGGTGAAAGAAGGAAACATTCCCAAAACAGCATTCCGAACCAGATATGGCCATTACGAGTTCACAGTAATGCCGTTTGGATTAACCAATGCACCTGCAGTGTTCATGGATCTGATGAACAGAGTGTTCCACCAATATTTAGACCGGTTTGTCATAATATTTATTGATGACATTCTGGTGTACTCCAAGGATGAAGAGCAGCATGAAAAGCATCTGCGGTTGGTCCTAGACACGTTGCGGAAGGAGAAACTTTATGCCAAATTCAGCAAATGCGATTTTTGGCTGGATCGAGTTGTGTTTCTTGGGCACGTGGTAACAACTCAAGGAGTAGAAGTAGATCCATCAAAGGTGGAAGCAGTGAACAATTGGGAGCCACCGAAGAATACTGGTGAGATAAGAAGTTTCTTAGGTCTTGCCGGATACTACAGACATTTCATTGAAGGTTTCTCAAAGATAGCCGGTCTGTTAACTCAGTTGACGAGGAATGACGTCAAATTCGAATGGAGTGAGAAATGTGAAGAAAGTTTCCAGCTGTTAAAACAAAAACTCACCACTGCACCTGTTTTGATTATCCCAGAAGGCAGTGAAGGATTTGTGATATACTATGATGCCTCCAAACAGGGACTCGGATGTGTGCTAATGCATCATGGAAAAGTGGTGGCCTATGCGTCAAGACAGTTAAAGATGCATGAACTCAATTACCCTACTCACGACCTGGAGCTAGCAGCAGTTGTTTACGCATTGAAGATATGGCGACATTTTCTCTATGGGGGAAAATGTGAAATTTTCTCTGATCACAAAAGCCTGAAGTATTTCTTCACCCAGAAGGAACTAAACATGAGGCAAAGAAGGTGGCTCGAGTTGGTTAAAGACTACGACTGCACAATACACTATCACCCAGGAAAGGCAAATGTGGTAGCTGACGCGTTAAATAGAAAAGGGACAAATGCATCTCAACTTGTTCAAGAATTTGCTAAAATGAAAATAGACGTGATTCCACCAGCGGAGAATACTACGTCAGTTTTGACAGCCTTGACAATGCGCCCGTTGCTGAGAGATCAGATCAAGGTAACACAAGAAAATGATAAATTCCTGTGCAAAATAAAGGAGCGAGTGTTGAAAGGCAATATTCAAAGTTTCACATTGGCGGACAACGGAGCATTAGTTTTCGAAGGAAGAATCTGCGTCCCCAAGAATAGCGAAATAAGAAAAGAGATTTTAGAAGAAGCTCATAATACACCATATTCCATTCATCCCGGAGGAACCAAAATGTATCAAGACCTGAAGAAATATTTTTGGTGGAGGAACATGAAGAGATCTATCGGTGAATATGTGGAAAGATGCATGACTTGCCAACAGATGAAAGCAGAACATCAGCGACCAACAGGTCTTTTGCAGCCGCTTGAGATCCCGGAATGGAAATGGGAGAATATTGCCATGGATTTCGTGGTAGGATTGCCAAAAACGGTCAAAGAAAATCATGCAATTTGGGTAATTGTGGACAGACTCACGAAATCCGCACATTTTCTAACAATGAAAATGACGTTCAGCATAGACCGCCTAGCCCAGCTTTACGTAGATGAAATTGTAAGACTGCATGGGGTACCGGTAACTATTGTATCTGATCGGGACACAAGGTTCACCTTAAATTTCTGGAGAAGTCTACAAGAAGCAATAGGAACGAAGTTAAGGTTCAGCACCGCTTACCATCCTCAAACTGATGGGCAGTCAGAAAGAACCATCCAGACACTAGAAGATATGTTGCGAGCCTGCGTGATGGATTTTGGTGAAAATTGGAAAAGACATTTACCGCTAGTAGAATTTGCCTACAACAACAACTACCAAGCGACCATCGGGATGGCTCCTTATGAAGCACTATACGGGAGAAGGTGCAGATCGCCTCTGCACTGGGACGAAGTTGGTGAAAAGAGAATTCTAGGGCCGGAGTTAGTTGAAAAGACGGTGGGTGTAATCAACAAAATTCGTGAACGCATCAAAGTTGCACAAGATCGACAAAAGTCTTACGCTGACCTTAAAAGAAGAGATTTTCATTTTGAGATCGGGGACAAAGTGTTCCTAAGGTTTTCGCCTATGAGAGGAGTTGTTTGTATTGGTAGAAGAAGGAAGCTGAGACCGAGGTTTATAGGACCATTTGAAATCTTGGAGAAAGTTGGGGGATTGGCGTACCGACTTGCTTTACCACCAAGTTTGACCTCGATACATGATGTTTTCCATGTTTCATCCTTAAGAAGATATATTCACGATCCGGGCAATATCGTGAATTATGCCAAGTTAGGGTTAAGTAAGGATTTGACTTATGAAGAATATCCAATAGTTGTGCTGGATAGAAAAATTCACGTACTAAGAAATAGGGAAACGCCGTTAATTAAGGTTCAGTGGAGTAGACACAATGTAGATGAAGCTACCTGGGAAAAAGAAGAAGAAATTATGTCTAGATACCCGCAGTTTCTAGGCTCAAGTAAGTAATTTCGAGGACAAAATTTTTTTAAGCGGGGAAGGATATAGCGACCCGGTTTATTTTTATGGCTACATTCTTTCCCTAAAAATATTTTATTTTTAACCTTTTTTTTATACGATATTAATTGATTAAGTCTAATAAGTCGCGCCTAAGTAATTTATAAGCATGGATTCATTTTTTAGTATATAGTAATTTCATAGCATGAGCACGCATTTATTTTTTTTGTGCCTAATTGGTTACATTTATTTATTTTGTCCAAAGTTTATTTCTAGCCCATTTGGAAATATATTTTTTTTTAGAAGCCCAAATACTTTAAATTCAAGACCCAATAGAAAGAAAGCCCAAATCTTTATTATTTTCTTTTTATTTATTTCTTATCTTCTCCTCCAAGTAGAAGATAACCACGAGAGAATCATTGTTCTACCAAACTCCTCTATGAAACCCTAACCATACTAGTATAAATAGGGGTCTCAGCCTTTCATTTTCTTCATACCAAGAGTAAAAGAGTTCGTAAAGTTTTTTGCCCTTTCCAAAGAATTTCCGTCCAGAGGTACAAATGTCCTTTTGTTTTCTTCTCTGCATTTGCATACCTTGTCTGGAGTTTGGTGAAGCTAAAATCTGAGGTGGGAAGAAAGCTTTTAGTAAAGTAAAGGGAGTGGGACCATGCTATTTACTTTTCTGCTGGAGAATTGTCATATTTGACTTATGTGTGTATAATTGAATATATTATGTATGAATATGTGTGCATGAGAGTGGACGGATATATATATATATATAATTAAATGTATACGTTGATATATATATATATATATTATATGTGATGTGCCTATATGTATAAATATAGTATGAATATAGGGTATTTAATGCTAACCACATGCACACACGTCACTTTCATATCTTGTTTCACTTTATATTTATGTGTGTATATATATATATATATATATATATATATATATATATAGTTGGGACTTGAGCATGTGTTGTCAGTCATATATATATATATATATATTATAGGTGTTGTATGATAAGATGTATATCATATATATATATATATATATATATATATTATGAGGTGCGTGAATACATATATATATATAGATAGGTGATGGCATGTTTTGTTTGCTTCTATTTACATGAATAAAACACGTATATATAGGTATATATAATATATGTATACATATGAATTGTTTTATATAATTAGTTGGTTAATAAATGGAATTAAATAATTATGTTGCTATATATGATTATTGTTTTAAGCATGCATTATAGATTAATCTCATGCACATTACACCATGGTTATGCACTAAATTAATTGTTATGATAATTAATGTATAGGAGGCGCGCAGGACTTAATTAATTTATATCCAAATCAAGGTTAAGGTGGGGTTTTACGTGATCATGTCCTGATTATTCTCTCTATATTTTATTATCAAGTATGTTATGACACAACACAGTACAGGGCCTTCGGGTTGAATAAAACAGAGCCTACAGGCTTCACAGTATGGGCCGACGGGCTATATGGTTTGGTCTATGGATTGAACAACTTTTATTATTTCTCATTTACTTATTTAATTTTATATAGCTTGGATAATTGAACACTCCCCACTGAGTTTAAAGTACTCACCCCAAAAACTTTCATTTTTCAGATGGAGGCTCGGGTGATGCTTAGCGGGTCAAGATGCGATGGTGGTGGTCATGGTCTCGGATTAAATAAAGTGTTTAATAAAATTTAGATTATTTCTCTTAATATGTTTTTCCGCTGAAATCTTTGAGACCTTAATATTTGACTATTTGGGATTTTCTTTTACCTATTAATAAAGGCATGTTTAACGTTTCATTTTTATTAAGAGTAATAAAATCGGGGCGTTACACTTTGCAAGCATGTAAAGATTATGTGTTGATTCAATTCCAATCAAATTATCCTTCTGATTATCGTGTTCAAACTTTCAAGTTTAGATTTCTCATACATGATTAAGGCCATAGCCATTGTATGCTAGCTAATTAATTTGAGTCCTGGCTGAGATAATTAATTGGTGGGATTAAATTGAATGATTTGATACACGTACTTGTGATCTGTATCAGGTTTTAAATATGTTGATCTATTCGGAGTTAACAATTAATCTAGTGACGAAAGTAATAGATAAATTATTAATCTACTTTTACCTTGAGACCTGGCGGAGATAGGTAATTAGAATTCTGATCCTCCACCGATAATTTGATTAAATTGGAAGATGAATGAATTGGATTAAATACATAATTGATACATGTGTACGCACTCCCTAGGATTAATTCATTTTATTATTGGATAATTTTATTCTTGATTAATTTTCTTTTTAATTGCATCTTTGATTTATTTAGTTGATTTTAATTTATTTGTCTAGGATTAGTAATTTCTCATTTAGTTGGCATGAATAATAGAGACGTGTTAGCTTAGTACTCCGTGTTAATCTTTATTACAGTCCCTCTGGATATGATACTCGATTCACTTACTTTATTGCATTGACCTATGTAATTGCATATAAAATATAGTGTATCATGATTGAGTACTTTAGTTGACATATGGTAAATAATGTTATCGCAAAAAAGAGATGGTGAATCATACCTTAATAATATTAACAATAACCAATCAACCATTGATTCTTGACTCACCATCTTACTCCTCTTTAAATCTCATATATATATAAAAATATAGGAACAAGACATCAAGATTTTAAATTGAGAAGTGCACAAACAACACTCTCGATTGGTTGGTGTTATTTTTTCTTTCATTCTTGATTATTTGTATGTATTTTATTAATTAGATTTCTTATTTATGTTCAGTGTTGCTTACATAATTTTTTTTTGTCTAATTAAAATTTCAATTGAACTATGGGTTTGTGTTTGAATTAAAATTTTGAATTTATGTATATGATTCGAATTTTACAAGAATGAAAGGGATTTGATTTTGAATTAGGGTTTGGACTTAGAAAGTTAAAATTAAGAATAATAATTTGAATTAGAGATTTAAAACTTTGAAGAATATTTATGTATACATTTTTGTATATCGTAACCCCAATTTTAAAATCCTGCATCCGCTACTGTTTGAAATCAAATGTAATAAATTTTAATTATATTCTTCTTCAATCTTTAGACTAAATTTTATAATGAATGATCAAGAAAATTAGAAGAAAATGAGATATACTATACAATAATATAATACTAAGACCTTAATGTTTATCATAAAAGTTTAGAAAAATATTCTTTCATATATTTTAGTACTTAAATTATAGCTAAAAATTGAACAATTTGAAGTCAACTATAATAAATAACAATCTTCTGCTCTTCTTTAATCTTTAGGCTAAAAGTTATGATGAATGATCGGTAAAATTAAAATAAAATAAGATATAGTATACAATACTAACAATCTTCTGGCGAACATGTTTGAATTACTACTAATTCTTAGACATCTTTGCAAAAGTTGAATTATATATGCATTACTACTCATTTTATTGATAAGAATTGGATTTTGAATAAGAGAATTATCAACTTTTGTATAGTTGCTAGTCATAAGGGTGAGGAAATGGCTAGACAACTTGATGCTTGCTTGCATGATTGGGTAATTTCAAAAGTATTTTCTGTGATAGTAGATAATGTCGCTTGATTGGGTAATTTCAAAAGTATTTTCCGTGACAGTAGATAATGTCGCTTCAAATGATACTTGCATGACCTTTTTGAAAAATAAATTGACTTCTCATGATTGTAGTTTGGTGAATGGGAAATTTCTTCATATGAGGTGTGTTGCACATATTGTCAATTATATTTAATAGTGGGTGACGGGTTGAAAGAAATAAATGAATCAATCAAGAAGATTCGGGATACAGTTAGATATGTTAGGCAGTCACCTGCTGGATTGGTAAGATTTAAGGAGTGTTGTGAAGAAAAAAAACATTGACTACAAGAGTTTGTTATGCCTAGATGTGCCTACCAGGTGGAATTCGACTTATTTAATGTTAAATATTGCTTGCAAGTTTGAAAAGGCTTTTAAATAGTTTGTATTGAAGGATCCCTACTTCCACCGTGACCTTGAACATGGGGCCCCATCAGATTTGGATTGGGCATATGCTAGAAAGATGACCGTGATTTTATCTTCTTTCTATAATCTAACTATTAGGATTTCGGGCTCATTGTATGTTACCTCTAATGATTTTTTTAATGAAATTTCAACAATGAGTTGCTTATTGAATGAGTGGATTAAGAGTGCAGATAAGGATTTAAGTTCAATGAGGATAAAAATGAGGGTAAAATTTGACAAATATTGGGGACATCCAAATAAAATGAACAAGCTTATATTTTTAGCTATGGTTGTTAACTTGAGGTATAAATATGAATTCCTTCAGTATGCCCTCATTGAAATGTATGGACAAGGGGAGGGCTTAAATACGGCTGCTGCAGTGAAGGAGGCTTTGAATGAATTATATGGAGTTTATAAAGTGATGTACCGACTTCAACGTGGTGCATCAGTGCAAGATGGACCTGTGAATGAATCTGAATTTCCAGATTTGACAAATGCGACTTCTCATTATTTGGGCAATAAATTTAAGAAGCAAAAAATCCAAAATGGAGAGATTTCGAGTAAAAATGATATAGATTTTTACTTGAAAGAAAGTGTTGAAGTTGTAGGGAAGGAATTCAAGATTTTGGATTGGTGGAAGATTAATCAACAAAGGCTGCCTGTGCTTACTCATCTTGCTTGGGATATATTGTCGGTTCCTATTTCTACGGTAGCATCGGAGTCTGCTGTTAGTGTTGAAATGAGAGTTCTTGATCCTTTTAGGAGTTCTTTAACTCCTAAAATTGTAGAAACTCTCATATGCACTCAAGATTGGTTGAGAAGGTCAAATCAACTCATTTCAATTGAAGAGGATCTGGATGGTGTTGAAAAGCTTGAAGATTTTGTATTTATGTATTATTATAATTTACTTATTGATAATTATTTAATTATAATTTATTTATATTGATAAGTAATCATTTGTATTTTTTTTTGTAGCTATGATGGATCTCTCCATAAATGATGTGAATGAGAACATAATGAAGACTTCATGATTGATGAAAGTGAGCGAGAAAAAGACTTGGAAGACTGTATATTTTATCTTTTGATGCATCAGATTTTATCTTTTGGACTTTTGGACTTTGATTGTAATTATTTGACTTGTGGTTTGAACACTGATCTGATGTGGTGTTGTTTATAATTAGGGAACTTTTGAAATGACTCTATCATTATAATGCTTATTTTAAAAAATTATACCAGAAAAATTGTGTTACTCGGTCGGAACTATAACCGACCGAATCGAAGCCTTTTGACGGTTCGGTTGAAACCCATATAGTCGGTCGGTTAAGTCCAGAATATTCCAAAATTTTCGATCGGTCGGTTTTTTAATTTAGCTCGATTTTGGGCCGAACTGACCGTATGCTCACCGCTATTTCCCACCCCATGTGTTACTCTTCTCTTATACATAGCTATGCACATGATATATTGTGGTGCATATAAAACGTTGGGTGCATACAAAACGTTATTTTTATCTACTTTCATACTCGTTAATTTAAGTTGGACAAATAAAACATTTTCAAAAACATCATAAACTATATTCTTATCTACATTACACATATACAATTCAAGTGGAAAATAAAATATTGTTCCTAAAGATCATAGATAACTTCACCACTTGAGTAAATCACACATAAAGTAAAGTCTGAAAGATCAATGAGAGAATAAGGATCATAGTTGCACCGCACTTAATCTCAATAATAAACTTAAATAAATAAATGGTCAAATACTCTAATTTAATTATTCAATAAATCTAAAAAATGGAAGATAAGGGTCTAACGTTGGGTTTTAAAATTACGAATATGCCTTATAAAAATTGGAAAATAAGGGTCTAATGTTTTATAAGGCCTAACGAACAGCCCAAAATAATTTTATAAGGCACGCATATTCGTAATTTTCTAAACTCCAAATCTCATTTCGAAATATTTTCTAACATTAGGACTCCTTCAAATTCATTAACTTCTGTTAGAACAGAATTGATAAAGATAAATAATTTACTTGCTTCACTAATATTATATTAGTTACCTCCAAAAATTAGGAGATATAAATTTTTATTATAATCAGAGATGAAACAGATAAGAGAAAGGACTAGGTATTTATAACCTCAAAACCCTAACAAACTAGCCAACTAGGATAGGAAACCCCTAACAGATTGGACTTAAATAGGAAATAAGCTGAAAGAGAAAACCTGATTTAAATATTTAATAAGAAAATAAATTCAAGGCATTCCAACAACTTTAAATTGAGTGTTGGTTAAATAACATATTAGAGTATCTCCCGTGCGATGCACTTTTGAAATATAAAAAAAATTATAAGAAATTATAATCATATAAAAAAATTTATAAATTTATTATAACAAAATAAAAGAAACAAACAATTTATTTGTACAAATAAAATTTGTGTCACCCACACCCATAATAATGAATATATTTGGCAATCTATTTGTACAAATAAAATTTTATCTTCAATGTTTAATAAAAACTGAACCAACGTTTTAATAATTACAATTTAATTCCAAACGTTTTGATGTTTTAATAAATTTAACCAAATAATTTTTAAATTATAATTTAATTCACAACATTTTGATGTTTAAATTAAACATAAACGACCCAACGTGTTGGTCCCAGTGCGAGTCAATGTCAGTTTAGAGGGGGGTGAATAAACTGACTCAAAAACTTTGAACCTTGGTGCGGAATATATGGGGCCCTAAACTCGCTTTTAAAACTTATCCATGCACTTCACAGTTGAGATAGAAAGCTTAGCTTATGAGTGCAGCTTGTGTGACTTTGTGTACAGTTGTGTATATGCAGAAGCTTAAACATAAAGTATAGCACACACAAGATTTATAGAGGTTCGAAGCTCCGACTTCTACATCTTCTTTTCTTTCCTTAGAAGGGCAACCCACTATGCATGTGTAAAGTTTTTTTTATTATAAATACACAGAGAAGAAATTTGTTGAACCTGAAAATGGCACCCTTCAAACGAGCGCGGCTCCTTTTTAAACTGTTGCTGTCCGGAAGAATGGAACCGTCAGTACGCCCTTCCTCAGCCAGTTTTGTTGGATGGCTCACACCTATCGGTCCCAACTGTTCGCTAAGACTTTAGATGCTATTGCCCGTCTTTACAAGATTTTAGATCTCTCTCGATCTGTAAAAAGGAAGTCTTGAATCTGTTATCAACTTTGGATGCTCCTTGAACTGAGCTGAATAGTTGATCTTTGAAGAACTTGAACTGAGAAGCTTTGCTCTGGCTGGATTTCTTCAACAGCTAGCTGCTTGCTTGGAACTTGAAGCACGTCTTCTCAGTTGGGACTTTTCGCACTTGTGATGTTTAAACTTTGAACTGTGGGGGGAGAAAGAAAGCTCAATATCTGCAAAATATAGTAAGAGTTAGATTGACAAAAAGTTTTAGTTAAAATGAGATTCACTCATCTTATATAGATGAGTGATCTTTGTAACCGTTGGGTTCCACCGATCATTGGTTTAGTTGATCCATCGACGATGGTTGAATTCTTGTAGCCGTTGAAGCTTTGATTGCACTAGCCATTACAGGATTTATTGACTTCTGCTGCAAGATCTCTAGTCAAGATCTTTCCAAGATCTCTTGTCAGGATCTTCAATAACTGCTTGGCCGGTGTTAGTTGCTCTGGCTATGAGTTCTGGACTTCAGCTGGTAGGTCCTCCGCTGTCTCGGCTTTCCGCTCTGAGATTGTCTAGTTGGTAGTTCCTCAGCTGTCTTAAGCTTCAGTTCTGGAGCAATCCAGTATAGCATGTACTCAACTGCCTTGGTCTTCAGCTCTGGACTCTGGCAGCTTAGCTTGGATTAAAGCTTCAGCTCTAGAATCCAGTCGACTTTCTTCTTTTGAGCTTTTCCTCCCAGCTGACTGATCTTTAATCAGTTCAGTTTAGCTTTCTATAGGCTTGAGCTTTTTCTCCCAGCTGATTGATCTTCGATCAGTTCAGTTTGGTTCTCTGTGGGCTTGAGCTTTCAAGCTGGCTCTTTTGTTTCATATGCTTTTCTTAGCTTTCAGCTAAGCTAATGGTTACTCATCTGTTAGATGCTTTCAGTCTTCAGCTTTGATCAGTTGACTTTTATCTGCTTGAAGCATCCTCTTCAGCTGGTTGAGCATGCTTCAAAGCGATTGACTTTCACTTCAGCTGAGCTGAATTTTGGAGTCTTTCCTGGTCATCAAACTAATTTCCAGCTTTCATAACCTGTAGTTTTTCATAGAAATTTGTACATGTTTTGACATTTCATCAAAACCACTAGTTGGGTTGCCTTGATTATTTTTTCTAACAATTTTTTCCCTTTTTGATGATGTCAAAACCTGATAGTGATGATGGAAAACTGCATAATTTTAACATTAATAGATGTTAAATTTCAGTCAGCTGAAGAGGAGGGCAAGTTCTCATGAAGTAGTCAGCTCCATAGTTTGGATGAGGAATTCCAATAAATAGAATAAGCTCATCTGGATCAGAACAGTCCTTGAAGTCAGCTGATGATCCATTCTTGGATTGTGGAGATAGAGCGTCATTAGAAGTTGACCTGCTTGATGTTGTGTTGCTGGCTTTAGCTTTCGATCTCATCTTCTTCTTGAGCGACTGAAGGTGAGCTTTCCCTTTCTTGGAAATCCAATCAGAGATAAGGACTGGTAGAGTGTCATCACTTGGAAGATTCAACATATCTTCAAGAAACTTGCTCATCCTTAGAACAAGCCCAACTTTGGACTCAAATTTCCCAGTCTTCTTTGAGTCAGCAGCTTTGACGACTTGATGCTTGAATTGAAAGAATACAAACTCTGCCCAATTTGATTGCAGTCCTTCAGCAAGGTATATCATTACCTTGTATGTCTCTTAAGTAAGTTGTCTCAAGCTTCCAATTGCTCCGAACATCATTTTGTTCGTGATATCGAGTAGATTTCCATACTCAGGCTTCAGGTCAGTTTTAGCCGTGGTAAAACTAAATTGCTTGTTGTAGGTTGAAGCTCTTCAATCTTTCCAGTATGATTCTGCATAATCCTTTAGATCTTGAACCTTAGACCCTTTGCTTGGGAGTTGAAAGATTTCTCCAATCTTTCTTTCAGTGATTTGAATTCGTCGCCCTTGAATCACTGAGTAGATGAGCTTTCCTTCTGCAGTCACCTTTGCTTGAAGCAAGAACTCGCTCACCAAGTTTTGTCTGAAGAATCTTGGTGGAGTTTCCGGATAATATAGAATTCCGGTCTTGTGGAGATTGACTAGAAGAAATGGGTTGTTTGATTCTTTTAGAATCAACTAGAATTTCTTGAAATTTGTCTCTCATCATTTGCTCTTTGAATAAAGTAAGAGCTTTGGATGATTCGGTCATTTTTTGAAATTTGGCTGAATTGGAATTCAAGCTTTTTGAGAAAGAGAGAAAATACTCTTTGAGAGAATAAGTGGGAGAGTATTTCTAAAAAGGTATGAGCAAGGGGATTTTTATGAGTGAGGAGAGAGACTCATAAATATGTTGGTTGAAAGAAGTAATGACCCTTGTCGTTTTTGGTCGTTGGTTTTGTAATGACTGTAAAATGTGTCATTGTTTGCCAATGGTCAAAAATTCAAAATAAATGCTGACAAGACATTTATTTCAAAGCAAAAGATTTTCAATGGTTGTGATAACGACTTCACATAGTTGGGAATTATTGGTGAATTTTCTGAAGTGGGCTCTGCTGAGCATTTTGTCATGATATAGATCTTTGCAGAAAGCTTTTGAGTCTTCTCCAGTTAGTTTGAAGTTGTACTTTCTCCGGTGAATATTGGCAGAGAATTGAACCATGGAAGAGGATGAAGAGTTTTTATGTGGCTGAAAAGAATATGAAATTCTTGATATAGCTTTTTTAGAGAAAATGAATGCTTGAGTGCTTGATCAGCTGTATGAATGAATCTGAAAGAATGCAGCCAATCTATTTATAATCTCAAGCAAGAGGAGTATCCAACGGTAGAAAAAATTTGAATAAGTTAATATGAACGATTCTGATTAAACCGTCAGTTTGTTTTCAAATTTATCCGTTTAGAGATAAATGAAGAGAGAGGTGATGGGTCCAACGGTAACAATAGATTGACACGTCATTTTACCATTCCAGTAATAAATTAAATTTGGACTTATCTGTATGTATCTCTCCTTCCTGAGCCTCTGCGTGGCTCTGAGTTGCTGAAGTCATCAGTTGGCCTCATCAGCTGATGACTTTTGCTTTGAATTTATGATCTTCTGGGCTTGGACTGATCAGTTTCTAGCTGGAGTGCCTTCAGCTTTGTCTCCCAGCTTGCTGCTAGCTTAAAGTTATTTTCTCAGCTTTGCTCCTCATAAGCTTTTCAGCTGCTTTCATCAGCTGAAGCTTTGTCTTTTCAGCTAGCTCTCCACTTGATTCAATTGCTCTCATCAGTTGATCATGACTGGTTGAGAACTGATGCTTTTAATGGTCACTTGACTCTTCTGTTCTTCAGCTTTCATTCAGGCTTCGTCATTTCTTCATAACTGATTTGGCTTATCAGTTTGAGTTTCATGGCTTAGTAAACTAATGCTTATTTGATTCAGTTCTTATTTTCAGCTGGAGCGTTCTTCTTCACTCCTTCATTCAGCTGATCATCAACCTCCTTTGAAGCTAGTTCAAGCAATCCCAATTAGATGCACAACTCCACAAATCTAGCTTCTGGTAATGGCTTGGTGAAGATATCAACTATTTTCTTCTCTGTGTTGACATATTTGATGCATATGTCTTTCTTCTCAATGTGATCTCTGATGAAATGATGCCTGATATCTATGTGCTTCGTCCTTAAGTGCAATATCGGATTTTGGGATATTGCAATAGCATTGTTGTTATCACAATAGATAGGCACTTCTTCAGTCTCGATTTTGTAATCCTTCAGCTGCTGCTTCATCCAGTCAATTGAGCACAACAACTTCCAGCAACTACATGCTCGGCTTCAGTTGTTGATGTGGCAACTGAGTGCTGCTTTTTGCTAAACCAGGATATTAGTTTATTCCCAAGAAACTGACATGTTCTACTGGTGCTTTTTCTTGTCGATCTTGCATTCTCCGAAGTCTGAGTCTGAATAGCCAGTTAGACTCAAGCTATCATATTTTAAATATCATAGTCTAAGATTTATGGTTCCCTTGAGGTACTTCATAATCCTCTTAGCTGCTTCGAGATGGCTTTTCTCCAGATTGGCTTGGAACCTTACACACAGTCCGACTGAATAGGAGATGTCAGGTCGACTAGCTGTTAGGTAGAGAAGGGATCCAATGATTCCTATGTAGAATATCTGGCTGACTAATTCTCCTTCTTCATCAAGAGTCAGCTGAACTGATGTGTTCATTGGAATCTTGAGAGTTTTTCCCTTATCGATTCCAAACTTCTTGACAAGCTCTTTGGTATACTTAGCTTGACTGATGAATATTTCGTCTTCCAGCTGCTTTACTTGGAGTCCTAGGAAGAAAGTCATTTCTCCTATCATGCTCATCTCAAATTCGCTTTGCATCAGTTGAGCAAATCGAGTGCAGAGATCTTTGCTCTTTGATCCAAAGTTTATGTCATCCATATAAATTTGAACCATTAAGATCTTAGCTGATCATTCTATTCTGAATAGAGTATGATCAATGACTCCTTTTTGAAACCCATTCTTTAGCAAGAATGTTGTGAGGGTTTCATACCAAGCTCTCGGTGCTTGCTTCAATCCATATAGAGCTTTCTTCAGCTTGTAGACTTGATCTCCAATTTCAAAGCCTAGAGGTTGCTCGACATACACATCTTCCTTAAGCATCCCTTGTAATAACGCACTTTTGATGTCCATTTGATAGACAGTGAAATTGTTATGAGCTGCATAGGCGATGAACAATCTGATAGCTTCCAATCTTGCAACTGGTACAAATGTCTCATCAAAGTCGATCTCTTTACTTTGAGAATATCCCTTGGCTACCAGTCTTGTCTTATTCCTTATAATCACGCCTTATTCATCCAGCTTGTTGCGAAAAACCCATTTTGTCCCGATGACTTTTTGAGTTTTCGGCCTGTCGATAAGAAACCATACATCTTTTCTTGTGAATTGATTTAGCTCTTCTTACATCACAATGATCCAGTCTGAATCTTCAAGGGCTTCCTTAATGTTGGCTGGTTCAGTCTGAGAAATGAATCATGTAAATAGAGCATGCTCAGTTGATCCTCTCGTTTGAACTCGGCTTCTAGGATCACCAACAATCTTGTCAGTTGTATGGCTTTGGAGCCATTTAGACAGGTTGGCTTCAGCTGCTTCTCCAGTTAGTGTCTTGTCTTTAGTTTGTTCACAAATTTCTCCTGTTTCAGTTGTGGGGTTTGTGGTCTCAGCACAATTTGTGTCTTCATTGTCCAAGTTGTCTTCAACTGGTCTGGAGCCAATTTCATTGCTATCTTCTAGTGAAGCTTCAAATTGCTCTGGAACAATGTGATCAATATAGTCCTGCGAGTTTTCAGTTTCACTATGCAGTACTTGAAATGATGTATCATTTATATCTTTGTTCCTATACTCATTAGCAAGCTCATCAAATACCACATGGCATGTTGCTTTCACAAGTGTTCGTTTGTTGAACATTCTGTAAGCTTGTGAGTGAGGGGCATTGTAGCCGAGAAAGATCCCCTCATCAGCTTTGGCACTGGAAGCTTTCAGTTGAGTTTTTCCATTATTGTGGATGTAACATTTGCAGCCAAATACTTTAAAGTAAGAGATAGAAGACTTATGACCCTTGTACAGCTCATAGGGTGTTTTGTCATGTGTGGTGACGATTGCACTTCGATTTTGAGTGTGGCATGCTATGTTGACTGCTTCGGCCTAATAGCTTTCAGCTATGTTGGCATCAGCTACCATTGCTCTTGCTACCTCTTTGAGCGTGCGATTTCTCCGTTCAGCTACGCCATTTTGTTGGGGAGTTCTTGCAGCTGAGTGTTCATGAGCGATTCCCAATTCACTCAAAAATTTGATCAGTTGCTGATTGACGAATTCAGTTCCATTATTGGACCTTATCCTTTGAACTGATTTTCCTTTCTCATTTTGCAACCTTCTAATCAATGCTAATAGCTTGGCAAAAGTCTTATCTTTTCTTCTCAGAAACTCAACCCATGTGTATCTTGAGTAGTCGTCAACTACTACAAGAGTGAACATTTTACCTTTAAGAGTTGGTGGCTTCACTGGTCCAGATACGTCCATGTGAAGAAGCTGTAGAACATCAGTTGTTCCTGGAGAATGACTCTTGCTTTTGAGTGATGACTTTACTTGCTTCCCTTTTTGGCATGGTCTACAGACTCTAGCTTTCTTGTAGATCTCCTTGGGAAGTCCCTCAACCAACTCTTTCTTGGCCAAATAGTTGATTCTTTTAAAGTTGAGATGATTCAGCCATCGATGCCATAGCCAGCTTGCTTCAGTTGATCATTTTGAAAAAAAGCAAGCTTCAGAGTAGTCGGTTGACCAGTCAACAACATACATGTTGCCTTTTCGCACTCCAGTCAAGAGTATAGTTCCGGTTGACTTGTCTCTGATATCACATGAGCTATTGCTGAATTCGACTGAATAGCCATTGTTACAAAGCTGACTAATGCTTAGCAGCTTGTGTTTCAGTCCTTCAACATGTGAGACTCCGTTGACGATAACTTTTCCTTTAACAACGAACCCTTCTCCAAGAGTTTGGCCTTTTGAGTTGTCTCCAAATGTAATTAATGGACCTTTAACCTCTTTATAATCATCAAGATTGTTCTTATCTCCGGTCATGTGCTTGGAGCACCCGCTATCCAGATACCACGTGTCTTTGGTCTTTTTCTTAGATAGGATGCTCTTTTCCTGCAAAACAAAAATTAGTTTTTAGGTACCCGCATAATATCGGGTCCTAGATGGTTAATCATGTTTTTGGGGATCCACATTCACCAAACTTTTAGCTTCTCATAATTCAGGAATCCTTCAGAGTTTGATCTTTTGATCAGCTTTGGACTTCTGGTAACTCTTCGGCTGTGAGTTGAGTCCGTTGATTTGAACCTGCGATGAGTGTTAGGATAAAATACTTTAACTAATATCCTCTCCTTTTGTGACCTTGATGCTCTTCTCATGATTCAGAGATCCTTCAGAGTTTGATCTTTTGATTAGCTTTGGACTTCTGATAACTCTTCAGCTGTGAGTTGAGTCTGTTGATCTGTACTTGCGATGAGTGTTAGGATAAAATACTTGAACTAATATCCTCTCATTTTGTGACCTTAATGTTCTTTGTTTTGACAAGTTTTCTTTGGCCTTTAGATTTTGAGCTCTTTGGCCTTTGTGATACGCCAGTTTGCAAGACAGTCATAATTGGGGTTGATCCTTCATTCATCCCTTGAGTTTAGATACTCATTATACTGGGTTGCAAGGTCACTTGAAGTGAACTCCTTCAGGGGGGGATTGAATTATGTTGACGTGCATAATACAATCTGGTGTGCACACTTCTTCTGGGATTAGAAGATCTTCCAGGTTGAGGTACAGTTGGCCTATGATGCTAGGCTTGGTTTGAGGAGGTTGTAGGTCTCAGTTGGGCTGATGGCCTATTTTGAACTGATGACCTTTTATGAAAAGTTGGCCTTGGGTGAGCTGCAGGTCTCAGTTGAGCTGATGACCTATGTTGAAATGATGACCTTTGTTGGAAGGTTGGCCTTAGATATCCTGTAGGTTTAGACCGAAATGATGGTCTAGACTGATAGGCTGATTTATGTTGAACTGATGGTTTAGACTGAGCTGGAGGCCTTTGGTAAGCTGACTGTCTGTGAGTTGGTGGCCTCGGTTGAGAAGGATAGTTGAGGCGTTTAGGCTGAGCTGAGGGTGTCATCAAAATTCCCTTCCCTTTGGATACCTCGACTGGAGGTGACTGGGTTGACATTGTAAATCCTTTCAGGATTTCTTTGTCATGGCTTTGGGCAACTGCTTTTCCCTTTTCAATAGCAGTAAACCTATTATATCCTAGCCCTGGGCTACCAGCTTTAGTTCTCTGATGACTCGGTATTTCATTAAGAGTCTGAGAACTTTTCTTGAATTTGAGAGTCACTTCATCTCTCTCAAGAATTTCTAGCGTGAGGTTTTCATTCTCAGCTTCCAATTCAGTATTCCTCAACTTCAATTTTTCATATTCAGTTGATTGAGCCTAAAGAAGTTTCATTCTATCATAATCAACAATCAATTCTTTAACTTTACTTCTTAGCTCATCATTTTCATTTTTCAATTCAACATGCATACTTAATACAGAAGCTAAATGATCTTCTAGAATTCTTAATTGTTCATCAAATTCATTTCTAGAGATAGATGCTTCATTTATGTGATAGAAAGAGGTTATAGAGTCAGTTGTATTAACCTCTTCTTCATCATCGGCCATGAGATAAAATAGCGCTTCATCATCTGAATTGTAGCCGTCAGAGTAGATTCTAGATGGATAGTCTGAGTCATCTAGCACGGCATTTTCAGAATTTGCGATCATCTCTTTTCTTTTAAAGAAGCTTCTTATCACTTTGGCCTTCTTGTCCTTAGGGAGCTTTGGACACTCATATCTGTAGAGTCCTTGCTTGTGGCAGCGGAAGCATTCTTCTATGCTTCAGTTGGCCACTCTGAGTTGTTCATCTGATCATTCTGCTAGCTACTGGCTTCTTTCTCCTTTAGCAACTTCATCAGCTTGAGGCGAAGCTGATTGTTGATCTTTGACTTTCTTCAGTCTTTCAAGCAATCTTGTAATTGACTGGATTTTTTCATTTATATCTTCAGTCAGGATCTTCTTTTTCTTGGTAGATTCTCTTCTCCTATCAATTAGAGATCCTCCTGGATTCTCCCTAGCTGGTAAGCCTATTGGCCGGAAGTTATTCCTTCCTTGAGTTTCTCTAAATCGATTCTTTTCTGTAAAGAAGACTGCATCTTGAGTTGATGTTGAAGTAGATGCTTCCCTTTTTCAATTTAGGCTATACTCATGAGCCTTGAGAGATCCGAATATTTCTCTAGGTGTAATGCTATTCAAGTCTCTTGACTCTTTGATAGCAATTACCTTCATATCCCATTCATATATGAGATTGTCAAAAAATTTTGAGTTCATCTCACAGCTGGGATAGCTTCTTCCCAGATTATTCATCTCACTTATTATGCCTAGAAACCTCATTTCAAAGCTTGAGATGGTCTCCTCCGGTTGCATTTTGAAGGACTCATACTTATCAACCGCTAGCTGAAGCTTGTTTTCTTTGACGGGCTCGAACTCTTTGCATAGATTGTCTAGCAAGTCCCATATCTTCTTTGTAGTTCTGTAGTTCTTCGTATCCTTCATGTGATCCTCGTATAGAGTTTGGAATAACGCGGCTTGGGCCACAAACTCCAGATTTTTCAACTTTTTCTCTTCAGTCGTCAGAAGATGAGTTGGCTTCAGGATCCTTGCTGGTTGATTGACATCAGCAATGTGTGCTTTATTGTCCATCATTACAATGATTGGACCCTCTTTGATAACTTCCCACATGTTCTCATGGACCGAGCAGAGGTATGCCTTCATTCTTCTACTCCAGTTATCGTAATTTTGAACTGAAAAAATGGGTAGCTTATGGTTTCCCATAGCTCACAGGTTAGCACAGATAATAGGATCTAATTTAGTTGATCCATAGAAAAGGTTGATCCTTAGAATCAACCGCTTTGATACCACTTGCTGGTCCCGGTATGAGTCAACCTTAGTTTAGAGAGGGGTGAATAAACTGACTCAAAAACTTTGAACCTTGGTGCGGAATATATGGGGCCCTAGACTAGCTTTTAAAACTTATCCGTGCACTTCAAAGTTGAGATAGAAAGCTTAGCTTATGAGTGCAGCTTGTGTGACTTTGTGTACAGTTGTGTATATGCAGAAGCTTAAGCAGAAAGTACAGCGCACATAATATTTATAGAGGTTCAAAGCTCCGGCTTCTATGTCCTCTATTCCTTCCTCAGAAGGGCAATCCACTATGCACGTATAAAGTTTCTTTATTACAAATACACAGTGAAGAAATCTGTTGAACTTGAAAATAGCACTCTTCAAACGAGCGCTGATAAGTGTCAAATATTGTATATTTATAATCTATATATTCTGTATATTTGAGACTTATCGTGTTAAATTGTGTTTTTTATAGCAATAATGTGGAGATGAGAGTGTGAAAAACATGAATGGAAAAGATCATGCAAATATGGAAGGAAATAATGATGATATAATGGATGATGAAAATCTGGGATCGCTTTGCTAAATTCTTTGCTGAAATCTCTATATCCATTTATTATAATGGATGAAATCCTCGATTGGTTTGGCATATATAAAGCCTGCAATATCACTCTAAGAGGGCATTCCGGATTCTACAAGTAGTTTTAATTTCACATTTTACTTTTAGTTAATTTATTTGTTAAGAATTGCAAGAATATTCTGGAGAACTTGTTCATAAGTTTATTTCAATTCAATGGTTGCTTATCTTATGATTATTGTTTGGTTTAACCTTAATATGAGTAGCTAAGTTTATTTTCCGGAATGAGGTTGTGATAATTGTTGATATGTGATACGATCCGAACAAATAATCTAGGACGAATCTAGAGACGTAGCGGAAAACTTCTGGATACGAAACACGTCAACGAATGAAGGGTTTCAATCCGACTCAACTAGACGAATAAAACAAAAAAATCTAGACAAATAAAATACGTAGACGATGACACAAACTATGTAACACGATACCAAGGAAAGAGGGGCTGAAAAGGGACGAATATGGGCTGGAAATTATGGGAGTAAATCGTGTGTGAAGGCTTGTGAAGAATGGTTTGGGTAGATAGGATATGTTAGGGATGAAACGAACTTACGGATGAAACGGAACGGCGTAGAACTTGAACTCGAACTTGTGGGCTGAATTGAGGCGTGCGTTGATGGAGTATGGATGGCGTCGAATGGTGTTGATAGATGATGATTCGTTGATGTGAATCACAACCCGATAGCCTCCTTGAATCTCGAACGTACCCAAGGATGAAATCTCTAAGTTGATCTTCGGATAGCGAATACCGGTTAATCCCTCAAGTGGATTAAGCAATACCCTTGAATAAGACTTAAAGTTGCTAGCTCCAAGAATATGAATTTTCAATCAAAACTCACAAAGATTTAAACGGGGTTGAGACAATATTGAAAGCAAAGCTTAATTAATCAAATATAGTCTAAAGTATCAATGTCACAATGATCCCCTATTTATAAGACCATAGGGAACGAAATTAAACATCAAAAAGGGCTAAAAAAATTGATCCAAAAGGGATCTCTAACTATACTAGGAAGTTCCCTAAACTAGAATTCTATTCAAGGTAGGAAATTGCCTTAAATACAATTCTAGTCAAACCTAATTAGATAATGGACGAAAATTAACAAATAATTAATTAAAAATCTGATCTTCTATAGTCTAAATTAAATAAAAATAAATAATATAGTCTAAATAAAATTTAACAAGGCCGGAACTACTCGGTATGGGCATACTGACCGAAACTAGTCGGTTTGGGCATACCGACGGGTTCACGCACTTCAACTCTTCATCTTCATGTATTATTCTTCAAACCTTGATCTCCAATCTTTGATTGTTAACAAAGTAACAATTTTGGGGATGCATTTAACTTCTTTATCATCCTCGAACTTCTTACACACAAATGCTTGGAAATATCCTTGCAATTGTATTGCTTGAAGTTGTGTAATTGGACTTGGTATTTGCAGCTCCGGGTTAAGTTCTAGAAGGCTTGTCGTGGACGTATCATTCCCCTCCTCTTGAAAAGAATTCGTCCTCGAATTCAAATCTCCGGGATTGAAGACGAACACGAACTGATCATCAATCTTTCTTTGCACAAGCTGCATAAGACACAACTTCTTGAGCATGAACGAGAACATTCCACTTGTGTTAATCATCCGAAACTCTAGCATAGATTGCCTCGGCATGGTATTCACGTTCAAACTTGGTGGTACATCAACTTTCAATGGAACATCTTCAACAACCTGTAAAATAAAGATATCACAAGAAAATGGTAGACAAAAAATGTTAGAACTCGGCAGCTCCTCCATGCTTGCTTGTTCGAGCTCTTCAAGATCTTCAACCATTGTCTCATGGATATCATTCTCCTTTTTATAACAAGGTTTTATCTCCAACAACTCTTCAACTTCTTCAACTGCAGTAATGATCTCCATTTCTTCTTCTTTTTCGCTCAAAGGTTGATCTGACTCTTCTAGATCAAGCTCTTCAACAACCTTCTCTTCTTCTTCAACATTCTCACAAGTTGCAACATTGATCAGTTCTTCAATAGATGCATCAACTGAAATTGTTACCTCTAAAGTAGAATCTTCTTTGATGGCAACGATCTCAGATGGTAACTCTACGTGGATCTCTTCTTGAATGTTGATGGCTTGGCTTGGCATATCCATGACCGGATGAACTGGTGATGCAAGCCGTGTAGGTGGTACATAGGTACGTAGAAACTCCTCGAATGACTCAAGTTTGCTCCAACGAAACGGGGATGTTTGGCGATGAACTCTAGGTGATAACTCTACATTTGACTCTACTTGAACCACTTCATTTTGCCTTATCTCTAGACTCTCCAACCACTTTTCTATCTCAATGGCATATTCCACCATGTCTTCCAACTCGTCGAAGCAGTACAATGCTACTCTTTCACGGATTGCCCTTCGTAGACCAGCTAGAAATCTATCCATGGTGTCTTCTAGATATTCTTCTACATCAGCTCGTCTCATGGCTTCAATCATTTTGTTGTAGTAGTCATTTACACTTCGATCTCTTTGTCTAAGCTTGTATAGCTTTTCTTCCAACTCCCATTGGTAGTGGTCTGGAATGAAGCGTTTCCGCAACAAGTCTTTCAACTCACGCCATGTGTCGATAGGTGGAAGGTGATCTCTATGGCACCGATTCTGCTGGAATTCCCACCATGTTGTTGCGTAGCCTTTAAACTTTGATGAAACTAGCTGCACTTTCTTTTTCTCGGGGAAGTCATAGCACTCAAAAAGTTTGTCTACTTTGCGTTCCCAATCCAAATAGATGTCAGGATAGTATAGCCCTTCAAACTCAGGTATGATCATGTTATTGTTGTGGTAGATATGGTGAGAATTTGGTGTATATGGTGTACGGGCCATGGGGAGCATGGTGCATGGGTGTATGTGACTAAGGCTGAAATTTTCGAACTCTATAGGGTATAGGGGATGAAAATTAATTGTATGGGGGACTATATGGAAGGTTTGAAAGGATTGTAATGGAAGAAATCAAGATAAGGAAAGAATTAGATGTATTTTTGAAGTCCTAAATAGTGTCGGAGATCCAAAAATAAATCCAAAAGTATGGAAGGTAAGAATTAGAAAGGAAAAGGAAAAAGGGATTAGGTAATTTGGAAAGTGTTACACAATTGTGACACAATCTAAATATCCTAATTGAACTAGACTCTAAAAGGAAAGAACTAAAAATAAATTACAACTCAAAAGGAAACTACCAAAATAAAATAAAAACTTGGAAGGAAAGTTCCAAAAATAAAATAAGACTCTAAAGGAAGTTACCAACTAAGGAATTATCCTAGAAGGAAACTACCAAAATTAAAATAAGACTCACAAGGTAAATACCAACTATAGAGTAGTACCAAAAGGAAAGTACCAAAATTAAAGAAACACAAAAGGAAACAATGAATATACCTCTTTTTTTTTATCGACGGCTTTTTCTCATTTTTTTTTATCGATGCTCTTTTTTTTTAATTGATAGCTATGCTATTATAACTCGATAAAATAAAAATAAAGAAGACACGTAAGACGACACGTAGGATAAAAATGACACGTCGGATTGAACCACGACCAGCAGAGCTGACGTGGCTCTGATGCCAAATTTATGATACGACCCGAATAAATAATCTAGGACGAATCTAGAGACGTAGCAGAAGACTTCTGGATACGAAACATGTCAGCGAATGAAGGGTTTCAATCCGACTCAACTAGATGAATAAAATAAAAAAAATCTAGACAAATAAAATACGTAGACGATGACACAAACTATGTAACACGATACCAAGGAAAGAGGGGCTGAAAATGGACAAATATGGGCTGGAAATTATGGGAGTAAATCGTGTGTGAAGGCTTGTGAAGAATGGTTTGGGTAGATAGGATATGTTAGGAATGAAACAAACTTACGGATGAAACGGAACGGTGTAGAACTTGAACTCGAACTTGTGGGCTGAATTGAGGCGTGCGTTGATAGAGTATGGATGGCGTCGAATGGTGTTGATGGATGATGATTCGTTGATGTGAATCACAACCCGATAGCCTCCTTGAATCTCGAACGTACCCAAGGATGAAATCTCTAAGTTGATCTTCGGATAGCGAATACCGGTTAATCCCTCAAGTGGATTAAGCAATACCCTTGAATAAGACTTAAAGTTGCTAGCTCCAAGAATATGAATTTTCAATCAAAACTCACAAAGATTTAAACGGGGTTGAGACAATATTGAAAGCAAAGCTTAATTAATCAAATATAGTCTAAAGTATCAATGTTACAATGATCCCCTATTTATAAGACCATAGGGAATGAAATTAAACATCAAAAAGGGCTAAAAAATTGATCCAAAAGGGATCTCTAACTATACTAGGAAGTTCCCTAAACTAGAATTCTATTCAAGGTAGGAAATTGCCTTAAATACAATTCTAGTCAAACCTAATTAGATAATGGACGAAAATTAACAAATAATTAATTAAAAATTTGATCTTCTATAGTCTAAATTAAATAAAAATAAATACTATAGTCTAAATAAAATTTAACAAGGCCGGAACTACTCGGTATGGGCATACCGATCGAAACTAGTCGGTTTGGGCATACCAACGGGTTCACGCACTTCAACTCTTCATCTTCATGTATTATTCTTCAAACCTTGATCTCCGATCTTTGATTGTTAACAAAGTAACAATTTTGGGGCTGCATTTAACTGCTTTATCATCCTCGAACTTCTTACACACAAATGCTTGGAAATATCCTTGCAATTGTATTGCTTGAAGTTGTGTAATTGGACTTTGTATTTGCAGCTCCGAGTTAGGTTCTAGAAGGCTTGTCGTGGACGTATCAATATGCCCATATCGTGAGGTCAAATTAGTTTTTATATGATTCGTATTCTTATACTCTGTTATGTTCTGCGATAACACGTTTAGTTCTTAATTAATTAATTATATAGTGGCCAATATATAGTTTGTTAATTGATATCTAAAGCCAATAGAATTGTAAGATCTGTAATTGTCGATTCAATTCTATATGTGGTAAAACTGACTCTCTTTGTCAGTGGGTGTACGGGGATGTTAAGGGCATACGGGTTTGAATTCTTATAACATAATTGGGTTCCTCTAATTCTTAATGCTATTAATTAATTAAATCTGTTAAGGGTTCTTGCGGGTTGTTAATTAATAAGATTTTGGATAATAAGGGTTCTTTTGTTCAATGTTTCGAAAGGAGGAATAAGGAATATGTCAGGGGTTCCGGTATTCTATAACTGATTTATAAGAATTGTGAATTAAAATCAATGCACCGATGAATGATATGGTCATATCTCTTTTTATTTACAATCTCATCTAGGTTTTAATCATACTGATTCCTTTACTCTAATTTGTTCATTAGTTAATTAAACTCTCTCAAAATTCCAAAAGTTACCTTTGAAAGAAAGAATACACCGTTCCCTGTGGATTCGACTTGTATTTTCCACCTACTACACCCTTATTGGGCATTTGGAAAAGCAGTTATTTTGGGCGTGTGACAACCGCGTATCAAGCGCGGCTCCCTTTTCAACTATTGATGTCCGAAAAAACGGACCCATCAGTACGCCCTTCCTTAGCCGATTTTGGTCAACAACTCACACTTATTGATCCCAACTGCTCGCTGAGACTTTAGGTGCTATTGCCTGTCTTTACAAGATTTTAGATCTCTCTCGATCTTTAAAAAGGCAGTCTTGAATCTGTTATCAACTTTGGTTGCTCCTTGAACTGAGCTGAGTAGTTGATCTTTGAAGAACTTGAACTGAGAAGCTTTTCTCTAGCTGGATTTCTTCAACAGCTAGCCGCTTGCTTGGAACTTGAAGCACGTCTTCTCAGTTGGGACTTTTCGCGCTTGTGATGTTTACGCTTTGAGCTGTGGGGAGGGAGAAAGAAAGCTTAATATCTGCAAAATATAGCAAGAGTTAGATTGGCGAAAAGTCTTAGTTAAAATTAGATTCATTCTTCTTATATAGATGAGTGATCTTTGTAACCGTTGGGTTCCACCGATCGTTAGTTTAGTTGATCCATCGAAGATGGTTGAATTCTTGTAGCCGTTGAAGCTTTGATTGCACTAGACGTTGCAGGATTTAATGACTTCTGCTCCAAGATCTCTAGTCAGGATCTCTCCAAGATCTCTTGTGAGGATCTTCAATAACTGTTTGGCAGGTGTCAGTTGCACCAGATATCGGTTCTGGACTTCAGCTGACAGGTCCTCAGTTGTCTCGGCTTTCAGCTCTGAGATCGTCCAGTTGGCAGTTTGTCAGCTGCCTTAAGCTTCAGTTCTTGAGCAATCCAGTATAGCATGTACTCAGCTGCCTTGGTCTTCAGCTCTAGACTCTGGCAGCTTAGCTTGGATTAAAGCTTCAGCTCTGGATTCCAGTCGGCTTTTTTCCTCTGAGCTTTTTCTCCCAGCTGACTGATCTTTAATCAGTTCAGTTTGGCTTTTCTGTAGGCTTTACCTTTTTCTCCCAGTTGACTGATCTTCGATCAGTTCAGTTGGTTCTTTATGGGCTTGAGCTTTCAAGCTAGCTCTTTTGTTTCATCAACTTTTCTTAGCTTTCAGCTAAGCTGATGGTTACTCATCTGTTGGATGCTTTCAGTCTTCAACTTTGATCAGTTGACTTTTATCTGCTTGAAGCATCCTCTTCAGCTGGTTGACCATGCTCCAAAGCAATTGACTTTCGCTTCAACTGAGCTAAATTTTGGAGTCTTACTTGGTTATCAAACTAATTTCCAGCTTTCATAACCTGCAGTTTTTCATAGAAATTTCTACATGTTTTGGCATTTCATCAAAACCACTAGTTGGGTTGCCTTGATAGTTTTTCCCAACACAACGTTTTCGATGGAAAAATGTCATTTTGATTTATTTATTTTTAGGGTAAAATTGTCATTCCATTATATAGATTGTCTTCTTATTTGAGAGTAAAGTTACCCAAAATCGACGGAAGAGCATTTTTGCCAAATGCTCAAATTTTAGGTAATTAACTCAAATTAAAGTTCATAAATTTTAGGTAATTAATTTCACTGATGTACATCTTAATTATTCCATACTCAAAATTTCTTCAAAATAGACAAATAAATTAGCGATTTAATTAAGACAAAATTAAGCTCATAAAACTGTTGCCACTTTAGATTATTATTATTATTATTATTATTATTATTATTATTATTATTATTATTATATCGCTTTTTTTAAAAATTTAATATGGAGGCTTAAATTTACATACTTATTACGTGCAAGTATAGTCAAACTATTTCGTTTATGAGTCTTGGGCTGCAAGAAATTAAATCTAAATAAATAAAACATACTTCATTCAATATATTATATATAGTAGTTGACCAGCATGACAACGCCCTGCCTTGGGTCCCAAGAAACATGACCATTCTTGATTCTACACTAGAATTAGAATATTGGGTAAAAATATCATATTTTAGCCAAATTCAATAAAAAATGTTTTGCAGAATTCTTGATTTTACACTAGATTGGATGAAAAATATCATATTTTTGCCAAATTCTTATGTGATTAATAAAAATGTTATGTTATTCCAAATTCTTATGAGAATAATAAAAATGTTATGCGACTTAACAAACTTTTCAAGTTGAAAAAGTGGATTGTGAAGTTTCCTTTTGTTTTTAAATAAAAAAATTGAAAACGTAAAAATTCCTATAACGTATATTTATAAAAAAATAATTAGGCAATTTTTTTTTTTTACATCAATTAAATAAAGTGGTCAAATTTACCGGCTTTACCTTTCCCCAATAAAAAATACTCTTTACATGCAAGGTGTGCTGTGATTGGCATTTAATCAGCTCTATAAAAGGAAGAAAAACACATAAACTGAAGCAACGCAAAGGAATTAACACCGCGCGCATTCTTCTCCTTGAAGTTGTAAAGCAGAGGAAAAGAGAAGAGTTCTTAATTATCAGCTATTATAATTAGGTGGGAAAAAAAAATGGTATCTCTGAGGCTGCAAAAGAGGTTAGCGACAAATATTCTCGATTGTGGGAAATCAAAGGTGTGGATGGATCCTAATGAAGCCGTTCATATCTCCATGGCCAATTCTAGTATGTCTATTTTCTTATTTTTCAATGTTTAATTTTAATTTCTATGCATCTTAATTATTTTGTATCTATATTTTGGTTAAACTTAGTTTACATAATGATGAAAACATATATAAATCATTTATATGAGATCTAACTACTTTAATAGCTTATTAATTTGAGCATGTAAGATGCTGAATTATATATATTTGAAAATAAATTGTTATAATAATAATTGAATAAATAAAACGAGGAGTATATTGTCTTATTTTGAGATCTTTGTAACATGTAAGCTTTATTTTAAGAAAGTTCACGAAATATTTTTGAGAGCAGTTTCAAAAAAACATCTTAATTGTAAATTGTTTTCAAAAGCTCGCAAATCCTAACAAGTAACAATAACTTTACATAAAATTGAATGCTAAAATATTGGATGAAATCATCTGAGCGCTAAACTTTGTGAAACACTTCATGCTACACACTTAAGTATTAATTTCATTTTACTTTTATTCAATTTCATTTTGTTGTGGTTAAATTTAATTTTACAATTATATATTAGGATTCATTCTACCCAATTAGAATATATAATTATTTTTTAGTATTTAATTTTTATTTTTAATTAATAATTGGTTATTTTCTAAAAAATAAATATATCCCCTAATTAAGATGAATGAATTCTAATTAGCAAGTGTAAAGAAAAAAAATGGTAGAAATATTAATAAATTTGATTGTGTAGCATGGAGTGATATAGCAGATGATTTCATCCGCTAAACAATGCATAGAACTTGATCTTCTTAATCTTCCCATTGAAGGGTTGAATGTGAGGAAGCTCATAAAAGATGGCTTCATCATCAAGAGACCTCCGAAGCTCCAGTCGAGATCACGGGCAAGAGAAGCCATGGAAGCAAGGAGAAAGGGCAGGCGGTCGGGACACGGGAAGCGAAGGGGCACGAAAGAAGCAAGGTTGCCGTCGAAGCTGCTGTGGATGCGGCGGATAAGGGTGTTGCGCCGCCTGCTGCATGTTTACCGAGGCTCCGGCAAAATCGATAGGCATATGTACCATGAAATGTACATGAAGGCCAAGGGAAATGTGTTCAAAAATAAACGTGTATTGATGGAGTATATTCACAAGTTGAAGAATGAGAGGAGAGGTGAGAAAACATTTCAACATCAGTTATTGGCCATCAAGGAGAAGAAATTGATTCTTATCAATAAATAATTAAATATATAATCTTGATATTTTTTGGGGGGGTAAATTATAATTACTAGATAGCCTGTGTGTTTAGATTCGATTGTTGTCAATGTCATGTATGGTGTGTGTGAGCGCGAGAAATTTTTATGTAGTGTTTATGTAGTATGTCAATATTGAAGATAACCTCTAGTATTATACGTGTATGAATATATAAGTTAGTATTTTGTAGTTATCTTTTGTAATATCTCTTTGTTATCTCTTTACTCAGGTCTTGTTTGTAATCTACAAATACTGTAATTCCATTCAATAGAAATTACAAGGAAATTTCTACAATCTACATTCTCAACAATCAATAATTAAATTTCGTTAATTCAATCTATCTTTGTGTTGATTTTGTGGATCTTATACATAGCTTATTGATGCATTATCTCGTTATATTTAATATATTTATATATGAAAGATATGATTAATTTCAATTTTGATACTGTGAAAATAGGGTCCAAATTAAACAGGAAAATATCATATTATTCCTCTGTACTTTTTTAGGGAAGAAAAAAAGCCTTATGTTTTGGTAAAATTCATCACACTCTCCTTGGAATAAGGATACCATCATAATTTAACAACATTAATTTTAACAATTTTTTTCAAATACACCATTTTCATATTTAAATAAATGAATATTTAAAAAATAATATAAACTTATGAAATTATATGGGTGCCCCGATGCTACACCCCCTGCCATTGCACTGGTCCGCTGAGATTTTGCCGCGTGGACTCGTCTTTGGGTGCATGAACAGTAAACCGATTCAACATTTTGAACCGGATTCGCATGGGCTGTTGGACGGAAGCGTTGACGGCATTTGGGTGGCTTTTCCACATGCCTCTTTCCGGATCAGAATGTGGCAGGAGATGAGTACATATTAATTATGTATTAATTATGGAGTGGTTGGGATGCAATGTACTATTATTATCAAAATGGTTCTCGAGTTGGAATTCCAAATACGAGCTGAACCGTGTAGTATTATCATACGGGTTTTTAAGCAGGAGTTCTGAATACGAGCTGCAAATTGTAGTATTATCATACGTATTTTCAAACTGGAATTCTCAATACGAGCTGTACACTGCAGTATTATCGTACGGATTCTCGAGCTAAAATTCTGAATACGAGCTGCAAACTGTAGTATTATCGTATGGATTATAGAGTAGGAATTCTCAATACGAGCTGCAAACTGTAGTATTATCATACGGATTATCGAGTAGGAATTCTCAATACGAGCTGCACAATGTAGTATTATCATATGGATTCTCGAGTACGAGTTATGAATATGAGCTGCATATTGTAGTATTATCACACGGATTCTCGAGCTAGAATTCTGAATACGAGCTACAAACTGTAGTATTATCATACGAATTATCGAGTAGGAATTCTCAATACGAGCTGCACAATATAGTATTTACCATACGGATTCTCGAGTAGGAATTCTGAATATGAGTTGCACATTGTAGTATTAATCATGTGGATTCTCGAGTAGGAATTCTGAATACGAGTTGCACACTGTAGTAATATCGTACGGATTCTTGAGTAGAAATTCTCAATACGAGCTGCACAATGTAGTATTTATCATACATATTCTCGAGTAGGAATTCTGAATACGAGCTACACACTGTAGTATTATCGTACGGATTCTCGAGTAGGAATTTTGAATATGAGTTGCACACTGTAGTATTATCATACGGATTCTCAAGTAGGAATTCTCGACTATTATCCCTATTACAACTTCAATTTCAGGATAATTGTGTAACGTTATACATATTGTCTATTTATATTATGAAATGTAATATTCTATATATATTAGTTTCCATATGAATCTTTTCTTTTCTCCGTCATTTCCAATTACCATGTATCCAAAGTGTACATGATAAAATAGATTTAGAGGCATGCTTAAAAATTACATAGTATTTTCATGTGATTATTAATAAGTTTATGATCAATCATGCATAATAGAATTTTAATTGCTTATTATACAATTTTCTCTGTGAGATAGATTTTCATCGTCATCAAATTGATGTGTATTCTTTGCTAAGGTTTCAATTAATCTATTTATGATACTATTCAGGTTAATAGTATCATAAATCTTACATTATCAATTTGGTTGACCGTAAATAAAATATTTGGCCTGTAGATTCACATATATAAGAATCTATACGCACCCAGTATATATTTTTAAATTTAGAGAAATTCAAATATCCTTATTTCATTATGTACACCTTTTGTATTACTAGTTGAGAAAGCGTGCATTGCATGCAATTTAACCAATGTATTTAAATTAATTATGAAAGTTTGCATGATTTTACTATACTATATTTGAGTAGTCAATTAAAAAATATATATTTTATTATATATACATATATATATCACTTTATAAACATAATAATATCAAAAAATTCAAGATTAATCAATAATCAGAAAGATTATATAAATATAAATTGTAACTATTTGAACACGAACTCGGAATTTATAGTCTTTTCATTTGTTTATATTTTTTTTTCTTTTAATATTTATACACACTCACATAGAGAAAGAGATGCATGTATGCTTTTTCAGCTTCCTTTTTTTACAACAATTATCAACCTTTGAATGTTGACATATATATGTATTATTACAATTCAAATATTCTATTCAACAATTTTTATTTTGACTTTACAGTCTAATAAAAATACAATTTTTTAATTAATGTAAATTCACAAAATCTTGCATCATCCATTTTTAAAAAATTCAGTATAAAGTTAATTAAACTTACTAAAATAATTTAAATAGTTAACGAGTTCAAAATATTAATAATTATATAATTTTTTTACTATCACGACAAAACATATTATATCACATCAATTGATATAGTTTATCTCATAAGTAAATAGTATTGTTAACCACTCTATGTTATAAATAATATTGTTAACCACTCTATGTTATCAATTAATTTACGTATGATATCATGCACTGAATTAATTGAAATAATTTAATATATTATTACACTTGTCGCAAAATATTAACTATTTTTTTTTTTTGTATTCTATCTAAACATACATTTAATACTATATTTTTTATTGTAATATAAATGACTACATTGAACAAATAAAATTAAAAATAACTTAACTAAATTAAAATGGTGTTGAATGTATAAATATCATGTGTTTAAAGATAATATATATATATATATATATATATATATATATTGTTATAGAAACATGTGTTACTCAACGATAAAGAAATGATAAAATCTCAAAGTTTGGTTAATAGTTTGTTGTGGTAAATTTCATTCAAAGTTTCATGTTCAATATATTTTTTAAAATTTTATACACTGTTTACAATTTTTTTTAAAAAAAATATATAATTTGATTGGCAGTTGTAATTCTTGATTCAATGACTAACTAATTTAATTAGTAGTACGAAATCTAAGGGAAAACTATTCAATTGCTCAATTTCAATTATTTCCTCAACTAAAAAATAAATTTTGTAATCACCATTTTTATGGAAATCTATATTCCAAAAAATGTGGAATATACATTCCTTCTACCTGAGGAGTTTAATCATTCTCATTCAACCAAAACATCTAATATAGATCATTTTATAAAAAAATCATAATGTATAACTGTAACACCCCGAAAAAAATAAAGTATTTAAATTTATTATATAGTAAGAGATTCCATGAAATTAGAACCTAAATTATTTTGGTATAGTTTAATCGTGGACTTAGACATGGCGTAAGGTCAAGTAATGTCTCGACCTTAGTATAACATCAGAGTTGAAATTAGAATCTATATTATTAAAATAGATATTAACGGGATCATTTTGACATCAAGATCATCTAAATCGGACTTCATTTGAGCTTCCCCTGAAATTTATTTCATGTGATCATTTGAACCAAATTGATTCTATCATTACCAATATTATTAACTCATGCCGAATTAATCAATTCAATTTCGTCCCAATTCACACTCATGTTCGGCCTTTTAGATCAAGCTTGTTATATTTATCAAATTATTAGTGTATATGGTTATTTAATTATTTTTAATTATATTGGGATCATTTTTTTAAACTCCCACCAATTAAATGCTACCACTTGGAAATTGATTAAATGGATTAGTGTCATAGTAACACAGGTCTAAATATATATTTGTGAATCAAATTTCTTGGAGAATCCATGAAAGAATTATAAATATAGATAAACGGATACAGCTATTATTATTATTATGGTGAATTTTTCTTTTTTGCCGGGTTCAATTCCACATTCTTAACGAGACGATCATCTCAAAATGAATCTGATGACAAAGTGTCTCTACAATTCAGATAGAAATCCACCTATTTACGGATTGTTTTGGGGCATATCTTAAAAACAACTCACTACATGAATTGATGAAGTACCATTTTTTTGGCATTACATTCCCCTCTACTACTTACCCTGTACACCAAAAGTTGATAACAATTTTGTAGTTTTTATTTCATTTGAATACACATGCATAAAGAAACCAATATGCTCCAACGGCGCCATGGCTTCGGCCGATCAACAAAGTATTTTAATGGGAGGGGTGTGGGCTTTAGGTCTCTGTATGAAGCATATAAAAGGAGAAATGGTGGAGAATTCTCAAGTACAGGCGAGAGGGCTTGATGTGAGGGTTATTTAATACTGGGGCCATTAGGCCCCTATAAGTGTGCAAAGGACGTGATTAGAGAATGCAATATCGCTTCCGATATGAAAAACCCTACATAAACAATGCAATATATCCTAGGGTTGATGGTAGGCCATCATTATTCCTAGTGTTAGCAGTTATATTAATTTAATGTAATGGAAAGAGTGATAAATATCCCACCTACTTTATTTTTCCTAATTTTGGCACAGTAATAGGAATATAAAAATGGCACAAAGGATTCTAATATTTGCGTATTGGTTTTTCTTTTTCATGTACCTGTTTTTTCTCATTTTTTGTTTTCCTGCTCGTTAAATATATAGTAATGGTACATTATTTAACATTTGGTACTATTTGGTTATATTCGGAATTTCATACCACAACGCGCGAGGAAACCTAAAATAGATACAAAGGGCGCCATACAATGAAAATGAAAAGTTCAAACACTCCCCTCATTTCAATTTCAATTTGGCGCTTTACAATGAAAATGAAAAGTTCAAATGCTCTCCTTTCATTTCAATTTCAATTTTGAACCCGACTCTCCCTTCTTTCTCACTTCAAAATCCCTCAGCCCGAGTCTCCCTCTCCTCTCACTTCGATAATCATCGCCCAAATTTTTTAGGTTTCTCGCTCCTCTGCCGTCTAATTCCATTGCCGCCGTCGTGCCCTGAGCCACTGTGAAGTGGTTTTGAAATTCAACTCCGAGTAAGTTTAAGTTTTTAATTTCCCATTTGAGCTGTTATGCTTCCCATTCAGCTTTAGGTAGAGGTAGAAGGAAACATCATTATCATGTATTTGGAACAAGCTTTGAGTTCTTTTTTGGTCTGTGTTGTTTGCCTCGTGTGTTTCATAGATAATATGGGATAAAAGTTTATGAGTAGTGAATTGGAGAGGGTAATAGGAAGTATAGACCTGCCACATGAAGGTTTGAGTTCTCAAATGCTAAGATACGTGCTTGTGGAGTTGTGGTTGTGTATAATCATGGATTTAGTGGATAATGAGGTTAAAAATAAAATCACTTTTACGTGACATCAGTAACTTATGAAGTACCTGGTTAATTTCTTTCATTCCTTTATTAAATCTTTGTATGAATTTAGACTTTGGAATGCGATGCTCTACCCAGTCTAATACTAATGTAGCGGTCTGAAGATGCTGTTGTACACTATGGAGCTGTTGGCAATGTTTCATCACTTTATAATCTCTTCTGCTCCTTTGGATTTATTGTCACTCGTGTATCCTTTTAATTTCTGGTAATATCAACTGCTAATGATGCCAATATTTAGGTCAGTGTAATTAGAAATTTGATCGACTCATCTCCCAACATTAAGAAAGAAGTCATTGCTGCTGGAGCTTTCCAGCATATCATTGGGTTACTCAGGTATGATCACACAAACATAGTTGCAGAGATCAATATTTTATAGAGCTCGAGGAAACACTTGTTGTGTGCGCATTAATCTTTCTGTATTCCCCCTCTGTTATGAGAGAATTTGTTGCTTCTTTCACTGCATTATTTTACGTATTTGATGTCTAAGAAAACAGATCCTCTTGTTTTGAGAGCCAACGAGAAGTTGCTTCGCTTCTTGAGCAATTTGCGACTGCAGATTCAAAATGTAAGTCAGACCATAGACCAAACTAATATGTTTTCTGCTTAAATACTGGGTTTATTTGATTGGAGATATGGTGACATGCATACCCTTTTTCTAGTGAGCTTATGAGAGTGAGTTTCCATTTTCCCTCTAAATGAGTCTGCCACTATACACCATTTAAAATGAGAAAAAAAATCGTTTAGATACAAAAAGAAAGAAAAACAGTATTGTTTTTTTTCCAACATGTAGTTTTGTTACTTTATCAAAAGTTCAGCTCCTTCTGTCACTATTCTTGCATTTGGTAGAGATATAACAAAAAGATTTTTGCAGGACAACAACCTAGGTGAAACTCTTTCTCTACCTGAACAACCTTCTATTCATTTACTATCTACTTATTGTACCATATTCCTAAACAAAACATCAATTGTCAAAATATTATTTTATGTATTTAGTAGAGCGGTCACATAAAATTAAGGATGCTGGTTATGAGATTGAGCATGATAGTAAAACTTATTACTATAATCTCTGCTCCAAATTACCAAGATCATGTAATGTGGTTAGTGGTTACATTGACTATTAGATTTGGAATGTCATTCTTACATGTAAAACTGGGCAAATTATTGCAGCTTGAACTCAACTTGGAAAGACTGCGAATGGTTGTGGATGATTTGCTTGTCAAACTCGCCAAATTGTTCCAGAAACCAAAGTTACAGACTGTGTTTTTGACAAATAACTACGGCATGATGATTGCTGTATTGAAGGTAAATTGGAGGGGAACCCATGGATTTTAGCAGATTTATTTAGCTACATGCTTGAAAAATTGAATGCACAAGTACCCCCCAGCCTGCAAGGGGGGCTTTCATATATTTTTTTTTTGTGGATCAAGGATATATTTAACTTTCACCCCTAGAAAAAAAAAAGAAGAAAAGAAAAGAAAAGAAAAGAATTATATCATAACAGCATTGCTACCTATATACATCCTAAATTTTTATAACATCCAAACTTGCTTAGAAAAGAGAACTCCGTATTTGCTTGTAATAGTTAGCCTCCTGCTTGTTCTAATGCCTGCATGTATGTTTCAGGAAGCTGGTCCCGAGGGAGGAAAAATTCAAATGCACTTTATGTAAATACTAGAGCTTGAATGTCTCGCTATACATTTCTCAGCAATCATTATAGTTTGTGTGTTTCTCGAACAGTCGTCTGATTTTATCCGTTTGTTGTTAGATGAGGACTCAAGCTCAAGGTCAGAGCGCCCAATTACAGTGAGTGAAGTTGAAACTATTGTGAAGGACTTTGGCCGCAGATGGAAAGCTGCAATAGAGCTGACGCACAATGATGTGATTACTTCATTCAGCAACTTTTTATGTGGCATGGAAATTCTGAGAGCTGCTTTGACTCAGTTATTGCTTTACTACATCAAGCTTTCAGATTGCATGAAGAAAATTGCTTGTGGATATGCGTTGAACAAGGATTTGGTTTCCATTTCTTCAATAATGTATGAAATAAGAAAATACTCGAGAACATTTTAAGGAACAATCATTTTCATTATCCTGAATTGCGTGCCTATTCTTAAAAGTTTGTAAAAGTTTGAGATGAATGTAAATAGATGTCATACACATGTTTCTGATAATCTCAACTTGGTTTTGATTACATTTGTCTTAAATATTATTATTGTGGTTTCTTTTCATTTATTAAGACTTTATTCTCAAACTTTCAACATAAAAGATCATTGAAGGTTATGATAGGATCATTTACAACTTGTTTGGCATTAACAACCAACACATAATCAACATGACCGTATTCCTCCGTGTACTCCACCACGAGCTCATCTCCCTTGTGGCCGTGGAGGTGGTCGAGCATTATCTTCACATCTTTGGGTTACTGAAAGTGCATCCGCCCATCCATAGGCCATAAAGAGAGGAAGATCATTCGAAATGTTTAGTGTTTCATGTTCTCCTTCTTGTCTTCATAGTCGAACTTCCTAATCATGCATTCTCTTACCCCCATATAGCCAACAACATCGACACGGGCTTATTTACCAGCCATTACTTTGTGACTCCTATTTTGGAACTGAAAGACATTAAATACAAAAGCCACATTTTTTACCACAATAATGTCCAAAGAATCTCTCAAACAAAGGAATCTCTTACATTCAAACACTATAAGTTTTTTTTTTCTTTTTTTTTTCCTAACTATGACATAATGTTCCTTCAATTCAAACTCCAAGAAAAAGATTATCTAACCATCACTAAATTGTCTTAAATGAAGCACATAAGATTTCAGGATATTCCCTCGAGCACCACAATATTTAGGATCAGGCCACGAGCACACCAGACCTAAAAGCTCAATGCTCTATGCTTTCATGAAGCTCTTCTAAGCTTCATCACATGCAATTCAGTATATAATAGAATATGAACGAGTAATGAGCTTTGACCAGCAGTTAAGATGTAAGAATTATTTTCCACATGCAAGCAGATGAGATTCCATCATAGAAGTGTACAAGAGGCGAAAGAACTAACTTTTCAAATTTGTTAACCAGCCATTTGACTCCTCCTTTGATACTGCAGGGCCAAGACCAGCCAAAATAAAAGGAAAATCTATACCTATATAAAAAGTGTGGATGTTTCTTACAAAATATGATTTGCCTATTATGTCCACAATTTGCACTTAATTTAAGGGTAAAAAAGTAATATAATATATTACAATTTTTTTAAATATAATATATTATATTTATTTCAATAGTTTTGTTACAATTGAACTCTACTACATAAAATTATCCCTAATATAAAATATTACAAATAATTATTTGTTAATATAATATATTATATTTATAAACCAATTTAAGAAATTTTGACGAGTCCATGAAACCCGATTTCTAAATCGTTTGCTTAGGTTTTATAAGTAATCAATTATTTAGATAATTATTTTGTTTCGGAAATTATGAACATTATATTTTAAATTTGTTGAAGCTTCTTTTTTCCATTAAGAAGTCAAAGACAAAACACCATTAGCTTTCCGTTTCATCAATTAAATATAAAAAAATAAACAAAATATGATTTGTCTATTATATCCATAATATGCATTTAATTTAGGGTAAAATAGTAATATACTATATTATATAATTAATTATTCACATATATTTATTATATTTATTTCAATAGTATTGTACTATTCTAATTCTTCATCCACATCATATTAATTTTTCACCAATTATTTATCTATCATATCAACCATAGCAAACAAGAAAAAAAATTAAAAAATATAATCCCGCAACAAAATAATATAGTATATAATTAATTCAACACATATAATATATTATATTTAATTTTATAATATAAATATTAATAAATAGAATTGTATTATTATAATTTTTCATTCATCCAGATTAATTAATTCTTCATCAATCATATAGTCTATATAAATTATGTTCGCATGAAGAGATTGAAAAATAAATGCTTGAATTTATAGAAACATTATAAACTAACCTGATGATACTTAAGAAGTTCTCTATCAAAAATCAAGAATTTATTCTCCATCAATCATTATATAATTAATCATTATCACGTGTAATATATTATATCTATTTTAGTAGTATTGTACTATTACAATTCTTCATTTACATTTATTAATTCTCCACCAATTATTTCTTCATCATATCAACCATAGTAAACAAGAAAAAAGTACAGTAATATAATATATTATATAATTAATTCTCCACATATAATATATTATATGTTATAATTTAAATATAATAGAATTGTACTATTACATAGTTTATATAGATTATGTTGGAAAAATAATCGGTCAAATATTTTGATGAAATGTCAAATAACTCAAAATAATGAGTCATCACAAACTCGACTAAACGAATACACAATTATCACAGAGACGAGTTGATAATCAATAAAGATGTCACATCATTAGTTATCTATAGCACAACTGATCTATACAAAGGTAGAGAAGATGTAGAAGTTTTAGCTTCGAACCTCTATAAATCTTATGTGTTGTATATTGCTTTATTTTGATTGACATATCTTAATTGCAACACATTCATTCAAATAAGATGTCCAGAGTCATATTCACTAACGGCCGATTACCGTTATTTTATATTGTTCATTATATATTTTATCCTCTGAAATTATTATTCTAGACTATCTCAACGATAGTTAGTACAAATGAAGTAACAAGTCAAGGCCTCATATTTCCTCACTTTAAATTGAATTTTGAAAAAAGTTTATTCAACCCCCCTAAACCCCATTTGACTCATTTGGGACCAACAAATTACATCCCAACGAAGGAGATTGAAAAATAAAAACTTGAATTTATGAAAAGATTATAAACTAATCTAGCTCATTGTTCTTAAGAAATTATTTGTCAATAATCAAGAATTACATCAACATTCAATCAATGATTTGATTCATTTAATATAAGCTATTTAAATAATTTTTAATAGAAAACATGTAATTTAGTTGCGGTAACTACAGTGTGTGTGTGTGTGTGTTCTAAATCATGTTATATGGTATATGAAAGAAAATTGAAAAAAAAAGGTTCCATAATATATACAACCAAAATGCTAAGTTTTAATTTATTAATTGAAATTGATGTGTTCACTCTCATTCATATGATTAAGAGTAGTTCCAATTAAATTTATTGAAATTAAATTTCAACTTTTATATTTATTGTTGGGCTCGGATAATATTGACTGCACCAAGAAGACATGTCAGATAATATATGTTGAACTATTAGAATATATATCTATTAAAGTGAATGAAGAACATTTAAAAGAAGTCCATGATGAAGATAAATATAAGAATTGATTAATGTAGAAAATTTTGGGGGCCATATTTTGAAAGTTGCTAGACAAAGTTTTAAAAATATGGTTAAAAAAAAATCACCAACTTTATACGAATTTATAATTTATACATGACTTTGAAAACATTACAATAATAAATGGTTGATTGGAAAAATAAATTTAAAATTATGGTTCAAATGTTACCTTTTTCTAGCTTATTAATTTATAATTTGAGAAATTTGTTTAGAATATAATATCAGTTGGTTTTATAATTATATATGAAATATTTTATATTAGAATATTCAGTTAATTAAGAATAGTTATTTAAATTCATTGGGGGAATGAATATTGCATACATTTTTCAAATATGGATTATCTTGACTACCTGTAATCATATGACTGAGAATAAACATAGTCCAATTACTTATAAAAGAGTTGAAATGGAAGACTCGAATATTTTCCCCTTAAATTGAACTACTAATTATTTAACATAATTCTCAAACTATTTAGTTAAACATAATACATATAGAACAATAATATAATTCGTAGTTATATGTAGAAGTGTTGTACATTATGATTTTTTTATAGAATCATATATATATATATATATATATATATATATATTAGGTGTTTTGGTTGAATGAGAATAATTAAATTCCTCGGTGGAAGGAATTTATATTGCACATGTTTTGGAATATAGTTTTCCACGAAAATGGTGATTACCAATTTTAAAACATATCAATCATAAGAATGAAAATGAACATTCTCTGATAGTTGAGGAAATAATTGAAATTGAGAAATTGAATAATTTTTCCTTAGATTTGTACTACTAATTAAATTAGTACTAAATCATTGAATCAAAAATTACAACTGAAAATCAAATTATATTTTTCGTAAAAAAATTGTAAACAATGTATAACATTTTAAAAATATATTGAAAATGAAACCTTGAATGCATTTTACCACAACAAACTGACCAAACTTTAAGATTTTAACATTTCTTTATCATTGAGCAACACATGTTGCTATAATAATGAAGTTTTTTTTTTTTTTTTATCTTTAAACACATGATATTTATACATTCAACACCATGTTATTTATATTACAATAAAAAATATAGTATTAAATGTTTGTTCGGATAAAATACATACAAAAAATAGTTAATATTTTGTGACATATGCAATATTTAAAACAGTTGAATTCAGTGTATCGTGATATACATAAATAAATTGATAACATCGAGTTGTTAAAAATATAATTTACTTACGAGATAAACTATCTTAATTGATGTGCGATAAGGTGTTTTGTCACGATAGTAAAAAATCATATAATAATACTATTTTGAACTCATTAACTTTTTATTAAGTTTAATTAACTTTATACTGAATTTTTTTGAAATGGATGATGCAAGGTTTTGTGAACTTATATTAATTAAAAATTTGTATTTTTATTTGATGGTAAAGTCAACATAAAAATTGTTGAATAGAAGATTTGAATTGTGTTAATACATATATACGTCAACAATCTAAAAAGATTGAGAATTTTTGTAAAAAAAAGGAATCTTGAGAAAGGATAGATCTCTCTCTTATCTGACTGCATTTTACTGTTTAATTGCTATTATTTTATTGCTTAAAAGTCCATTAATTAATTAAGTTTTTTGTGATAGTCTATTATTTAGTAATTTTTTAAATAGAAATATTATAAACATGATTGAGTTTCTTAAACTCCTCTGACCGTTTTTAATCTTTGGGGAATCTAAGGTATAACATATCCATATTTCACGTAGCTAATAATTTCTTTCCATAATAATTTCATAGCAGTTTTATAATATACAACACACCTATATGAATTAATCTACATTCATCACGCCTATTTGCACATAATTAACTACCAACCATCGATCAAGAAAAATAAATGAATCAGATTTATTCTGATTTCTCACATGAGAATTATTTCTCACAATAACCTAACCATATGTATATATACATATACATATCTATGTATATATATAATAAAACAACATAAATATAAATAAATTAAAAGACTATAAATTCTAAGTTCGTGTTTGAATAGTTACAATTTAATTATAGTTTATGTATATATTATTTTTCTAATTATTGATTAATCTAGAAATTTTAGATATTATTAAATTTATAAATTAATATATACATACATATATATATATAATGAAATATATTTTTAAATTGACTACCCAAATATAGTATAGTAAAATTATGCAAAATTCAATAATTAATTTAAATAAATTAGTTGAATTGCGTGCAATGCACGCGTTCTCTGCTAGTATGATTAAAAACGGAAGAAAATTATTAGACAAAGAAAAGGCTAGATGCAGGGTGACACAAACCCCTCACGGCTAAGGTAAGTTATAACTAGGTGAATGAATGTCGTTAGTATACCATAACACACATTATATCTCATGAATTTCTTGGAAAAGGCACTTATAATAAAAATATTTGATGTGCAGCCTTGGATATGTCTTTAAACAGCAAGAAAAGAGAAAAAGTAAATAAAACTGAACATAAAAATCAGTAAAATATCTACCAAATATTTTTAATGATCAAAGTCACATTAAAGCTCATACAGTTACAAAAAAAAATAATCCAAACTAGACAATAGAATTTCTCCGAGAAGACATTAATTAGATTCTCTTGGAGAACAAAATCTAGAGAAGAGAAGGAAGAATAATAAATATTTCTTCAATATAAATTACTTGACTCATTCTCATTCTCATTCTCCTCTGTTCTTTCGCAGGCGCTAATCCAAAAATTTAGATTACTTTGGTGCAACGATCAAGAAACTAAATTCCTATATTTGCATACGTAAACCATAAATAACCATCTCGTAAGTTTTTATTGCTCTATATTTTTAAAACATATGAAGCCCATTGTTCAAATGCATGTGATGCTCAACAAATTATTGGAAGAAGGCCGATTCTTAGAAGTGAGAATTTTTATCAATTACTGCAAAATGGTCGCAGCGGAAATTGATAGTATCTAGTGTGCTTCTTCAAAAGATAGAATTCATCTGATGACCTTTCTATGAAGCGCAAACAAGTCTTTTGAAAAAAAAAAAAACAAGTACATATTCTACATATGTTTATAATGAAAAAAAAAATACATTATCACCCCACACCATGGTGATTGGTGATGCAATTTTGTATAGAATCATCTTATAGTGTGAAAATATTTATCAAAATTTGAAGACACTAGGTACTTGACATCCTCTCATGCAGGATGCTAATAGGTGAACAATGCAATAAAATTGGAAACTTTGTTGTTCTGACTGTCTACAGTTGGTTTCTCTGATATGTGAAAAATTGTATAGGAAAACAAACAAACATATACATCAAAGTATCTACATGAAATCGAAATAGGGATTCAATTATTTTTTGTGCTGGCAACCGTTCAAGAAACACACAACGCTGAAAAATGATAGGAATTCCTTGAATTCCACAATCAGACAGCAACTGATTCAAAAGTCCTTAGCAAGTAATCAATAATGATAGTGAGAAATTCCACAATCCTTAGTTCGTATTATGTTTTAGTTATATGTTAATAGAAGAAATTAGAAATCGAAGCAGAAAACATAAAAATGAAATAGAGAAACAGAGAATTTTGAATCTTACGTGGATATGATCATCAATGAGTTGATTTCCCTGTTCTTTTTCGATGCATCCTTTCTATGAACCCGCATAAAAAATTTCATCACAATAAAATAAGATGTCAATTCCAGCTACGCGGCGTAACAAAACAGTCACAACATGACTACTAACAAACTTACAACATAATGGCAGTAGTTGCGGCCGGAGTAGAGAACGATGAAATAGGTGGTTGTATTTCACATGCGGTTAGAAAAAACAGTAATATTAATCTTATGTGAACAAAGCAAGATTCGCGAAATCACCAGTCATATAGACTGATTTCAGTCCTAGATTATTCTGATAAAAAGATGTATAAAATAAAGCTCTTTAGTAGATCATGGCTTCTCAAGTGCAGAACCTTTTGGAGGATGTGCAACTAAATATAGTATCAATTGATTTTCATACTCCTAAAAAGGAGAAGTCTTGAAAAGAGAAAAAGAAAAAAAACACAGATCTGAAGAGAAGAGAAAGAAATGAAAGCATACAGAGTCCCTCGATCACCATCGTAGAATTTCTTGTCTTGGGTTCCACCGGTGGTTCGAAGTGGCCGCAGTATCCATTTATGATCTCCGCCGGCGGTATTTGATCGGGTTTCGAGCGGTAAAATCGCTGGTGGTATTTGATCGTAAGGAGTCTAGGTCTCGAGTCAAGTGGGGCCTCATTTCATTCTCGTAAGCCATTCGTTCTCCCCTCTCGGTTGGCCTTTGCCAGAGCCACTAGAACAAGAGAAAGAGACCCCACAATGAATGAACTTAAAGAACTGCAGATTTTGACCGGATTGTACACCTTTGTGTCTGGCTATGTAGATGTGCATAAAGAAGGGACGGGACATCTCTCTCCTTTTTGGGGGGAAGAAGTTTCATTCCATCCAGCCTCACGAACTTCTTACAGGAGCAGCGAAATCGCCGGTGGTGATGTTCATTTGTTGAATGTTGGCAGCGAGAGTCCCAACTAGGGCTATCGGAAAAAAAATTTAACAAAATGTGCTTAACAAGTAACAAAAAAATCAAAATGCAGGGAGGGTAAGAAACTCACATGGGGCCCGCGAATTAATACACAACTGTTGTGTTGCTGCAAATTTTGACCAAAGGCTGGACGGAGAGAAACGTCCGTAAATGGTTCGTCCTCAACCATTCAAATTTCGTCCGAACCGGAGTCTTTTGAATAGATCGAAAACAGCAGCAATTGTTGACTTTTGAGGCAAGTACTTTACACATGGCGAAATCGGACGGTGGGTGTGCAATGGAAGGGGGTGTAGCATCGAATTTTCCAAATTATATATCTTAATCTCAAAAAGTAGTAGTTTGACCAATATACTTTTTAAATAATATAAAATATATTTATATTTAATAAAGATGTTTAAATTGTCTTTTTTCTATAACAAATATGGTAAAAAAAAAATCAAGGAAAAATGGTTAGTTAGGACCCAAATTATATAGTTTGGAATTCCACATGTAAACCCTCAAACTTTTAAAAGTTGCTTAACTAGGACCTCTTACCACCTCCATCTAACCAGTGGTGGATTTGGGGGGGAGGGCGGGGGGTTGGGGGGTTCCCCAACTGGAAAATTTTCAGGTAGTAGGTAGGGGGCTTGTGGTTTTTTCCGGCCACAGCCCCCAACAGTCGTCGACCTGGGAAAGGAGGGATAGAAGAAGGGGGCTGACGTTAAGGTGTGAAGTGTGAATTTTACTGAATTGGTGGTAGTAGTTGTCTGGTTGATGTGATACTGAGATGAGAGGACTAAAATGGAGGTTGAAGAAATGAATGTAGATGAAAGGGGAATCGACGGGAAAGAGAGAGAGAGGGGGAAGGATGATAATGGAGAGAGAAATTGAATATTTTATTAAATAAACTAATTGCACTTTGCTCCTTGATACATAATTTGCACTTTGGTCCTTGATACATAATTTTTTATTTTCATTGTTTTTGAAAGAGTTCTAAAAGTAATTTCTTTATTAAATTTCATTAAATTTATTATTTCGCCTATTATTATCATGATTAAATATTTATGAGTATTTAAATTCAATATTTAGTCTATTATTATCATGATTAAATATTTATGAGAAATAATTTAAGAATTTTTAGATGTAGCATGATTATTATAAAATAACTTTCATTTAATTTTCTGAATCATTTCCAACGATCAATCAAGACGTGTGATTTTATATTTACTTATGTAATTAATAATTTCTAATGTGTTTATTATCACAAAAAAATTAATTTTAATTATCTATGTGGGAAATTTTTTATTTTGATTTAAATTATCTATATAATCAACACACTCGCAAATAACTATTTTAATTTCAATTAATAAAGTTTATAAAACTTTCTTTCAAAGTATTTTATTTATGTTATTATCTACGACGTTTCACTTACAGGCCTAAAAAAAAAAGAAATTAAATGTAAAAATGTTAGCAATCATTCATCTGTAAAATTATTTATGTCTCATGTTAAGTTATGTGGCTTACTAAGGACTAATAAATAAATAATCAATTAATTGTTGACTAAATTATATCCGGGTTAATATGGAGCAGTTTTATTATATCCAACTTATCGGGAATAACAGCCCATTACCGCAAAATTGGGTCCACTTCCTAATATAAAAGTTATTCTCTTAAAACCCTAGCCATCACGTACGATAGAGAATATAAACAGATATCAAGGAGGTGAAACCGGTTTATTGTTCTTTTCAAGAAATTCAACAGTGCAATCTCAGATTTGATCATGGAGAAAGGTACGCAATATTCTATCAATTATGTGATTATGTGAGAATTATTGATTTCAGATCCTGTAGTTTTCTCGTAAAGAATTGTAGAAAACTAGAATGATTTTACATGTGGTATCAGAATATGTATTCTGAAATTATATGATTCTCCATAAATGATGTTTTCTCAATTTGCATGAACCCTAATGATAAAATTGAGAATTAATTTTTCGCTGCGATTTTGATTTTATTAATTATCGAAATAGAATCATGTGTTCAGTGACAAACTAGAGATTAACGGCTATTAATCGGAGTCTCTGAATGAAAGTTATACAATAAGAATGATTTCGTACTGTGTGATGTTTCATATATTTTAATGAATGAGTTTTCATTCAACATAATGAATTCCTGACTTTTGATATATGGTTGAATGAAGTTTGGAAATTAACCTTCCGCTGCAAGTATGACGTGAAAGTTCTAATTAATGGTTGTGCCTTTGTGCGGTTCGTCGATTACTGGAAATAAGTTGATGATACGTACTGAATTGTTTATCATGAGACTTCATAATGTTTCATCAATTTCGAGAGATACATATGATAATGCAGAGATTAATTGTTTTTTTTGTTGTCGAAGGTAACCCGCAGCCGCTACTAAGGTGCGCCCCTATGTAATAGCCTGCAAACCACACATGGGAAGTAAACCACACTTGGCAAGCCAAGTGTAACAGGCTCACACCTAGTGGTGTTGGTGGGATTCGAACTTGAGACCTTTGGCCTCAAGATATCACCACTCCACCACTAGGCCATCCCCAAGGGGACAGAGATTAATTGTTTTTGCATATATTATATTGTGTTTATTTAATGAATGATTTCAATGCGGAAAAGAAAGATGTTAATTGGTTGTGGTAATGATTTAACCAATTTCTTAATGTTTTGTCATTACCGAGAATGTGAATTGAAGTATTCCATAACTTACTGTATTATGTTCTATTTCTTGTTATAGTTCATATATCTACTAAGAATGATTTTAATTAGTAGGTAATAATGTTTAACGTATGTATATATACGTGAATGTTTTGGAATTAAATATTATGAAAGTTTTGTTAATCATCAAAGTGGTCGAAACTTGTATATTATTTAATTCTAAAACATTCACGTATATATACATACGTTAAACATTATTACCTACTAATAAAATAATGAATTCTAAAACATTCACGTATATTATTTAATTCTAAATTAATGCTGAGTTATTTAATTACTCATAAAATAATGAATGCTAAATATTATGTTTGATGATTTATGGGTAAATTAAAATTCATTATTATAAAGCATTTGTGGATTGCCCAAAGGTTAATTGTTTGTCTTTATAATTAATGAATATAATTGTGGGTAATAAATATGTACTATTGGTTTATTTATATACCTAAAGGTAGTAAATAATTCTAATTAGTACATGTTTTATTACACAAGAATGTTAAAATTTTATTAGCATCATAATGATTGTATGTTGTGTGTTGATGTATCACCCAAAGGAGATCATTAATATATCTTAATTGTTATTTATATGTGTAGCGTATGTTTTATGTCTCAAAACACTTATGTGAAAATTTTATTATACAGTACATGTTTCCAATTCTTTGAATTCTCATGTATCGTATGTGCCAATATTTAATGGGCTTAACTTCTCTGACTGGAATGAGCAAGTTCAATTCTCATGTATCATAATGATTGTATGTTGTGTGTTGATGTATCACCCAAAGGAGATCATTAATATATCTTAATTGTTATTTATATGTGTAGCGTATGTTTTATGTCTCAAAACACTTATGTGAAAATTTTATTATACAGTACATGTTTCCAATTCTTTGAATTCTCATGTATCGTATGTGCCAATATTTAATGGGCTTAACTTCTCTGACTGGAATGAGCAAGTTCAATTCCATCTTGGTGTTTTGGATCTTGATCTTGCTATTATGGAAGAAAAGCCTGCTGCTATTACTGATACTAGCAGCAATGAACAAAAAGTCCATTATAAAAATTGGGAAAGATCTAACAAACTCAGCCTAATGTTCATGAGAATGACTGTCGCATACAGTATTAAGACAACTCTCCCCAAAACCGAAAGTGCTAAAGAATTTATGGGGTTAGTGGGAGAGCGCTCCCAAACAGCTGATAAGTATATTGCTGGGACATTAATGAGTACGCTAACAAAAGCACGTACAGCCATTACTTCAACATACACAGCCCCCCTAAAGAAATTTTCTGGTTCTGCCACTGCATCTAACTGTACGTTAGCTTCCATTAATTTAAATGCTAATTCATTTAAGGGATGTCATTTTATTTAAAATTCCAAAATTCTCAAATCTTAAAGATTAACAACCGCTAATCCAAAACTCTTCCAATGAATCGCTTCCAAAAACCCATACTTTAAATAAAAACACTTGGATACAGTTTTCGGTTCGAGAAGAACACGTGGATGTTATTTTCATTGAACGAAGCTGGATAATAGTGCGATGTTCCCATGAATTTAGTGTCGTCCGATGGCACTTGATCGGAATCTACTCCGTGGAAACTCTTCCCTTGGTCCTCTTGAAGGCTGTAGAAGTTTTGAAACATGTCACCTCCTTCAAAGACTGGTGTCCGTATTAGCTATGGGCACTCTTGAAGGCAGAGTCACCGATGACGGCGGCGACTTCAAGGCAAGCTACCTCAGCTGGTGTAAGAAAAGCATCATGTTACACGGGAGGAATGAAAAGGGGTCACGGGTCTTCATGTTATTTCAGCCGGAGAGCTTTGCCAGCGACGAACAGAAGTATATATGTTTGGATCCATTTGGGAATGAGGTCGCTGCCAATAGAATATTTGAGAAGCTAAGGAAGGCAGAAGCTGCCACCATCTGAATTTTGTCGGAAGACGACAAAGATTTGTAGGAAAATCATGTTGGAAAATTGGGTTTAATAAAGTGAGTAGTCAGTCTCATTTTATCCGATTTTCAATGGCCATGATATTTAACTTTGGAGGAGTTGAATGTTGAATGATGTATCTATATTATATTAGATAATCATGGTATATTAGTTTCTCAAACCTAATTTTTGGTGAGTGAAAAATTAATCATAAAGTTGGTCACATGAAAAGGGCATGTATGTTGTGGGGGAAATGCACCATGTTACATTTGAGAGATCCCATAATCGAAGTCTAAGCTGATTAAACTTGTACTTAAGTGTGTAATCACTTGAGTGTGACATCTGATGCGTACTAAGTGTGTGAGCTTCGAGTCCACACGTGCGAGATCGATAGTGCCAGTGTTCGTTCCCGTTCTAGGGATAGGAACAGTTATAGTGAAAGTGTCTCGTGTCTTGGCATTGGTCGTTTAGTGAACTTTGATTTGAACTTAGTTGAATTTGGACCTAGCCAAAATTAGTCCTAGTGGATTCAGATCAAGTGTCGGGTAATCTGTTAGGAACTGATTTGGGGATGTGGATGTTGGCCCAATGATTCCTTAATGGGCTTATCTAATTATTTGAAGCCCAAAATTCCTAAACAGCCCAAATCACCTAATTATGCCCTAATCTCTCCTTCTTCACGTTATATACTATTCAGCGCCTCCACTGTTTGATTAAGCTTGAAAAATAGAAACACATAGAGATCGGGCTCTGCTATTCCCGATTAAATCTCCTCACCGGATTCCCTATTCACTGGTGTCCTGATTGGCTTGGAGATTGTGAGTCGTGAGGGAGTGTTAATTGGCTTGGCCTAATTCTGCCTATTTCCTCCTCTCGTTCGTGCTCAATCGATCATTCTAGTTGCCAGAAGAATCACCATTGCCTTCTTGGATCCTGAGCCGCATCGTCTTAAATTCTCCTATTTTCTTTCTTCTGTATATCTGTTCTTCTTCTTCTTTATTATATTTATAGTCATATAAGAGATAGATATATACATATATTCAAGTTCTGCCTTCATCGTGTGATTCCTTCTATTAATCTTTTTGGTTTTTTGGTTGATTGAGTGCAGGCTCGTTAACAGCCATATAAGACACCAGCTTCACTGCAGATTGGCTTAGTCAACGAAGAAGACCTGATGTGGTTCAATCTTCCTCGCTGCTGCTATTCTGCTCACCGGAGAAGACGACCGGCCAGCAACTCTCTGATACAACTAGACGCTGAGAATCGACGTTGTTGCTGCAGTTGCCGGAGAAGACTACTTGTGACAAATATCGACGTTCAAGCAACACTACTACATGAGAGAGTTCTAGAGATCAATTAACACCTGCTGCTGCTTATTTGCCATCGCTGCGACGCTGTCCTTGAACGGAGAAGACGACCGGAGCTGCTGTTTTGCATAAGAGAAAAACTCACCGGAATCTGTCCATAGCCATCATCTGCCGAGCTTCTCCATCTCACTATTTGCTCCAATCTCTTCCGTAATTCTTCCTATTACAGATATATATATCATTAACTCTTTCTATTCTATGTTGCAGCAGCACAATGTCTTGTCAAGTGCTGCTGCAGCAGAAAACTAAAGCTACTGTGAACACTTTGTCTAAGGCCAGCAATTATGTTGTTGATTTTTTGTTGCTATCTCTGCACGAAATTTTCTGCCACACCTTATTGAAGCTAAGGTGTTTGTGCGGCTGACCCCGACGAGTCCGGAATCAAAGACGGTGAACCCCGGTAGGGCACGGATACCCCACAGTGGTATCAAAGCCACGGAGACCCTTGCCGGGGCACCCTCCGATTCACACCAGAGCACCCGACCGCCATTGGCTGTGCCGTTTCGCTCCCGACAAGCAAGGAACACGGTAGGTCAAATTTCTCCCCTTCCCGGGAGGATCTGCTCTGGTAAAGTGGCGAAGCTCTAAGCTCCATAGAACTTAAGATTGGTATTGTGGAGTTTAGGAGATTATTGGAGTTTGGTGGTGTTTTGGGAGAATTTTTTGGAGTTTTGTGTTGTTTTTGGGAGAATATTTGAGATTTGTGGCAATTTGTGAGAATATTGTTAATTTATGTTGATTTGGGAGAATCCGTTATTTTGTTGAATTTGTTAGCAAATTTTGAGATATTTTGTTTGAAAATTTATTGTTGCTATATCTCTTCTATTTGTTCGGTATCTAGTGATCCTATTGATTGCTTTCGCATTCTTTTTTTTTTTGTTGTGATATCTCTGTGAGTATTTTGGTTGTGTTTGGTGGTGAAAACCTGGTGAAACTCCAAGTTTTGTGAGTTTCTGAGAAACTAACTCCGGTATTTGAGTCAGTTGCTGTTGAAACAAGTTTTGGGGTTGTCCTGAGTGAATCCTTGCTCCACAGATAAATCTGTGCTGAGAACTGGGCTACCCCTAGCACTTTATCCCCCGTGTGTACTTGTTTCTGTGTGTTGGAGGGGTTCCCTCCCTGTTCTGTGATCTTTCTGCTGTGTTCTCTGATTTTCTGGTGATTATTTGCCTTCATGTTGCTTCTGTGACTGCATACAATCATGAATAACCTTTATATGGCTCCTTTTGATGGCAGAAATGATTTTCAGGATTGGAAAACTAGAATTGAGTGCAATTTGACAAAAGAAAAGATTCATAAAGCAATTTTCACTAAAATTGATAAATCTGTGGATGATGAGAAGTTGCATGATATGAATGATAGTGCTAGGGCTATCATTTTATTGAATTTGAGTAGTATTGTTCTTAGGAAAGTGTCTCATCATTGATGTGCTAAGGATTTGTGGGATGATTTGAATTCTCTATATATTGCTACTTCTGAAGAGTCTGTATATGCTTTACAAGATCAATTTATGAATTATCAAATGGATTCTTCAAAAGATATTGATGCCAATATGGATGAATTCAATAAACTCTTCAAGATTTGAAACTTGCTGGTGATGATACGCATGAGAAATATGTTGCGCAAATTTTATTAGGTGCCATTCCTGAGTCTTTTTCTGATGTTAAATCTGCTTTGAAATATGGTGGGTCAAAAGTTACTTGTAATATGATTGTAACAGGCTTGAAAGCTAAAGAAAATGAGCTTAAAAAGTTAAAATCCAAACCTTTGCATAATGAGATCATGTATGTGAATAGGAATAATAATAGAAATCCTCCACATGGCTTTAATAAACCTCTAAATCTTGAGAATCCGAGTGTGCTTGCTACTGAAAGACATAAGAGGGATATGCAATTAGGGCAAAATCAACATCATAATCAGAATTATGCTCAAAATCATAATCATGCTTCTAATTATGCTCAAAATCATAATCATGCTCCTAATCATGCTCAGAATGATACGTTTGACCAGAAACCTAGGAAAACATGCTGGAATTGTGGTAAACCTGGTCATTTTTCTAATAGATGTAAGCAACCAAAAAGAAATAAAGGTTATGGAAATTATGAGCCTAAACAGCATGCTAATAATGTGTATGAGGATGATGGTATTTATATGGTACATGATGCATATGATTTTCAGTTCATCAATTACACTAATGTTCTATCAAAATCTGTTTCAAATAATGAATGGCTCGTTGATTCTGGTTGCACTTTTCATGTCACTCCATTTAAGCATCTATTTCATAACCTGCATTATATGAATTCTAGATATGTAGCTCTTGCGGATGGTCAAAATTGTGATATTCAAGGAAAAGGTGATATCTGCTTGAGATTTGAAAATGGAAGCATGCTTACATTAAGTGATGTCAGATATGTGCCTCAATTGAAATTCAATTTGTTATCTGTGTCCAAAATTGCTGATAAGATATTTGATGGTTCTGTGAATTCTTTGAGATTCAAATTTGAGAAAAATTCAGTACTTTATTTTATTGCTCCCTGAAAGGGTGATTTGTATGCTATCCATGCTGAGTCTGTGCCTCTGCATGTTGTTAATGTAATTCAAGAAGATAAGACTGCATTATGGCATGCTAGATTAGGACATATGAGCAATAAAGGTCTTTCAATTTTGCATAAAAATGGTGCATTTGGCCAAGATAAAGTGTCTGCTATTTCTTTTTGTGAACCGTGTGTTATGGGCAAGCATCATAAAACTCCTTTACCTGTCACTATGCCTTATCCTAGGAAGCATTTAGTTCTGAAATTATTGAATATTTACATACGGATGTTTGGGGCCCAGCCAAAGAGCCCACCCATGGTAGAAACAGTTTTTTCCTGTCTGTTATTGATGATTTTTCGAGGAAAACTTGGGTGTTTTTAATGAAGAACAAATCTGATGTATTTATGTATTTTTCTAAGTGGGCTGCTGAAATTCAAAATCAAACTAAAAATAAAATTAGATGCATCAGAACTGATAATGGGCTGGAATTCTGTAATAATGCTATGGATAATTGGTGTTTTGATCAAGGTGTTAAAAGGCTTAAAACTGTGCCTTACACTCCATAGAAAAATGGAGTGGCAGAGAGGATGAATAGAACTCTCCTTGAGAGAGTTAGGAGTTTACTTGTTGCCTCTGGTTTGTCTAAATGTTTTTGGGATGAAGCTCTCATGACTGTTACTTATTTGATTAATAGATCTCCATCTGTGCCCCTACTTGGTAAAATGCCTGAAGTTGTCTTCTCGAATAAGCATGTTTGTTTCTCTAATTTGAGAGTCTTTGGGTGTGCTGCATATGTTCATCAAAAATTGAGCAAACTTGATCCTAGAGCTAGGAAGTGTGTTTCTAGGATACCATGAAGGTGTGAAAGGGTACAGATTATGTGATAGAAGTGTGCATGGATTTAAAACATGTGTTAGTCGTGATGTTATATTTAATGAGCATGATTTTTCCTGTCTACCTGAATCATCACCTTATGTTGCTCCAAGTGAGGTAGAAAATTTGAAAAACTTGGATAATAATTTGTTTGATATTATGCATGTTCCACCTGTTGCTCTAAGTGAGGTGGAGGATAAGGTGGAGAATGTGACTCCTATACCGTCTGAATCTGAAAATGTGTCTAATGATTTACCTGTCACTGAGTATGAGTCTGAGAATCATAATGTGAATGAGTCTGTGTCTGAGCATGAGGCTAATGATGAGCCTATTAATAATATGCATGTGTTTGATTCTGAAACTAGTTCTAGCTCTGAGAATGAACCTGAGACTATTCCTGAACCTGAGAATTTGAACAATTATCAACTTGCTAGAGATAGGGTAAGAAGAAATGTGAGATTACCTGCCAAATATGATTATTATAATCTGTCTTTATATGCATTTAATGTATTTAGCAATGTTGATCAATTTGAGCCTAGAACTTATAATGAAGCTGTAAAATCTGATGAATCTGATAAATGGCTTGCTGCAATGAATAGTGAAATAAAATCTTTGCATGACAACAATACTTGGATACTTGTTAAAAAGCCTGATGATTGTTCTATTGTTGAATGCAAATGGTTATTTAAAATCAAGCATGGAACTGATAATGTGAGGTATAAAGCAAGATTGCTAGCAAAAGGTTTTACACAAAAGGAAAGTGTTGATTATAATGGGATATTTGCTTCTGTTTTTAAGTTCACTACTGTGCGAACAATACTTGCTCTTATTGCTCACTTTAACTGGGAACTTAAGCAAATGGACGTTACTACTGCTTTCTTGCATGGTGAACTTGAGAACAATATTTATATGAAACAGCCCGAGGGCTTTGTTGATAAAAACAAACCTGAGCATGTGTGTCTGCTAAAGAAGTCCCTATATGGTTTGAAACAATCCCCTAGGCAGTGGAATATTAAGTTTGATCAATGCATGAAAAACATGAACTTCACTCATTCCAAATTTGATCATTGTTTATATTTTATGGAGACGGATACTCCCATGTTCTTGCTTTTATATGTGGATGATATGTTGCTCATTAGTCCTTGCATTAAAACTGTGAAATATGTTCAAAAGTGCCTTTGTGATAATTTTGATATGAAAGACCTAGGTGATGCTAAGAAGATTCTCGGAATGAACATTGATAGGAATAGAGCAAAATCCACTCTTGTGTTGCATCAATCTGCTTATGTGGAGCAAATCCTCAAGAAATTTAATATGGAAGATTGTAAGCCTGTTAACGTGCCTCTTGCTTCTCATTTTGTGTTAAGTAAGGATCAGTCCCCAAAGACTGACTTTGAAATGTTTAAAATGCAAAATGTGCCTTATGCCAATGCTATTGGCTCTTTGATGTACTTGATGATTAGCATGAGGCCTGATATTGAATATACCGTGTCTTGTTTGAGTAGATACATGGACAATCCGGGATTACCTCACTGGGAAGCACTTAAGTGGCTTCTCCTGTATTTAAAATCCAGTATGAAGAGTGGTCTGACTTTTGGCAAGTCAGTAAATGGTGTGAAATGTGTTGGTTATGTGGATTCAAACTATGTGAATGATAGACATAATAGGAAATCCACAACATCATATGTGTTTACTTTGTGTGATTCGTGCATTAGTTGGAAATCTCAGCTTCAATCAATCGTTGTTTTATCTACAACTGAATCTGAATATATTATTGCAACTGAAGCTATGAAAGAGGCCATATGGTTAAATGGTGTATTGTCTGAGATTAAATTTATTGATGATATGCCTATGGTCTATTCTGACAGTCAATCTGCTATTCAACTTTGTGAAAATCCTGTGTTTCATGATCGTACTAAGCCTATTGATGTTAGATTCCCTTTTATTCGTGATGTTGTTGAAAAAGAGGAAGTGTTGCTTGATAAGATCCCCTCTGAATTTAACCCTGCAGATATGGGCACTAAGTGCCTTCCAGTTGCAAAGCTAATATCCTGCAATAGATCACTGAACTTTGATCTTGGTTAAATTCTTCTATGTGAGCTTTATGTTATGGTATTCTAGTCTTGTGGCTGGATACCTTATTTATTTTATGTGTTTTTTCTCTTTTTTTGTGTGTTGGTTAGCTTTTCCCGTTCGTACTATGCTAGGTTGCATCTCAGTCAAGGATAGTCATCAAGTGACTTGAGATGATTTGTAAAAGGGTTGGTCTCTAGTGTTGAGATTGAGTTCAATACGCATAGTATTGTTCTCTCCCTCTCTTGTCTTGTCTTCGTGATAGACGAGAGTAAAAATAGGTTATGATTGAAGAAACTGAACTCTCGATTTCTGACAGAGTTGTGATCAAAGTTGTATCTGAAGTTTAGACAACTTTGTATACGCAACAGAAATATAGAAACAGACAATGGATTAAAAATTTCACGAGATTATATTTCTATAATCTCGTGAAGTGCCTCAGGGTAAAAACTTCACTATACGAATACGTGAATTACAAAAACACTACTAGACAAATTCTCACTAAATATTAAGACACTTTATATCTTCCTTCGCAGAAGGTCGTGACTAAAGTTGTCTTAACTAACTCTAGTAGAAATCAGTAAATACTAAAAGTGATCTTTGTAATATCTGAATATACTCTCTAAAAACTTGTATCTAACTCTGTACATTCGATCCCTATATATACAAGACTAATGACTTGATCATCACACAAATAACCGAACCATTATCACATGATCTTCACTCCTATATTTTCGGCTACACTTCCTCCACTTCAGTAACAACCTTATCACTTCGACTCTATCTACTTGGACTCGGTCATATAGCCGCATGTTCCTATTTTTGCTCAACCGAACACATATGCAAGAAAGACAAAAACAACACAAATATATGGATATACAAATCCCTAAACCTACGGTTTCAACAATTATGTTATCCATGTTAAGGTGTGCGGTGTTTTCTTCCTTGGCGACTTAATGATCAATGGGCCAAAGGTGGAAATGTGGATGTTGGCCCAATGATTCCTTAATGGGCTTATCTAATTATTTGAAGCCCAAAATTCCTAAACATCCCAAATCACCTAAGTATGCCATAATCTCTCCTTCTTCACGTTATATACTATTCATCGCCTCCACTGTTTGATTAAGCTTGAGAAATAGAAACACACAGAGATCGGGCTCTGCTATTCCCGATTAAATCTCCTCGCCGAATTCCCTGTTCACCGGTGTCCTGATTGGCTTGGAGAGTGTGAGAAGCTTCATGAGGGAGTGTCGATTAGCTTGGCCTAATTCTGTCTGTTTTCTCCTCTTGTTCATGCTCGATTGATCATTCTAGTTGCCGGAAGAATCACCATTGCCTTATTGAATCCTGAGTCGCATCATCTTAAATTCTCCTATTTTCTTTCTTCTATATATATGTTCTTCTTCTTTATTATATTTACAGTCATATAAGAGATAGATATATACATATATTTAAGCTATGTCTTCGTCGTGTGATTCCTTCTATTAATCTTTTTGGTTTTTTTGTTGATTGAGTGCAGGCTCGTTAACAGCCATAGAAGACATCAGCTTCACTGTAGATTGGCTTCATCAATGGAGAAGACCTGTTGTGGTTCAATCTTCCTCGTTGCTGTTGTTCTGCTCGCCGGAGAAGACGACCGGCTAGCAACTCTCTGATATAACTAGACGCTGAGAATTGATGTTGTTGCTGCAGTTACCGGAGAAGACTACTTGTGACAAACATCGACATTCAAGCAACACTACTGCAGGAGAGAGTTCTGAAGATCAATTAACACCTGCTGCTGCTTCTTTGCCATCGTTGCGACGCTTCTCTTGAACGGAGAAGACAACCGGAGCTGCTGTTTTTCATAAGAGAAAAGGTCACCGGAATCTGTCCATAGCCATCATCTGCCGAGCTTCTCCATCTAACTATCTGCTCTAATCTTTTCCTTAATTCTTCCTATTACAGATATATATATCATTAACTTCTTCTATTCTATGTTGCAGCAGCACAATGTCTTGCCAAGGGCCGCTGGAGCAGAAAACTAAAGCTACTGTGAACACTTTGTCTAAGCCCAGCAATTAAGCTGTTGATTTTTTGCTGCTATCTCTACACGAAAGTTGCTACCATGCCTCTTATTGAAGCCAAGGTGTTTGTGCGGCTGACCCCGACGAGTCGGGAATCAAAGACGGTAAACCCCGGCAGGGCACGAATACCCCACATGGGACAATTTGATGTCCAAACCCATTGATGTACATGGATGTGATTCTTGATCTTCAGGAGTGTAACCGACTCTCACTCATAGTGGAGAATTAATACTCTAACGGTAGTAACTCATAGAGGTTTCAAATGTAAATTTGAATGGATCCTTAATAAGAGGTTACAAATGTGGGCTTAAATGCATACTAGCAACTCATGGGGTTACATCTTGGTTTGAATGCCCAAACCCCCTAGTCCTAAATGAGGTGGAATGTGTGTCTATAAGTAGGTGATCTTGCATGCTTTGTTTATAGGGAAGAGAAGTAGAAAAGTAGATTTGGAGGTCTATGTATTGTAGAGAGTTGTATGAGAGCTAGTAGGGTTCTCTTAGACACAGTCTCTGCATTTAGCATCATTCATCGAGTCTCATTGCTTCTCAGTTCTCCCATTGTCTAGTTCGATGGAGCTTACCAATTTGTGGTGCTACTACCGAGTAGGACGAAGTTGTATTATCTTTGGGGATAAGCGTCAATACCGTGAGCACTAGTCGGGGCGTAATTGTCTTGTGGAAAGAGGTCTCCTCGACTCGGCTTAATTTCATACAAAATTAGTTTGTTATTTGTTGCAGGTTTTGTCTAAGACATTTTGAGTGTGGTCCAGATTCTGATCCAGACAAGATGGGTTTGTTCTCGTATATTTTTATTTATGTTTCCGTTTATCTTGTGGTTTTCTTCTCTGTTTGTTTTATGTCTCAGTTCAATACATTGTAATGCATGATTACAATCGATGGAGATAATCTGTTCAGGACAGATCCAGGAACAGAAACGGTGACGAAGAACACGATTTTCTATTTGGATGTTCCAGTTCAATGAAGGCAAACCTGAAGCGGTTCAAGTTCATTGATGATGAACCCAGAACTGTTAAAGATGTGTTTAGACGTTATAGTTCCTGAAGTGTTCAAAACAGATCCAGAAACACAGGAATAGTCCAGTTTGAGTTATTTTCTGTATTTTATTTCTGTCTTGATTCATTTGTAATTCGTCTTTTCATTTCTTATGGAAGGTCTGTTCCAAAGTCTATCAAGAACACGTCAAAGACATTGTTTTTCCCAACAAATCAAGATCCCATATATAACTGTCGAATTGAGTGAATGAATGTGTAATAATTTTCTCGCACACAAAGAGAGCAATAATTGTTCTCAATTATTTCTGGTCAAAATTCCTCTCAACATGCATGATTTTTGAACCTACCCCCTCAACTTGTTCAATTCACATATATGACAAATTAAGGTAAATTTTTCGTTGGAATTCTGCTTTCTAAATACTCCAACTTCTTTTCAGATTTTGGTTTCCATGCGATAATTACTCTAATTAGGATTGAAAACTAATCTTAAGTGGATTTACTTAGGATTTAGCATCAGTTCGATGGAAGTTAATCTGAGGGGCAAATGATGTCTAAGGTTCATTTAGACTAAAAATTGAAATAGAGTCTTATTTGAGTCTTGTCATATAATGTAGGGTCCTAACTCTTAATTGACCATTTCCCCAAAAATAAAATAAAAAACATAATCTCTTAAAACTTTATCTCTTTCTTGGCAAGTGTGATCAACTCTCCCTAAAATGAGTTTTTTGACTAATTTTCCCATAACACAAGGTTTTTTAGACGGTTTATTGAACACGTATTTTCTTTTTTACTTTGGGGATAAGTCATTTTAAATATCTATACATATTTTAGGCAAAACTGAATGGGTAAAATTGCCATAAAAAATCATGAATTAAAACTCTTTTTAAATACTTCTTATTAAAAAAATTGGAATAAAATCAGCATTGCGGTTTAATGATTCGCATATTTAGAGTTCATATATGATCTGGATTCAATCGTGTTGGTGGTTGTTTGCATTTTAATTTTGGCAAACACTTGCATGCATCATGATGCAAATAACACTGTATGAGACGAGTCAGTCAAATCCTCTTTTGACCTAGTCAACGCGGGTCAACCCGCGCTTTGACCCAGTCAAAGCGGGATTTAGAGTTCATATGTGATCTGGGTTCAATCGTGTTGGTGGTTGTTTGCATTTTAATTTTGGCAAACACTTGCATGCATCATGATGCAAATAACACTGTATGAGACGAGTCAGTCAAATCCGCTTTTGACCTAGTCAACGCGGGTCAACCCGCGCTTTGACCCGGTCAACGCGGGTAAACCTGCTTTGACTGGGTCAACCCATAAAAAAAACCTGTCCAAAGTGAGTACCAACGTTCCTATTAAAAAGTATCACAAAACATTCGAAAAATACCATCTGTATCATTAAAAAGTAAGGGGTCTGCTAGTTATTTTATATAAGTTTATTTAGTTCAAATTCTGATTTTTTTTTTCAGTTTTTATATTGTATGTGTTGAGATTAATCTAAAACAATCATCATTCCAAGAATTTGCAAAGGAAAGTAAAACACGAGTTTGGTAAAATAAAAAGTACAATGTGGTAAGTAAAAAAGTATCAAGTACGATAAAGAAAGATATCAACCTGAGATTAATACTATCATCATTCCAACTACAATAAAAAGTACCATATGCCACGTGGCACGCCCACGTGGCCGCTTGAAATAGACGGAAATAACCGCTGTTGCACGCAAGTCCACCTCTTTAACTTTTCATTTTCTTTTTAATCACTCTTAGAACCAACAATAGTGGCAACCATTCATGTCCATATTTCATTTATTTTTCAATTTCAAATTTAATATTTTTTTCTTTTGAATTACTTAATTTTTAAAGCCAACATTAATGGAAAATTGAATTAAAAAATGAATTGATTGTTTGTATTTTGTAGCTATTATTTTTTTTAATGAATTGTATAAATAAAAGAAAAGAAAGTAACACAACCTAAAAGTCCCGAAAATTACATGATGATAACTGACCGGAGCCTCATTAAAACTCATGAAAAATTCAGAGTAGGAAAAATCATATGGGAAAAAGAGTATTCCTCTAAATAAATCGAAAATAACCAGGAGAACAAAAATACTGTAAAACAGTATCTGAAATACAAGGAATTACAGAGATCCAAAACCCAGATCAAGAAACAACTAAAGAGGCTAAAATATCAGCCACTCAATTGCCCTTTCTATAGACATGTGAGACGCAAAAATGAATATAAGAAATGTAATCAAGAATCGCACGCCACCAAGCTTTGAGCTTCCAAGGAACCCGTGAACTCCGTGATGACAAAAGAGAGACCACATAAACTGAATCCGCTTTCAGCCAAATAAAGTCCAGAGACAGTCTTCGAGCCCACTTCAAAGCAACGAACACGACAATAAGTTCTGCAATGAAAGTAAAACCCACACCTTCTTCGGTATGAAAACACCCCGTCACTGAGCCATCAAAAATTTGAAACACTCCTCTCGTTGCCATAATTCTTGGCGAACCTTGAGCTACCCCATCCGTGTTGATCTTCGTCCATCCAGGAGGCGGAGGCCTCCAAATAACCGAAATAAGATTTTTCGATGGCGAAGACCGAGATTCCACTTTGAGAGCTTTCACAGTAACAAGGTCATTAATATCATTCCTCATGTAACCTTTACTGCCACGCATGAAAGACATCTCCTTTAGAGCAATACGAACTGTATTGATCAAAAGGAAAGGGGCGGGCACCAAATCCTCATACACCGCTTTGTTACGAAAAGTCCAAATATCCCAAATAACCGTGACAATTGCCATCTTTCAAAGAGCTAAGATTTGGAAACTAAAAGAGCAGCTCAAGAAATAAACAAAAGCCTCATGGAAAGAGGCCGCCTGAAACCCTTAAATTTGGAAAGTCTCAAAAATCCAATGCCAAACCACCGAAGCCAAAGAGCACACCCAAAAAAGATGTCTCATTCTCTCCTCAGCACATGAAACAAATGGTAGGACTAACAAAGCCATGTAAACTGTCCATAGTAGGGAGTCTCGAAAACAACAAACACCATTGTAGCTATTATTATTAGCTTGACCATTGATATTTTGTAATACTTATTTTTCAATTATTTTTATAAAAGAAATTTATAATTACAACGCTTATAAATTATTAAGTTTTAGAGTCGAATTCATATTTCTGTTCGTCTCATATCAAATTTCACATAGAAATCATCTATAATTATAAGTGTACTTAGTCTCAAATTTATTTTGAATTTAATTACAACATATTTAGATTTTTTATCATGATATTGACACTTTTTTGCTACGTGATTCTTATTTATTTTCTATTTCAATTTTATCATTTAAAATAAATAATTATATTTTTTTAATGCATGTCATATATTTAAGGGAATCAAAAGTTATTTAATCATGTACAGTTTTACATTATTATTTATAGAATCGTGTTGCTTGAAATATATAGTCCAAATCATTCTAATGTGGATTTTCATGTAGTTCCTGAAATTATATTTTTCTTTTTTGTTTGTTCTAACTATGCAAAAAATATATTCTTATCTTTTTAATTTGTATATAATTATTTTCTTATTTTTAAAAAATTAAAAACAACATATAATAATAATAATAATAATAATATCACAAATTAAAAAAATATATAAATTTGTGCGTCACAAAGGAGAAATACTCGTTTAAGATAAATGTGAAACAGATAGAATCAATCAAATATAATGCTTCTCGAGATTTTTAACATTTGTACTTGTATAACACATATTTTAGCAGCATATAATTAGATTCAATTATGTACAATATTAAAAAATAATTATTTTTTCCATATTTTTATAATAATTTTTGTTTGTGTGAAAAATGTATGTTAGTGTATATTTATTAACACCGCATAATAACTTTTCTAATTAGATGAAGAGATTCTATGGTCTAATTTTAAACGTAGAGAGGACTATTTATGTTAAGGCTAAATATATACTTATGTCCTGAACTTTAACACCTTTTTTAAAAATGTTCCGAACTTTAAATAATACCAAAATATGTCCTGAACTTTAACATTTTTTCTAAAAATATCATGAACTTTGACCTTTGTCTAAAAATGACCCGAACTTATAAAAAATAAAAAAAAATGTCCTGAACTTTCCATTTTTTTTTTCAAAAATGTCATGAGATTCAATTTTCGGCTGTGGATTAGTAACGAGGTATACCGAAATCTAACATGCCAAAGTGACGTGGAATTCGTAATTTTTTTAAAATAAATAAATAATGACGACATTAAGTTCCGTTTTCATCTCCAAAACTGTAACTTTTCATTCTAACAAATGTCTCATGCCAATCCAATTTGAAGAGAAAAAAATGTTTTATTTTCATTCATTTCGAAATTCTCAAATCTCAATCTGAACAGAATCAATCAAATTTGCAGAAAAAAATTGTATACCCTTCAAATTGAGATAAAAAAAAATTATATTTTACTTTGACACGCTGGACTCTGGTATGCCTCGTCATTAGTCCGAAACTGAAAATTAAATCTTATGACATTTTTACAAAAAAGTGAAAAGTTCAGGACATTTTTGTTATTATTTGAAGTTCAAGACATTTTTAGAAAAAATGTCAAAGTTCAGGACATATTTTAGTATTATTTAAAGTTTGGGACATTTTTAGAAAAAAGGTCAAAGTTCGGGACATAAGTATATATTTGGCCTTATGTTAAATAGTCATGAAGGGAGCAATAAGATTTCCACATGACAAAGACTTGTGTTAGACCGTCTAACGGGTCATAAACCGTTAGACGGATATTAAGATCCGACCCGGATCCGGATCACAATGAAGTGTCACCAGATATGAAGCTAAGTATCACCAATCATAAACGGAAGTGTCACATACTATGAACTGAAGTGTCACCGGATATGAAGCAACATAAGTCTTAATAAATTTTAATATTTTTTTAGTAATATCTTTAACTATTATGTGAAGTCCTATCAATTGTAACGTGAAGTATCACTAACATAACAAGCATGTACAACGAACTATCATGTTGAATTATTAAAGCAAATAACAATGAAGTGTCACCGAATATGAAGCTAGGTATCACCAATCATGAACTGAAGTGTCACATATTATGAACTGAAAGTGTCACCAGATATGAAATATTTTTTAGTAATATCTTTAACTATTGTGTGAAGCCCAGTGTCATGAGAGATGAAGCTAAGTATCATCAATCATGAACTGAAGTGCCACATACTATGAACTGAAGTGTCACTAGATATGAAGCTAGAATAACGGGTCGGGTTATGACCCGTCTAACGAAAACGACCCGTTAGACCGTCTCACAGGAGACCACCCCTTTCCACATAAGAGTCGAGAGAGCTATTTGTATTTTTTTTCCCTTTATCATATTTGTTGAGACATTTTTACAAAATGGACAAAGTTCAAAAGTATGAGGAGAATTCTCAATTCAGGACCTGAAAAATGGATAATCTGTCAATTCATGATAACTTGAAAGATCAAAACTCTCAATTTAGGACCTAAAATATGAAAATTGTCAATCTATAAGGACCTAAAAAATCATGAATTTTAATTTTTTATTTTTTATTATTTTTAACGATTTCTTTATTAGATTTAATAAATAATTAATAAAGAATTTTAAAAAAATTAATATAAAAATAATTAAAAAATAAAAAGAAATAAAAATAATGATTTTTGTGGGCCTAGATTGACAAATTTTCATCTTTCAGTTCCTAAAATTGATAATTTTCAGCTTTTAAGTCGTGAATTAATAGATTACGATCATTTTTCAAGTCCTGAATCGAGAATTCTCCTACACATAACTATATATTTGGCATTGATTAATTGCATAAAATTGAGATTTTGAATTATTTTAGCTAGTCTAGTGTTCGATATTTATTTTAACCTAACTGTAAGTGCACAGTGAGGTTTATACTGTAGCGGTGAGCAAGAGCATCGTATCCACATGGATTTAATATTTAAATAAGTATCAGAACTCAACTCCTAATTACTATCTAGACGACCGATTAGAAGGCTTATTTTAATTAAACTACTAGGACACATAAAACAATTAGATACACAGAGAAAGAAAGAATAAAAAAGAAACGGAGGAGAAAGACGCATTCTAGAGTTTTGGAATCATTGTGTAATCCTTTCTTCTAGATTACTAATTAAATACTTGTGTAGGGACTTAAATATAGCTATAACAACCACAATTCTACTTTGAACCTCATCTCAAAGTGCCTAAAGTTTGGGTCATACAACTAATATTAACGTCTCCATTCAATACCTACCATACAACTCCTAATGACTCCAGGGTTTTTTGTCCTCTTAATTAACTTCAACTCGAGTATTATTCATTAATAAGTTAATTACTCCAGATCTTATCTTAAAACTTCTCTCTCGATTTATGAATCAACACATTAGATTGCATTATTTATTAATCAATTAAATAACACAGAAAAACACAAGAGTAATTAAAGATCAAGATTAAATCATAATCACTCAATTGATAAATTAAATGGAATTCATGAACAAATTATCTCCAACCGCTAGAAAACTAGGATTTAACTATCCATATTCAAATAAATAACTAATAATCAATAAAGAATATTCATGTCTGATATAAAATAAAGAATAAATAAATCCAAGGGATGTATTTTGTCTCTATTATTGCTTAGCTTGAATTATATTAATATTATTCTTGATCTTCGTGTTCTTCACTCCAGCTCTATCTCTCTGGAAGAATTTGCGAGTGTCACTTTTTGCTCCAATTTGCGTACATCTTATGGCTTTTATACTTAGGGAAACAAAATCTCAATTTTGAAATAAATAAAGCCCAAAAATAGATAAAAATCAGAGATCCCAGACAATTATTCAGGAGTTCACTCACGACCACATCGGTCGCAAGCGTAAGTGGTGTCCATGTGGCGGATTTCTCGCAACTACCTTGCCATTCGCGAGTCTGGTTGCGAGTCACTCGCGTGTCCCAACAACTTTTCACTGTTTTTCTTTGTTCTCACTCACTTCTGTTTCGATTGATCTGGATATTTTTACAACACGTTCCTTACTCGATTTTCTATCTTTCTAGGCTCTTCCAAGATCATTTGAAGCTCATATAAAAAATGGCACTAAATCCCTTCACAACAAACAAATACGTGACAATACACAAAATATAAAAAAACTATGCGGAAATTATAACTCCATGCATACAAAACCCATCATTTGCCATTCTAATGAACCTGAAAATTGATACAAAACACAATCTAGTGATTGGGTGATCTGGATGAATTTAACTCGCTCACTATTCCCCATAGTTTAATGATGTAAAACTTCAAAATTTTATTTTCACATATAGATTGGTTGTTTTACCAAAAATGGTTGAACTTCCTCGATCTATCACCTAATTCAACAATAGTTGGTGTATAATATTGTCAATCTAACATATATATTATCTATAAAAGTTATGAAAAAAGGTCTTACTTTCTTCTCAATATTATTGTGGATGAGAAGTTATTGCGATACTTGAAGTTGTAAATATATGGTAAATGATGTCATATATAGTCTTATTGCAATTGTTACGGTGCTTAATGTCAGAAAAAATCATCTGCAACATAATTGTGTTACATCCTCAAATTTAATAGTTTTTTTTTCTCAATATTATTGTGGATGAGAAGTTATTACAATACTTGAAGTTGTAATATATGATAAATGACATCATATATACTAGTCTTATTGCAATTGTCACGGTGTTTTTATGTCATACAAAATCATCTGCAACATAATTGTGTTACATCCTCAAATTTAGGAGTTTTTCTTTTTTGCTAATTTTTCTTCAATTGTATGTACTTCAATTTTTAGTTAATGATTAATTATTTGAAAATTAAATGCTAAATATATAATTACAAACCCTAATGAGGTAGAACGAGCCATAATTAAATAAATGTAATTTAAGCTAAAACACAAATAATAGAAATTTTAAAAAAAATGGAGAACAACTAATAAATGTGATTGTGTTGCATAAAATTCCATCACGGTTATTGCACTGAATATAGGGTTTGAATCCAGACCACAACTTTATCTCACGGATTTTGACCTGATGATACACATGTTTTTTGTGCGTCTGTCTCTGTTTTCTTCTCTTAAGTAAAACTACAATCGTATGACCATTACGTGCCTAGAGGCTAGAGATATCAAAATTAGAAAATATAACATCTTTAAAGTAGATCTTATCAACACGACGAGGAGGAAGTAGCTGTAAATACAAACACTCATGATCTATCCAAAACTAGCTAACACCTAATTATTATGAAATACTAGAGCCAGATACATAACTAACGCCGTACGATCTGAACGTTTTATGACTATCTTTTCTAGATAGAAAAATGAAGACGTTATGGCGCGCGCACGAAAAAACCAGACTTCATTAGCTACTACTGTCATCATACTCATTCAATGTTATAGGACACGATACATCACAAAGTAAAAGATCAAGAATCTTAAAAAATTTTCCTGCCTGAGGATGCAACACATCACCAGCAACAAACTCTTCCACAATACCATTAACTTCTACAGCACTGCAGCCGGGGGTTTTCTTCATCTGTTTCGTCTCAATCCGTCTCCTAACACTCTTCGCTTCAGAATCCCAACCAGCTTCCCGGTACATATTATAAGCAAGCATATGAATACCGTAATCAGCAACTCCCTTATCAGCTATCTTTCTCCACAATCTATTCCCAATATCGACCTTCCCATGAATCCTGCACGCCCCAAGCAGAGCTCCCCATATATTGGCATCCCCTTCACCAATTCCATGAATTTTATCATCAATGAATCTCTCAGCTTTTTCTATCCCACCCGATCTGGCCAAGAGATCGACAACACAGGCATAATGCTCAATCTTAGGCTCAATCTTGTAGACCTTACTCATACTTTCAAACAGAGAAAGGCCCTCATGGACTATGTTAGCATGAGTACAAGCAGTGAGGACAGCCACAAATGTAGCATCAGTTGGTTTAGTGTCACTAAAGAGCATTTCATTAAATAGCTCAAGTGATTTCATCGCATCCCCATTTAGTGCCACTCCGGATATGATAGAATTCCAGGCTCGGGAATCCTTGTCCTGAATCTCTTCAAAAACTGTTAGAGCTAGATTCACACAACCGCATTTTGAGTACATATCAACCAATGCAGTGGCTAGAATAGGATTGGAAATGTATCTGCATTTCTTAGCATACGAATGTATCCATAAACCTTGCGCTAATGCACCAAGATGAGCACATGCAGCAAGTGCACTCACAAGAACTGACTCATTAGGCTTCAAACCCGAGCCTTCCATTCTTTTATACAAGTATAACACTTCTCTGAAATCACTTTTTCGAGAATATGCTGCAATTATTGCACTCCAGGAAATCACATTCCTCTCTGGCATTTTATCAAACAATGCTCTTGCTTTCTCTATGTCTCCCATTTTACCATAACCGTCAATCATTGCAGTCCACAGCACCACATCTCTCACTGGAATTTCACTGAACAGCTCTTCTGCTGTCTGCATATCAAGATTCAATGCATAGAACTCAATCAAAGCACTGGCAATAAATAGGTCAGGACCAAATCCCAACTTGACAACATGAGCATGTACTGAAAGACCTATATGCCCAAACTCCTGTGAAACCATGGAACAAGCTTTAACTAGAGGTGTAAAAGTGTAGTTATTCTTTATAAGTCCATCTTTCAGCATATCTTTGTAGCACAAGATGGCTGGAATAGGTTGATTGGATTGCACATATCCTCTAATAATAGTATTGAACTGAAAAGTAGTACGGGACCGAAGGTTTTGGAATATGGCACAAGCATAGGAGAACAAGTCAGTGTTCGTGGAGGTGGCGGCATATGAGATGAGAGAAGTAACATATGCTGTGTTTGAATAATCGGGGAGTTTCAGAAGGTTAGCATGGATTACTTTAAGCTGAGTCAGAGATTTCCATTGTTGAGTGAAGAATTTGGTGTCTGTTGGGAGTCTTAACCTAACACCTCTTTCAATCATCTGAAAGTTTGTTTAACCATACTTGATGCTTCTTTTACTGATGGGAGGTACAACTCAAGTATTTGGAATTAAGGTTAGAGGCTATTCAGACAGCGCTGGTGGGTATAAAATTCTCATTGGTCTAAAAGTCTACATGATCTTCTCTTCATTACCAATTCTCTCTTGTTTCCTTCAAGATCATTATCTTGATTTGCTCCATCACTCCATCTGCATCATCCTGAAAAATATTAATTAATACTAACATAAGTCAATCTGTAACAACACCACAGACAATCAGCCCAAAATTTCAGAACCATCATAACAACTAGAAACTGTCATTATTTCAGCTAATCACTAATAAATATTCTAGTACATAATACTATTACCTGACATTGCTCTATACAATTGATATATTCAGAAGATTACCCCATTGGAAAGATAGTTAGCAAATAAACTAAATACTGCACTATAAGACTAAGGAAATAAAAATGCGATCATTTAAATTAATTTACTCTACTCAATTCAAAGTTCCAAAAGAAACATGGATATGAACAATAAAGCAGATAGAAAAGAAAACATGATATGGTCACATACATAGAAGGGGAAACAGAAACGTATAATAGCTGGAAATCAGAGGCAGAACATGGGCGGGAAACAATATTCTCCATCCAATTGAGACCAATAACAAAGTTAGTAATATGTTGTGAGAATTACATTTACAGGCCTCCTTCTTCCTTTAAGAAAATGCTAACAAGGATCCAAAGCGCAAACGTGAGGATTAATCCTCTATTTTCTCAGCTGTATGAAGCAGACGCAGAAATTAATTGATCAAATTGCATGACATTTGAATTCAAAATCATAAAATGATTCACATATTAAAATTAAGAAGAATGAAATACGAAGCTTTCAGAGAGCGGTTCAAGTTGGCATTTATGCAAACACATAAACTACGGATGACATGTAATTTATTCCGGGTTCAAAACCAAAATTCTCTCTTCTCCCACGAGAGTTCAAGAAATAATTGGAATATTTAAAACCCAAGAACTGAAAGGAAACATAAATGTGAGAAAAAAACGATGCGAACAGAATATGCGGAAGATTACGATAATATGAGAAAAATCTTTGTTAGTTCAAAAAAAAAAGGTGAATGAAATGCAGATTAAGAATGAATGAGTCAACTCACCTGTGAGAGATATGGCGGCGGCGGCGGCGGCGGAGACAACGCCGAAGGTGGCAGCGCGGTGGCCGGAGGCGAAGGCGATATGATTGTGGAGAGTGGCGCGATTTTGTTTTATTATTATTATTGTCTAAAGTTTGATTTAATTTAATATTCAATATTTCAACCATCTGATTTAAATACCAGCTCTACCTATCCTACTGAGCGGTCGAAAATAGAAGTAGGCCCAAATGAAGTGAATCGACCCGATTAGCTTAACTTTTTATTAGTCTTATTTTGGTTAAATAATAAAAAATTGATGTTTCATTTAGTTTAATTTAAAAATTAAAATATAATTGTTAAAATTTAAATCGGTGGTAAATTATTATCTATTTAGTGTTAATTAATTTGTTAAAATTAAAAGTTTAGACAGGCATCAATCGACAAATTTATACATGTTAAATATTATTTGTAAATTTATTGATCCGACGAGTTAACCTAAAAACTAAAGGTTTAGGGTCAAGGTTAAAAATTATAGTCTGAGTAGGGACATACCGAATAATTTGATGGTTGGATAGGACTGATCCAAAATCGAGTGGAGTGATCTGATTGACATTCTTAATAGTGGGATACAAGAGTATGGTATAAAAAGTAAATGAGAAGATTTCACTTTAGATTTAGGATTACACTAGATGAATGGTTACTTTTTTTAAATATCACAAACTATACAATATACATGAATATTATTTCTTAACACGAACTTTAAAATGTTACATCTACAACATAAACTTATATTTTTTTGCAATTAGAACATCAGTTCGAAATTGGGTGTAATTACAAGCACAAAAATTATGCAAATACTTAATTGATTAAACAATTTTGAAGTAGAGATTGAACAAATGAATTTGTAGGTGTACACATGCACATCACAGTTTGTACACATGAGTGCTACATCAATTTTAATTTGTCGGAATTCAAACTTATGTTATAATTGTTAAAAAATGTAAGTTTATGTTGTAGCGATAACATTTTAAAATTCGTGTTAGAAATCAGAATTTGTGTATAGTTTTTTATATTTAAACTAATTAACCCATAAATTAATGCATAATCAAATTTCGATTAAATTAATACTAGTGTGTGTCTCGCGTGATACTTTAGTACTATTTTATTTTATAATAATTAAAAAACTAAAAGCAAAACTCAATCATGATTAGAGATATATATTTGCAATACACACATATATAAGTATGTGAAACAAACGTATAGAAATATTTAAATAGATTAAAAACTAAACTTTATTTTCATAGATATAAACAATAATTATAATAATTATTTAAACAAATTAAACAAATAACTTAATATCATCAAGGAGTATAATAATTCAAGCATACTATAAAAAATAGCGCAAAAGAAATTAATTGAGCACGTGTGGTTTGTAGTTGCATTGTCAAAGTTTGCATTGGAAAATTTAATCTAATTTGGGGAAAATACAAAACTAACAACAAAATCCAACAGACATAATTGTACAATGAACGATGTTTTTTAGTGCGATTGTGATTTGAATTAACCTGGATATTTTTATATTTTTATTAATTATAAGTTAATATATATTATTGAAACATTAAAATTAATTACGTAATTATGTGAAAATAAAAATTTACACAATAAAATGTTATGATTGCATATAAAGTTTATTTAGCCATAAAATATTCCACTTGATCGATCACAATATAAATTATCATAATTTACAAAACACGATCATAAAATAATTCAAATAGAATTAAAACTTTCATATCTAAATAAATTCTTAACAACTTACAAATGTTAGAGCAAGTGAACAATACGTGATTCAAGAGCATTAATATTTATTTAACTTGATAAAGCAGTTAAAGTAAAATTGTAAAAGAGACGCAATTTTATAGTTGTTTAAATTAATCTTAAACTGACTCTGCATCCTCTTTTTTCCAAAAAGGGGAAGGTAATCCCTATATTTTCTTATCTTATCATGTTACAACTCGAATCGCACAGTTAGGACAGTTGCACATACTTGCAACTCCCATTCTCACTATTGTTGGTGGAGGTCTAGCTCTATTTCAAGGATGACAACCTTTCAACTTATATGTTTTACCAACCGAGGGCTTAGGTACGATCACATCTGATAGTTCACACTTACCACATTCAATTTTCATTGTTATTGCTAAAGAAATTCGAATTGTTCAAATTGTTCATTGTTCAAATTGTGCACTCGAACAACTGAATTTAGGTAAAAAATAGTTGATGTGTAGTATATATGCACACCACACGAGGGGGTTGTGTTTGGTGATATTTGTTGGTCCAAGAAGTGCTTAATAAGTGATTAAAAGAGAGTGAATAATCACGACACTTAATAACTTTTTAAATAATCAAGATATCAAAGTTATGCGAGTTTTGGCTCAGTTGATTTTGTTCAGTTATCAAAGATATAAGATATGAACTGATAGAAAACTTAGACAATTATGAGCAATAGATCACATGGTAGATAACCAAAAGATAAAGCAGTTAAAGTAAAATTGTAAAAGAGATGCAATTTTATAGCGGTTTGAATCTTAAACTGGCTCTGCGTCCTCTTTTTTCCAAAAAGGGGATGGTAATCCATATATTTTCTTATCTTATCATGTTACAACTCGAATCGCACAGTTAGGACAGTTGCTCATACTTACAACTCCCATTCTCACTATTGTTGGTGGAGGTCTAGCTCTATTTCAAGGATGACAACCTTTCAACTTATATGTTTTACCAATCGAGGGCTTAGGTACTATCACAACTGATAGTTCACACTTACCACATTCAGTTTTCATTGTTATTGCTAAAGAAACTCGATAACTCACAATTTCCCACTCAACTCAGTTTCCGCTGCTATTGTTGCAGACACCCGACAACTCATAGTTTCCCACTCAACTCAATATTCATTGCTATTGTTAGAGATAACACTTCAATTCACAGTTTCTCACTGAATGGTTGGGTGTTTTAGATCTGCTAAGATCATACATTTGATTGTAGGGTCCTTAGTGTTTATGAACAATAGCAATTGTCTTAGAACTCAAACTAAGTTCTGGGTCTCCATGATCTTCTCTACATCTCCATAGGCTCATTAAGGCCTCGTTTGGTTGGAAATAATGTTATTTGGAATATAATTTCTAGGAATGTGATTTTGAGAAAAATGAATCTTAGCAGGTTTTTTATCCTGTGTTTGGAACATGACAAGAAATTGTCAGGATTCTCATTTTAGTATTTAATTCAAATTAAACAAGTAAAATGAAATACCTAAAGTATATGTTATCATTTTCATATTGCTAATACTTTTTATAATTTTTAAGATATGAACAATATAATTTATAATTCTACGTACAAAAATAATAATATATATTCTCGGAGTAATTTGAAGATAATATTTTTTTTAAATTTAATTAAATTAAAATAGATTATATGAGTACCAAATAATAAATAATCAAGATGATTATTTCATTAATTTAGGTTTATACAAAAAATTTATTGTCGATTCTGCAACCAAGTTGCTCATTGTCTTGAGTCCACCATTCTCCTACCATCAATTCTAAAAAATAGTTGACAGAATGATCAAATTTTAGTTAGAATCTTATAGACAAAAATAACTTCTTTTTTTCAAAAATTGCAATTTTTTTTATTTTTCATTTTTCAGGCTAAAAATTATCAATCCAAAATTAATAATAATCCGTAAAAAAATAAAATAATAAAAATTCAATTTTTTTCATATTTTTGTTGAAAATTAATAATCCAAATTTTTAAATATATATAGATGATTGATGACGAAGAAATCAAAAAATAAATTGTCATACATAAGATTCCCAAAGTCAGGTAATCAAAATACCTACCCGGGGTAGGTAATCAGAATCTAGGAAAGTTGCATCATTTTCTTTGTTTTGGAGAATCTGATTACTTTCCTAGAGTTTATTAAAATTGAGCCAAATGCATAAATTTAAAAATAAGGAATCAAATTACTTTCCCAGACCAAATTCCATGTGAACCAAACGCCGAGGCCTTAAGTGTCTTCTTCTCATTCCTGTCTTAAGCTTGGAAGTATTAGAGACGGGACCAAAAGTCTCGAAAAGATTCTCTCTTCTACATGGGCATCGCTTTTTACTGTGCCCCTTGCTCAAAAGTACTCATTATGCAAGTGTTTGAATATTCAGGCCATGGCACAATCTCAATCCTTGATCAAGATGATCATTGAGATTGCTTTTTTTCTGCTGCAGAGCCTGTCGATTGATTTAACAGCTTCTGGCAACTTTGTAGCTTTTACAGAACAACTCTTTCCATCAGTTCAGTTGACTTATGAGCCTTAACTGAACTGCTCTAGATTAATTTTATCTCGACTAACTTCTTTCTCTTCAGTCGGCTCGGCTAATTGCTTCAAGTTCAGTCGGTTTCCTTCCTGTCAACTGATTGTCATCAGTTGACTTCTTTAACTACTGGCTGCTTCTTTATTAATCATATTCCTTCATCTCAACTGATCATCATCAATTGGCTTCGAGTTTTCATTTATGTCCCTGATTTCTTATAATTAGAAAACTAAACCCTTGTAACATCATTCAAAACTTATCTATTTTTCCTAACAATATTCATTGTCGTCTTTGATCCTTGTTATCGATTCGACTGCCATCATGTTCACAAACATTAACTCGTATTTTGTCCTTCATCAATTGGGCAAATTTCGACTAGAAAACCTACGACCCGTAATCCTAACGCCACGTATGTTTTAATTTTCACCAAAATTAGAATCAATGTTGTAAGTGAAAAAAGGTTAGGTTCGCATGTTTCTGGTGTCACAAATTAAAGTTCATGTTAAAAAAAGTGTAAAAATTCATGATATTTGTAGAGGTCATATTTCTGTAAAATTATAGGCCCAAAAACTAGGCCCACGCCCATTTTTGAAAGTCTAAAGAATCTGATAAGGTCGACGCCTCACGATCAAGTGTCTCAAGGTCCATGCCTCGAAGTCCACCTCTCAAGGTCCATGCCTCGAGGTCGATACTTTAATCCTTGAAGTCTAGAGGTTTAGAAATGAGAGTCCAGGATCGAACAGACTCAAGAAGAAGACTGGGTCAAAGTATCCGTTGAAGATAGTCATAACCCCGCAAAAAACCCTAAAAGGGATAAAAGAGGATCCCTAAAATATCGGGATTCAGTTAGTATCTCACCAATATATATATATATATATATATGTTCTTCGTAAACAGCAAGAAAAAGATATATAATACACACTATTCAGGCAACACTTGCAACTTCAATCAAATCATAGACATTCATCGCACAACTATGCAAGCAATTCATACACAAGGCTCAATAACGGCGAAGCTCGACCCCCCCTCTTTTATTAAATAGCTCTTATAATTCCGCAATTTACTTGTTTTATCCTTGATTTATTCGATTCTGACTTGAGCGTCAGAGTCTGTTCGATTGTCAACCCCTCGATGGTCCTTCGGCTTCACGTATTTTCTTTATCTTGTAGATCACCGGAGCCCAAACTCGAAGAATGATTAATTGTAGAGATTTTTTGACCTCTACAGTTTCGCGCCCATCATAGGGCTCCGATCGATCACTTCAAGATGATGAACAACAGCCGAAAGGATGTAACAATCGTCCCTCAAGAAGCCCAAAAAGACGGGGCAATCATGACCCCTTCGTCCGAATGCGATGGTGATGTCTCACAGCTTCTGTGTTCGATCCAGCATCAATTGGATACCACGACAGTCGAACTCGCAGTGATCCGAATTGAGAACTAGGCCTTAAAGGCTAGAGTCAAAGCTATTTCACAACCAAACCTTTTCCCGAACGGATCTACACGAACTCAACTGTCCCCGCTCTCACGAACTCACATGTCAAATGAACTCCGAGAGCAGGTACTTCTGAACTCGACACATGAATTGACTAACCATCTCAATGCAGGTATAAGCAAAGAACCCGCAATAAAGGGCAAGGGAAAAGAAGACTTCCCTATAGGACCCCCTCCTGGATTCGAAGATTATGAACCTGGATCGGAATCTGAGGTCGAGAAGAAGATCCAACAATTGGAAGACATATTAACCCGAATTCCGGGAGTCCCTGCTCCCATTAGAAAGACTGCACCAACAAGCTTTGCAGATTTCTCATTCACCGATGAGATCAGCCTCGTAGAGATGTCCCCAAAGTTCACCTTTCTAAACATGAAGCTGTTTGATGGCGCATCCGACCCCGACGATCATGTCGCCCAATATAAACAAAGAATGTTAACCACCATGATACCCCGACATGCCCGAGAAGCTAGCATGTGTAAAGGCTTCAGATCCAGCCTCGTCGGCCCAGCACTCCAATGGTTCATCAACCTCCCCAACGGAACAATCTCGTCGTTCGCCCAGTTTAATGACCTCTTCGTCGAACAGTTCGCCAGTAGCCATAAGATTGAAAAATGCACTAACGACCTCTACACGGTCATACAAAGAACGGAAGAGCCCCTGCGAAGCTTCATCAGAAGATTTAACAGAGAAAAAGTATCGATTCCCAACTATAACATTGATACCGTGATTTCAGCTTTCAAAAAAGGCCTCAAGAAAGACTCCGACCTCTACAAGGAGTTAACCAAATATCCCTGCAAAATAATTGAAGACGTGTTTGCCAAAGCCTAGGCCCAAATCAAATGGGAAGAAGACGAAGTGAACTCATCTAGATCTCGTACCAGGAGTGAACATCCAAGAAAAAAGCGAAGAAGTAATAGGACAGATAGATTCAGAATGGATCCTTATCCATGAAACCCGCGATTCGATTCGCGAAACAGGCGAGGTCAAGAACCCTAGGTCGATAGAAGACTCCCAGAATAAAGCCTCTGCATATTGCCTTCCGAAGCAGTCATAGCCCTCAAGGGACTCGGTCAGAACGTGAAATGGCCTACGAAGATGAAAGCCCCAGATATCAAACGTGACAGGAGCAAATTCTGCGAATTCCACAATGACCATGGACACAAGACAGATGAATGCATCGCTCTGAGACTCAAAGTCATGGAGCTCTTAAAGCGAGGATTTCTCACCGATCTCCTGACTCCAAAAAGAAAAGAAACCTAGTCAGGAAGGGAAAATAAAAAAGAAATGCAGTTGCCTGAACCCCCGAGGGTCGATCGCACTTTGAACTATATAACAGGAGGTTCAGAAGTGAGCGGAATTTCACAGTCCTCAGCAAAAAGACACTGTCGCTCGATAAAGTATAACGGAAACATCCACCGGCATGTTAAACCAGACGACCTTGTCACCCTCAATTTCACCAACAGAGAAGCTTCTGATCTCTCACACCCTTACCACGATACACTCATCATTTCCTTATTAATTTCTAATTATTTAATTAAGCGTGTTCTCATAGACAATAGGAGTTCCTCTAACATGATCTATTTTAGTACCTTAAAAGGGATGCAGGTAAAACAAACTGAAATCGTTAAAAGGTCAACCACTTTAATCGGTTTCAATGGAGAGCACAAAGCCATAATGGGTGAAATCACACTTCCCACCTATATCGAGGGAATGAATATCTTCACCAAATTCCAAGTAATCAACGCCCCCTCAACCTACAATGTCATAATGGGGAGACCTTGGATCCACGAACTCCAAGAAGTGCATCAACCTATCACCAACTCATGAAATTCCCTACACCCTGGGGAGTTCACAAAGTCCGAAGCGAACAGATAATAGCTTGTGAGTGTTACGTCTCCACCTTCAAACATAAAGGAGCTATAGAGGCCAACCAAATTGAGGCCAGATCATCTTCAGCTAGCACCGAAAATCACAGTTACGAGGAACCCAAAGTAGAAGACCTCAACAAAGTCCAAATACATCTCGATTTTCTCGACCATAAAGTGCAAATCGGATCGAGGCTCACTGCAGAGATACGAAAACAACTAATAAGATTCTTCATTGAACACCACGACTGTTTCGCATGGTCTTTCAAAGACATGATAGGTATGGACCCCTCGGTTATAACATATAAATTGCAGGTCGATCCAGACAAGACCCCGGTGAAACAAAAAGATGAAAGTTTATAGCCGAGCGAAACAAAATTGTGGATGAAGAGGTCAATAAGGTACTCAAACACGGACACATTACAAGAGTACATCATCCCGAGTGGCTAGCCAACGTCGTGATAGTAAAGAAAAAGAATGGTAAAAACAGACTCTGCATTGATTTCACCGGCCTCAATCAGGTCTGCCCAAAGGACTCATTCCCATTATCTCACATCAACAAGCTAATGGACGCAACCATTGGAATACGTTGCATTTAAAACAATATCATCTCTAGAACTTTCAGTGTCATTTTTCATTTCATGGTTATTCCCTGTAAAGATTTGTTTACTGACTTAAGAGTCGGAGTAACTAACAGAACCCCAAGCACAGGGGGTCCCGATCTCCAAGGAGATGACAAGGTCTGGCCTTGAATTCAGCCTCATAAACGAAGAAACCCCAAGCACGAAGGGTCCTGATCTCCTAGAATTCAACGAAGTCCCAACCTCGAGAATCTCGAACTCAACACCGAAAATAGTCTTAATCATAAGGACCTCGACATTCAAGACAATGAACCCAAAGTACAGAACAATTCATGAACCCCGACTGTGATCTTAAAAGATACTTCCTAAACTAGTACTATTTGTCTTATTTAGTTTCGATTCCACATGTGTCCCAGCTCACGGAGCTCACATCATATCAAAGACATCAAGATAAAGTAAAACATTTAAACAAGCATGCATAGAGATAAAAAAGATCGAAATCTTCGAACTAAAATTGGCAAAATGCCAAGTTGTCCAAATTATCTTCATGAGAGATAATTCAAAAAATAAATATTTACAGACATGATTATTATAAAGTGTTCAAGAGTTTGTTCATAAAAGATTAGGTTGAGGCCTCATCCCTGACCTTAGCAACATCCTCAGCAGCTGCATCGCCCTCCTCTCAAACCTCGACCTTTTTCCCGACATCGACAGCGGCCCTAGCAACGCGGTCCTCCGCTTGAGCCTCGACCTCCTTCTTTGCTTCCAAGAAGGATAAGTCAAGGTCTGGCATTTTGGCTTTAATAGCCTCGACCACCGCCGCTCCACCCTCCTGGTAGAAGGCCTCCTTGTAAGGCTCGAACTCCGCAGAGTTGACCCATCTTTTAAAGTCGGGGGCCTCATCGGTCATTGCTCCAGCCCTGAGCGATGCTTCGAGTTCCTTCACATTCACCTTAGAAACCGTCAGCTCCTGCTCAGTCCTTACTTGGAGCTCGAGACTTTCTAGCTGTACTTGGGCCCCCACCGCCATCGCCCGTGCTTTATCCCTCTCAACCCGCAGAGAAGATTCTCGAGCCGCCGTGTCCCGTCTTTCCTCGGTGATCTTTTTCAAGCTCTTCAGATAGCTCGACAACTTTCTTCTCAAGGCCTTCTTCATGGTGGGTAAGACGTTCTCGTAACAGGAACTGGCTGTAAAGGACCTAAAGTCAAAAGCCAAGCATATTTAAAAAAAAGGAACAATGTAATAGGAATGAAAAAGTCACCCGTGACATCTGGTCGAAGGATAAGAAAGCTTGCTGCTCGAGGCTTTCCTTCTCATAGTCCTCCGGCGCGCCATGACTAGTGATGGACTTTTGGATCTCCATCATAAAGGGTCAAAGGGGAATACCCTTCGAGCTCGAGCCTGAAGAGACCTGGCGAGAGGGACGAACAACCTCCGTATCAATGATATCACAGGGGGAAGAAGGCAAATCTACCACAGTAAGAGCAGAGGCACTGCCTTTTGACTTCTTGAAGGGAGGAGGATTCATAAGCTTCTCTTCAGAAGATCTTTTTACAACCAAAGGCGAAGAGTCGTCTCTCTTTGCAGCCGCCAGAGCTTTAACCTTGGCATCCGAGGGCTTGATCTTCAACTTCGCCATCTCGTCGAACAGGACCTGACTACCCCGAATCTTCTCGAACTCCCTAAGATCATTTGGAAGCAGAAAAGCCTCTTCGATATGTGCAGCTTCAACCCCGGTAGGGTCACGGCGTGGAGAAAAACCTGCATGAGTTAGGAAAATTTGTAAGCATCAAATAAAAAAGCAATAACACTAGAGTCCGGCTCGGGAACCCACGTGCATCGTAAAATTCAGCGGGCACGATCGCGTCAGTAGAAGTCCGAGCCGGCACGAAGAGAATTTTAGGTTTCTAATCTCCAGAGAATGTGGGAAAATCCAATATCAAAGGAGGTCGATCCCCCACCCATTTTGTAAAGTAATAATAGCCAGGTTGACCTGTATTGGCCACCAATCGATAGGCCGCATGCCATTCTCCGACACTGGGTTTCCCGATGCCCAACTCCTTCCACAAAAAACACATGCCCAGCATGTGAAACCACCCTATCGAGGTGATCTGGGCAGGAGCTATGACATAAAATGGGCCATCTTCACAAAAAAATGATGTATAGGGAGCCCGATTCCCATTTCTGCTACCAGTGCATAGAAGGCGGTAAAACCTGATTGAGGCCGATCGGCTCGGTCAGTTGGATGGGGAGATTAGACCTCTACCCCTGTACCTGATATCGGCGGTGAAGTCAACTTCTGTAGAAGCTCGTCGCCAACCTTGGAAGTGATCTCCGAGGCTTTGAACCTCTCTTCAGCCACTTTGATCTCTTGAACTCGCTACTTCCGCCCTATGGGTTGTTTTCTCCTAACCATCTCTACTCCACATTTACTAATCACTGATTGACCAACTGTCAGAGGATAAACGGCCGACGGCCTCCTCCTCCTCATCTTCCCCGTGACCCTAATGATCACGGGAGAATCGGAACTCTCTGATTGCTCCGGTACAGAGCCCTGTTCTATTTCTTCACCTCCATAACTCCTCGTCTCCTCAACATTGGAATCCCCACTCGCACTCATGATGATGGTATTTCTAGAGTTACAACAAAGCAATGCTGACCCAAGATTGAACCCGAGTCTTAGAATTTCTTCGCCCACCTAAAAACTTTGAGATATCAAAGTACCTCTTTCAAACACCCAGAAAGACAAAACTTAGACTACCTTGAAACAAAGACAATTCTAACTGCTTCTCTCCTAAAATTCCCTAATCTCACCAGGAAGAACTTGCCAAAAAATTTAACAAACCCTCTAAAAATGATCCAGAAATCAAGTAAAATACCAGAAAAGTCAACACACCACTGTGGTTCTAACAAATACCCATAGAAATATTTCAATCATTCCAAAAAACCATACCAGGAAAGTATTTTTACGACGCGAATGTTAAAAAGAAGGGAACAAAATGGTAACCTGAAGAGTGACGAAGCGGATGGTCGATAAATCTCCGTAATAGAGTCTCCAAGCAGTTCCGGTCCCGTGAAAAATGGAGGTAGTTAGCGGAAAATATGGGTAGGATTCTTCCGAAGATTTGAGAGGCTAATGAGGATTATCGAAAGAGATATGATTAAAATAAAAAGAAACGTTTGGAATTCTGAGAAAAAGGCAAATGGGGAAACTATTCCCCTCGAGATTTGAAACATGGGAAGGAGGGATAACACGATCCTAGCCCACGTGTAATGATTTGACGGTGAGGGTTAGCCTAAGGAGTGGGAAAAGTAGAATCCGTACCTAAGGCCCTGCTCCCCCAGGACTTGCCTTCAGGTCTGGACCTCCACGAGGTCTGCTCTCACGACCTCTTAAGCTCCCCCAGGACCTGCCTTCAGGTCTGGAGGTCTAGAGCTCCACGAGGTCTGCTCTCACGACCTCTTAAGCTCCCTCAAGACCTGCCTTCTGGTCTGGAGCTCCATGAGGTCTGTTCTCACGACCTCTTAAGCTCCCCCAGGGCCTGTCTTCAGGTCTGGAGCTCCATGAGGTCTGCTCTCACGACCTCTTAAGCTCTCTCAGGACCTACCTTCAGGTCTGGAGCTCCACGAGGTCTGCTCTCACGACCTCTTAAGCTCCCTCAGGACCTGCATTCAGGTCTGGAGCTTCACGAGGTCTGCTCTCACAACCTCTTAAGCTCCACCAGGACCTGCCTTCAGGTCTGGAGCTTCTCAAAGGTCTATTCTAATAAATTCGTAAGCCTCGACTTCAGGCTTTGGTCTGAAACCAAATAAGAATTCAGAGATAAATCAAAATAACGTTCAAAGAGAATTCATTACCCGATCCTTGAAATACAAGAATCAAGTAATGAGGAGCTAACTGTAGAGGCCATATTTCTGCATACGCATAAAAACTAGGCCCACGCCCATTTTTGAAAGTCTAAAGAATCTGATAAGGTCGACGCCTCACGATCAAGTGTCTCAAGGTCCATGCCTCGAAGTCCACCTCTCGAGGTCGATACCTTAATCCTCGTAGTCCAGAGGTCTAGAAACGAGAGTCCACGATCGAACAGACTCAAGAAGAAGACTGGGTCAAAGTATCCGTTGAAGATAGCCATGACCCCGTCAAAACCCTAAAAGGGATAAGAGAGGATCCCTAAAATATCAGGATTCGGTTAGTATCTCACCTGTATATATATGTTCTTCGTAAACAGCAAGAAAAAGATATATAATACACGCTATTCAGGCAACACTTGCAACTTCAATCAAATCATAGACCTTCATCGCACAACTACGCAAGTAATTCATACACAAGGCTCAATAACAGCGAAGCTCGACCCCCCCCTCCCCCCTCTCTTTTATTAAATAGCTCTTATAATTCCGCAATTTACTCATTTTATCCTTGATTTATTCGATTCTGACTTGAGCGTCGGAGTCCGTTCGATCGTCAACCCCCCGACGGTCTTTTGACTTCACATGTTTTCTTTGTCTTGTAGATCGCTGGAGCCCGAACTCGAAGAACGATTAATTGTGGAGATTTTTTGACCTATACAATATTAAAAGCAATTAACCAAATATAAATTTAGTCTACTTATTAAAAAAAATTAGTTTATCTATCATTATAGTACACGCAAACAGCGAGTATGGTTCAAAAATTAACCAACCAATGTTAGAGTATCACAAATCGAGCTGAATGAAATTATACATTAGATTGAATCGAATGAATCAAATTTAATTAAATTTTGAAAATCATAAGTCGCAGCAAATCGAATCGATCGATTTGGTTCCATTTTTCAGTTTCTGTTCAATTTTGTACACCCATCCCCGTCGTGTTGTTGACATGAGCTTTACTTTACATACCCTATTTATATGAATTATAGTTTACCCGTTTGGTCTACCCGTTGTGTTTGTACGCATTATGATCTACTATAAAAAACAATTCGAAAATATAATTTGTTAGTTGATCGACACCTCAAATTTCTGCAGAATTGTATTTTTTATAAAAATGATGTGAAAAATCTTATATTTTTATAAAAATATATTTTCACCTAAAATACTACTTTTTCGAATATTAACACTTTACTAGTAAAATGATCAAATTGCTACTGGAAAATCGGTATTTCCGGTGTGTTGATTGCACAGCGTGCAAAGCCCTCAAATCTGGACCATGTAAATATCATTTTGCTGCACCTACAGGAAACACATCATACCAGAAGCATTATTGCACCAAATTATATTTATATAGTTTTCTTTTCCATCTTTTTAGGTGTAAAAATATTGGATTCTCACTCCTAAATCTAACCATCTTTCTTTTACCTGCAAAAAAAAATAAAGTCCCTAACAATAAATTTCATTCACATAATTCTCGTCCAAAACCAAATTTGACGCTTTTTCAACACACTTTCGTGCACACGATTATACGGCACACAATCCTCTCTCTCTCTCTCTCTATTCCAATTTCCCTCTCTCACACCCAGTCATAAGAGTGAAAAAAAAGAACACCTATTTAACACAATTTCACACACAACAAAACACGTACATAAACAGAGTGATGTTAAATCCAGCAAATGATCTGGCGCCACAAGCCTCCTCCCCCACTATTTCGTCCCTCTCTTCTTCTGATCTTGACACTGAGGTACTAATTTTTACTACAATTTCTCTCACCTCACCCTTAATTTCTGTAATTTTCTGCATTTATAACAAACAGAAAATAATAGATAAACACTATATATCACAAATTAAGTCAATTTAACTTATGATTAATTTTTTTTTGTTGTATGAAAATGAAATGACAGTCAACAGGCTCATTCTTCCACGACAGGAGCACCACACTAGGAACCCTAATGGGTGTAACCGTCCAAGCCATCACCTTCAGGGCTACCTCCCAGCACCGCCAGCAAGAAAACCCTGCCTCCGCCGTCAACGGCGGCCGGAGAAACAAGAAACCCAAGAAGAGCAGGGCCGCCGTCGCCCGGCAGAGGCGGCGGTGGTGGAGGCTGTGCAGGGATGAATGTGACGCAAGAAGAGCCTCTCTTGGAGATTATTTGGAGGTGGAGAGGAGATTTGGAGACGGTGGCGGGCCGGCGGCGGAGCTTGAAGAAGGTCTCGTTCAGGAACTGCCGAGAAATGGGCGGGCTTTGTTTGCTGACGGGAGGGTTTTGCCTCCGGTGGAAGCCGTAGACGAGTCATCGCCGGTGGCTGCGGCGGGGCTTTGTAGATTCTCGGCGGTGGAGCGGTGGTGTAATTTAGTTTAGTGTTTCTGTAGTACAGTTTTTTTTTTAATAACTTTAATTTCTTTTTTATGTTTCTTGCTTTTTCTGGTCTTTTTGCAGATTTGCTTTTTTCTTTTTCTTTTTATTCTAATTGTTTTAAATTATTTATTCCTAATTGTGGCAACTGTTTCTAAATTATATGCGTCTCACTTTATAAAGTTGAAAAGGAATTCTTTTCTTTTTAATTTTAATTCTCTTATGCATATACATGCAAATTAAGAATAATTTCTAAAGTAATCAATAAATAATCAAATTACACAACATAAACGTGTATCAAATGATTACAAGAAAAATTGCAATCTACATTGATTGCAATTCGGTGAGACACTAACCCATACAAAATTGGAAATTAAAACTAATTTATTCATTTTTTTTAGAACTATTCTCAATCATTTCGCTTCAAATTAATAAAATGATGACATCATTTGAATTCATAATCTTTCAATCATGAGATTTCTTACTTTGTTACTAGACCTTCCCAAACTCGATGATTGCAGTATTCCTCTTCCCTAGTCTTCATCAACTTCCTCTAAGTTGGGGAGATTTCGTTTCTAATTTCTTAATTAGATTCGTTGATTTTGGAAAAAATAAATTCAATTATTTTTGCACACTGTATTATTTACGCCAGAATTTCATCTATGGATTCTTTAATTTTAAAAAATGTATTGATTCTTTAGCATAATGTTTTTCATTGAAATATCGATATAGTTGACCGAAAAATATTGGAACTTACTGCTCACCACATATGCTGGGGTTGTCCTTTTGTTGTTTATAAAGTTAGTACTTGGTCTTAGATGTTTTCCCATCGGTATGAATATCATTTCAAAGTTCAAACTCAACCAAATTGATGGGTCTACCACAACAAGAAAAACAAAATATTTGAATGGTTAAATCTAATAAAATAATTTTATTTGAATATCATGTAAACATTTTTCTAAAAAAAACTCACGTAACCGACCGACACATGTATATTCAAACCTAAACTAACATTCAAATGCCTTCTATATATATTTTGTTTGTTTTTATTTTCTCAACTCACCAATTAGATTGAATTTGATAATAATGCACAATAATCTCATCGTCTAGTTGCTTTTACATATTTTTAATTTATACACAAATGTATATTATGCATATAATATATAGTAGTGCTGATATTTATTGTACATGTATAATATTATATTATGTGCATATTATACTGAAAAACAATGATGATGAGTATGAAAATGAAAATTCACTTTGATTTTTCTTTTTCGATCTCTCTCGTTTTTTTTTTGTAATGAAAATTCACTTCGCCCTCTCAACATTGATAAAATATTATCTCAACTTCAATCTAAATTCAATCATATAATCTTATGCCAATAGGAAGTTATGTAAAGTGATTGCTCCTACACTGATTTTTTTTTTATTATTATTCTATGATTAATTTACATATTTTTTAAAATAAAAATTTGTATAGAATGATCTAACTGGTCAAAGATCGTTAAACGGATCCTCCAGATCCATATATGGGCCAAACTTTGACCCGGAGCCAAATTCGGGAGTAATATAAAATGCAAAAATATAAAATGAAAAAATAGGATCTCATTCCCTGACGCCTGAACCCTATCCCAGCCGCACAAATCTCTTTCTCCATCATCGCACAACCGCAAGCCTCAATAACCGACCCCAGCCATTGCCATTGCCGCCACCGTCTGATGTCTCCGTCACAACTCTCTATCCGTCTTTCCCCTTTGCTGCACAACGTAGGCGCTACATCCACCGCCATATCCTCCGAAGTCCACCTCCTTACCTGTTTTTCTTCTTTTCAACCGAGTGAAGTACTATATGATATTATCATTAAAGGTGAAGTATGATTAACTATGAGATCAAGTATCATTAACTCGGACGTGAAGTATTAATATAATATTATTGATGATTAAAAATATTAAATATTGAAGCAAAAATAGAGAAGTGTCATTAGCTATGCGTTGAAGTATCATATGATATTATCGATGATTAAATATTAATTATCGAACCAAGAATATCAACGTATCATTAGCTATGAGACGAAGTATCATTAACTCGGTGGCGATTAAATATTAATTATCGAACCAAAAGTAGAGAAAATACTATTATTAATTATGAAAGAAATATCATTAACTTGTAAGTGACGTATTATTAGATATGAGATGAAGTATCATATGCTGTCATCATTAGTTGTGAGGTGAAGTATCATTAACTCTGAAATAGAGTATCATTAACTCTAATGTAATTATGTGAAGTAATAATTAAATTGAAATAATGATATTTCACCTCATCATTAATGATACACCCCTCATAATAAATTACACTTCTTTATTTGAAAGAACAATTGCAACAATTTAGGAACTTAACTAGGGAGCAACTAGTTCCAATTTGTTGCAGATTAGCTATACCAGCAGCAGGGACAACCCTGAGGGTGTGCTTGAGGTGCTACATACAGGGCCTCACGAATTTTAGGAGCAACAAATTTTTTATATTTATATAATATTATTAATCATGTCATTAAGTTTTTTTCATGCAAAAGACCATATTTATACAAAGTTTAGTATAAGTTTAAAGTCCATTTAGATTTTAGCTCATTACTTCAAAAGTCCCACATTGTTTTGGAATGTTAAGGTATTATTATTATTATTATTATTATTATTATTATTATTATTATTATTATTATTAGTAGTAGTAGTAGTAGTAGTAGTAGTAGTCCCACAAATGAAATTCAAACTATTTGTTTCTTTTTTACTTTTCGAACCATAACTTATAAAATACACTAAATATAAAAAATCTTGATTTTCTTTCAACCTTCTGAAGAATTTATAAGTGAGTTTGTCACAATAAAGATTGACTGCTTTGCTTTGATTTTTATCGAACAAGTATTGCTTGAAAATATTAGTTATAAAAAAACTATAAGTGAATTTAATTTTAAAGTAAATTTATTTATTTTGTTTCATATTTTTTCAAAGATGATAGTGAACTCGGTCATGAGTTTAATAATTTAAAGCCTTCAAGAACTTGAAAATATTGACCATATTTTGCGGTTTTGAAGGAAAAATTCATTTTGAGATGCATTTTTTTTAAAATATGGCATGTAATAAAAATTAAAACAACATTTTATGTCACATTTATTATGTAGTAGTTTTAGATTCAACAAATTTATATATATATATATATATATATATATAGATGGGATCATGTGAGAACCACACTCTCCTGTGAGAACTGAGAACCAATTTCAGTCACAGATTTCGTCTATTTGGACGGTCAAGATCAGCTCCAGATTTTAATGAAGCAAGGGCATTTTTATAACTTATGAATTCTATTAATTTTCCATCACGTTCTTCACTCTCATGATCACTTCTTTCTCTCTCCTCGTCTTCTTCTCTCTCTTCCAGCTAGCTCTTCGCCGGCGCCGATCGACACCGCATAAGAAACAAAGCATTCGGATGGGGAGGCGCACATGATGCATCATCATCAACAACAACCAATCCTTCATCAAATTATAGAAATGCTTCACCTTAAACAAAATTCATGATCTATTTTTTTAACACAAAAGATTAACTACAAAAAAGAGGTTTTAAGTTGTTCGCAGAAGCAAGATCAATAACTTTATAATAATGTTCCTCTATTTTCGATTTTTGATTTTATGTTATAGAGTTTGAGTTCTAACTTTTGACGCCTACTTTCTGCATATTTCAATTCACATCTTTATGGTTTTTTCAACTTAAATTTATTTCTATTTTAAATATTTGGCTCAAGTTTTGTAGTTATATGTTACAACACAAACCCTTCCTCAATATGAAAAAAAAAAAAGATTTCTCCCACGCCATAGAATACATACAAAACGATCGATAAATTTTCTTATGCTTATATAATTTTTTTGGGAATAGATATGCTTAATTTGGATATATAGAATAGAAGATGAAGATAGAGTTTTGTTTTCTGGATAAAAAAATTTGAGTATGGGTCTGATAGTTTTACATTTGAGATATCTTGATTCATGTTTCTATAGTTGGTCGTGGAATAGAATATGTTTGAGAATTTTTTTACAATTGTCATGCTAAACAAGGGTCATCATAGTGCTAAAATAAGTCATGACAGTGCTAAAATAGGGAATGACAATGCTAAAACCCTAAATTGATAAATATACACATAAATCACATATACAATGCTAAACTCTAAACTACAATGCTAAAAATGGAAGATCATGAAGCATAAAAAGATGTCGATGATATTATTTCATTGTAATGCTAAACAATTGTCATGCTAAACAAGGGTCATGTTAGTGATAAAATAAGTCATGACAGTGCTAAAATAGAAAATGACAGTGCTAAAACCCTGAAAGAGCCATGCTAAAATAAGTCATGACAATGCTAAAAAAAGCCATGACAGTGCTAAAAAAGTCCATGACAGTGCTAAAATAAGAAATGACAATGCTAAAACTCTAAATTGAAAAATATATATATGTAAATTTTGAGTATTCATATATTGATAATTCAACATGTAACAATGTTTGTTCGTGGTTCTTTTACAATTTTATGCTAATGCTAAAAAAAAGTCATGCTAAAATAAGTCATGACAATAAAAAAGACCGTGATAGTGCTAAAATAGGAAATGACAGTGTTAAAATCCTGAAAGAGTCATTGAATTTACTTTCTATTGTTACGTGTTCGTTTCTTGACATTCCAATGAAAGGCTCTAGGGTTCAGTGGCATGATTATAGGCCTGGTCAGGCTTTGATGTTATGGAAATAATAAGTGGGCTCAATGCAACGAAGAATTAGAAGGTGGGTCTCATTTGCTTGGGTTTTTTTGTTTTGCATGGTTTTTAATTTTTTATATCCACCTTTGTTTGAAGTTTTATCTGGATAGCCACTATAAAGTTGAACGAGAATCAAGAATGTATATATTATGAATGAGAGGAAGTTCTCTGGGTTTCACAGAAATGGGTTCGGTCGTTGGTTTGAACAAGGATTTGAAGAGGATGTTGAGTGAACGTACATGTTGAATTCAAGGAATTACACGTACAGCATCAGAAGGTAAACATTATCCAGTAATTATGCTCTGTACTTGAACAGTTTTGAGAAGCGTCTCATTCATTTGGGAGTACGTCGCAGGATATTATAGATACTTTTCCATTTTCTTTTATTTTATTTCAATCCCTTGTTATATAAATGTAACTGGACAAAGGCTCCTCGTCTACCTTCCTTGAAACTGAAATCTTTTGAGTTTCAATTTCCTCTTTCCTCTTTGAAGTTAAATAGGCTGAAGGATGTCCTCGGGCAAAAACACTTAATGATGCTAGACATGCCAACTTCAAGTGCAAATGTGGAGTTCTCCAACAGAAGATGGTTATTCTGATTGTATATATTATGATGCAGTTAATGATAGTGCTAAAATCCCGAAAAAGTCGTGCTAAAATAAGTCATGACAATGCTAAAAAAAACCATGACAGTGCTAGAATAAGAAATGACAATTCTAAAACCTTAAATTGAAAAATATACACGTAAATTCTGAGTATTCATATATTTTTCGATTTTACCCTTACTAAGATTCAGGGGCAACGAAATTGGACGTTATTACGAGATTGTCACCGCGTTTTTTAAAATCTAGAGCGGATCTAGGCCGTCCAAATATACCGGATCTATGACTCAGATTGGTTCTCGGTTCTCACCTAGGGTGTGGTTCCTTCTGGAACCCAACCTTATATATATATATATTGTTTTTATTTATGATTATTTTATTGAAGTAAGGGCATAATTTTTTATGTATGAACATGACACTTGAAATCTTAGGATCGGCCCTGACCAACAACATAGCTATTTGGAAGATTCTTAACAAGAACAAACATAATACTGAGGTCACAAGTATGAATTCTTGATGGCTAAAAAAAAGTAGGAGTTCTTGAGTATTGAGGGATGACAAAGACTTGTGTTAGACCGTCTAACGGGTCATAAATCATTAGACGGATCTTATAACCCGACCCGGTCCAATCCAATTAATTTTTTATTCGGTGATACTTCACTTCATATCGAACGATACTTCACTTTATAATTGGTGATACATCGCTTAATATCGGGTGACACTTCTTTGTTTTATTTTGCTTCAATAATTCAATGTGATTGTTTTTTTTAGTTTTTATTCATGAACATTTATGAACTTTGTAATAAATAATTCTCGTATATTAAAAATATAAATTTAATATTTAAGTCTTTATTATAGTTTTATTAAATATATAATTAATGTTTAATCTGTTAATTTATACTGCCTCATATCGGGTGACACTTCACTTCATAATTGATGATACCTCGCTTCATATTTGGTGATACCTTGCTTATTATCGGGTGATACTTTTTTTTTGCTTCAATAAATCAATGTGATAATTTTTTTTAGTTTTTATTCATTAACATTTATGAACTTTGTAATAAATAAGTTTCTTATATTAAAAATATAAAATTATTATTTAAATTTTTATTATAGTTTTATTAAATATATAATTAATGTCTAATTCATATCGGGTGATACTTCACTTCATAATTGGTGATACATCGTTTCATCATATCTGGTGATACTTCACTTCATATCGAATGACACTTCACTTTATAATTGGTGATACCTCGCTTAATATCGGATGACACTTCTTTATTTTTTACTTCAATAATTCAATGTGATTGTATTTTTTTTTTATTCATGAACATTTATGAACTTTGTAATAAATAATTCTCATATATTAAAAATATAAATTTAATTAAGTCCTTATTATAGTTTTATTAAATATATAATTAATGTTTAATCTGTTAATTTATACTGCTTCATATCGAGTGATACTTTACTTCATAGTTGGTGATATTTCGCTTCATATTTAGTGATACCTTGCTTATTGTCGGGTGACACATTTATTGGCGGATCGGGTTAGGATCTGTCTAACGGAAGCAACCCGTTAGACCGTCTCACAGGAGATCACCCCTTGAGCGATAAGAATTCTTGAGTAATAGATACCGAGTATGATGAATAACCTCATGCTTATCAACTAAAATTTTCACCTTCGTTGCAAACAAATAAATGTCAAAAAACTCTTTATCATCCTAAATCAACCACTTTCGTAAATCATGCCAGATTTTGGCGTAATTTTAAATGCATCTTTGAATCAAATTAAGTGACTATAAAACAATTAAATATGGATTCTTAATTCGTAAAAAGGAAAATAAAAATTCAAAATCTCATTATCACTACCATCAACAAACCAAGGGGATTAGAAGACGAGAATTTAAAAGAACTACATAAAATCAACCAGTGAGAACTTTTATATCCGCAGATAAATTCAATCCGGAATCTACAAACAAAAATGAAGACATATCTGCTTCAAAATGAGATAACACTAGATTCGATAGAAGCTTCAAATCATGAGAACGAGAGAGCAGATCTCGCTGCGTTGTGGAGAAAGATGGTGGATCGATGGAGGCTCCAAATCACATGAGAAAGGAGCTAGAGAGAGAGAGAGAGTGTGTGTGTGTGTGCAGATCGGCGCTACTTTTCCCTCTTTTTTTTTTTTTTTTCCTTATTTTATATTTTAGTTTGATCCGGATCCGAACTGTTATCCGTCTATCCGTTCATGACCCGTTAGACAATCTTACAAGAGAGTGTTTCTCATTTTTAATTATATCTTGGACTACATATTTATGTGAAGTATGCGACGAAAAATAAGGAAAATTTGAGAAAGATGGAGGAAAGGGGGAAGACCGGAAGAGTTACCGAATTACATTTGTCTTAATTGATATGTCCAACTAAAAAATCATGGAAAATTGTTTGATGACGCAACTTTCAATAAAAATATTAATTGGAGTAAAATGCTAGGGGATGGCTGATATGTTGGAATAGAATCAAGTGGGAATGGAATGAACTTAGTAATGGAATGGTGATGAGAATGGAATGACTATTACCATTCCTTTGGCTGGTATCTCAAGTAATAAGATAGGAATGAAACTTACATTGTTGAATTGTTTATTATAACAATATCTAATTAATAAATAAAATACACGAATTGGCTTATTTAGTTCTAAACATTCAAATTACTCTTCTTTCAAAGATACTATTATATTTTAATAATATATTTTTGAATATTATGTGATTTTTTTTACTTTATTAACATTTGTGAAAAAAATTGAGTATACTTTAAATAAGTATTTCGCTAATGATTAGTGTGTTTTGTATATTTTATGTAATCCTATGATATCATTAGTACTTTTGTGAAATTTTACAAAATTTTATGAATCGTTAATAAATTATTAATGATTTTTTAAGAAAAATTCATAAATTTATTTTTTTAATAAAATATTTTGTAAGAATATGAGATTTCATTTGTCAATACAAAAAACAAAGTATAGTTTTGCAAAATAAAAAATAAAATTTATTTTGATAATCAGGAATACATAATACCATGGGAACGGGGAGTAATGGCTAATCATATGTTCATGGTAATGTGATTCCTTCGGGAATGACCATTACCGATTGAAAAAATCATACCAGCCATAGGAATGAGAATGGACATGGGAATGTGATTCCATTCCCATTCCATTCCATCATACCAACCATACCCTAAGAGTTTGGTTTCATGGTGTACTGTGCAAAAACGTATCTTCGAATATAAAAGTTTAAAAACGAAACATCCTTCACAACAATGTACTTATTAAAATCTAGATGGTTTTCGGGACCTTTAATTAGGGGTTACTGAAGAAGAAAAAAAAGGAAAGAAGATAACCGACCCTCTTAAACAATTAATGTCTCGAGAGAGTTTTGTATGAAATCGTTTTACAAGTCAAAATAAATAAGATGGGTAAAATTCAGATTCAAATATTAATAAAAGGGCAAGTCTCCTGTACATAAGATGTACATCAGACGGTCAACGCGTTGACCGGATCAACGCCCGTTGACCCGATCAATGCTTTGACCAAAAAATCCGTCAAAATTAGTATCATTCATAATACTGAAAAATATCATTTCAAAGGCCCAAAAGTATCATTTGTATCAATAAAAAGTATTGGTTAGAAAAAAAATAATGAAAAAAACTGTTAAGATTAGTATCAATCGAAATACTAAAAAGTATCATTCAAAATTTTAAAAAGTATCAGTTGTATCCATAAAAAGTATCACCCGTTTTCACAATTTTTTTGGTCAACGCTTTGACCGAGTCAACGCGCGTTGACCCAGTCAATGCGTTGACCGTCTGATGTACATCTTATGTACAAGAGTTTTTGCGTTAATAAAATTATAAGTATATCATTAAATATGAGTTTTAATGGGAATTTACATCTTTATTTTTTCAAAAGTTAGCAACTAATAATTAATAGATCATATCATCATTTAAAGAATCTTGTTCGTGTTACTTTTTTTAACAATAATGGTACCATATATTCTCCAAAATAATAATAATAATAATAATAATAATAATAATAATAATAATAATAATAATATTGTCACCATCAAATGACAATACTAACTCAAAAGTCTGTATTTTTCTAAAGTAGATCCACTATGGTTTATTTTATTTTATTATTTATAAAAAAATAGAAGATTGGCACATAATTCAAAGTTGCAAAGATTAGGTCAAAGCATTAGACGGAAATTTGGATCATGACTCATGAGACTTCCATTATCGAACTATTTTAATTTTCAGGTTTCGATTTGGACTTCATTGGATTTGGACGAAAAATCTTATTAACCAATTAACCCTTTAGCTATGAGTTGAGGAATTCCAATTCTGCCCTATTTCACTAAATTTAATGCAGTAGTTTATATGCACAAAATTAATTCTACAATACATTATTTACCTGCATTAAATTTAGTGGGGGTGGGTCCCACGAAATAGCTAGGAGTATCAAATGATTGTGATGAGATAATTATGTTGATCAAATCATTCAAATGGTAAAAATTGAGAAAAATTCACCTTTGGTCTCATAAGACACGCTTTGCTCCCTTTTTTATTCTAATAGTATTGATTTTGACCCCTTTTTAAAAAAAACGTCCACTTTTAGTTCCATAGGTTTAATGATATCAATTTTAGTCCCTTAAATTTTAACATCTGTTAAACCAAATAACGGAGAGTTGTCGCACATGACTCACGTGCACTCTTTTTAGTCAAGATTCTAACCTAATCGAGCCAAAATCCCTAATTTCACATATCACACACATTTTCTGAAGAATTCCCAAATTTACACCCAATTCGAAAACCCTAATATCACAAAATTAACACCAAATTCCCCTCCAAGCGCACCCAGCGCTCCTCCGTCACCCTCATCTCCGCCGCCGGCCGCCTCCTCACCACCGCCATGCTCCACAACGCCTCCAACACCTACTTCGCCTTAATTTACAATTCAACGAACATTTTCGCCGCTCCAGTTTATCCAAAATTCGGAAAATCCTAAGTTGGACTACTCTCGATGAGTTTCATTTTCTGCTTATGATAGCTACGCGATTTAGCTCAATTTTTCAAATTTTCAGATCTTAATTTGTCCTGCAACTTTGCTGTGTGCGTGCGTGTGTGTAAATGATGGTGGATTTGAAGTAGGTTTTAGTAGATTGGTTAAATGGTTGTTCCCATTAATTATATTTTCATTTAATTAGGTAAAAGTTTCAATTATATTGTAGAATTGATTTTGTTGTCAGTGAAGTTTGATGATTTATGGTTGTTAGTCCGACAAAATGAAAAACAAAAAAAAAATAAACAGACAACATAAAAAATGAAAAAAAAAATACCATAGAGGAGAGAGGGACGACAAATTTAGAGTATCTCTCTCATAGGGATGTCAATGGGTAGGATAGGGTAGGGTACGGGTATGCTTTCCCCATACCCTACCGTAATATAAAATGTTCTACTCATACACTACCATAATATAAAATGTTCTACCCATACCTTACTCTATTACTTTATTTTTTTATAGAGGGTAGGATACGAGTTCCCTACGGGTAATCGATTGGATACTCGCGGGTAAAACGGGTTACCCGTTTAAATTTACTTAATAATATATCACACTAAAAAAACCCAAAAAAAATGAAAAAAAATTAATATATGAGTTCTTTTGTCAAAATATAACCAATGCAAATAAATCAAATTCTTGTGATGCCACCATAACAACAAAACTAGAAGATTAATTCTAAAAGTCTCCAGCACACAACTAAAAGAACAAGTCTTTGAAATCTCAATACGAGAACACAACATCCATAAAAAATAGGCACTTTCATAGTTCCATTACTTCGTGAAATGCCTCAAAATAAGGTTGTGACGATATAATCCTACAAATAAAAAGAATCATTAAATATATAATTCATGAAATAATAGTTAATTGGAGAACAAATAAAAAAATTAAATTTATCAAACTATATAATACTTCTTCATCTTCATCACTAGAATACCATTAGCAACTCTAGATGATGGTCCTTCAACTAAATTAAACATAATAATTAGTAAGTAAAATAACTTGCAAATAGAACAAATACAACAAACATAAGTTTAAATAAAAATCAAACCATTTAGTCTTTTCCAAAGCCAATCTTGAAAGCACATCAATGCCTCCAATATTTCCGGAATGAGCCCACTACGGTGTTTGTTCACAAATCTGTCACTAGTGCTAAAGGCTACCTCTGAAGCAACCGTGGAAACAGGAATAGCAAAAATATCTCTTGCAATCAAACGCAATATGGGATGCTTAACCTCTTATGTTTTCCACCAAGTTAATATAACAAAATCTGAATCATTAGGAAATAGTAGCTCTTCTATATACGAATCAAACTCAGACTTCTCTTGAGCAATAGTCGACCTAGATAAATATGCTCAAAGAGATTGAATACCCTCAAAGATATTGTTGGACCCATGCACATTTGAAGCAACACAACTTGAAGACTTGCTTCCACCCTTTGGCTTTGGAAAAGAAGCCTTGTACTTGTTTTCAATCTCCTGCATAATAGTACGCACTTTATCCTTCTCAAATTCAGCTTGATCTTTATAAATTTTATCAAAGTAATAGTCAATGGTTCTAAACTTGAAACTTGGATCTAGAATAAGTGCAACTGAGAAGATAGTGTGGATATCTTCCCAATTTATTTTGAACTTTGAAATCATTTTCGCAGCTATCAACTTTATTGCAACATATTCAGACTCATATCATTCATCTATTTTGAGTCTAATCTCATAAATATACATGAACATCTTATTTGTTCTTGGACATGAAGTAGCAAAAAAATTTAGTCAACACATAAAAAAATTCCAGTCTTTCACAAATTTCACGAGCAAGCCGTGTGTGGACAAGGAACATATGCAAACCTGTCAAATATTAATTAAACAAAAGAAAAACATAAATTACTAGTGATTGAGTAAATAATGAACATAAAATTACCTAAAAGAGAGTGAAATTAAGTAAATACCTCACAATTCTACTCTGTAGTTTCCAACTATTATCGATAAAATGTGCAGTTATTGTCATGTATCCCTTCTTTTGATTACTAGAAGTACACATGTTAGATGTAATTGCAATTCGACTTTTGTAGCTCTCTATTACACTCATTATGTTCTTCTTCTCTTCAGCAAATATTTTCATGATATCTGCACGTAGAGTGTTCCTTGAAATTGGCTTAAAAGGTGGTTGTAGACTACTCAAAAATACCTTAAACCACTTATGTTCAACCATCCGAAGTGGATACTCGTGCATAATGATCATATATGCAAGATTAAGTCTAGCAAGCTTTGGATCAAAATTGTGATTTTGCTATTGCATATTCCCATCCGCTGCCATGTTTGCAACTAACAAAGATTACTTTAAATCCATTATCTTTCTAGCAGGACATCTTATTTAATGCTCAAGTAAGTGTTTGTTCCATTTTTAGAATTCACACTTAGTTTCTTCTTGCAATTTTTGCATTCTGCTTTATCATTAACACCGTCAACTTTAAGCTTCTCAAAAGTATCCCAAACTTTAGATCTTTCATATCTTTCTTTCCTCTTCTTACTAGAACCAGCTGTACTACTCTCATTTTGATTTGGACTATCACTTGATGGTAGAACTTGAACATTATCATCCCCTCCAATGCTTTCATGATGACTAGATTGCTCAGACATAATGTAATTAAGTTCTCGATCTCAAGAGTAGACATCTGCCTGTTTAAAAAAATGATAACAAATCCTTTTAGTTACTGATTTTTAGAGAAAGAAAAAGCAAATTCAAGAACAGAGGGTGCATTATACCTCTGCAATCATGAAATTAGGTTTATAAAGTAATGAATGGAAGACCATTTCATAACTACCACTAATACATTTGCTTTCACGTATTAATATATTACTTAAAAGTAAAAAATTATGAATATCAACATAACAAAATATTTAAACCCAAGTGATGTCAACGAGAGATTCAATGCTACTTATCTGACAGGAATTGAACAACTACAAAAGCAGAGGACAAAAGGTGTGATTCGTGAATGACCATTTCAAGGAAAGATTAAGAGAGTATTTTCAATGTGATATTTCCAGGAGCAAACATTAGGTATTTTCCAGCATCAAGTGTGAATACTATCACTTCATAAATATTGAGGTGCAGATTTACCTTTTATTTCTTCCTTTGGGCAAAACGTCGGAGACTTGTAAAGGAGGAGAACTGGATACATCTACTAAAAGTTGAGAAAATTAATAAAATGATACAGCTGCTAAGAATTGAGAAAATAAATTGATACAACTGCTGAGAGTGAAGATCGAGATAGAGAGAGAAAGAGAGTCGGATGAGCAGCTGCGTAGCGTTAGATACATAATGTTTAGATAATCAACTGATTTTTGTTTCAAACCTAAATGAAAATTATTAAAAATTAAAAGTAAAAAGTTTATATATATATATATATATATATTTAATATGTTAGGATAATCGAATAGGGTAATTGGATAAAACCTTAATCCCATATCCTATCATTACCTTAACAAAATTTAGCGGGTACGGGCAGTACCCTACCCGTTACCCGAATCTATAGGTACTACCCGCCCCTATAATTCATTTACTCACGAGTAATTTTACTATGCGGGTAAAGTTGACATCCCTAGTCTCTCATCTTCCCTGTTTTACCGTCAACTATGCAGTGTCCACTGGAGGCGAAAAAGACAACAAATATGCGTATACTGGAGACGCACTAATGGGAAAGAGAAGATAAGGAGAGGAGACAAAGTCTTTTAAGAAAAATATATTAAAACTACCATTGAAGGGTATTTTGATAAGGATGATTAAAATAAATAGTTTTAAAACTTTCAGCTTAATTTTTTTTTTCTTTTTTTAGGTGGTCACTTTTCCATATTGACACTCATTCTCCTAATAATAATAATTAGACTTGGGTGCTTCCGTTCGATGGTAAGACCCAATCCACACACAAAAAAAAAAAAAAAATGCCCAGACACTCGTCCGAAATGTTTTTTTTTATTATTTTTATTTTTCAATTTTTTTTTTCAATTTTTATTTGTTTTTTATTTTTTTCCAAGAAAAATATAACCTAAAATTAAAATTTTGAACCCTAAAAGAATTAATTTATTTTCAATTTTAGGGAATTGCTTACAAATTGGGAGTTACACACTTCAAGTCACTTAAACTCTCCACCAGCTCCAGATGCCACAACCCAACAACCCAACCCGTCTGGCAGGCGCGTGTGGGCTCATGGCCCACATTCTTGTGCACTTAGATATTACACTTAAGTGTTAATACATTTAAATACACCTCTTAACTAAGTTAAGAAATCAATGTGAGATAATTAAATATGCTTTAAACACATTTTCCGCACACACCATAAATACCCAATCATGTGACCGATTTCAACTATTTATTTCTCACTCACCGAAAATCAAATTTGAGAAAATAAAAATACTACGATTATCTACTACAAACATAGATCAATCGTAAACTATTTAATTCCTCCAAAATTAAATAACCGGGTCACCAAAAATCGGATAAAATGAGTCACGGCTCAATTTATTACATCCAATTTTCCAAAAGTTATAAATCAATCATAATAAAGAGTTGCAAGATTCATGTTAAATTGTTTATAAAAGGGGATTAAGTAATTGGCCAATGAAGAGAACTAGGCCAATCGTGTCTTCTCTTATAACAAATAGAAATGGATGATCAGCGACGAACTCCAATGGCTTCCTCTTCACAGGACGCGAACACGATAGTATTATATCGCTCGCAGAAACAGCCGCAGCTGCACTGCTGCAGTGCCTTTCTCGTTTACCTCGATAAACGACTTGTGGAACATTGCAGAAACTTCCAGAGGATAACAAGAATCCACCATCTCAGTCAGCCCATTCCCCTCGAAAGGAAGCACCAATCCCAGTTCCTTCAGAAGACCAGAGGCCTCGAAATCAAAACCAAACTTAAACTTTGGAACACGAAAATCGTCTAGCACTACCGCATCGTTAGGGAGGTGTCTGTTGATGAATCCAGACTTGGAGAAACTACGCGAATCTTTGCCTTCTTTGTATGGCATTCTCAGCACTTTGAAACCATTAAAACACCTGACGAATTGCGTGTTCGATCTTGCTTTTCATAAAGGGTGCTCGAACTGAACTGCCATTTAGCAGATAAAAATCGCGGTCTTCTGTTAAAGATGCTTTGAATTTTTCGAACCAGGCTCCTTTGAAATAGACTGCATTGCCCAAGACAAGTCTAGAAGTTGGACTAACTGACCCTTGAGGAAGTATTTGTTTGATTCGGCCTTTTGTTTCTTTCTCTACCCACGCGTTCACTTCTTCTGTTACCTCATCAACCTTCGCGATATCATCAACATAACATTAAAAAAGAATCAGCAATCAGAAAATACACTTTGAAAATATAATTTAAATGCTAGATAGCTCAAGAAATTTTCAAAATAAATCCCATCATCATCATATATAATATATACTCCCTTGGTTTCAAAATGTCCGTTGTTTTAGAAGTTTTGTTTTGTGCCAAAATGTTTGTTGTTTTAGATATTTTCACACAATTTCTCCCAATTTTAACCTATCCAAAAGCCTCAAATCAAATTTATGAAGAGAGAAAAGTTTTTTATATAGAAGGGAGGAGTATATTACTACAAAAAAAAAATTGATAATTCTAGAATAAATCATAAAACAACAAATATTTTGAACCATATATATGTAACTCAGTTTTCCATTCAAATTATATTATATACCAATTGAACATGTTATGAAAACAATTGATCTTGATCCTCTGCTGTCGTAGAACCACAGAATCCCCTACGGTGCCCAAAGCGTACCATGTATGCATCAATTCCTTCCCAAATACGTACGAAGTGTTGGCTTTTTTTTTTTCTTCTTTTTGTAATCTAATTACAAAAACCAAACATAAACTAAATGATCTCAATGCACAATGGAAGTCTCTACACATAATATAAACAAGAAACTGACCTTGTTCTGAAAATCAACATGTTTGGAAACAGCTCCGTAGACATTCTGGACTATGCCTTGGTAAGCGGGCTTCAAATTAAGGCTCTCATAAAACCAAAGCCCGTTAACGGTCGACAAAACAGGCCCTCCAACCGGGCTGCCATCGGCGAGCACTCTACTCACAGTCTCCGAAAAGAGGGCATGGAGCTCCTCTAAGGACTTTGACGTAAGAAAACCTAGAATCTGGTCTCGGGTCGGGGCATTCGACCCGGAGGCAATTAAGTCCAATAACACGTGGATTGAAAGGGGCGAGAAGACGAAGTTGGATTGTTCGGCGTGGCCAGAGATGACGTGTCTTACACGCACCCCCACGCGCAATCACTGAAGTATCACTAGGTATAAAGTAAAATATCACTAGGTATAAAGCAAAGTATCACTATGTGTGAAGTATCACTAACTGTGAAATGATGTATCATTAATTATGAAGCGAAGTATCATTAGATATAAATTTGGTGAAATATCATTAACTATTAAGTGAAGTATCATTAGATATATATCTGGTGAGTATCATTACAAGTTCTCTATGTAATATTTTTTTGTTTTTTATTTTCTTGTAGAGATCAAAAGGTGGACTGTTTGTGGCTTGGAACTTTGAGAACATTGTGAAACCAACATTCCTAACCATAGGTACTGAGTGAATTAAATCGCAAATAGAGTGCTTTTGTATTAGGCATACTTATAACTGGGAAATGCTTCTTGGTTTTTACTTATATATTTTGTGGGAAATCTATTAGACCTTTCATATGAAAATAATAAGAACTTATTTTTTAAATGTAGCAGTACTTGTTAATTTAATTTATTTAGTTTTTCAAGTTAATTGTTTAGTATATGTCTAATTTATTAGTTAATTACTAATTTGGACATGTTATTATTTCTTATTTATTATTTTGACAGATGATATTTTATTCCAAAAAAAGAAATTGATGAAGTTCATATACTGTGGGGTGAGTTACATCTATTTATTTATATATTATTTATTGGTTTATATAAAATTTTCAAACTGACATTGATGTAATATCATATTTGATGCTTTTTTTTTTTTTGTATTTAGATGATTTGATGAAGGGTCGAATTTAAAACGAGGCAAGTGAAGAAGCAAAAGGAAGTAGGAAAGAATACTCGAACTTTTTATAGTACTACTTGAACTTTTTAATATATGCAAATGTTGGGTATACTATAGGATATTATTCTTTTAATTTTCACATTCATGTTATTTTGAATAAGTTGCCTAATGTATGAAATACACTGTATATATATTTTGTTGTATGTAAAATTAATTATTGTAAGTTTTAATTATTTATTATTTTGGGAAAATTAGTAAAACAAAAAACCTGCAAAAAACAAATCAAAATTAAATGAAAAGGACAACGGTCATTAATAGCATTGTCTTTAATAAAAGCGACAACGATTCCAATAAGAACCGTTGTCTTCAAATTAAAAGACAACGGATATTGTGGAAAATCGTTGTCTGTATTGCAATAGACAACAATGATTGTTACAGTCGTTGTCTATCTTTAATGGCAACGGTTACAATTTACAACGGTTAACATTACCGTTGTCTATATTCCTATACACAACGGGTTTTGGTCGTTGTCTATTAGGGTCTGCTAATAGACAACACCTCTATTAACAACGCCTTGATTTTAAAGAGACCCGTTGTCTCTTGTCGTTTTTCTTGTAGTGTGTCTGTGAAGTATCATTAATTCGGAAGTGGGGTATAATATGATATTATTGATGATTAAACATTAATTATCAAATCGAGAATAGATAAATGTCATTAATTATGAATGAAGTATCATTAACTCAAGTATCATTATTTATAGGGTGAAGTATCATTAATTCACATGTGAGTATCATTATTTATGAGGTGAAGTATCATCACCTATGGAATTGAGTCTCATTACTATGGAAAAAAGTATCATTAATTACAAAAGAAAGTATCACTAATTAGAAAGAAAAGTGTCAGTTTAAAACATAATCTCAAATTGAGAATCGGGTCTATGAATACAATAAAAACTCATTCTTGAGTAAAAACAATTATTTCATTATCATAGAAAAAAATATTATTGATTAGAAAATAAAGTATCACTAATTATAAAAGTGAGTAACACTAATTACAAATAAAAGTATCACTATAAATCTTCAACACGGTCTCGATCTTGTGCTGTTGCATGTACCTTTGCACGCAATTCAAATCTCCAATTTCAGATCCAAAAAAAAATCAAAATTAGATTCGTTATTGCTGTCGCAATGCATACAAACAAATCAATAATAATTCGTCGAAACACCGAAAATAAATCCATAAAAATGCAACGAAGCTGACTTCTTCGCCCTCTCCGCAATCCCTAAGAACTCATGCGTCTGATCCCTAATCGAAGCATTGCTCTTCATCGATATTTTTTCCGGTCAAATTGTCAATAACTCAATAACATAAATGTTTTAACAAATTAACCTCCAAACCAAAAATTAGAGATCGGGAAACATGAATTTGGGAAATTTTAGCCTGAAATTAGTGAAAATAAATGAAATTTGTGAAACCCTAGATCTGCGAGAAGATGGTAAAATTCAATGGAGAGTAAGAGTATGAAAATAAAACTGAAAATTATTTGTTTCTGTGTGTGCGTCTGATTGTATATATCTGCTTAATTGTAGATTGCAAGCAGGTACCTTAGCGAGATTGACGTACAAGAAGAGCAGCTTTTTGGTGTTGGAGATCTGGATTCAATTCTTCTTCTGCTAAATATGTCTGCTCCATCGAGAAAGAGAAAAGAAGAGCGGCTTTTTGGTGTTGGAGGATTCGATTCTTCTTCTGCTAAATTTGTCTGCTCCATCGAGAAAGAGAAGCGGCGCTGCACAGAGGGGGAGAGAAAGAGAAGAGAAGCGGCGCTGCACGAGGGAGAGAGAAAGAGAAGCACCTCTATTTTTACCTTTTTTTTCTTTATTGTTTTATATTTAAATTTCATCCGAGTCGGGTAGAGATCCGTCGAGAAACCCGTTAGACGGTATCACACAAGTGTGCCCAAAAAAAAAAATCTTTAATTGAAGAGCAAATTTGATACTCAACAATCTTTAATAAAAAAAGCATTCAACTACAGATATATGAAAAATCAAAAACATTGAATAATCTTTAATAAATGAGGAAAATTTAGCTATGCACATTAATATAGATAATCATGTGTATAGTTAGGGAGAGAAATAAGGCAATCAAAATAAATTTTGATATGACAATTTCTATTATTATGGGATTAAGATCTATTATTAAGGAATTGATATTGTCAAATACTTAATTATCTCATATCTATTAAAAAGAACGTTACTGCTCGTTTGACCAAATCATATATATATTATGCATGCGTAGGAGACGTTTGTTTGATCCAATTAGTCTAATATAATTGCACTATTATGCACTCTTAATTTCTGGAGGTTTTGGCCAAAAAGTAATTTTTATTGGATTTATAGATGATAATCAAACCGTAATTTGTTGCAATTATAAATTTAGAAAAATAATTCTAATCTTGTTGGCAAACACTTGCATGTATCATGATGCAAATAACACTATATGAGACGGGTCAGTCAAACCCGCTTTTGACCCAGTCAACGCGGGTCAACCCGCTTTGACTGGGTCAACCCATAAAAAAAAACTGTCCAAATTAAGTGAGTACCAACCTTCCTATTAAAAAGTATCACAAAACATTCGAAAAGTATCATCTGTATCATTAAAAAGTAAGGGGTCTGCTAGTTATTTTATATAAGTTTATTTAGTTCAAATTCTGATTTTTTTTTTCAATTTTTATATTGTATGTGTTGAGATTAATCTAAAACAATCATCATTCCAAGAATTTGCAAAGGAAAGCAAAACACGAGTTCGGTAAAATAAAAAGTACCATGTGGTATGCAGAAAAGTATCAAGTGCGATAAAGAAATGTATTAACCTGAGATTAATACTATCATCATTCCAACTACAATAAAAAGTACCATGTGCCACGTGGCACGCCCGCGTGAGGCCACGTGGCCGCCTGAAATAGGCGGAAATTACCCCTGTTGCACGCAAGTCCACGGCAAACACTTGCATGCATCATGATGCAAATAACACTATATGAGACGAGTCAGTCAAACCCGCTTTTGACCCAGTCAACGCGGGTCAACCCGCGCTTTGACCCGGTCAACGCAGGTCAACCCGCTTTGACTGGGTCAACCCATAAAAAAAACTGTCCAAATTAAGTGAGTACCAACCTTCCTATTAAAAAGTATCACAAAACATTCGAAAAGTACCATCTGTATCATTAAAAAGTAAGGGGTCTGCTAGTTATTTTATATAAGTTTATTTAGTTCAAATTCTGTTTTTTTTTTCAGTTTTTATATTGTATGTGTTGAGATTAATCTAAAACAATCATCATTCCAAGAATTTGCAAAGGAAAGCAAAACACGAGTTCGGTAAAATAAAAAGTACCATGTGGTAAGCAGAAAAGTATCAAGTACGATAAAGAAAGGTATCAACCTGAGATTAATACTATCATTATTCCAACTATAATAAAAAGTACCATGTGCTACGTGGCACGCCCGCGTGGGGCCACGTGGCCACCTGAAATAGGCGGAAATAACCGCTGTTGCACGCAAGTCCACCTCGTTGATACATCAGTGCCACATCAAATGTTCAAATTCAACAATCTCTTTAAACATATCTCCACGATCATAAACCCAAAATATAATTTTATATTGGGTCCCACAACTACACATCATTCAATACATATAAATTATAATACATTTATTTATTTATACTATGTAATTATATATTTAATTTAATTTAATTTTTTATATAATAAATAATTCATAAAAAAATAATAAAATATACAATAAAATCATAAATGCATTACAATAATGATAATAATAATAATAATAGAAAAAAAACATAAAAAAAAATATTAATCGTGATCGAAGTTATATGGGCCTGAATGAAGGTTGCCAGTTACATGTGAATATATTTCAGATTTGGTTTCAATGCATATTACAATGTTTCATGGGCATAATGGAATATATTCCTTCAGAAATATATATTGTCATTAGTTTAGACAATATTTCATTGTCATTGTAATAAATGTTATATTATCAATACATAAACACTAATTATCTTTATAGAATGTTTTAAGTCATGCTAAAATAACTGAATGACACCGCTAAAACTAATTAATTAACAATGCTAACATAGCTAATATTACATAATGCTATTGTTAGTATATATGGCGATGCTAATGTTAATGTTAGCATTCTCAATGATAACTTAGCTTATGACAATGCTAACACTAGCAGTAGCATTAATATTCATTTATGCTACCATCACATGATTGTTATATATAATAAATATAAAAACATGACATTGTTATATGCAAAAACTTGCAAAATCAGTGGCAAAAAACCAACAAATAGAGATAAAATAAAAGATACATATAGCAATTCCATGCTAAATATTACAAACGTTATAAATGCTAACAAAACTTGACTTTTGAGTTAATTAATATCTCCCACTCAAGTTAATGATCTACAAAAGTCTCCACAACTCTCTTTGTTCATGTATATCTATAAACTCATGTAAAAGAGATCTACCTCATATGGAATTTCAACAAGGACTTGCGAAACCTGAATCACTGGTGTTTCCTTTCGTTCAAACCGCCAATAATATAAAACATCAACTGAATGTCACTTCTAACCAATTAATTAACAATGATAACATAGTTGTTTAGGCTAATAGTTCATACTTTCCTATAAATTTACTACATAAAATATTTTTGTTTTACCATGCTAATATAACTAGATGATACTACTAACATATCAATTAACAATTAATGCTAAAATCACATAACTGCCCTCTACATGCATGTGCATCTACTTTTTGAAAAAAATAATAATAACACTCTTGTATAAACCATATTAAAAAATACAATGACACTACTAATATATTAATTAATGATGCTAACATTGTTGTTTATGCTAATGGTTCATACTTTTCTATAAATTTACAGTATAAAACATTTTTACCATGCTAACATAACCAGATGATATTGCTAACTTATAAATTAACTGTGCTAACGTCATGATAAAGCCGTGACTAGCAATGAAGAACCAAAGCCGGAGCTGCAGTTGAAGGGTCCAGTTACAAGACTACGAGCTAAACAATTACAAAGCTATTTCCAAGCCTATGTACGTAAGAAGCTCGAAGAAAAAGTTGTCCAAGGCAGCCTGATGTTGGTCACATTGCTAACATTTGAAGATGATGTTCAAGACATGAAGAACAATACATGAAGAGAAGATCAAGTGCACGTGTGCTTGTGCATGGCTGTTCGAGAGAGAGTCGACGTGCATGAAGAAAATCGGTCCTTAGTTATTTAATTAAGGATTGATTTTATTTGCAATATAGCATTAAATTATACTATAATATTTATTTAATTTAGATCAGATTTTTATTTATTTTATTAGTCAATTTTCAGTCCTTATCTAGATAGGTTGACTAGAATTTTAAATAAGGTAATTTCCTACCTTAAATATAATTCTAGTTTAGGTAGTTTTCCTAGTCCAATTTTATTTATTTTTAGCCTATAGTTTTTGGCCCTTTATACTATAAATAAGGGATCATTGTGACACTTTTACTTTAGACATTATTTGATATTAAAGCTTTGTGCAGTTCAATTGTGTCTCACCCAAATTTGGTTCGAACAATACTCTTAGAAGGTTAGCATCTTTTAAGTTTTATTTCAAGGGCTTCGTTCTAGTTCACATCGAGGGACTAGAGTGGACTCGCTATTGAAGAGTAGCTTGGAGGTACGAGTTTCGTAATACATTGAGATTACGGAATTTGTATCGATTGCGATTCACAACAACTATCATCATCCACGACATCATCAACGTCTACCATCAGTCATGGTTCATCCGTATCATTGATTCATCACCAAAATCATTCGTGTCCAAGTTCGAGACCCTTCCAACCGTTCCTAGCCATACTTGCTTATCTCATCGTGTTCTACACTTATACCGTAAGTCAATTTGTTACTCTATCATACCCTATCTTCTCCAGTCATTCTTCACCCATATCACACGTCCATATCACCCTAAACAACATCCCTAAACCCATCGTTCCATACAGCCTTCATTGGTTTGGATTTGTGTTTAATTTGTGTGGCATAGTCGATATAGCTTAGTTAGGTCTAGTTCTACACTTATAGAGTTTTTGTGTCTTTAGTGTTATTTCCATATCTTTGATATTTATTTGTGTCTAGATAGAACCCTTACAAGTCTGTCGTGCGTTCAATCTTGGTTATCCGCAAACCAAGCGTGTTGTGTCCTACACCGGGTCACATCACGTCACATAATTGCTTTCTACATGCATATTCATCTACTTTAAAAAGGCAATAACATTCCATTATAAATCATGTTAAATAATACAATGACAATGTTAATATATCAATTAACGATTCTAACAATTGTTTATGCTAATGGTTAGTGGTAAATCGTTGAGTTTCTTACAAATAGAAAATGTTTATAGCTTATTCACACCAACACATAGAAGTAAAAAATAAGAGAAGACTTCTTAGGGAGATAATTTTATACCCAACAAAGAAATAGACATCGTCAATCAATGTAAGTTGATGATAATTTTTTTCTTATGTATCAGCTTGCACAAATAAATATATTGAGTTATTCCAGAACAGTAGTTAACATCATTTAGAAAATAACTTCAAACGAGTGTCGATTGTTGTAATTTTCCTTTCCATTCCAATATTCATTGTCGTAGTCGTTGTTGGAATTCCTCATGTGGTGGCAGTGGGACGGGCAGTGACAGAGAGAGATTTCATTTTTTCCTTATCATTCAAATATTCATTATCATAGTCATTGTTAGATTTCATCATGTGGTAGTGGTGGTCATGAAAGAGGTGGTGGTGGAGGTGGAGGAGAAAGAGACAGAGATCATCAAACTGATGAGGAGAGAAATAAAGAAGAGAATGAGAACAAGCCCTGATAATTTAATTAGAAATATGAAATTAACATATAACCCCACATCCATAAAAAATTGACCACATGCTAAAAAAATGCCATCAAAATATGAAGTAATCTAAGCCACCTAATCAATTAACTGTATAGTTGAGGTTGGTTCCTTGTTCTCACACCAGAATATGATTATCAATTGGTCAATTTCCTATATATATATATATATATATATATATATAAAGGATGGTTAAAATGAAAATGCTTCCCCATGTAGAACTTAGAAACCATTAATAACCACCCATCTTATTAATATGGATGGCCAATATTGACTTATAGAACTAGGGATATAATACCATGTTAGTGCGAGATTTTAGCACCAAGTGTTTTGATTGTCATTATCCTTATGGAAAATCAATTACACAAAGGTTTTGGTTTTTCAAATGTTGAGAAACAACATGTTCTGGACATGAACATTCTGCTGCTAATCTGATTGAAGATCAAGATCAAGAATGTACTGATCACATGTTACGAACATGATCATGTACATCGTTTGTCCAGAAGCTTTCATTGAGACATGCATTATTGAAATGAAGGAAATAAATATTACTTATTGAAGATAGATGTCATAGAATAAAAGTTGACTTATTCAGATAGATGATTTGAAGATTCAAGAAGGCGAGTTCTATTCATGGAAGAACTCTAACTAGAGTGGTCCATAAGGAAAGTTTCCTTATTGGAATTTGAGTCATGTTAGGACACTTTGATTATCTTGTTTAGGTTATACTTGTTATTATAAATAGCTTGGGAATCGAACTAGTTAGTGTGTGAATGCCGAAGTACTGATTAGATATTTAAAAGTTTTCAAGTGTTTGAAGCTATAACATACGACATTGTTAGACTAGAGTTGATCTTTTGCTCATTGTGTTTCTAGTATGTGTTTGTAATTATTTCATTTACTTTTAAAGGAGTTTTGGGAGATATTTCCTGTGGGAACTAGCGGGAGTATAGGGTATAAGGGGAGCTTATATTTTAATCTAGAGAAAGAGGTTGTATATGGTAGAAAATGGGATGAATGACGGGAGGTCATCGTGTAATAGCCTGAGTAATCATACAACTAAGCAGTGGATTGTTTATCACGGACTTGTTGAAGTCCCCTTGACGTAGATCAGTTGATCGAATAAGGTAATCATTTCTTGTGTTATTTATTGCTTTCATTTTCATTAACTATTTGTGCATGTTACAGACAATGTTCATGAACATGATAATGGACATGATGAAAACAATGATCTCCGCACAATTAAGTTATGTAATTTCATAGCAAAAAATTGTTCTCTTAAAATTAATTGTGAGCCAATAGGGGTACAATAGTACAATCATAGATATGGAAAATTTTCCATTATGGATAGTTTCACACACAATATTCAAAGCTTACTGATAACCACTTCTCTGCAAAAAAAAAATAAAAAATACATATGATTTCCTAGATTAATGTAATAGCAAATATATTTGTCAATCTTAGGGCCTATAAATCAAAGAATACTCACAATTAGAGAATACCAACATTTACTTGAGATTATCTACTGTGAAGAGAAGATCGAGAGATGGTATTAGCAAAGAAATCTTCCACAAGGCTCATTGGTACTTTAATGATGTATATTATGAAGTTTATATACTTGTTTGTTGTGTATTCTTGTTTAATATTTGTTCTTTTTGGGTTGAATGCGCGAATTCTTCTTGTATTTTTATGGGTTTGCTTACTAAATAATATGATTTCATAAGATCTAGTGTCATGATGAATCTACTAAAAACTAAAGATTACTGATTTTTTTAGTGAAATGAAGATCTTTAGATTTTTTAAAAATATTTTTGAGTGTTTATGATGTTCATATTTTAATATTAGCAGTCGGTTAGGTTGATGTGAGCTAATATTTTGGGTTTTTATAGCAACTTATTTCTTCTTATCATCTATATTTGTTCACATATTTTATATTAAATTTTTATGAAGATTGCAACATGCTAACTTTCCCAAAAATAATGCTAATGTGTTTATGCAGTGGAGTGTTTTAACGCTTAATTTGAAAAAATAAACCATGACCAATTGCTAATATGGTTATGAAGTTTAGTTTTTTTATGTCAGATAATTAATGTTAGCCTATTTTATTTTGAATCTGCATGTGGTATTATTATATCGTATGTAATTTATATTGGAGAAATATATAGTGTATTTGGTAGCATATTCGGATGTACATTTTAGCATGAAATAATCATCTGTACGTGTTCACGAATTATTTATAAAGATTGTAGTATGTTAATTTTCAGAAATATTTTTTGCTAATATGTTTATGTTGTGGAGTGTAATAATGCGTTGTTTAATAAAATAAACCATAAACCAATTGCGCTAATATGTTCATAAAGTTTGGTTTTTTTTATAACAGACAAGCCTACTTTGGTTTGGATCATTAATCTATATGATAGTCATTGGAGTAATTTCTAGTATATTTGGTAGCATAGTAAGATGTATATGTTAGCATGAAATAAATTTTGCGAACACCATTTATGATATCATATTACACTGTATATGTTAGCAAATAATATTATGGATTTGAGCAATTATTTTATTACGTATTGGCATATGGGAAACAAAAGGTTAAGGATAACAAGAAGAGGTAAGAAAGGAACCCCATAAGTGATTCAGACATCAATTTTGTCACACGTGAAATTAGCTCTAAAAGGCTAAATGATGGGATTGCATTTGAACCCCTTTTAAGTTTAGAACATGGCAATTTACAAACAATAGCTCAACCTGCATTGCAACATTCAGCACAACTGTCAGCTGTGTATTTTACACAATTTTTGGATATGAATTGATGATGTTTATTGCATGAAGTTATGTATTTTATATAGATTTTATGCTTATATTGTTATCATTTAGAGTTTTTGATGCGTGTTTGCTAGTTTTGCAGTAATAGTTGTGATTTCATTGCATATTTGAAGCAAAATAGTTAAATACGAACAAGAGGAGTTGAAGAGGTATTTAATTAAGCTCTTGGGCTTAATTAAATATTGAAATAAAGACAAATGGATTGGATTAAATGATCAAAAACCGAAGAAATCTGAAGCCCAGTATGAAAAATGCTTGGATCGATCCGACCCAACCTCACCTGGGTCAACCCTGTGCAAAATCAAGCCTCTTGGTCGACCCAGCCAACTCGATCGACCGTGTATGTGGGTCCGCGGGAAAGTGATTTTTATCTCCAATTCAGGATTTTAAACCTAGATATAAAAGCTCTCATTTTGATACACGAGAAGGGACGCTCCATATTACATTTTTACACTTAGAATACACCAAGAGAGAAGGGAGAAGATAGAGGATTGTCGTCTACTTAAGGGGAGTTGATGAGTTTGCTAGAGATAGAGTGCTACTGTAGAGGAGACGAGACTACTGGATTATTCCATATTTTTTGGTTTTTTTATCAATTCTGTGATGAACACTTCTAGTTGTGATTGTTTGTTTACTTATGTCTAGCTAATTTGATAGCTGGGTTTTAGGGATTGGAGATTATGGATTTTATAATATGATTTAATTGCTTTTCTTCTTGCTATCTCTCAGGGTTTGATTTTTACGTGTTTATTTATATCTTGTGTGGATGTTTGATCTCCATTTATGCATGCTAGTCATTAATTTGAAGCAATAACCAGAGAAAAATTAGTGATGGAAAGATAGAAATCAGATTATGTGTACTTGGAAAAACCGACCAAGTGAACAAGTATCACATATGGTTGAATAGATCATTGTGTGCTAGATTGGGAGTGATGACATGTGTGAAGAACCGACCGCAGTGAAGTGCATACTCATTGTATATACCTTTAAAAAAGACTGATAATAAACTAGTGATCCCCCACCATTGATAGATTAAAGACATAAGTCGGGTTGTTAAAATTAATGAATATTATTAATTGATATAATAATTCAATTTCCCTAAAGCCTAGGTTTTGTTTATCTGTTAAGTCCGGTATTTTATCCCTTGCATTTATTTTATATGTTGGTCTCGGATGAGCCAGTATCAGTTTAGGAGGTGTGAATAAACCGATTCAAAAACTTTGAACTAAAATACAGAATATAATTAAGGCCCGTTGACTCGCTTTAAACTTATCGGTGCACTAGTCAGTTTGTCGATTTTCAGTTTGACTTAATGAGTGCAGTTTGTGTGAATCTTTGTGTACAGTTTCAAGGATATGCAAGTTAAGAAAAATAGTATAGCACACAATCAATTTATAGAGATTCAAAGTCTCAAACTTCTATGTCATCTCTTCCTTCCGCAGAAATGACAAATCCACTATATAATTTGAGTTAACTTTACAAATTACTCAATGAATTGAAAACTTGCTGAACTTGGTAACAGTGAGTTACTTTACAAAGTTACCTCAGCGGGATCGAAGGCTCACACTTGCAGTCTGTTATGATCTCCATCGTAATTCTTAGCTTTCTTTGTTTTCCCTTCCCAATATTGTAATAGCTAGGATAAACTGTATTTAAATCTTTATCTGATTGAAAGGACTGGAAGTTTAAGTAAGGAAATGGGGGAAGTTGATCAGAAGAAATAGAGAAGGGATAAGAGATAAGAAGGAGGAGGCTAGGATAATACTTTTCTCATATATCATAAAGTAGCAATTTCAGCTATTTAAAGCTAGGGTTACAATTAAATGGGGGACCACTTAGGGAAATGAAATACATAAGTGATAAAATAAAAGTGATGTAGCCCACTAACATGCCCAATTAATTATAACCCAAAACCCGTCCAATCAATTAACTTGACCCGGATCCGGATCCCTTCAATACCCGCATCGGCTGCCTTTGAATTAATCGACCCGTCTTTCCCATTTCAGATTCCAAATCAGAAAACCCTAAAGATTGAACCTTGACGCCCATCTCTTTCTCCGCCGATTTGCTCCCAGTTTCTCTCTTTTCCTTACTGACTTCTTCTCCGATTTCCATTCCCATAACATTACCTCCCCCATTTTGCAATCCTTGACCGTAAGGATCGAAATTTGGGAATTTTTTCTTCAGAAAGTTCAGATCTTCCCAAGAGGTGAGGCCCGAACTCCCTTTTTCCCACTGCACAAGAACTTGACGAACCTCGCTTCCTCCTCTGGTTATAGTTCGGCTGGCCAGAGTGCTTACCGGAGAGACATTGAAGATCCCATCAGCAGAGAAGGTAGGTAATTAGGGTAAGGGAGCTGCATCTGTACTGATTTTTTGCTTCAATAGTGAAACATGAAACACAAGGTGGATCCTAGAGCCTTCTGGGAGCTCTAACCTGTAAGCTACTTAACCTATTTTCTCCAACACCTTATAGGGGCCATAGAAACGTGAGGAGAGCTTCAGATGCTTCTGAAGGGCGACAGAGTTCTGCTTGTATGGCTGAAGCTTCAGGTAAACTAAATCACCCACCTCAAAGCTTTTCTCAACCCTTTTCTTGTCTGCATTATGTTTCATGCGGCTCTGTGCTTGCTGCAAGTTCTGTTTTAGTTGCTGCATCATAATTTTCCTGTCTTTGACTTCATCTTTAACTTTACTTACATTAGAATCCAGATAGGAGCCCAAAGTTAGGTAGGAAGGGGGGTAGCTGTATAAAGCCTGGAAAGGTGTGAGCTTTAGAGCTGTGTGGAAGTTAGTATTATACCAATGTTCAGCTAGGGGAAGCCATTGGAGCCATTGCTTTGGGTTGCTAGAGGTCATGCACCTCAAGTAATTCTCAAGGCATTGGTTCAACCTCTCAGTTTGTCCATCTGTTTGGGGGTGGTAGGCTGAAGAGAGGTTTAGGGTGACCCCCAAGGCCTTGAACAGGTCCTTCCAAAAATGGCTGGTGAAAACCTTGTCTCTGTCAGTAATGACATTGACTGGGAGGCCATGAAGCTTATAAATATTATCCAGAAATAACTTAGCTACTCCCTGTGAGTTGAAAGGGTGTGCTAGAGGTAGAAAGTGCCCAAATTTGGTTAATCTATCTACCACAACCAAAATCACATCTTTACCCCCTGATTTAGGTAGGCCTTCCACAAACTCCATGGTGATGTGGCTCCAAGGCTGATCCGGGATGGGTAGTGGCTACAGTAGACCTTGGTAAGCTCCATGAGTTGGTTTGTTAAGCTTGCATGTATCACAAGCTTTAACAAAGGCCTCTACTTCCTGCTTCATGCCATGCCAATAGAAGGTGCCCTTCAGCCTCATATAGGTACCATTAGTCCCGGAGTGTCCCCCATATGGGGAGTTATGCATTGCGGTTAATACCTTGCTCCTCATATTGTGTCTAGGGCTGCTAATACGGATTCCGGGTATACGGGTAACCCGATCCCGACCCGGAACCCGGCGGGTAATCGGGTACCCAATACCCGAAATTAATGGGGTTGGTACAGGTGATGGATTTTTTTTAAGCTATCCGGGTACCGGGTATATCCGTACCGTCCCGATTTATCCATCGAACTACCCGATTTTTAAAATTTTAAATTATATATATATAATATTATATTTTAATAGTTAAATATTAAAGAAAATAATCTCTCTTTGTCACACTCACGCAAGCAACTTAAATCCTTAAACCCTAAACTCTTGTGTATATTGGTTGAAATCTCATCTTATTGAGAAGAAAGATGAAGTAGTGGCAGAAGAAGAACTTGAAAGAGAATTTTCTAGAGGTTCGTAAAATTTTATAGTTTGTTACATTTATTACATTTATACTATGTTGATTTCTTTATTCATTTTTCTTAAATTCTTAATTTATTTCTTTTTATGTCAACAGTGTTAAGCAAAGTGATGGCAACGGGTACTGAAAATTCTTAGAGACAAATTGGAACTAGTGGTGGCCTTTATTTTTTTTAAAGCGGATTATACGGGTACCCATTTTCCCGACCCATATACCCAACGCGGGTATTTGGATACCCGGTTAGCTTGGGTGGGACGGGGTTGGGTATCATTTTAGGCAGATTTCCGGGGCTGGGTACCCGGTAAAACCGGGTAGGGTACCCGAACCCGTCCGTATTAGCAGCCCTAATTGTGTCCTTGGCCCACAACCAGTTATGCATTACGGTTAATACCTTGCTCCTCATATTGTGTCCTTGGCCCACAACCACCCTTCCTTTGTATCTTAGCAGCCCTCCAGTCAGTGTAAACTTAGGGTAGATATTTGGATCCTGAGACTTTTGAGTAACCAGTTCCTTGAGATGAGTGTCATCTGCATAGCTGGTTAATATGTCTTGCACCCAAAGGGGTACAATAGTGCTCATAGCATAGCAGTCTGCATGTTGGTCCTGAACCCTGGAGAGGGAGTCAGCAGCTCTGTTTTCTGTTCCCCTTTTGAATTGTATCTCATAGTCTAGACCAAGAAGCTTTGTTATCCACTTCTGTTGCAAGGGACTCACCACCCTCTGATCCAATAGGTGCTTCAGAGCCTGCTGGTCAGTCCTCACTATAAATTTATGTCCCCACAGATAGTGTTTCCATCTTTGGATTGCCATGAGGATGGCCAGAAATTCCTTCTCATATGTTGATAGGGCTTGGTTCTTTGGGCAAAGAACTTTACTCATATAGGCTAGGGGTCTGCCTTGCTGCATCAAGACTGCCCCAATCCCATATCCACTGGCATCTACCTCTAACACAAAAGGTTTAGTGAAGTCAGGTAAAACCAAAACTGGAGCCTTAGTCATAGCCTCCTTCAGAGTGTTGAATGCTTCTGTGGCATCATCCCCCAACTTGAACCCATTCTTCTTAAGTAGGACAGTGAGTGGCCTGCTAATAATGCCATAGTTCTTGATAAACTTCCTGTAGTAACCAGTCAGCCCCAGAAATCCTCTAAGCTGTTTTACATTTAGGGGTATGGGCCACTTCACCATGCACTCACTTTTTAGGGGATCTGTGGACACCCCATCTTGGGAGATAATATGCCTCAAATACTCAATCTGTGTCTGCCCAAACTGGCACTTGGACCTCTTAGCATAGAGGGAGTTATCTCTAAGTATAGAGAAAACCTTTGCCAAGTGCTGCTTATGCTCTTCCCATGTAGTACTATAGATTAAGATGTCATCAAAGAAAACCAGAGTGAATTTCCTCAAACATTCCTTAAAAACTTGGTTCATCAATGATTGAAATGTAGCTAGGGCATTGCAAAGCCCAAATGGCATAACCAGGAACTCATAATGGCCATGATGAGTTCTAAAAGCTGTTAGGTGTTTATGCTCTGGCTGCATTAAGATCTGGAAGTATCCAGACCTGAGATCTATCTTTGAAAAGTACCTGGATCCTTTCAGCTCATCCAATAGTTCATCAATTACCGGGATTGGGTAATCATGCTTGATTGTAAGATTATTGAGATATCTGTAGTCCACACATAGCCTCCAAGACCCATCTTTTTTCTTAACCAATAACGCTGGGGATGAAAATGGACTTTTGTTGTGTTGGATTACCCCAGAATTGAGCAGCTCCTGAACAATCTTCTCAATGGCATCTTTATGTTGGTGAGAGGATCTGTAAGGATACTGCTGCTTAGGCTGACTACCAGGCTTGAGTAGGATTTGGTATTCTACTCCTCTAGCTGGGGGTAAGCCTGTTGGCTCACTAAAAATATCCTCAAACTTAGTGAGCAGATATTCCATCTCCTCATTCATCTTCTCAGTGGGATGGTGTGAGGGTAGAAGTTCCTTCACTGAAACCATGTATACCTCCTCTATCTCCTTTCTAGACTTAGTGTGCAACATTTTGTATAAGGTGTGACATGAGATGAATTGGCATTCAGCTTCAGATTTATTAGCCCTCAGTTTCAACTTCTTACCCAACTAGTTGATAGTCACCAGCATATTCTCATAGTCCAACTTAATGGGTGTGCAAGACCTTAACCAGTCACCTCCTAGAATTATGTCACACCCCTCATGTTGTAGTAAACGTAAGGAGTGTTTGAGATCATGCCCTTGTATCTTCCACCCGAATTCCCCACCCTGAAAAGAGCTGATTAACCTCTGTCCATTGGCCACCTTAATGAGGAGAGGTGAAACAGCCTCTACCTTGCATCCCAGCCGGTAGGCCGTTGACTCCTTTATAAAACTCAGTGTGCTACCAGTGTCAATTAGCACCTGTAAATGATAATCCCCACAGGTACCATTGAACCTGAGAGTGATTATGCTCTCATTTCCCTTGAGGCCATGAAGGAAAACTTGTGTCTCTTCCAAATCTTGGTCCAGGGAGGGGGATTCTTGCCCTGGAACCAGGGATTGCAGATACTCCACCTCATCTTCATCAGTCATAACCATATAAGTTATCCTTTGTTTACATCTATGCCCAGGAGAGTACCTTTCCTCACAGTTATAACATAATCCTTGTGCCCTTCTTTCTGCCATCTGGGCTGATATAAGCATTCTGGTAGTGCTTTAAGGGGGTTGGTTCTCTCTGACTGGGGTAGGAGAGGGTAGCTGGAAGGAGGGTGTTGCCTGTTTGGGAAATATACTCCTCCCAGACTGAGTATATTGAGCCCTGCTACTACCCTTAATTCTTTTGGTAATTACTTCAATAGTGATAAGTTGGTTCCTGCCCAGCTCAATGGCCTGCTCTAAGGTAGTGGGATTAAACATTGAGACAGCTGCCCTAAGCTCCTCACTTAAACCACTTAAGAAACTAGCCAAGAAATAATTCTCACTGTAGGAGTTGTTATCAAACAGCAACATACAATTTTTTAACTCCTCAAACTTATCTACATATTCCATGTAATCCCCTGTATGCTTCAGTTTATTAAACTCTCCAACTACCTTTCTTCTTTCAGGTCCTCAAACATTGGAAAAATCACCTCTACAAATTGCTTCCAGGTAACATCTTCATACTTAGAACAAAAAGTCTGGTACCATTAACTAGCCCTTCCCTCAAAATTCATGGTGGCCATGATTATCTTTTGCTCATCAGGGATGTTGGGTATCATTTTAAAGTAACCCTCACACTTCAGAATCCATACCCTTGGCTGAGAGCCATCAAACTTAGGAAACTCTATCTTAGGCAGAGGTGTGAAAAATTTTTCCCCACCCCCCCTTTCTATCAACATTTTGCCCCTGTCATAGTTAGGAAATCTGGGCCTGGAGCTTTCAGATCTAATAAATGGTGGTGGGTCTCCCAGTATGGATTTCTCTTCTACAATAGTTTTACCCTTATCTTCATTTAAAAGTTGCAGTGACATTTTAGCAATAAGGCCTGAAAGGTGTTCGAATTTACTGTTGATATCCTTGTGAATACCTGATATTTTCTCTTGAATTTTGAGCTCTGCTGCATCACGTTTTATAGTTTCTGTCTGCCACATCTCATCCATTTTCCTTTGATTCTCCTGCAGTTCTTTCAGGCGGGTCCCTTCAGCCATCTCCGAGGAAGGCTGGTTCTGGATACCAATTGTTATGATCTCCCTCGTAATTCTTAGCTTTCTTTATTTTCCCTTCCAAATATTGTAATAGCTAGGATAAACTGTATTTAATTCTTTATCTAATTGAAAGGATTGGAAGTTTAAGTAAGGAAATGGGGGAAGTTGATCAAAAGAAAGAGAGAAGAGATAAGAGATAAGAAGGAGGGGGCTAGGATAATACTTTTCTCATATATCATAAAGTAGCAATTTCAACTATTTAAAGCTAGGGTTAAAATTAAATGGGGGACCACTTAGGGAAATGAAATACATAAGTGATAAAATAAAAGTGATGTAGCCCACTAACAAGCCCAATTAATTATAACCCAAAACCCGTCCAATCAATTAACTTGACCCGGATTCGGATCTCTTTAATACCCGCATCGACTGCCTTTGAATTAATCGACCCGTCTTTCCCATTTCAGATTCCAAATCAGAAAACCCTAAAGATTGAACCTTGACACCCATCTCTTTCTCCGCCGATTTGCTCTCAGTTTCTCTTCTTCCCTTACTGACTTCTTCTCCAATTTCCATTCCCATAACACAGTCCCAACAGTTAGCTATTGCAGCAGCAGTTTCTTTAGCGGCGGCTAACATTTGGTTGGAGAGTTAGGTGTTATTATCATCTTTACAAGGTTTTAGATCTCTTTCGATCTTCAAGATGTTTAGTCTTGAACAGGGGTATCAACTGATTTTGTTCCTTGAGTTGAGCTGTAGTAGTTGATCATTGTATCATATGAACTGAGAAGACTTCTTCGGCTGGACTTTCAATAGCGAGCTGAATGCTTGAAGCTTGTGGAGTTCTTCTCAGTTGTGATTTTTGCAGCTGGAAATAATGTTTTGAACTGAGTAGTGGGGGAGAGAAAGAAAGCTCAGTTGTGAGTATGTGCGAAAGTTAAGATTTGATAAGCGAAAGTGAAAAGTTATTTGAAAGTTTGATTCACTCGTCTTTTATAGAGGAGTGAGCTTGTGACCGTTAGGTTCCATTGAATGATCAGTGGTCTGTTGGTTCATTAATGGTTTGTTAATTCTTATAGTCGTTGGTGTGGTTGATGTAAACGTTATTCTGCCAATCGATCTCTGGTGAGTATTAACTCCTTTGATTCTTTAGTTAGAGATCTTGAATCTAATCTTTGCTGGTCAGTTTGGCTAACGCTTCGATTCAGCTTCTTTTCTAAGCTTCTTTTTTAGTTCAACTGATTACGAACCATTGACTGGTTTGACTTAAGTATCAGTTCGACTGGTTTCACCATTAGCTTGGCCATTAGTTGACTCATCTTGAGCTTCAGTTCGGCTAATTTCAATTTTGACCATCAGTTGAGCACTTCCAGTCGTCAGTTCTTCTGTCTTGATACTTGCCTCAAGGGTTGAGTTGACTTGATCTTCAGTTCAACTGACTTCAATTTTGGCCATCAGTTGAGTGCTTCCAGTTGTCAGCTTGACTGTTTTGTCATCTGTTTTAGCAGTTCGGTTGACTTTGATTTCCAGTTTAGCTGACTTGGCTGTCAGTTTAATAGTCAAACTTTTGACTCTTGTTGACTCAACCCTCAGTTGGGTTACTTCTTAAGACTGTTGGCTTAGTCATTCAGCTGGGTTGTTTGGATCTTCAGTTCGGTTGAGCCTCTCCTCAGCTTTTGAAGATTTGTTTGGCATCCTTAGTTGTACCTCAGTTTGGTTGATTTTAGCTTCCAGCTTAGATCTCCTTCAGTTTTTCAAGAATTATTTGACACGTTTTGACATCTCATCAAAACTACATCTAGGGTTTCTTTTGATAGTTTTTCCTAACATTATGCTATTTAGTTTATTCACTTTTTACTTGCATATTCAGTGTCTAGATATTAATTAAGTGCTTGTATTTAAGAACCAGGAAGTAGCAGTCTCTGTGGAATATGATACTCTTGCTCATCTAAGTATTACAATAACGTCGTGCACTTACGGTGCGATTATTTGTTAATAAACAGCGTGTCAACAACCACTCTTTGTAAAAAGGTGAAAAACTCTTCAAGGGATGAGTATAATAATCTGAAGAATTGTATAAGCCCACTGATTTTTTCGAATACTAACTGAAGTACAGAAGCAATAGATGAGGGATATGGAATTTGGAGCTATATTACACTTGGACACTAAAGATGTTCCACCAAAATTAGTGTACTGCCAACCCCATAATTCATCACATTTGTCCATGAAATGAAATCGATGCAACAAAAAAACTGTGTGATTACTAATATCAACAACATATATTGCCATTACTAACATATACATAAGCTAATAATTACCAAAATATCTATCAAGCAACGAACCGTATAAATATAAATGATACACCAACCCATAAAAAAATTGCAATTGTTATTACACATTCCCTTTATACAATGTCACAACTAAAACCAATTGAATAACCATAAACATAATATTTGCTTCGGTACGTACATTACAGTCTACTAATATTGCATTGTCTGTTCCACGCCAAACAACTTTTTTTTTTTAGCAAACATGCCAAATAACTTTAAAAAGAGGCAATATATGCATTATAAATATTTTATCTTACAACAATTCATGTAAATTAACATTTGATCGAAGGCACAAGTGGCTGCTAAAATGAGAACGTATTTTTGCTAATAACATATATCAGTGAATAAATGCAACGATTTGTTCTAATCATTCAACCTTTGAATTTTTAATATTAACAAACGTGTAAAATCCCTGAAAACTTATTATATGACATCACGAAGCCAATCCAAACAACGTAAAAATTAACAAAAAAGTCACAATACGACGTTTATATATTATCTTACAAAAATTATGTAAATTAATATATATATATGCTCAAAATCATTACTCATTGCTAATACTATAAGGCCATTTTGCTAATAACTTATCCAAAATATGCTATCGACATGTGTTGATGAATTAAATAGACAGTAATTTGGCTGCAACCTTTGAGTTTTTCACATTCCCATATATAAAAATCCCTAAAAAAATATTGGCAGAGGACACTTATGCCCCCCCCCCCCCCCCCACCAAAAAAAAAGAATAACAAAAATTAATTAATTCTGAATATTAACCTGAATATTCTATAGTAAAACCAAGAAAAAGTCTTAATTGTAGTTATAATAATTTAAGTCTATTGTAACAACCGAGAATATTGTTGCTTCACTGGAGAAGTCAGCGTTTTTCTTTCTTTAACGGAGAACTCGGCGGTTGTTTTTTTATTTTTTTATATACATTTACACAGATTTTATGATGTATTATAAGAAAGTAAATAATTAAGTAAGGGAGCACACTTGTGTGAGACCGTCTAACGGATCTCTTATGTTAGACGGATCTCTACCCGACTTGGATCAAATTTAAATATAAGACAATAAAGAAAAAAAAGGTAAAAATAGAGGTGCTTCTCTTTCTCTCTCCCTCGTGTAGCGCCGCTTCTCTTCTCTTTCTCTCCCCCTCTGTGCAGCGCCGCTTCTCTTTCTCGATGGAGCAGATAAATTTAGCAGAAGATGATTTGAATCCTCCAACACCAAAAAGCCGCTTTTCTTTTCTCTTTTTCGATGGAGCAGACAGATTTAGCAGAAGAAAAATTGAATCCAGATCTCCAACACCAAAAAGCCACTCTTCTTCTACATCAATCTCGCTAAGGTACCTGCTTGCAATCTACAATTAAGCAGATATATACAATCAGACGCATGCACAGACACAAATAATTTTCATTTTTATTTTCATACTCTTACTCTCCATTGAATTTTCCAAATTTCTGTTTCCCGATCTCTAATTTTTGGTTTGGAGGTTAATTCATTAAAGCATTTATGTTATTGAGTTGTTGACAATTTGATCAGAAAAAATGTCAATGAAGAGTAATGATTCGATTAGGGATCAGACGCACGAGTTCTTAGGGATTGTGGAGAGGGCGAAGAAGTTAGTTTCGTTGCATTTTTTTGGATTTATTTCCTATGTTTCGATGAATTATTATTGATTTGTTTGTATGTGTTGCGACTGCAATAACGAATCTAATTTTGATTTATTTTTTGGATCTGAAATTGTGGATTTGAATTGTGTGCAAAGGTACATGCAGCAGCACAAGATCGAGACCGTGTTGAAGATTTTTAGTGATACTTTTATTTGTAATTAGTGTTACTCGCTTTTGTAATTAGTGATACTTTATTTTCTAATCAATAATATTTTTTTTCTATGATAATGAAATAATTTTTTTTACTCAAGAATGAGTTTTTATTGTATTCATAGACCCGATTCTCAATTTGAGATTATGTTTTAAACTGACACTTTTCTTTCTAATTAGTGATACTTTCTTTTGTAATTAGTGATACTTTTTTCTATAGTAGTGAGACTCCACTCCATAGGTGATGATACTTGACCCCATAAATAATGATACTCGTACATGTGAATTAATGATACTTCACCCCATAAATAATGATACTCACATGTGAGTTAATGATACTTCACCCATAAATATTGATACTTGAGTTAATGATACTCCATTCATAATTAATGACATTTATCTATTATGGATTTGATAATTAATATTTAATCATCAATAATATCATATTATACTCCACTTCCGAGTTAATGATACATCATCCATAATTAATGATACTTCGCTTCATAGTTAATGATACTTTCACTTCACAGTTAGTGATACTTCACACATAGTGATACTTTACTTTATATATAGTGATACTTTAGTTTATACCTAGTGATACTTCAGTGACTGCGCATAGGAGCGCGTGTAAGACAGGCGCCTGCGCGCGAAAATGGATTTTGGGGTGGGCTTTGGACGGGTTTGAGTTTTATTTGACCAGTCTAACGTAAGCGACCCGTTAGACGGTCTCATACAAGTTTTTGTCTTTAGTATATTGCATTAAGATAAATAAGTCAAAAAAGTGGGATTTAATATCCCATATAAATTGAATTACTTTTATACCCATAACTTATATAACTCTTAATTGCATATTTAACCCCATCAAACTAAGCTTAATATTGATCATCAAAACCAATGAGATGAATGTTAATAGATCAAATCATAGTTTCAACAGGGGGGATTTAAACTAATATATATATATATATATGTGTGTGTGTGTGTGTGTGTGTGTGTATGTGTGTGGGGGGATGGTTAAAATGAAAACTCCTCTCCATGTAGAAACTATGAACTAATCTAAGTCACCCAATTAGAACTAATCTGAGTGACCCAATTCTTTAATCTCTGCGCTCAAGATTTATTTCAAATAAATGGGGTAAAAATCTCTAGAATATCAAATCTCATATTTTATGAAATTTTCTATCTTTCTACTTAACTAAAAATTTCATCGATCTTTACAAGAAAATCATTTATCATTTTTTAATTTATGCTCTACCAATAATTTGATTATTTTTTATTTTTTAATAAAGAACAAGAAATAGTTTGTATATATTAGTATTAGTTACGTATTAACAATATTTATATAGCTACAACATAATTATAATATTAGCTGCAATATTTACACATTTTTGTTTTTGACCAATCTTTTCCACACACAATTTCATGCTATTAGCAATATTTATATATCATTATTATAATATTAGTTGCAATAATAGCACATATGTTTGTTTGATCAATATTTTCCACATATAATTTCATGTTATTAGCAATATTTATATATCATATTAGCACATCATTATTATGAATGTGAAACAAATAACCTATACGATTTTAAAAAATCATTTAGTGATAATAATAATAATAATAATAATAATGATGATGATGTAAGAAATAGCTGCTAATTTGATCAAGTTTAGTTGGTAGCATACAATTAAATTTTTTTTACTATGAACTAGTCATAAAATCTGAACATGAACCAGGCGGATATAGTAAATTTTGCAAAGCTAATACGAAGATAAAATACTGCTAATATGAAATAATTCAGATGCTATCAAATCATATAAATTTTGCTATTATGAAAACATGAATTAAGTCACAAATTTAAATTAATTTACTTACAAAATTAATTAACCCAATTTGATTCAATTATCTAATTATCTACATTTTTCATAGATGTAAATACGAATTTTTTTTTATATTATAAGAAAGTAAATAATTTAATGTATAATATGAAAATATTTATGCCATAAAATGTAGGATTTGTAATCCTCAATTTATAAATATCTTAATTAATTCCATCTTTGACCTATCAATTTTAGATTAATCTGAACCATGAAAACTAAATGGATAAATAGCTAAGATTGGATCCTAGTTTCTACAGGAGAAGAGTATTAACATTTGAACCATTATATATATATATATATATATATATATTGCTAATATGTGAATAATGATTTCATAATATGACTTATAAGTAATGTTGGTTTGATTTGAAGTCTCTCCTTTTTTACAGTCTTCGTATTAAATCAATAGTCTTCAATTTAACAACTATAACTTTATCAATGTTTAATATTTTTTTAAAATTCATTTTTGTTGAAATATAGACTCGACTATCTTTCCAACCATGCACAACTCATACTTTAACTATTTTCCCATGAAATCAGTTTGGCATTCAAAGGGCAGATATCGTGTAAAAATTAAAAATTTTCATATTAGCAACATAAATACAAGTTATGAGCAATGTATGATATCGTATTAGCAATGTCTGACAATTACAACTTATATATGCATGAAAAATGAGTTTTGTATTTTTCATCAATTTTTTGTTCCAACAAACATATGCAATATGGAAAAATATTTAATTTGATATATTATTTGCATAAATTGAATTAAAAAAAAAAGCAAATTATGTTTGTTTAAAGTTTTTAAATTTTTTTAAAAGGTGATGACGTCCCTTTAAAAAAAGGAAATACCCCTTATTTTTTGAATTAATCATATTTACAATAATATCACCACCTTTTTATCATCCATGTCATCAAAATGTATGTACCTGATTGGTTCCTATGTTCCGACATGGGAATTGATTCCTATTTGACCATATATATATATATATATATATATATATATATATATATATAATGGTTCAAATGAGAATGAGATTCTTATGTGATAAATATGAATCAATTATAACACTCTAGCTGAAAAAAAAACAGTGGCATGATTGGAACTATGAGAAGTTTTAAAAAAAAATACGGGTATTTCAGAAGCTCATCTATTAATCATAACATGCTACGTGCTATTGGATAGAATATTCAGATTTAATACGAAAACATAGTACATTGTTTGATAGTGAAAATGAAAGAACCAAATATATCGAGTAGAATAATAAAGATACACAAAAGACCCAGCCAACCCACAACAACAATACAGATCACCACCACCAACATCGTCATCCTTTATTTTTTGAAAGAATGCTAAATCATGTTTTGTACGAAAAAAAAACGCAATAAAATATGGAAAAAATTAAACCAAATATCACATTTATTTTTCATATTTTCTGGTTTCAAGATTCAATTTTTCGTTGTTGTTTATCTTCGTTCAAAAGATTTGAAACCTCTATGACAGTGTTGTTGCTGTTGTATTTAGTCTTTGTCTCCGATTTTTGGGAAAGATTATATGAGTAGGATCTGTGAGTAGTAAATGATGATTGAATCTCTGCAAAGTCTGATTGTTTGAATATTTTTCAAAAATTTCACTTTTTCCCTTACTAATCTTCACGGTCTGTTGAATTGATTCTTATTACGGAAATGCCACCACTTAATTTTTAATCTAGGCCGTAAATTTTGGTCAAATTAATTGGTAGGGATTGGTTCTTAATTCTCACACATGACTTGATTCTCTCTGGAACCACTCCCTACACATATATATAGGGCTTGGAAGAGAGGGCTGCCATATTTGGGCCTCAAAATAATTGAATTGAGTCAAAAGGATGGGCTTTAATTGATCTTAAAAGGTCCGAAAATTGTGGGCCCAAAATCGGGCTTCAATGTTTTGAATAAAAATAAATTATATTGAAGGGTCGAACGAACATGGAATTAAAAGATTCAAAAGTTCACGTTATCATATCAACATTCCCTATAATAGAGATTACTCGAAGAATTATTTTTGAAATGACTACTGACTTTTGAAAATTTTAAAAAAATTACTCAATGGGTTGTGATTTATATCATGTTAAATCCTAATTGAACTTGAACATCTTCCTCTAGTCTTCTGAAAATAAATAAACACTAAATAAAATACTCTAAAGAGTATTACAGTCTCACATTTACTTTTTCTATTAATAATTGACGTGTTTCATATTATCAACATGAATACAAGAAATTAGCAATTTTATGAGACCATATTAACATTAATACTATAAATTAGCCATGTCGTGGAACCAAATTAGCAATGACTGGCAGTTATTTTTTGTTTATGCATGAAAAATGACTCTTTGCATTTTTCATCAATTTTTGTTCCTGCAAACATATACAATATGGATCATAATTGAAATAACATAAAAATAGCTTTAATTCAGTATCTTATTTGCATGCATTGGATAAAAAACAAGCAAGTTATGATTATTTAAGGTTTTAAAGAATTTTTAGTTATTTGGGTTTCCGATTTTACCCTTTTGTCTAATTTGCAGATTTATTTTTTCTACCAAATTACAGGAATGTCACCGCCCTTTAAGTCATATTTTACTATTCTTAGCCATTGAAATACAAAATTGAGAAAATTTCATTTTTTGTCCCATAGGACACGTTACTCTCCGGTTTTGATCCCAACACTATCTATTTTGATTCCTTTTCAAAAAAATCACTCACTTCTAGTCTCATAGATAGGTTTGGCACCACCATTTACACACATAACATGCACTAGCTCTCTCTCTCTCTCTGGTCTGTCTCCGGCGTTGTTGATCCCAATAATCACGACGGATCTCACACACTTTGTTTCTCTTTCTGTCTCAATGTTGGTTGATCTGGGATCACTAAAGATTGAATCTATTTTCGCTAATACTATAGAATTATAATGTGCGTCTCATATAAGGGATTTTCTTGAATTTTTATTTTGGGGAAGAATATCTTAGTTCAATCTTTGGATTGGGGATTTCATGATTTGGGGAGAAAATATTCGATTATCGATTATAGATTGAGCGAGAATGCAGGTGGGGTTGTATGGGGTGGTTGGAATATAGGGTTGTGAGGAGAGTAATATGAAGAGGAGAAAGAGAAGGCGGGGGAATGATGGGGCACAAAACGACGGCGTATGGAGAAGAGAGGCTTCAAAATACGTGGTTGGTTTCTCATTCGAGAATGAAGTTTTGGATGATCAGGGCAACCACCACGGTTTTGTTGTGGACTTTTGTAGTTCAATTGACGGCTTTGAGTGAAACTTGGGGGCCTCGTGTGTTGAAGGGTTGGCCCTCTTGCTTTCTCCCTCAATCCTAGCCTGTTGCTGCTGCCGTCACAGTCACATTTGGTGGTGTTGTTCACTCAAAACCCATGCCAACCAGTTCTTCCTCCAAAGATTGAGCCATTTAACTGAGTTTTTTTTACTTCCATGTTTCTTTTCTTATTCTTGAAATTGAGATGTGTGTTTAGCTCTTGTAGTTATTCATGTTATGTTGCGTCGCCTTTTTGCTGTCTGCTTTCTACACGCTCTAGTTAATTTCACTACGTTGTTAAGTTGTTATGATTGATGATCTTCACTCTTGATTAGGCAGTTATGTACTATTGTTGTTGTTGATAGTTCCCGAACTTGATAAGACTTCATTTTGGAATGATCCTAGGTCTACCCACGGAAAATTATATGCCCCCCTGGGCATTACCCGAGCCCGTTAGGATGCCGCCACGTGTCTCAGTTTTTTATTTTTCTTTTGCATTAATTTTTAGTATGCCAAATTTGTAAAATACACTGTATTTTGGAGGAAATACATCCATTCAGCTATTGAGACACTTTTCAGAATAATGCCTCAACAAGACCCGGAGCCCCAACTCTAGTGTCGGCAGATGTTGACAAACTTCATACTTTCCGATCCCGGCGGCCTTGCCGGAATTTTTTCATTCGGCAACTTTGTCAAAATCTGAAGGGACGTGTGAGTTTCCAGATCCACATATTTTCAGATTTTTTGAAGATGATTTGATAATCAAAATTAATTTGTTTTGATATTTGCCTAAACCCTAATTTTTTTTAAATTGGCGCCCATTAAACTCTCTTTTATCAGTAAAATGATATGTTAAAGATATTTTTCCATTTAGGATGCGTCTTTTCCCATTCTCCATTCTCTTTCTTTTATCTTGAAAATAAATTCCTCCATCGACCATCCGTTCATCACCACCAGTGTCCTCCTCATTTAATGGCGACGTCTAAGAGCTTCTCCGACGCGACCCGTGTCCTGCTCGCACTACGAGTTGCTCCCCCTCTCAAATCGCAAAAAAATGAAGATAAAAAAATGCGATGCTGCTGCGGCAAAGGCTAGGGTTCCGGCGTCTTCACCAGGGGCTCCGTGGGAGTACATCATCAAAGTTTTGTGATTTTTTTATGTTATATCGGCCTGAGTGGAGAGTTAATCTGGCTGCAGATTAATTTTTCCCTTTAGGCTGTGAACATATCGTTCACGAGATTGCTCTGCCTCTGTCAAGAATGCGTCGGGCAAGTAAGATTTTATGTTGTCGTATAACTTGAAAAAATCTTGAACTATTAAAATGTCAAACCAGTAGGTTGATTCTAACTAAATTATTGCTTCTATTTTTTCCTTGTTATTACTTATAGTTTTCTTTGTTCTTATTAGCATGTGGGGTTTTTGCAGGAAATGGCAATGGTTAAGATTTAGGCTTTTGTTAGAGAAGATTGTGGAGTCATTCACTGATAGGTGATATCTCAGAAACTTAAATTTTCAATCTTTATTTTTTATGGGTTATTGATTTTTGTGAGTTTGGATGAGAGTGGGCATTTGTTTAATGTGAAAGGCCAAAGAGATGAATTGTTTTAGTTTGGAGTGAAAAAAGAATGGTCTTGGATTTTGTAAAGGAATCTGAGCTCCACATTTCCTAGTAATCCAATTATTGGTAATGGTGAGAGAGAGTGAGAGAGAGAGTGAGAGAGAGAGAGAGAGAGAGAGAGAGAGAGAAAGGACAGTCTTTTCATTTTCAGTCTAATAAAACAGCTCATTCTTTTTTTTTCCTGAAATCTCTGATTTGAAAGCAGCCTATTATTGGATTTTCCTGTTTATGGTGATGAAAGAAATAGAAGTATGTTTCTGTCGTTTATGTTGTACAAATTCATGTGCCAAACAGATAAATAATGTGCTTAAAGGCTCCATCTCTGGTTAAACTCATACTTTTTTGTTGATTTTCAGTGCTTTGGATGGTGAATGATACTCCAACTATTGTTGCTTGAGGACTTCTAATCTTCATCAAAAACTCAATTCTTCACTAAAAGGGCATTTCGTTTCAAGGCATAACAATGCACATGAATACATGATATGTAGTAGTCGTTTCTTGTAAGTAAAATTTCAAATAGTTTTTGAATTGTGGTGTCTCTAAAGAGACAGTGTGATTCTTTGCACGCTTCTTGAAGTGGGCTTCGATAGTTTTATTCGCGATGAGTAGAGAAAGAGGAGAGGAACGGGATAAGGTTTCTGATGCTGCCAAGGTATTGGTGGCTGTTAAGGCAGCAAAGGAGATTCCTAGAACTGCTTTGGTTTGGGCACTGACTCATGTTGCTCAGTCTGGGGACTGCATTACCCTTCTCGTGCTCGTATCTTCACAAGCTCAATATGAGAGTTTCTTGTACGAATGCTCGTATTCAATTCAATTCATCTTTATATAGGCATGAATATGCAAGAAGAATAGTGAATCTTGCTGATGTATAGGCCTTAATCTGTAGTTGTGAAATCCATACATTAACAATAGGATTGTTGTCTATTGCTCGATTGTATGAATGTGCTATAGTTGAATATTTTGCTCTGAACTTAAACCAGGTCTGTTTAGGAGGTTCCCTAGTCTGGGTGGAGACTGTGGCAGTCGCCACTGGAGGTCACAATCAATGGCGAGCGCAGAGAAGAAATTGAAGATTAATGATTGCTGCTCTCAGATGATTCTTCAGCTCCAGAAGGTTTGTGATGCTAGAAAAGTGTGTGGCTTTGCTAATCATGCATCTTTTGTGCTGATTCTTGAATGTATTGATGATGTATGGTTATGATGATTATGTGTTCAGACCAATATTAAGGTAAAAATCATCTCCGATATCCCGTGTGGAGCAGTGGCTGCAGAGGCGAAGGCGAACCTAGCTAATTGGGTTGTTTTGGATAGGTAATACCTACACAATGCTGCATAATGTGTCGTCTAAAACCGGGGTTGTTTTTCATGTTGTGGGTGTATGGTCATCAAGATCCAAGTACTCCTCAAACCTCTTCTGCTTTCTTTTTTATGTTGCTTCTGGATATGTATGCATGTATGTGTGTGTGTTTGTGTTAAATTGAATCAAGATTTTTAAGACTGCCCCAACGAATATCGAAAAAGGATTGTCAATTTCTGTCAATAGCTTGATTAAAATGAACTTAGATAATAATGCCTCCCCGACGATAATCGAAAAAGGAGAGTAGACGACTATTTCTATCTGGAATTGTATATTGTATTGAAATAGTGGTAAAAAAGGGTTTTAATCTGCAAATCTGCTACTCCATGATGCCCTATTTCCTTGTTCTCAAGGCTGTGATTATGAGCAAAAAATTGAGCAATTCATGAATTTTGCTGATTTTTGCTTAAACATTGTTGTCCCAGAATATGTTGTCTCATGTCTACCTATAAGATGAAAGTATTCCTAACTCTGTCTGCAAGTTCATGACAAATGTGATCCTTATTTGCTGTTTTAATTTTAGTTTTGGGTGATGCATTAAAATGATGGAAAAAAAGCAACTGCTCTTCTTAACTGGAAGCTACTCGTGGTGGAGGTACTGCCGAAAGAAGATGCGATCCTCGTATTTCTCATTGCCTGTCTATACTCCGTAGCGTGTCCGAGATAGATTGTGTAGAAGTGGAATTATTCCTTGAGAACTTTATTGATCGATGCTTGATTTATTTGTGAGTTTATATGGTGTTGGGAGTTGCTTTTTCATGATTTTATATCATTTCTTTGAAACAAAGCCTCGTAGAGTTTACTGATCTTCCCAGCAATAAATATTATGATAAATAGGATTTTGGTAAGCTTCAACTTTGAGAACTTGTTGGAAAATGTTGGAAGTTGTTGGTAGTAGTAAACCACATGTTCTATTAGCTTAATGATGTTGGTAGTAATAACATGGTTTTGCTTCTTCTGAGTTATATATGATCGTGGGATGTGCGTTAAAATTCATGATCGTTCTAATTTTGGTATTTTCTTCACCTGTGATATTAAAGTTAACGTTAGTAAACACATGGATTATGTGGAGAGCTATTCAGTGGGAAATAGCTCAAAAATTGAAATCGAGTGTCTTCTTCAATCAGTGAAACCATCCTTGATATCCGGTCTTCCGGATGATGTTGCTCTTTCTTGCTTGGCAAGAGTTCATCGGAAGTACCATCCAGTTCTTAACTAATTTCTACTTTATTTTCTTACAACATGTGTCTTTTTTCCTCTTTAAATTGATTATATATGCACCTTCATTCTGAGTAATGGGAAAAGCTTCTATTGTCGAATGATTTCATTGGAGTTTTTTGCATTTGATGTTCTCATCTATGTCCAGTCATAAGATCAAGAAAAACCATGATTCTTATAAAAAATTAAACAAGAAATATATATAGAGTAGATCATTGCATCTGTTCTGAAGTTTCTAATTTTGGACAGATTCAAAAGCCATCATTTCCTTGGGAATTTAATCTGTACCGTCAGCTTGACATGCGGATTCCTGACAAAGAAGTATGTAATTACTATAACAACAATGAAAAATATCAATTAACAGCTATTAGTCATAACTCTATCTCATTCAAAGTCTGTCTTTCAGAGGAAGAGTTTTGGCTTTGCTCACAGATTGCACCTCTCATTCAAAGTGGTATATTCATCTTACAACCATGACCAAGAAGAATGCAGGAGAAGAGCACTAAATGCTTGTAGGCAATACCAATTATATCTGATGAAATATGAGTTATTCAAATTTTACAAATTGGGCCAGAGCTTAGGTGTAGGAATGTATCAATACTCAAATATGAAGTCATAGACTCATCTTACTAATGATGACTAAGAAGGAAGTGATTTAGAGAAGATTAATAGATGTTAACAAACTAACCTGTAAGTAATAAATATGTGTGATTTCAAATCCTGCTAAGAAAAAATTGGCCAGGTTTCCTATTTAAGGAATAGTCAGTAGTTAGAATTATTTCTCCTGAAATGGAGTCTTATCTCCTACCTTATGCTTAATTATTTAAGAAGTTATATTGGTAAATGCTCTCACTTCAAATCGTAAAATTTTAACAAAATGAAACCTCATGCTCCTTCATGCTCTTTAAATTCTGTGAGAACACCAAAATAAGGATTGAACTACATCATTCACAATCTTGTTACAATAATAGGGAAACCACGTTTGAAATTGAAGTAAAAGAACATCTTATTACTATCACCACATTACAAATTAACTTGATCTATGTAGCCAAAAAAATCCCTTTTTATCTAGTTTTTTACCCCTTTTTTGTCTACTTGCATTAACCATCAAGTTCATCAAAACATGGTTTCAATTCAAATTGGAACGCCAAAATAATAATTCTATCCAATTCCCTTAATTTAAATCAAAGATTTACACATAAAGTTTTTATCAAGAAACCCGAAAACGAATGAAGAACTCTGTCAAATCTCCTACCAAAATTAGATAAGGAGAGGATATTAACAAAAAGAAAAAAAACAAAGAAATTAAGAGAGAAAAGAAAACCTCATTGATTTGCTGGCTCCTCTGCTTATCCGGAAATATGGCTTTTAAAAATCCTGGGCTTATCTTCCAAATACTGATCAAATAAAGTCTGCCCATTTCATAATTCAAAACCATGAGAGATAGAGAGAGAGAGGGAGGGAGAGAAAGATGAAAAAGAGGAGTCTTTACCCTAGGAATTTCATAGAGAGAGATGTCAGTGGAAATTCTTGAAGAGTAAGCAGATGGATTCACCATCTGAGCTCCTATCTTCGTCACCTTAAACTGCTTAACATTACATCGCCAGTTTAGGTTTAGAATTACCGAGTCTCTCTTGAAACGAAACCGTCCTCCGAGAATAAGGGTGACCCGGCACGACGGCGCCGCCGCTGCAACCTCACTCTTTCAAACTCATAGTGCGAGCAGGACACGGGTCACGTAGGAGAAGCTCCTAGTCACCGCCATTAAACGAGGACACTAGTGGTGACGAACGGACAATCGATGGAGGTATTTGTTTTCAAGATGAAAGAAAGAGAATGGAGAAGGAGAAGAGATGCATCCTGAATAGAAAAATATCTTTAATATATCATTTTTACTGATAAAAGAGAGTTACTAGGCGCCAATTTAAAAAAATTAGGGTTTAGGTAAATATCAAAATAAATTAATTTTAATTATCAAATGATGTTCAAAAAATCTGAAAATATGTGGATTTGGAAGCTCACATGTCCCTTTAGATTTTGACGAAGTTGCCGACATGAAAAAATTCCGGCAAGGCCGCCGGAATCGGAAAGTATGAAGTTTGTCGACATCTGCCAACACTAGAAGTGGGGCCCTGAGTCCTTTTGAGGCATTATTCTGAAAAGTGTCTCAATAGCTGGATGGATGTATTTCCTCCAAAATACATTGTATTTAGAGCATTGTATATGAATTATTTAAATAGAAAGTATTTATGGGGTAATGGGACAGGTGGCATAATCCTAACGGGCCTGGGGTAATGCCCAGGGGGGAGCATATAATTTTCCGTCTACCCACTACCCACTCTATTGATGCTGATAAATATTGAAATGCTGCATGTTGGATGATGCTTCAGTCTTCAGTCATGAGTTTTAAGGGCATTTTCCGCCTTACTAAAACATGTAGTTTGTGTTTGCAGTGAATTTCAAGACATTTTTTATGTCGATCATTTTATTACTTCCCTGAGAGATGAAGTTCAGATACTTAAGGAGCTACCTCCAAGGGTCAAGATTAGAGTAGAGTAGGTATATATATATGTATGTTGGTGGGGATTCTCAATCCCTCCAAAAAGATGTGAAATTTTGCTCCAAAACAATGGTAAAATCGCTCAAATTTCCATCCATAAATTATTGCAAATATTGAGGAAAAATTTCTTTTGAGACCAAAATTAATAGTAAAATGAGACAAAAATTGGCAGCATTTTTAAAAAAATTAAAATATCACGGCGTGACTAAAAATGATAGTTCAAAATGATAGATCAAAATAGATAGCATTGTGATCAAAACCGTAGACTAGCGTGTCCTATGGAACTTTTTTTTTTTGAGGTAAAAGAACATATATTAATCCACCAACGTCCTCAACCAGTGAGGATAATCATTGTTCCAAGTACAAAACTCTCCATATCTTCCACCAAATTGTGCGATATTATGAGTTACAACATTAGCTTCCTTAAACATATGACGAAAATCAAGAACCAAACCATTTTTAACAGCACAAGCAAGCTGCTCACAATCATTTACCCATAGCTCCTCACATCCTAAACCCTCTTTGAGCATTGAGATAGCTCCTAAAGAGTCAGAATAGACGATACAAGGGACCAATCCTTCTTGAAGACACAATCTAACCCCGTCCAAACATGCATTGATCTATGCATCAACTGTAGAGATAGGTTGCTGGGTCGATCGTGCAAGAGCCACCCAGAGCTTCCCTACATTATCCCGAACAACTGCACCAATTCCAAATAATTCGAGATTAAGGTTTACTGCTGCATCAACATCCACTCTAAAGATCCCTTCCTTCGGTGGCTTCCATATTATTTCTCCCATCTTCTCTCCAGTCAAATTGGATGTCACGAAGGTTGTTTGAGCCATCTTAAACGTTTGTAAAAGACTCGTCACCACCTCTATACCTGCTGCCGTCATTCCTCCATCGGGATCATGTTTCTTTTTACATAAATGAGTCCAGATGAGTGAGCAATTAACAGCCCAAACCTCATATTCCTCCATTGAGACTCTCCGTCGCACTTCCCGATTAATCTCCCTCATTGAAGAAGCTCGAAATTTTTTTAAAATTGGCCAGAGGCTGCTTCCTTTCCAAAAACACCTCGTGTAATCACAGAAGAGCAGACAGTGGCTCGTAGATCCCCAGTCTCTTTGGCAGACTTCGCAGATCCCTATACCTGGTACATGGTGTCTTTTAAGATTGAGGGGAGCTGCAATCAGGTCCTTTAAAGCACGCCAAAGGAAGATCTTCATCTTGGGAGGAATCTTAAGTTTCCAGATCTGAGTGTTCCATTCCTTCTCTCGAATTTCAGAGGCAAATTTAGGCGGTTCAAAATAATCACAGTCTGCCAAGTATCCACTTTTGACATTGTAGCACCCGTGTTTGTCAAATTTCCAGAATCCCCTATCATCCCCTTCATGTAGGATAGGAGTTTGAGCAATCATTAGAGTAGTATTTTCATCAAAAATATCCAAAAGTTTATTAGTGTCCCATTCTCTTTGAGAAGTAAAAAAATCAGCCACTTTCACATTCGAGTCATCAACCTCTCTATGTTTTGGCACTCCTGATGCCAAATCAGAAATAAATCCATCGTGAAGTATACGAATTGTATTTCTCACTCCAATCTTCCATCTAAGACCTTTCAGTAGAAGAGGCCGACTCCAGCAAATAGACCACCAAATAAAGGAGGCGTTTGACCTAACCTTAGCCTCCATCAGAGTTCCATGTTTGAAGTATTTCGAACGAAGCACCTTGGCAAAAAATGAGTCTGGTTTTTTGATCACTCTCCATGCCTGTTTAGCAAGAAGGGCTTTATTAAAGCTAATCAAATTTCGGAACCCAATTCCTCCCCTATCTTTAGGAACACACAAGCGTTGCCATTGAGCCCAATGCATTCTGTTTTTATCAACTGTGTAACCCCACCAAAACTTCGCACAAGCCCGATCAATCTCCATACAAATAGAAGTTGGGATTCTAAAACACCTCATCGCATAGGTTGGCATTGCTTGGATCACCGACTTAATAAGTACCTCTTTTCCTCCTGCAAAAAGAAGTTTGTTCTGCCAGCATGACATCTTTCTCACCATCCGGTCTCTAAGGTAACCAAAAAGAAATCTTTTGTTGCGCATTGATGTCGTAGGCAGACCCAAGTAAAGGGATAGTGTTTCTACCACTTGAATTCCCAAAATCCCTTTGGCTTGTTTAATAACAGTTGACCTCGTAGAGGGGCTAAAAGCCATAGAGGACTTGTCAAAATTGATAAGTTGACCGGACGCCTGCTCATACTTCTTCATTGTTGCTTTTAGAGCCCTGCAAGCACTCTCATCTACTCTAAAAAAGAGTAAACTATCGTCCGCAAAAAAAAGATGTGACACCTTTGGACCTCTAGGATCAAATTGAATGGGTTTCAAACGTCCAGTATCACTTAATCCATGAATGATTGAGGAGAACCCCTAGGCGCAAATGACAAACAAAAGAGGAGATAAGGGGTCTCCTTGTCTAAGGCCCCAAGTTGGCTTCAAATTCCCGTACACGTTCCCATTAACCCCAAATGAAAAGGAAACTGAAGTGATACACTTCATGATGAGCTGCTCCATCGAGACTGGGAATTTTATTTTTCTGAGGATTGCTTCAATAAATTTCCACTCCACCCTATCGTATGCTTTGCTCATGTCAAGTTTTAAAGCTGCATAGCTCAACTTCCGTCCCTTATTTTACAACCAATGCATGCACTCAAAACCAACAATAATGTCATCCGAGATTTGCCTTCCCACCACGAAAGCGCTTTGGTTCTTGTCAATAATTTCGGGCATCACCTTCTTCAATCGATTAACAATAGCCTTCGAAACTATTTTATAACTTGTGTTACACAAGCTGATCGGTCAAAATTCCTTAATAGTAGTAGGGTTCTCCACCTTTGGGATCAAAACTACATGAGTTTTATTCCAATTGTCCAAGCTATCCCCATTATTTAAGACACCCAAAACCGCCTTTGTAATAGTTTGTTCCATTGCAGACCATAATTTCTGGAAAAAGTGTCCCGAGAAACCGTCAGGCCCAGGAGATTTAGCCGGATGGATTTCAAAAAGTGCCTTCTTGACCTCTTTTTTTGTGAATGGTTTTTTTAGAAGTTCAAAACTCTGCTCACCCAATACTGTAGAGACCTTACTCACGATCTCATCAACATCATTATCTCTTGTATTAGTCGAGCAGAAGAGCTTAGTAAAGTATTTTGAGACTTCCTCTGCCATCTCTTTCTCCCCGGTAACCCAGTCACCTCCCTCCTTAAAAAATCCTTCAATCTTGTTTCGTCATTTCCTAGATGAGGCAAAAGCATGAAACGACGGGATATTCTGATCACCCTGTGCTAACCAATTTTTTCGCGCCCTCGCCTTCCAATATTACTTTCCTCAATGTCTAACAGCCACTCCAAATCAGCCTCAAACTTGGCTATCTTATTTTGTGATTCTTTTCCTTGCAGTTGATTAAGGAGTCTAGTGCATTGCCTTCTCAAGTTGCGAATTTTCTTTGCTAGACCATCGAACTTCGTTCCCGTCCAATTTTGTAGAAAAACTTTGCTTTGTCCTAGCCTTGCTGGTAATGACTCTGTAGATACCATTCTTTCCCAGTGTCTCACAAACTCTGGCATAAAAGAAGAGTCCAGAAGCCATTTTTCCTCAAAGTAAAAAGTTTTCTCCATTTGCTTACCTTTTGATGTTCACCAACAGTCCTTAAAATTGCACGATGATCAGACCCATAGAAGTCTAAAATTTTTGATCGAGCATCAGAGAAAGTGCTCTTCTGATGAGATCGAGACAAGCACTGAGGATTTGAATCCAGAGTTGCAGCTGAGAGGTCCAGTGACGAGATTAAGAGCCAAGAAGCTACAAGGTTACTTCCAGTGCTATGTTAGAAAGAAGTTGGAAAATGATGGAACTGATTTTAAGCAGTCCAAGTTGGTGACTATTTTAAGCATTGAGGAGCTCGATTGAAGCCATGGCAAAGTCGTTCCTAGCTGATTTAATTAGTTAATTTATTTATTTCCAGTCTATTATTTCAGTTGTGGTTTTATTTATTTAGCAGGCCCAATTATCACAATCTGTTTAAGTGATATTGGACCCAATAGTAGTTTTAATTAGCCCAGTTCGAATTCTAGGCCCAAGACACTTTAATTTTCGTTCCTTAGGTTTATTATTTAGGGATTTTCGTTCCTATTGAGAGGGAGACACGTTTTGAATGAAAAAAACGGCGCAAAGCTTTTCAACTTGTCTCAAAAATCAATAGTTCTTTGGTAGAGTTTGTTTCTGGCGAATTCAAGCTTGAAATCAATTGATTCGTTTGTGCATCCAGTAGTGTACAGGTTAATCAAGCCATTGAAGATTGCTCCATAGGCGCGTTCCGAGTTCTCGTCGATTCGGAGTTCGTTTCGGGTAAGATTCACCTAACCTTCTCGTTTTTCTTCATCACCGATCCTTCCACCATCACCACAGCCACCATCCACGTCCATAACACTCTCATATCATCATCAACACCCTCAAAATCGTCCCACTTCAGATCGAAACCCGGATTCATCGATTTAGGTCTAAAAACCCTAAATCGGGTCAGAAACTTCCAACCATTCGATCTCTTAAACCACTTGGCCAAATTAGCTAACTTTGGATATGTTTTGCATCTCTACAAATTGTGCCTTTTGTTAAAATTTGAGCTCAATCCAAGGTCGTTTGCATAGGTTTATTTTCGTGTCTTTAATTTAGGGTTTTACGGGTTATTTGGGTTGTTTTGTGTTTAATTCTTGTTGAATTCGAATTCCTTGATTTAGTACAATATATTGAGGTTATTAATTTGTTATTTTTTAGTTGTATTTATATTGAGTCCTTCCTTTGGTTGTCGTGTGTTCGATTCTAAGTTTCCGCATCATATTGGTTACATCATCTTCCATGCCGCATTTACAAAAAATCTATCCAGCCTTCTCATATTTCCTTCACCCCTCCTCTCATGTTGGACCAAGTCATGCCTTGTTCTCCTTTATCAGCATCAACCAAATCGCACTCCTCAAGGACCTCTAGAAAGCCCTTCATTTGAGAACTAGAGCATGATGTCCTCCAGTTTTCTTAGAAGCTAGTAAGATTTCATTAAAGTCCCCTCCAATAAGCCAAGGCAGAGACCTCATTTGCCCATCCCTGGCCAATTTCTGAATTAGTTCCCACGAGAACTTTCGAAGGTGGCTCTCTGGGTTACCGTAGAATCCGGTGAATCTCCAGCGCTTACCCTTCAATTCAACTTCACAATCAATATGGCCTTGAGAGTAAGACCTAACAGTAATATCAATAGGGAACTTCCACATCAAAATAAGCCCACCTCTAATTCCTACAGCATCCACTCAAAATAAACCATCGAACTTAAAAAGTGCCTTCCATCTTTCACACCGTTGAACTCGGATTTTTGACTCACTAATAAAAACCACCTGAGGATTACAGTCAGTTAAGAGCCTCCGCAATTCATGGAACGCCCGGCCGCTCCCCAAGCCTCGAGCGTTCCATACTAGGACATTCATTAGGCTTGGCGGGGCTGCCCTGCAGCCTCCACCGTTAATGCCATCTCCTCATTTGATAAGTCATTACTAAAGCGCAACCTTTTACCTTTCTTACCTTCAACAGTCTCCCTCTCACTATCATTTTTCCTTTTCCCCTCTCCCAGGATTCGAGTCGAGAGAGGAGAGAGATGCACTCCTGTATGTTTCTTTTTCTCCCTAACTCGTTTTGTCCATGACATTCCATTTTCTTTTTTCCTTGCTGTGGGATTAAATCGAGTTGCGCTGCCCTTAACCTCCACCCCTGACTGCTTGCGAGCACCTTTCATCTCCACAATTTCTCTCTTCTCATGTTCTTCCTTTTCTCCCACCTCTAAGTCAACCTCCATTTCACTAACCTTCCCACCAACAATCTCCTCCTCCAGCCCTCTCTTACCTCTCTCCCTTACCCCTAAAGCTATCAAGCAGAGGTCATCTCCTTCCTCTTACCTTTTACCCAAAGCTAAAGATCTTTCCTTCTCCCTCTCAAAACCCACCACTTTCTCCTTTTCCACCACGCAAAGCCCCTTTTCCTCTCTCTTTCTCCTCTCTCTCACCTGTCCCAGCCCCAAATCAGAGCCCGTCACCAGCCTCTCATCAACCAAGACCCCCCACTCTCTCGCTTCCTTCCAAGGTGGCCTCAACATGGCTTTCCTTCCATCAGTATTTACTGTCGAAGACACTTCTGCTCTAGCTCTGCGAATGTCCATGACCTTACTAGCTTTGATCCAACTCCCAAAACCTAGCCTTACCTTATCCGCCTCATCATCTCCGCAATGCCTTAACACATGATCGACACGACCACATGCATAACAGTAGTTCGGTAGCTTCTCAGATAGAAGCAAAACCAATCTGCTTTCACCAGAAAGAGCCTCCTCCATATTGACACAGCATTGTAGGGGTCTCTCGAGGAGCCTCGACACCCTCACACGTGCGAACTGTCCAATGCAGTTTCCACCTTCGCCCACGTCAATCTCCTCAATTGATCCAACATACTCCCCAATCTTTCGGACTGCAGAAGGGTTGATACATGCCAAAGGGAGGTTATGGAGTTGAACCCATACTGAAAACTTGTCAAAACGTACGTCCGCTGGGTTTCGAAAACCCTCAGGGGCTTTAAAAGCCATTAAACTGCTAAAAAAATACCATGGGCCATCTGCAAGGGTATGGCGCCGATCCTCCTCTGACCCAAACACAACCACAAATAAGTTATCCCTCACGATTTCAATATCCACAGGTCTACGTAACTGGAGGATTCTAGGGACTTGTGTTTTTAAGGTTTTCCTGTTAACAACCCGCATAGAGAATATTTTACCAACCAAGATTCGTTTCACATCTTGGTAAGCTCTAGATGGTCCTGAGGTTGCCACGTGAACAGTTGACGCAGAAGCTTCATGTGAAAGTTGAAGTTCCTCAACCAAACGTGCTACTTCATCCGGATCCATTGCACCACAACTACTCTTACAGAAAAAAACAACAGAAGGAGAACTACACTACACTAAAAGTGAAATTTTCTCATACAAAATTATGTGGTGGCACACATTACCATTGATATTAAAAGAAAAAGCATAAAAAATATAAATATGTATTAGGCCCCAATTCTTGAATTTTGGTTGATATGGCCAAGAGTTAGAAAAAAAATATAAAATAAATAAATAAATAAATTGTTGCACACATATACTATATACACAATGTTGTATTGTTTCAATGATGTCAAAATCATAAATAAAATGAGAAATCATACCCCCAAGTTATTGAGTTGTAACAACTCGTATTAGGGAGACTTCAGTCTAGCAATATGTTATTCATCAAATAAAGGTCAAGGGGGAAGACACCTTTAAGTTTAACTAAGACTCAATTCATATTAGTCAAGGCCATTACTTCAGTAATGAAATGTTCATCAGTCCAAAAAATTGAACCCTAACTTTGAAGAAGATTAATTTGGATCTCTTACTCAGTTAAAGAGTTAGCAGGGATCTCAAACCAGCTAACCACAAACCAGTCCAGGGCCCAGCGTTTGATTTGGCAAAACTGAAGATCAGTTTGGGAAATACAAACTAAAATGCTCGAAGGAAATCAGTCTGCAAACATTACTGGCTATACTCTACCATCTCGTTTCAAAGCGGATTTTTTGAAATTTAAAAACCTTAAGAGATGACATCCAAGTCTAGAGACTTATTGTTTATCGTGAAAGAGAAGAGAGAGGAGAGAAGATCGGAAAGTGGAGACTGGGGAGATTTCAGATCCCATGTGACATTCTCTATACATATCTTGTGACAAGTCTTTTTTTTTTTTTTTCAATTTATCATGATTTGATTCAAATTTAAATTTTTATTTAGAGTTCATTTTTCCTCAATTAGAATATATTAAGAAAATTGAAAAAAAGAACACAAAAAAATAGTTGTGACATAGGAGATGTAACGGGAATTGGCACAAATGTATATATTAAAACTATTATTGAAGAATATTTTTGTGATGATGGTTGAAATAAATAGTTTTAAATATTTTTGGTTAAAAATATTTTTCTATTTTTTTATATATAGATGATTTTCCATATTGACGACGACGACAACAACAACAATAATAATATACAATTATGCAATTCCAACAACAACAACAATAATATACGGTTTTGCAATTCCAAGAATCAACATAAAACTATAATATCAAATTGTTTGTATTGCATATGGATATATAAATGTTCGTAAATATAAATGACTTGGCTTTACTTCCAAACATAGTCATGCTAATACACATTTATTAAGGAATCAAACTGACAATCAAAGTCATAAATCAATCATAACAAAGAGTTGCACGATTAATGCTAATTAAATTAAAGGGGATTAAGCAGTTGGCCAATGAAGAGAACTAGGCCAGTTGTGTCTTCTCTTATAACAAACAGAAACGGATGATCAGCGACGAACTCCAACCGCTCCCTCTCCACAAAACCCGAACTCCCAAATTTAAACATGGCCATAGAAACAGCTGCAGCTTCAGTGCCTTCCTCGTTAACCTCGATCAACGCCTTGTGGAATATGCTAGAAACTTCCAGAAGATAACAAGAATCCACCATCTCAGTCAGCCCTCCGCCGTGGAAAGGAAGCACCAATCCTAGTTTCTTCATAACACCAGAGGCCTCGAAATGAAAATCAAACTTAAACTTTGGAACACGAAAATCATCGAGTGTTACCAAGGAGCGAGGGAAGTGGCTGTTGATGAATCCAGACTCGGAGCAGACTCTTTCTCTGAGAGCTGCCACCCCATCTCTCGCGTCGGGGAGATATATATACATTGAGAAACTACGGGAATCTTTCCCTCGTTTGTATGGAAGCCCCAACACTTTGAAACCATCAAAACACCCCACGTATTGCTTCTCCATGCTTCTCATCAAGGGTGCACGAACTGAACTGCCATCTAGCAGATAAAAATCGCGGTCTTCTGTTAAAGATGCATCGAATTTTTCGAACCAAGATCCTTTGAAATAGACTGCATTTCCCAAGATAAGTCTAGTAGTTGAAGGATCAACTTTCCCTGGAGGAAGTATTTCTTCGATTAGGCCCTTTGTTTCTTTCCTTGCCCATCCGTTCACTTCTTCTGTTACCTTAACAGCCTTGGCGATGTCATCAACATATAACATTAAAAAGAATTAACTATCAGCAAATACACTTTGAAAATAAATTTGAACAGTAGGTTTCTTGATCATAAGTGTGACGGGCCGCCCATCAGGCCCAGGAGAAAAAAGGATTAAAAAATAGGGATAACCTGGGCGCATGCAATGTGCGGCCCTAGTTTTTTTTAAGGATGGACTATTGCATTGCACTCCACAATTAAATATTTTGAAACAAATATAGACATTAATTGAAAATAATAAACCCTAATTTTGAAATAATATATATACCCTGAAATAGAATTAATGATCTCTAAAATCAACGCAAATTAATTTAAAATCCTAATTGGGAATATATGAAAGCCTATATAGTTGGGAATAAGAAATCTCAACGTATATGTATAAATCCTAATTTGAATATTATAAACTCATATATATATATAGGGGAGGGTTACAATGCAAACCCTACCTAGTGTAGGAACTAGGAACCCATCTCATACCATACAATCAATAAAAATCTATGGTCCAGATTTGATTAAAAGGAGTGGTGGCAATCCTGTAATATTTGAAAAAAAATTCGCGCGGGTTATTAACGTAATTTGGTAATTCTTATAAAAATTGCAGAGGATATTTGATAACATATCGTCATGCTAACGAAGTATTATCATCATGCTAATGAAGCATTATATTTATGCTGATAAAATTTCTTCTCATATTGTTAACGAAAAATTAAATTTTAAAGTGTAATTATATATTCTAATAGGATGAAATAAACCATAATTCAGATATAATAAACTTCAATGATCTAAAAATATAATTAAATTGTAAAAATTAATTATAAACCCCAATTGGATGGAATAAATCATAATAACAATATAAATATAAAACATTAGCATAATGATATTATTTTATCAGCATCGCGAATAAATTATGTTAGCATATGACAATTCATCGTTAGCATAAGTTATAAACCATAAATGGATGAAGAAAACTCTAACTAATATATTCTAATTTGATGAAATAAATAATATGTAATATTCAATTAGTAACTAAAACATAAAAATTAAATCATAAAAAATAATTATAAGTCATAATTGAAATGTAATAAATCATAATAATAATAATAATAATAATAATAATAATAATATAAGTATGCGTAGTACGTTAACATTATGATGATCATTCATTAGTACAATAAATGCAATATGTTAGCATATAACAAATGCTTCGTCAGCATACGTAATCAACTTATCATAATGCTGACGAACCATTATTTAAAAGCTAACGGAAGCATTTTCGGTCTGGACACGAGTAAAAATTTATATTTTATATTTTTCGTCTATATTTATTTGAACAAACATATCCATGACTGATCTTGAATTAAAGAGCATGAAAAAATCTTTAATTTGGTATATTATTTGCGTTGATCCGATTTAAAACGAGTGAGTTATGGTCGTTCAAAGTTTTTAGGATTTTTTTTTAAAAAGTGATGACATCAGCTTTTTTATTGAGATTTGACAACCTTACCCCTGCCTCCTTTTTTTGTGTTGACTTGGAGATTTAATGTCAGCCATTAGATCATCTAGGTGGACGGTATAAGATGGGTTCCTAATTTCTACACCAGAAAAATGTGTATTTTTTATCCAACCCCTATATATATATATATATATATATATATATATATATATATAGGGAAAGGATCAAATAGGAACCAAATCCCCCGTGAGAACCTAGGAACCAAACATATTAGCAAATGATTAGTCACATATTAGCAGTGTGTATAATCGCTAACATATTAGCAATATGTTGCTAATATTATGATCTCGTCAAATTAGCAAAATGAGTTTACCTCATGTTAGCAACATAATCTCTTAATGTCAGCAATATAAATCTCTCATGTTAGATTGGTTCTTAGGTTCTCACGGAGGGATTGATTCCTATTTGAACTCACCCCTATATATATATATATTTTCTAACACAATGTTTTTTTTTTTCGGAACGGGACACCCAACCAGCGCGTGACCCATACCGGTCTGATTGTTATCTAGATATAATTTTGGATCTCAAAGTGTGATAGGCTTTGCCAAATCAATGCTAGATTGCTAAAGAAGTTTTGAAAATAAATCCCATTATGACCATGACTATTGATCATTGAATTGACAAAACTGTTCATCATAATATAAGCAATGTAACTGAGTTATCCATTAAAATTTTATATATGCCAAATTGCCAACTGATCAAGAACCTAAATAATATGATTAATTAAAAACTAAATTGATAATTGTAAACTATAAGACCTAGATATGGAATAATTAACCATAGATCAAATAATTATCTATAAACTAAAATTAATTACTACTAGAAATTAACAATTGCCAACTAATTAAATTGAAAAAAAAAAGAATTGTATAACCCGAAAAAGCAAAACTTAAAACATGCAAATAATTAACAATGGCGTCTTTTTGACGAAACACAGCATGGGCTGATTTATGCGTCTCCCTGCAGAGGATTTCAATCCCAAATTGAAGTCTCTCTATATATAACAAGAACAACTGGGGATGTTCCTTTTTCAACTAAATTTATAAATTTTTAAATACAAATATCATAGCATACAAAGAAGAAGCTGACCTTATTCTGAAAATCAACTTGTTCGCAAACAGCTCCGTACACATTCTCGACTATGAGTCGGTAATCGGGCTTCAAATTAAGGCTCTCATCAACCCAGAGGCCGGTAGCGGTCGACAAAACGGGCCCTCCAACCGGGCCGCCATCGGCAAGCACTCTACTCACAGTCTCCGAAAATAGCGCATGGAGCTCCTCTAAGGACTTGAACCTCAGAAAACCTAGAATCTGTTCTCGGGTCGGGCCGCTCGACCCAGAGGCAATCAAGCCCCATAAGACGTGGATTGAAAGGGGCGAGAAGACGAAGTTGGATTGTTCGGCATGGGCGGATATGACTTGGTTCGCCAATGAGAAGGAAGCATCGGTTTGATCGAGGATGGATTGCTCGAGCTCTATCGCCTTCACCGCCATCGTCTGCCACTGTGTTCCTGCGTGTTTCGACGGGTGCTGCATTCTGAGAGAGCGAAGATACGAATTTGGGCTTTCGAAATTTACAGTAATCTCAAGAGAGAGCACCCATAGCAGACTATTACACAGGATCGGAGTTTACTCAGTGCTCCCCACGGTGGTGGCTGCACATTACCTTCGACATAAAAAAAAAAAAAAAAAAAAAAGAGAGAGCGCACATATATATGGATTCCTTTGATGGAGAGAAATGTATATTTTGCCTAATATAAATATAAGCAATTTGAAATATTATGGCATGGTTCTTGTATTATATTCTATATATAATATATAATTAGAATATAGTGACAAGGTTGCGCGTCAACTTTTTCCCTGCCTTTTGCAAGAGTAATTTGGTCATTAGATGAGTGATATATTTGGAAAATTTTAATTCAAACAATCCCATTAAACTTAATAGAATAAAATGGAATCAATATTATTTATCATTATATATTTAAACAATATATTTGGAAAATCTTTATTCAAGCAATCAAACAAATTTAATTTATTAATTTGATTTTCTTATTACTATTGTAATTGGGTCCATTGTATAAGATGCACCTTATAATTATAATTTACTATATTAGATTTTTATGGAAGGCGGAAAATTTGAAGCTAAAACAAATTTAGTTTAATATTTTCACTCCTAATTTAATTGTTATCCATCTAATTATAATTTACTATATATATATATTGTGTGTGTGATAACAAAGTTTTGCATAAACCTAGTTCCCGCCCTTTGCAAGGGTAATTTGGTCAAATGAGTATGATATATTGGGAAAAGTTTAATTCAAACAATCCAATTAAAATTAATGTCATAAACTAGAATAAATATAATATATCAAAAATATATTTAAATAATTTATTTATAAAATCTTAATTCAAGCAATCAAACAAATTTAATTTAATTTAATTAATTTTTTCACTCCTAATTAATGTAATTGGGTCTACAGTATTAAATGCACCTAATTGTAATTTACTATATTAGATTTTTATGGAAGGTGAAAATTCGAAACCCCTACATATTCGTTTAATTTTATAACTTGTAATTTAATTCCATCTAGAGTTGAAAATGAATGAAACTGTTCTTGAGTTAATCAGGTATCAATTTTGAAATTACATACGCTTGTATGAAATATCTGTTCTGCAAACGTTCACAGAAAAGTATTCGAATGGTGTTAGATAAAGTTTACAATAAAGTGTATGAACGTTATTATGAATTTAATTGAAATTGTAGAAAGTAAAGCACACAAGGAGTTGATAATCATGTTCGATCAATTGATCTATGTCCAGGGACTTGTCAGGTCCGTGGAAAATAATTCATTACTCTGATGCAATATTCACTTAGGATATTACACACAGCTGACCTTCCATCATTAGAAGACTTGTCTTTGTATACATTCTACGTGAAGACTTGTTCATTGTATGCATTCTACAATTTTTTTGATGATAATAGATTGAATATTAATTCCAGTCACTGTCTGCATTTAAATTTTCGTTATATATATCTGTCTGTTCTATATACTTGCATTATACATGATATGGTGTGGGCATACACACGGTAATGATCATATCATCATATTCCTTGTATTGTATTAAAAGGCTCACGACTTAGATGATTCTGAACCCACCATCGATACACTGTAGAATAATCTGATAGTTAGTTTATCTTGACTAGCTAAGTATTCTAGTATACTCGCTTATGTATTGAGGATGATCATGATATGATACTATTCTATAATCTGACCTTAAGTGAGAGAATAAAGATCCACAGAGTTCGGGTTCTTAACCCATATATATTGGCGGACATATATATGTTATGTTTTGATTTATCACTGAGTGAGATTCTTTCATAGTATCGACAACCTCAATATTTTGGACAGTGGCATTTACATGTATGATGGGTCGTGCATTATATGTGGCCATTGTGTCCTGGTGTGCCCTGTTGATGATGTCCCCTTGAGGAAGCACAAATTTAAGTTCATGTGAAATCTTGCAGGTGGAATTTATTCCGTACATGATAAAGCTTGTTTGGCACTACTCTAGAAATGAGATTTTAATTAATTATAGTTGTCAAAAGCTTACATAATTAATTAATGGATATTATATCTTAAACATGGGGAATGGTTGGACTAAAGAAGAAATTATATTCACAAATATGTATTGAATTGGTAGGTCAGTATTATTTCTTTAGCGGAATAAAAATAATGAGCTAGGATTAATGAGCATCCAAATAGATCATGTGATGGTTCAATTCGATAAAGCCCCAAAAACTGGTATCAGAACGGATTTTGACACTGCTTTAGATTTAATCCTCAGAGTTTTTTTTTTCGAATTCTATGTTTAAATTTTTTCAGATTTTAATTGTTCATAAAATTAAAAATTTGTACATTCAAAGTTTGGATTGAATTTTGATGATTGTTGAAATTCTAATTTTTTATCTATGTGATTTTCAATTTATATGGTACTATATTTGGAATAGATTTTTGATGATATCGAAATTTCTAGATTTTAATTCAATGTGGTGCAAAGATTTGATGATCAAATTTTGAAAATTTGATGTTCAAAAAATCCTTAATTTTTTATTCTATAATTTCGATCCCTATAATTTTATTTGGAAGGAATTTTTATGAACACCAAAATTTTCAGATTTTTTTTAGGGTTACGATCGAAAATTATGGGTTTTTGGATTGGATAAGGTAATTTTTTATGTATATCAAAAGTTACCTAATTCTAATGCTAATAGGTTTGAAAATAGAATTTTAAATTTAGAATGTTTTTGAAGTGGATCAAAATTTCCAGATTTTAATTCTTGATATTTTCGACACGTATATATTAATTTGGAATAGATTTTTTATTAATATCAAAATTTTCAAGTTTAATTAATTAAGGGATTTTCAAAATTTTAAAGATTTAAATCTGGTGGATATTTTAATTAATTTCCAGATTTAATATTTAAGGAAATTTCAAGTTTCGTAAGATTTAATTTGGTAGATAATTATGATTAATTTCCAAATTTTATCTTATAGTTATTTTCAAAAATTTTAATTTAATTAAATGCAATTTTCAAAAATTATGTCATGTATAAATATCATGTGATATTTTATGCTTATCATGTAATTATGGTAGTTGTGTTTGTAGACTGTTTTGTTTGCAGGTGGTACTAACTATCATGACTTTTTAATTGTGTGATGAATGTATTTAACTTTAATGTTAAATGTATGTTGGCCGTATGCTGGTTTGGCTACGTGATTTTTTATCCATGAGAAAATTCATTGATTAGGTCTAGGCATTTTATTTTATTATGTTATTTTAATGTAACAGGAAAAAAAAATTGTTAGCCCTAGAAGTGATTTTTGAAAATCACTTAGTATTGAGCTATAATTTTGTTTCCTTGTTATTCCAGATATATTAGGATTTTCCTTTTAGGATAGATATTCTATATTGAATAAGAATAGAAAATCAACTCGAAGAAGAAAAGTGGTGCACCCCAGTAAAGAAAGGACATCCCGAATACGTCCCGAAACCCTAATTGGACCTAGAGTTTCGGCGAGACAATGGTGGTCGACTGCTATTGTTGTCTAGTATTCCGGAGCTGACTTTCCAAATTTATCTCATGAAGCAACATGATAAATATGCCATGATAGTTCGTTTTAATTATTATGCTTATATTGTTGTTTAGCATGCAATGGTTGTTAATCCTTTTATGTGATGTATTGCCTGTTTAATGGGATAAGATGAAACGTCAAGTATAACTAACTATCAAAGTATGTGGAAATCTCAAAGGGTCTCCATTAATCTTGTTCAATTTAGAAGTGATGGGCATGCGCGTTGACAATACATCTTCCTCCATATCGGATGTGTCATATCACTGGAATCTCTAGGAATTAAACCTCTTAATAGATAACTGTAGAACACTATTGAACAAACTGCCTCCTCTATCTTGAGCAGTGAAATTTGAACCAGTGCCCTTGGGGTGAAGATAATGGTGTTCACACTTATATATAATTTATTGATAAACGACCATACTACTGTGGCTTATTAATTAGACGATTACATGACTGGGATGGTTTTCGACTATTAATTTACTTATTATAAGGAAGTTTAACTAGAGGTAAATTAAAGGTTAAGTGTCCTATTTAAAAATCAATTTTATAAACATGCACATATCATGGCTTATCACTACTAGAAAAACACTAATAGACAATAGATATTCCCTGTTGTCGATAGAAATTCTAGCCGTTGTTAATAAATGTGTTGTCTATTGGCCTTTGCAGATAGACAACAGACAATACCCATTGTCTATATTTATAAAGAAAATGGTTATTGAGACTGTTGTTAAATTTTTCTAATTTCATAATAATAAAAAAAAGACAATGGTTGAAGCCAAAATCGTTGTCTGTGTTGCCATGGACAACGGTTTCTGCAACAGCTCGTTGTCTTTTGCTTTATTAGACAACGGTTTTTGCAAGGACCCATTGTCTATTTAATAATTAAAATTTCCCAAAAATTCATAGCTTAATATTGAAAACAATAATTAATTATAAATCAACATTAATTCATTACCATACAGTAAAAAAAATACATTATGTAAACTTCTATGGAATAACATTAATATGAAAGACATTATCCAATACTTTACATACAAAAACAAGTCCAAGTAATCAAAAGTTTCATAAATAAACAAGTTCGGGTACTATTTCCTTCTACTCCACTAGGCTTGTTACATTAAGGATTAACACTTGATTAAATCAACTAAATACAGTTAAAAAAAAATATAAGTGTCAATATTTATTATTTCCATCAATCTCATATTTAAAAAAAAAATAGTTAAGCTATCAAACTTACATGAATCAAGCATAATGAATCCCTTCATCAATCCGTGTAATCTTGGACACATTCAGCAAAGTTTTGTACGAACATGTATACCATCCTTTTAAGCAAACTGTATTCCAGAAATAATGAGGATGATAAATAAAGGTGGATTTATTCCTCAATGATTCCAAAGATGAAGGGCAAAAGAAATTTCTATCAACATCTAAACATGTTTAATTCCAAAATCATGCAAACATAGTACGAATATCAAAGTATTATTAAGCTTTAGCTCAGATTAAAATGGTAGCAGGTGTAGGATCCAAAATTTGAAAAAAGTTTAGAGAACTCACAATCACGACATCCCATTATCCAAGAGTTGAAATTAGGACGGACTTTAGGGTTATTTATAGTACAAAAAATTCACGGTATAGGGATGGATTATTCCGTCATTAAATGTCGGACTTTCGTCATTAAAATTCTCTAATGACGGATTAGTTCGGTCATTAAACATATGATCAGCAACAAAGTTAACGACGGATTCGGTGGGTTGTTAATGTTTAACGACAGGGTTAATGATGGTTCATCGTTAAAAAGGTCAGTCACCCATTTCGGTCGAGAAGACTTTTTGAATCGTCTGAAGGCAAAAACATATAATTATCAGCCAAACACTCTACTAAGCATCTCTAATGGTACTTAAGAAACAAAACTAATCGAGAAAGTCTCACAAATATGTTGTGTTATTTCTCTATATTTTTTGGTTTTACATTTTCCTATCTTGTAAGGATTGTATTAATGGTGAGATTTTATAATAAAGATCAGAACTTAGTATAAGAAATGGGGAAAGAGATTGAGAGAAGATAAGAGGGAAATAGAGAAAAGTAGGAGGATAACGGCTAATTCATTTCTTACTCATAAAGTTCATAAACCTGGTATTTATACCCCAGGTGCTTACATCATAACATTAAACCCTACATACAAGCATAGGATATTTCCTAAAATACTGAATTTGGGCCACTAAGATATGGGCCTCTTAAGGGAATTAAACATAAATACATATTTTAAGGTAGCCCGCTTCAGCCCAACGCTGAACCCGACCCAATGCTCATTTTCTCCTCTCTCATCTCTCGACTTGCAATCCCTAATTCAGAGCTCCCTTCAATATTTAATTTTTCTTCACCGACACGAGCCCTAGCCCCCAATTCCTCCATTTCACCACCCATTTCAGTTCTGTCCATGACAAATACACATTAGATTGCAACATTCTACTTTATGTAACCATCCATTAAAATAGTTTAATATGTTAGTGGAATGAAGTACTAGGAAGAACCTCTCTATGGACACAATGAAATAATCAAAGATGTTTTATATATAGATGACTTAAACTTGAGATATTGGTGATGACAATTAAGATTATTATTTTAGGTGAGAATTAGCAACTTGTAGTCATTTTTTTATCTGATTATTTGAGGTACTAACTTGCTACATAAAATATAATTAAGCATGCACAATTACTAAATAAGCATGAAAAAAACATAAAATTAGTGCACTATAAAATGAGCATTGATGCATCAATTTAACTCATATATATACTTAATTACTTTTATCTCAAGATATGTGCATGTTTATACATACAAGCATAGGATATTAGTGTATGGTAATAACGAAATTAAAGGTTTTATGCTAGGATATTTCCTAAAATACTGAATTTGGGCCGCTAAGATATGGGCCTCTTAAGGGAATTAAACATAAATACATATTTTAAGGTAGCCCGCTTCAGCCCAACGCTGAACCCGACCCGATGCTCATTTTCTCCTCACTCATCTCTCAACTTACAATCCCTAATTCAGAGCTCCCTTCAAGATTCAATTTTTCTTCGCTGACACGAGCCCTAGCCCCCAATTTCTCCATTTAGCCACCCATTTCAGTTCTATCCACGACATTACCGCCGCCCTTTTTAGATCCTTGTCTACAAGAATCATTCTTGCCCACCAATTTGGTCACGAGATGAGAATCCTCCTAAGATGTTAAGCCCTGATCGACTTCTCCCCAAAGAATCAAGCTTTGAACAATGTCATGTCTGCGACGGTGTAGAAGCCGTTCTGCAAGTAAGCCGCAAGGTGCAATGTTAAAAAGGCCGTCACTGTCATGAGCCGGAAGAGTTGCGGTAGGAATAATGGAGCTGCTCAACACCTTCTTAAGCAGGGAGACGTGAAAGACTGGGTGGATCCTCGATCCGGCGGGTAATTCTAGCCGATAGGCTACCTTTCCCACACGTTCAAGCACCTTATAGGGGCCATAATACCTTGCCGACAGCTTCGTGTTCTACCGAAGAGCTACCGATTGTTGTCGGAAAGGTTGAAGCTTTAGATACACCAGGTCCCCTTCCTCAAATTCTCTTTTTGTCCTTTTTGAGTCTGCATACACTTTCATCCGGTTCTGAGCCGAGTGTAGGTTAGCTTTGAGTTCTGTCATAAATTGCTGTCTGTCCACAATCACTTCCTTGACCTCTGCATTCTCAGTGGAAAGATAAGATTGTAGGGAGTGATGGGGTGAAGGATACCCATAGAGGGCCTGGAAAGAGGCTTTCAAATTGGTATGATAATTAGTGTTATACCAGAATTCAGCTAGGGAAAGCCACTTAGACCAGTGCTTAGGATGTTGATGGACCATGCACCTTAAGTAAGTTTCCAGACATTGGTTTACCCTCTCTGTCTGACCATCGGACTGGGGATTGTAGGTTGATGTCATATCCAAGGTAGTCCCCATGAGTGTGAATAACTCTTTCCAGAATAAGCTAGTGAAAATCTTATCTCTGTCTGTAACAATGCTTAGTGGCTGTCCATGGAGCCTATAGATAGTGTCCAGGAAAACTTTGGCTATAGATTAAGTTGTGTAGGGATGAGAGATAGCTATGAAGTGCCCATATTTAGTAAGCCGATCCACCACCACCAAGATAGCATTCTTGTGGAAAGAAGTAGGCAATCCCTTTATAAAATCCATAGTTATGTGTGTTCAGGCCTGATTGGGAATCTGCAAAGGTTGCAGTAGCCCAGGGTATGGTCCTTCAGAAGCCTTGCTAACACTGCAGGTGTTGCATTTACTTACCCACTGCTCTACATCCCTTTTCATATGGGGCCAGTAAAATAGTCTCTTCAACCTGACATAGGTGCCATAGATTCCAGAATGCCCTCCATAGGAAGAATTATGTATTTCTCTGAGGAGTTAATGCCTGATATTAGTCCCAGCCCCAATGACAATTCTGCCCTTATACCTGAGCAGATCACCCATGATCTCATACCCTGGATAGGTATCTCTGTCCAGCAACTTAGAGTTAAAGATATTAGTAGCCCAAGCATCATTAGTGTAGCTCTCCACCACCTGCTGCATCCAAGCTGGTACTGCAGTGGTAATGATACAACAGTCCTCTGGGTAGGTGGTTTCCTAGATAAGGTATCTGCAGCCCTGTTGCAAATGTCTTTCTTGTAGTGAATTTCATAATTCAACCCTAAAAATTTAGTGATCCACTTTTGCTGCATTGGGTTCATGATGTTCTGATCCAGGAGGTGTCTTATAGCCTGCTGATCAATCCTTATAATGAACTTGTGTCCCAGTAGGTAGTGTCTCCACTTTTACACAACCATCAGCACTGCTAGGAACTCCTTCTCATAGATAGATAAAGACTAGTTTCTGGGACATAGTGTCCTACTTATATAGGATATGGGTCTGCTCTTCTGCATGAGGACTGCCCCAATCCCTTTCTCACTTGCATCAGTCTCTAGGATGAATGATGGAGTAAAATCTGGTAAGGCTAAAACATGAGCATTCACCATGGCTTCCTTGGGGGCCTCAAAAGCTGCAGTGGGTTCCTGAGTCCAGTGATAGTCTCCCTTTTTTAATAAGGAGGTAAGTGGCTTGCAAAGAGCTGCATACCTCTTGATAAATCTTCTGTAGTACCCTGTGAGTCCCAGAAAGCTCCTTAGCTGTTTCAGGTTAGTAGGAATGGGCCAACTTCTCATAGCAGCCACTTTGCTTGGATCAGTTGACACTCCTTCTGCAGAGATGATATGCCCCAGATACTCTATCCTTTCCTAACCAAAATGACATTTGCTCTATTTAGCAAAGAGTTTATGCTACCTTAGACTAGCCAAAACTTCCCTTAGATGTTGCAAATGCTCCTCCCAGGTTGGACTATAGACCAGGATATCATCAAAGAAAACAAGCACTGATTTTCTGAGTTGTGGTCTAAATACCTTGTTCATCAATGATTGAAAAGTGGTCGGGGCATTGCACAAGACAAATAGCATCACTAGGAATTCATAGTGGCCATTATGTGTACTAAAAGCTGTTAAATACCTATGTTCAGGCTTCATTAGGATCTGAAAATACCCTGACCTGAGATCAATTTTAGAAAAAAACTTGGCTCTCTGCAGCTCATCAATGATAGGTATTGGATAGTCATATTTGATGGTTAGGTTATTGAGATACCTGTAGTCTACACACATTCGCCAAGTCTCATCCTTATTTTTCACCAACAGGACAGGGGAAGCAAAAGGGCTCATGTTGTCCTGTATCATACCACTGTCCAACAACTCCTGGACAATTCTTTCTATCTCAGCCTTTTGGGCATGAGAAACCCTGTAGAGGTATCTATGCTTGGGTAGGCTGCCTGGCTTGAGCAGTATCTGATGCTCAGTACCTCTGCTGGGGGGTAGTTCCTTTAGTTTTTCAAATACATCCCTAAATTCTCTTAGCAGGCCTTCTATTTTTTATTGTGGTCATAGTGAACAGTCTTCAATTTCACCATAAACACCTCTTCAATTGGGTAGGGATGTGTGTAGTGGATCATTTGGTAGAGGCTGTGTCCAGAAATTATGTGACATTCCCTCATCTTTGTTAATGCCTGGATCTTAACCCTCTTTCCCAGCAAGTTGACAGTGATAGTCATCTTGTCATAGTCTAGCTTAATGGAAGTGCAAGCCTTGAGCCAGTCACCCCCTAAGATCAAATCACAACCCTCTGTTGCTAGTGTCCTAGGGGAATAGGTGAACTGGTGGTCCTGCATAGACCACTGAAACCCAATTACCTTAGTAGACCTAACCATTCTGTTGCCATTAGCAACCTTAACCGAGAGGGGCTTGGTGGGTTGTAGAGTGCACCCCAGGTCTCTTGCAGTGGATTCTCTTATGAAACTGAGTGTGCTTCCTGAATCTATAAGTATGTGGAGGCTATGGTCTCCAACCTGCCCATACACTCTCATTGTGGTGATACCTCCCTCCCCAGAAATGACATTCAAGGCCATTGGGACCTTGTTTAGTGTATATTTGTCCTATCTTATCTTAGTAGTTTAGTATCTTTTGTAGGTATTTTTTCTTTGTTTTTGTATGATTTTCATGTTATTTCTTTCACTTTTGCTCTTTTGGTGAGTTGTGTAGATTTGCACAAGATCTTGAGAAAATGAAGGATTAATGACTACAAAATTTGAGGGATTCAAGATAATTGGAAGGTAGAGAATCTAATAAGGAGCTCGTGGCAAGTTGAATCGGGTCAATCGGCCAAGAAATGAGGGAGAACGAGCCAAAACCGTGAAAGCTGCCGAAGACAGAATTGTCAGAGTGCTCGGCCGCGCGGGACGCGCAACCGCGCGGCTACCCTCTCAGCCAAGAGGCCCCGCGAGCGCGCAATTCCCACGGGCGTGCGCACCTTCGCACTCCGCAGGCGCGCGGCGTCTCACCGGCGCGCGAGACGCTCTGTTTCGCCCGATTTGCCCGATTTGCCCTATCTTGCACTCGACTCTCGCCTTTTCTTCACCATTTTGCACAAGGAGGCATTTCCTTCAACCTCCATCATTTTGGGCATGTTGGAAACTAGACTCTTGAGCCACCCTAATCTAAGCAAATAGAGGGATAGGGATTGATTTCCCCTAAGCTCACTTTGTGGACTTTTGCTCCCAACAAATCCTCCTCAAATCCCTCTCATTTAATGTTCCAACACCATCATCTTACCACAATCCATTCCATTCACCATACCTCCCACCATACTCTCTCTCTCTCTCTCTCTCTCTCTCTCTCTCTCTCTCTCTCTCTCTTTCGTACCTCTCTCCCTCTCCCATAGCTCATAGAGATATTGGGGATCTATCATCATCTCTCACTATCATTCATTCACCATTCCACCCATCATCTCATTTTTCCATTCTCTCACCACATCATTCACCTAACCATTCCATTCACTCTCATCACTCCATCCTCTCTCCATTCTCTCCATTCTCTCTACACACACACTACACACACTAAATCTCTACACACCTTTTTCTCACCATTTTTCACCATCACCACTCCCATTCAAGAGAGGAGGAGAAGAGGAAGACAAAAAGGAAAGCAAACTAAGGAAGAGGAAGAAGAGACAAGAAGAAGTCGACAACGAGCTATCCGCGGAAGCTAAGCTCATTTGGAGGTTTCCATTGTGGTATTTTCTTTCTAGTTCTTGGATGATTTGTAAGGGTTTGTCCCAAACTTGTGGAAGATATTGAATATTGAATAAGCACATGCTATTTTCATTTTGTTATGAGATGACATCCTTTTATGATATTTGTAGTATTTTGAGCATGGTTATGGGCTAATCTTACTATTAGGGGGTAGAGGATCGATGTGGTCTTGATTTATGCTTGTTCTTGTTGATTGTTGTTGTTGGAATCGTGCTTTCTCATGTTTAGATACTTGATCACTAATTGAACATTGATAGGATTTAGAGGAGTCTTGATTGTGAATCTAAATCCGGAAATTGGTTCCTTCGAAATTAGGTGGATGGGGTTCCTAAGCCTAATATGTCAATCTTGCTTATACGATATAGCTAAGAGAGGTTTAACGGATAAACGGTGACAGTAATTGAAGTTAAACTAATTGGAAGGGTCTATCGTATTTGTGAGAGTAGCATTATCAGCTTGAATAAAGCATAGTGATAAAACCATTGAGAGAATCTACACCCTAATACCTTAATCAAACTTATTTTCTCTAATCTTAATTTAATTTGTGTATTTGCATTAAATTGTCTTGCTTTATTGTCTATTTTGAATTCCTAGCATAATCATCATCAAATCCCCTTGTTAGAATGTTTAGATTTTATTTTAGTTGTTTACTTGAAAGCATGTGTAGTCTTTAGATAATTCTTTCCCATAAAGTCTTCCTTGAGAAATCGACTCGGGTTAAGCTTATTGCTTCTATAATTGACCCCGTCCAATTGCGGGTGTGGTCCAAAGTAGTGTCTAGTGAGCATAAATTGGAAAATATAAATAGTAAATTTGGACCCAATCAGACCTCCTCTAGGTCTGTAGATGAGAATTCCCCTCCATCAGTAGACATTGACTGTACAAAATCTAATTCCTCCTCCTCACTCATAATCATGTAGGAAATCCTGGATTTACACATGTGCCCCACTGTAAAAGCTTCATCACAATTATAGCACAGTCCCTTCTCTCTCCTTGCTGCCAACTCTGCTGTAAGGAGTTTGAATGGTGGCTTTGCAGTTGTAGATGGAGATTTGGTGTTGGGAGGACGGCTAGAGTAATCCCTCCTTACCCCTACAGCCAGATTAGGCTTAGCATTGCCCTTGAACTTCTTAGTCATGGCTTCTAGGTTGAGAATTTGTTGTTGTCCCAATTCTATTGCATGGTTTAGTGTGGCAGGTTTAAACATGTGAATCAAGGGTTGAATATCCTCCCTTAACCCACTTATAAAACTTGCTATGAAGTAGTCCTCAGTAAACTGCCCTTTGTTCAACAACAACATGCAAGCCTTAAGCTCTTCAAACCTGTCAACATAGTCAGTGTATGAACCCGTATGCTTAAGTTTGTTAAACTCAGCAATCACTTTGACATCCCTAATTTCTTCAAATCTAGCAGACACAACATCAAGAAATTGTTCCCATGATAGATCACTCTCCTTAAGGGCTAGATTCTGGAACCATTGTGAAGCTTTACCATCAAAATGCATAGTAGCTAAGATGACTTTTTGATCATCTGGGACATTAAGGACCATCATAAAGTAGCTTTGGCATTTTAGGATCCATGCTCGGGGTTAATCCCCATCAAATCTAGGGAAGTCCAGCTTAGAATGTTTATCTGTATCAGACCACTCTCTGCTGGGGATAACTTGGTGCGGTCTAGTCTGATCACTCTCACTCAATCCGGCAGAGCTAGGACTACCCAGAATAGAACTTCCCATAGAAGTACCCTTTCCTTTATCCAGATTTGAGAGTTGCAGTTGGATGGATCCCAGGGTATTAGCAAGATTATCAAACTTACTATTAACACCTTGCATAAAACCTTTAATTTTGTCATTAGATTTGGAGATCTGTTCTTGCATCTTGAGTTCTGCGGCTTCCCTTTTTAATGACTCAGCTTTTAACACCTGATCCAAATGTTGTTGATGTGCTTGCAGGTCGCGCAACCGGGTTTCCTCGGCTATCTCGGGATCGTCGCTCTGAGATACCAAATGTTGTGTTATTTCTCTATATTTTTTAGTTTTACCTTTCTCTATCTTGTAAGGATTGTATTAATGGTGAGATTTTGTAATAAAGATCAGAACTTAGTATAAGAAATGGGGGAAGATATTGAGAGAAGATAAGAGGGAAATAGAGAAAAGTAGGAGGATAACGGCTAATTCATTTCTTACTCATAAAGTTCATAAACCTGGTATTTATACCCCAGGTGCTTACATCATAACATTAAACCCTACATACAAGCATAGGATATTTCCTAAAATACTGAATTTGGGCCACTAAGATATGGGCCTCTTAAGGGAATTAAACATAAATACATATTTTAAGGTAGCCCGCTTCAGCCCAACGCTGAACCCGACCCGATGCTCATTTTCTCCTCACTCATCTCTCGACTTGCAATCCCTAATTCAGAGCTCCCTTCAAGATTTAATTTTTCTTCACCGACGCGAGCCCTAGCCCCCAATTCCTCCATTTCACCACCCATTTCAGTTCTGTCCATGACAAAATACACATTAGATTGCAACATTCTACTTTATGTAATCATCCATTAAAATAGTTTAATATGTTAGTGGAATGAAGTACTAGGAAGAACCTCTCTATGGACACAATGAAATAATCAAAGATGTTTTATATATAGATGACTTAAACTTGAGATATTGGTGATGACAATTAAGATTATTATTTTTGGAGAGAATTAGCAACTTGTAGTCATTTTTTATCTGATTATTTGAGGTACTAACTTGCTACATAAAATATAATTAAGCATGTACAATTACTAAATAAGCATGAAAAAAATATAAAATTAGTGCACTATAAAATGAGCATTGATGCATCAATTTAACTCATATATATACTTAATTACTTTTATCTCAAGATATAATGCGATCCTCGTCGGCACGACGACGATGATAGAGGTTGTTTTTCTAGGAGTATCAGGTTACACGAATGGATAGGATGGAATCTCCAAACTCTATCCTCACAATGATTTTGAACCATGAATTAATTGAATCTGCAACCCTTGATCAATTGGAAACACGAACTTGGATTGATGTGATGACGCCACAAACGGGGATGTGAATCCGTTTGATAAGTCGATTTGAATCTCACGCTATTTTATTAGACTCAAATAATTCTCTTAGAGAGAAAAGTGAAAACTCACGTTTAAAATTACCTGATAAAGATCAGAGTAAATCTACCTCAGGCTATGTGTTTACCTTGGGAAGCAGAGCCATTGCATGGAGGAGCATCAAGCAAAAATGCATAGTTGACTCCACCATGGAAGCTGAATATGTAGTTATCTCTGAGGCTACAAAAGAAGTTTTCTGGCTCCGGAGCTTCTTGTTGGACTTGAGCGTGGTTCCTGATTTGCCTAAAAGCATCATGATATACTGTGATTACTCTGGTGCATTGGAAAATTTGAAGGAACCCAGAGCCCATAAGACAAGTAAACACATAGAAAGAAAGTACCATCTTATACGAGAGATCGTTAAGAGAGAAGATGTGCCAATGGTAAAGATTGCATCGGAGGATAACTTGGTTGATCCATTCATGAAGAGACTACCGGCTAAGACCCTCGATGGTCACGTAGAGAAAATGGGAGTAAGATGCAACCCGAGAATGCATTTAAGATTTAGTGTTAGTTGGAGAGATTTGCCAGTTTTTTTTATTCTTGAAAGACATGTTTCGAGTATAAGTGGGAGATTATTAGTCTTGTATACTAGAAGACTTGTCTTTGTATATATTCTACAATGTTTTATTTGACGATATAGATTGAATATTTATTGCAGTCAATGTGTGCAGTTATTTATAGTTATATTTATCTTCCAGTTCCATATACTTACATTGTAAATGATATAGTGTGGGTATACACACGGTAAAGATTATATCAGTAGTTTTCTTACAATGTATTGAAATGCTCACAACTTAGATGGTCCTGAACTCATCATCGATACACTGTAGAATAATCTGATAGTTATTTATAGTTATATTTATCTTCCAGTTCCATATACTTGCATTGTAGATGATATAGTGTGGGTATACACACGATAAAGATTATATCATCATTTTTCTTACAATGTATTAAAAGGCTCACGACTTAGATGGTACTGAACCCACTATCGGTATACCGTAGAATAATCTGATAGTTAGTTTATCTTAACTAGCTGATTATTCTAGTACACTGGCATGTGTATTAATATGGATCATGATATGATACTATTCTCTATTATAATCTTAAATGAGAGATTAAATATCCACAGAGTTCGGCTTCTTAACCTATATATATTGGCGAACATATATATGTTATGTTATTGCTTTGATTTATCAATGAGTGAGATTATTTGATAGGATCCGCAACCTTGATATTTTGAGCAATAACATTTATATATATGATGGGTCGTGCAATATATATGGCCACTGTGTCCTGGTGCTCCAGGTTGATGATGTCCCCTTGAGGAAGCACAAAGTTCATGTGAAATCTTGCAAGTAGAATTTATTCCGTACATGATAAAGTTTGTATGGTACTACTCAATGAACAAGTTATTAATTAATTGAATTTGTTAGAAGCTTACATAATTAATTAATGGACATTACATCTTAAACATGGGGAATGGCTAGACTAAAGAAGAAAGCATATTTGCAAATATGTATTAAATTGGTAGGTCAGTATTATTTCTTTAGTGGAATAAACATAATACTTAATTTATTTAATTATATCCTAAGTTGTGGATATTGAAAATTAAATAAATTAGTAGGCAAATTTAATATTTTAGCACAATATGACCTTAGTGGATTGGGGATGGAACAAGAGTGGGAGGCCCAAGCTCTTTAGGTTTAGAAGACCTAATTTTCATCCACCCATGTATATAAATAGGGAGTGGGGGTCGAAAATTAGGGCACACATAAATCAGCCCCCAATTTGTGCTCTCATGATCCCCATAGTATTCACACTTGTTTAGTAGTATATACAGCCCACCCAGTATCTAGACGCGGTCCGGGAAATACAACAGAAGATCAAGAAGTGGAATTGAACTGTCATTGTGTGCGCCGATTACATACTTGAACAACAACAAGATTAGACATTTAATCTTGTCCTTAACCAAACACGAATTTGTAAGTTGATTTTTCGGTTTCTATGTTTCTGCTTTTAGTAGAATTGAAAATTTAAACTTGCTGTTAATTCACTCGGTTTAATTATTTACATTAATTGCATAAAAATATAATATACATGAACATAGGATTAATGAGCAACCAAATAGATCCTGTGGTGGTTCAATTCGAAAAAACTCCAACATATATTATTGTATGAATGGATTTCTGCCAAGTTTTGTTCCTATGCTAGAAGAGGGTGTGTTTAATATGACTAATGTGGCTAATCACTCTTTAGTTGTAATGGTCACACTAAAGCTAAAAGGATTAATGAATCGTGATTGTGCGTTAATCTGATGGTAGCCTAGACTTTGTAGGTTGTTGTGGGCACACGAGGAATCAGTAAACACAATGAACTTGGGTTCGTCTAGAGGCACAATGTTTCCTATCATTTACATCTCTTAGGGAAATCGGGAGATGGGTGGTAGGTTAGGGATTTAATGGATGAGGAATCACTTTTAAATCTAAACTGAAAGAATGAATGAGAAGACGTAGTGAGGAATCCGATCTCTATAACTAAGTTCTTCAATCATATGGGAAAATCGGTTTGCCCATGATCGAGTGAGTGTGAGTTAAATCAAATTCTAGTTCAATCTTGTAAGCTTTTATTATTTGATTTTCTTTATTAGTTTGCATATTTATTTACCGTTGTGACCACGAGAAACTCAAAACCCCTCTTACAATTGGTGACTAGAAAGAGAAGTTACATCAACACTCTGTAGGATCGACTATATGCTCACATCACTGGCTACCTGTTGTGGGCATCAGGAAAATACAAATTCTTTTTTAATGTGAAATGACCGCGTGTCAGTTCCCTTTTATTTTGATAGGTTTCACTATTCTATAAAGGTTAGGGGTACTAAAGATATTTTGCCAATAATTCTAAATTTTCAATTATATCCGGATCTTATATCTTTCATGTATTGCGGGTTCATTAGGTAAATATCCCACTACTCACACAATTACTCTAGTCATCCATTTATTGCATCAAACCGTCTGCTAGGAGATGCGATCGTATGGGAATGAAAGTTCTACTGATTTTTTGTATTAATTATTGTCAACTGAGATTGATATTTATTTAGCAGAGTGCGAGTGATCTTTTTAGATATAATCTTCGTGTGTTGATCGATATATATATGTTTAAATTTCACATTACATTTTCTATTTTTAATATCAAATTTATGGTTTAATAATGATTATTATAAAAATAAAAATTAATTATAATAAAATTAACCATATTCAATATTTATTAATAAAAAATAAGAAATAAAAACAATCGATATTATGTAACAAACTGAAAATTAATACTAAAAATAATTAAATAATACACTATTCATTGTTTTTCCCTTCTATCAAATGATAGAAGGAAAGGGAGTGCAACATTCAGACTGCTTCACTTAGCAGCACGAACCTTAGCTTCATGGAATAAAATGTTACTGCTGAAATACAGAAGAATTGAAATCTTAGATCAAATTGAGTTGAATCAACTATGATTAATAATTATAAACTCAAACTAAAATGACAAAAATTTGTATGAGACTGTCTAACAGGGCTCTTACATTAGACGGGCCAAAGCCCACCCAAACCCGCCCCCACGCGCAGGCGCGTGAGCTGCACGCGCCCCCACGCGGGGCGCGTGTAGCTCACACGCATGTGCAATTTTTTTTTTTCGGCGGCTGGGCAATCTCTTTTTTTCTTCTTTCTTCTTTCTTCTTTTTTTCTTTCTTTCTTCTCCTTTTTTTTCATTTCCTTCTTTTTCTTCTTTTTTCCTTCTTTCTTCTTCTTTTTTTCTTTCTTTCTTCTCATTTTTTTCGTCTCTTTCTTTTTCTTTTTTTCTTTTTTTAATAATTATAATATAGTCTTCTCAGGATATACATTTATTTTAAAAAAATATTTTTTTTTCCTGGCGGTTGACTAATTATTGAGCAAAAAAAAAAGTATTATTAATTATAAGGTAAAGTATCATTAACTATGAGTGGAGTATATCATTAACCAAAGTAGTATTATTTATGAGGTGGAGTATTATTAACTCACATATGAGTATCATTATTTATGGGGTGAAGTGAAGTCTCATTACTATGGAAAAAAGTATCATTAATTACAGAAGAAAGTATCACTAATTGAAGAAAAATATCACTAATTGTAGAAGAAAGTATCACTAATTAGAAAGAAAAGTATCACTAATTGCAAAAGAAAGTATCACTAATTAGAAGAAAAACATCACTAATTACAAAGGAAAGTATCACTTATTGAAGAAAATTATCACTAATTGCAGAAGAAAGCATCACTAATTAAAAAGAAAAGTATCACTAATTGTAGAAGAAAGTATCACTAATTAAGAAGAAAAGTATCACTAATTGCCTGAAGAAAGTATCACTAATTAGAAAAAAAGTATCACTAATTGCAAAAAAAGTATCATTAATTAGAAGAAAGTATCACTAATTAGAAAGAAAAATATCGCTAATTGTAGAAGAAAGTATCACTAATTAGAAGAAAATTATCACTAATTGCAGAAGAAAAGTATCACTAATTGCAGAAGAAAGTATCACTAATTAGAAAGAAAAATATCAATACAAACATATTGCAATTCAAAAATTGAATCATTAGCTACATAAAAGAAAATGTTGCAATTCAAAAATTGAACATGTTAGTGAGTAGTAACTACTCATTATATTAGTGATGCTTCATTTTTTTATTACTAGTGATACTTACTTCATAATTAATGATACTTCTTTGTTGTTAATTTAATAATTAATGCTTAATCATCGGTGATTTTCATTTTAATGAAAATATAACTTTTATATGGTGAAGTATCATTAACATTGATGTGAAGTATCATTAATTATGGATGAAGTATTATTAATAAAAATCATTACAAAATAAAAACACACAACTTCTAACTCTTCGTAGTGAAGCGCGCACTGGAGTCGGAAAAAAAAAAGATGAGATGTGCGTGCGTGTGAGAGATAGGGAGGGAGGGAGTTTCTTGTGCGGGGGGCAGTTTTAAAACTGCCGAAGCAAGAAAAAAGAAAAGGAAAGAGTTAGAGGGAATAAAAATAAAAATTAAATATCAAATAAAAGAGTGGAAGGGGGGAGACCGTTGAAAAAAAATCAAAAAGAAAAGGAAAAAGAAGGGGGGACCACTTTGTGGGTCAAATAATATCCGTTTAATGTAAGGGAATCCATTAGACGGTCTCACACAAATGTGCTCCTTAATTATGATAAATTAAAATTGAAAAAAATAGTTAAATATGAAGTGATACACTACTGTAATATATATATTTACAACATACAGAGTACTGGCAGTGAGAAAAATTGCCTTGACTGACACATATCATATGAAATTGCTTATCGTTTGAAAAATCAGCAAAGGTTGCTTTTGTTGCTTCAATAATTACTTGCACTCACCATACGTTAAACCTTTTTAATTGTAAAAGTATGTTTATGCTTCTAACTCTTTTTTTTTCTTTTTTCCTTTTTTTTTTTTGAAGATTTGTGACTTATTTTAATGCTCCTAATCCTATATATTAATTTTAAGACCATCTAGTCTGGCTAGTACCATTTATTTAATTAACTAATCTAGCTAACCTGACCTAATTATTGATATTTAATTAAAAAAATCCATCTTTTACATCAGATGATTCTTTTATAAAAAAATAAATTCACATGTTACGTTTTTGATTTCATCATGGCATAATTTAGATGTTTCACTATCAAATTTAATTTATATAATGCAATTGACCATATTCAACATTTACCAATAAATAATGCAAAATTATAAAAAAAATACTAATTATGAAATTATCGATATTAATAATTAATTATTAAGTAAAAACTAAAAGTTTAAATTAAAAAATAATTATAATTTCTAATTGAATGTAATTGACTCTAATTGATAATTGAAAAATTAAACTAAAGTAAAATATATTGAAATTGAGAAAACAAAAATAAGCAAATTTAATAGTAAAATACAGAATGAAAAATGAAACACGAAAAAAGACTACATATATAAATCCATGTGCTTTTGGTATATTTGACAGATATTTCCCTATAACTTTTCTAGGAATTGAAACCATACTTGTAATAAATAAATAAGTTTCTTGTTTGACTAAGTAGCTACAGTCTCTCGAAAAAAAAAAGCTACAAAATGCCTGTTTATTGCTTAACTTCCAGAATTCAATTGACACTTATAAAAAATGAAATGATATTCTTCATAATTAAATGAGCTCTCAATAATCAGTTCGCGCTATAATTACATAATCTCAACAAGTTAAGGCACCCAAAAGAAACGAAAAAGGCAAAAAGAAAGATTATATATATGTTTTTAAATATAAGAACAGGAAAAATATATTCAGAGAGAGAGAGAGAGAGAGGGAAGGCCTAAGTACGAGGAGGAGTTTCAACGATGGTTTCCAATGCAGGCTGCCATGATCTTTGCCTTGAATACCTCTTCTGCAATGAATTACTCCCATCAATTTCATCAGATTCATCCACAGCCTTAGCTTCTGAGCCATTCGGAAACAGACAGAACTCGGGAAAAATCTTCGAAAAATTTAAGGTTGCTGCATGCTTCATTCCTTTGGTTGTCTTGTTAGTGAAAAACTTGAGTTCTTCATTCGTGAGCACGGAGTAGAGCAGTTCCATGGGCAGAAGGAAGTAGAGCTGCCCGCTCTCCAGTTCTTCCTCTGCACAGATGCCCGGAATTCGCTGCCCGACTTTCAAATGGCTAGACTCACAAAGAAACTGCCCGGGAAATTCTAGCATGATTTCTGCTGCTTTGATTGGTGCCCTTGTGTAGACTAGTAATCTACCATCACTGCAGATAATTTTTACTTCGTTGTTGGAGATGATTGAAGGAGCACACATTGCTACATTGCCCATTTTCGGGTTTGGATGGAGGAGAGAGAGAAGAGAGGGAAGGAGGGAGTGTGGAGGGATGGGTGTTTATATAGGGTTTTGATTGTTATAACAATTAAGTTGAAAATTTTGTATTAGATTTACATGCTATTTGATATAGTTATTCTATTGAAATAATAAAGTGTAGATGTGTTATCTCGAAAGTCTGTGATTTAATTTGTTTGTGATGGTTGTTGAGGAGGGAGAAAGAGAAGGCATAAATGATTAAATTATATTGTTGGTTGTGTTTCCATTCAAGAGTATTTTTCATTAATTAAGACTGTGTTTTGGAAAGCAGTGTTCAATGAAATCATCGAAATAGCCATTGACAGAAAGGTTTTCAGGACTATTAAATGGAGAACATTATTAATTAGGTAGGTTTTTGTACCACCTTTGTGAAGGCACACAGAAAATATTGGTGCATTGAATGTATAGATGTTTTGGAGGATTGGTAAAGACAACAAATTCATATCGATTTTTTCTAATACAATTTGTCCTTTCTATATAATTTGCAAGTAAACTACTATACATATATGTTCGATTTCTTTGTTGAAATCAGTGTTTCTACCTAGTCCCATTTACTGATACGAATTGGTCCTATAGGATATATGCATATGAGGGGAATTTCAAATTATACAAGTTGTGTTATCCCTAAATAAAACACAGCATGCTAGCTTGTTTAAAACTCATTTAACAATCAATACTTATAAAAAATAATACTTTTTGAATGCAAAAAGTAGTACATTTGAAAAAATATTATTTTTTAGCCTAAAACTATTACATAAATCTCCATATGAATTTTCATCCACGAAATGTTCTCACAACAAAACCTCGATCATATTATTTAAGGCATATGATGTGATCCTTATTTGAAATCCCATTTTTTGGCCTAATGTGGTTAGATTATTCCTGCAAGCACATGGTAAGGCATGGAGCAACACATTGGCTATATGTCACTTGTCACATAAGGACACCACCAAACCAATGATAGGTCATGGTATCACTTATTTCTTTGTTACTATTCTATTTGTCTACTCACCAAATTTGATTGCCCTAATTAATTACAATCCCTTACCTGCATTCATAAGAAATTCAAATGAAGTCATATAATTTTGATGAGTTGTTGATGAGGGAATCTTAATTTCTTATTAGGATCTTAGGTTAACTGTTAATGAATTTGTCAATATCCTACCTTCCATAGGTAGGAAGTCACTATCGAGTTCAATTCTTAACAAATTGAACTTATTTCTATGCTCTAATTAATCTATTTTAAACTATATATATATATATATATATATATATATATATTGTATGGATTTATTTTATTTTCCTTTGAAAATATGTTTTAATTGATATGAGCAATATGCCAGATGATACTTGATGAATATATACTTTGCTATCTTATGCAATCTTAATTTGTATAAAAATAAATTATTTTGGATATACTTTATTAGTTAATTAAAATCCATCGACTTGCTAATGGCCGTTTGGATATTAACAAATTAATCATCTTGAGTGTATGCAATATGCAAGTGTGTGCGCTTGTTGAACTAGTTGAGTCATAAGAGTTGATGCTTGAGTTATATAGATCAAAATTGTAACACGCCAAAATTTTTATTATCTAAATTTAAGTAGGAATAGAAATCTAATAATTAGAATAAGTGTTAATATTCAAAACTTTCCTAAATATAAAAGAATAGTCTATACTAATCTTAAGGGTAATGTAGGAAATCCCCTTGTAGATCCTTTTTTAGGTTAAGTGTGCCCGTTGGGTGGGTTACCGATACTCGGGACATTCTCATATTTTATTCAGAATCCTAGATACGGAGTTAATTTGATTAATCATAACGTGTTAATTTAACGCAAATACATATAGCATGAGTTTTACATGTTCGTTCAAAGGGTAAAAAATATACACAATTATTTATATATATAATGGATAAAAATAATATACACATAAGTATATTTATATGGATTGGAATTGTTATAATTTTTCTTCCCATTATACGTGTCATAGGGAGAGAGAGTAATGGAGTGATTTGTCCAATTGAGGGGTTCATAGAAGTGATGACTAATATTTTTAGGATAGTTCAAAGGAAATTGTTATCATAAAAAAAAAAAAAAAAAAAAAAATTAGATTAGGGATGAAAATCATTTTCTAAATTTCGTAAAAATGCGTCTCTTCTATACCTAATTTCAGCCCCTGACATCCTTAAGATTTAAGCAACAATAATATTATTGAGGTAAGTTTTCTTTTTATTATTTATCTGGCTTAATCAATTAACTAGTTTCACGGTTCTTACGAATTAACAAGAGAAATATGTATAAGAACTTTAGTTCTAATATGAAGATTCATCCTCTGCACATATGGTGTTAATTTAAATTTTTAATTCATTTACTTTAATTTATTAATAATCGAGTATGAGTAAAACAATTCTAATTTACAAATTTTAAGAATATTACGCCTCGATTTGGAATTGTGCATCTAATTTTAATTTGTACGCTAAATTTGTTATGCATATTAATCAATAAAATATCACTAGTTTCATAAACATGAATTTAAATAGCTCACCATAAGATATAGATGTAAGAGCTAATGTTTGAGATAGAAATTCAGATATGGTATGGTTCATGGGAATTACATAATATATATTAATTTATATATAAGCATTCTTGCTTACTTTGTATTGAAGTTAGTCTATTAGTTTTAAAGTTTTAAGCATATATGTATGTGTATATAAAATCCGAAGTTTCTAAATAAAATACAGAAGTTTTAAAGTTAGTCAAGTTGAGTTTAAACCCCGAAAGCTTCTAAATAAAATACAGAAGTTTAGTAGAAACTTTAATTTAAAAGAGATCTTAGTAATTGAGTTTTAATAGGAGCCTTTTAGTTAAACTAAGCAAAGACTGGTTATTGTAGGGTCGCTGTAGGGCCAGAAGAAGTAGCAAAATTTGAGGAGAACCAACTCAAAATTTTAAAGTTTATATATTATTCAGGTGGGCTACTTCATCTTTGCAAATTGTATTTTTCGAGTTATTAAATTCTGCTTTGCTAAAATTGCATATGTGATTATATGTGTTAAATATTTTCATGCTACTGTATGTTGTCGGAGTCTCACAAACCAGCGCAATGTCAATGTGAGTAGCTACAGTATTGCATGCTTTATTTGTCATGTCCTATTCTTTGTCGAAAGACTAAAATGAATGGTTATACTACTCATTGGTGACACTCATAAACTTTACGTGTTGATGATTTAGTAGGGGTTGCGGACAGTGTCTGGTTACACTCTTAGCACTTCACGATAAAATATTTAGATGAACTTAAGTTATTTCCAACTTTAAAACTCATAAACTTCACTGCATGCATTGATACAGATAGATCACTTATAGAAAATGGTTCACATAATTTAAATTGTGAAAACTTTTCCCACTGAGTGCATTAGTATTCAGCCGAAATATTTCAAACATTTTCAGGTCAGTAGGCTAGTGCGTGGATGTGATGATGCTAAGAGATGGGCTTTTGTTATTTACGTGTTGTCCCGTTGTCTCTTTTTGTTAGTATTCTGTTGAGAATTGAGCTTCCGCGCTTATGATATTCTTTCGTTAAACGCTAAGAACTCCGATATTAATGTTATGGATAAGTATATGTATTATTATAAAGCATATTTGGTTGATCTGAGTCTTCTGTTAAGGTTTCGTTAATCAGATTACCTCTTTCTTTCCCGTTTCTTAATTTCAATTCTCTTGGTGTCCATTTCCAGAATATTTTGAGATTGAGGCGCTACAAAATATATAAAAACAAAACACATTATTCTTAAAAAAGATGTCTCTCACATAAGGTATAATGGGTCAAATGGGTCCAAAAAATTTATAGTAAAAATAAAAACCGTCCAACTTACGGCGCATGCACTCCTCCATACATAATGTATGACAGGTCAAACCCCTCAGACAGCCCAATACAAGCCAATAAGTAAATGGGTCCAAAAACTTAAAAAATAAAAATAAAAAATAAAAAAGGTCAAATTTACGTGTGGCGCTCGGAGTGCATGACCCAGATAATTTTGTTCTTTAGATCATAAAATAGAATCAGTAAATTCTAAAATTAAATTGAACTATTTTAATTTTTTTTAAATAAATATAAATATGTATCCTAAAATTAAAATTATTTAATATTTTTTAAATATATACCCTAAAATGAAATTAGTGAACCTTAAAATTAAATTGAATTATTATTGTTTATCCAGCGACTCGCGCAACGCGCTAGCCCAACGCTAACGCGTGATCTCATGCATTGCACTCAATAATTATTTTTTTTCAAAAAAAAAAGCGTAATTTGGTATAATAAACCTTATTGAAAATAAGAAACCATATTTTGAAATAAACATATACCCTAAAATAGAGTTAGTGGACATTAAAATTAAATTGAATTAATTTAAGGGTTAAGGGCCACATAACCCCCTTGACTATTGTCAAAGGGCCACATTGCCCCCTCCCCGACTATTTAGGCCACATAGCCCCTTCGACTATTAAAAGTGGTCCTCATAGCCCCCTCTTGTAAACACCATTATAAACTCCGTTAAAATGCCAATTATTTACTGTAGTGAGTGAGTTACCATTAGATAAAAATTCACAAACCTCTCCAGCTTCCACCAATTTGTTTCAGGAAAAAAATTTCTTCCGCCGCACACACGATTTTCGCAGCCAAATTCCAGCAATAATTTGTGAGTGGAAGCTAGTAAAAAGAAAAGGAAAAATTTACTTCTTGTGGTCCATCCGATCAAGTGTTGCCCACTAGCTAGGTTTGACTCCATCAAAAGGTATAGTCTTTAATTCATTCTTCAATTTTAACACAGAATATTGTATAAACAATTAGGAAATTTGTTTGTTTGTTGTATTTTATGTAGTTCATCATTAAACTATTAGGAAACAATATTTTATTACTAATTTCGTTGATTTTATGTTTATGTATTCTGAATTTTCTAACATGATTGTTCTGTTTTTTTTTTGGGGGGGGGGGGGAATTGGTGATAGATGGATACTGTGAATTTAGTATATAATTACAAGGGTAGATGGGTAGAATCTCCTAGTTTCTCATACATTGAGAGTGAGAGTAGTAAGGTAGAAAATCTAGACATAGATTTTCTATCTTTTACTCACATGGTGAAAAAGTATAGAGATGAATTTGGGATGTCTACTGTTACTAAGTTAATCTATCAACAACCTGGGTTAAATTCTAGAAATGGAATGGTTTTAATTGAAAATGATGCTGGGATTCGTTCGATGACAGAATTAATAAAAAATTTAAGTGTTGATGATGTTATCCATATTTACCCAGTAGAGGATGATGCAAAGAGCTCAACATATGTAGGAACTCAATCAAGTGCTTATATAGAGGGTGAGGGTGTTGTGCAGAAAGATGTTGATTGCAATGTGAGTGGATGGGGTACGCACTTAATTCATGATAATGATCCACTCATGTCTTAAATAATGGAAGAATTAATTAATGGGGGTATAGGTTTGAGTGAGCATGGGCATCTGCATCTGCAGGGTGATAATGGGAGAGATGAACTTATGCAGGGTGAACTTATGCAAGACGATAAGGGTAAAGGGGTTGTGTTAACTGATAGTGATTCCTCTAAAACGAGTATGGATAGTGATTATGAGGAAGATCTTTATGATAGTCAAGCTAAAGCAAATGACAAAAAACTATTTAGTCAAAGCCACAGAAAGGTAAAGTATGATATTGATGATAATAACCCACATTTTCTGCTAGGTATGACTTTTCATGATGCAAGTGAGGCTAGGCTTGCAATTGCTAGGTATAGTGTTGCTAAATGCGCCCCTTTGAAGATAAGGCCGAACGAACAGAAAAGACTTAGGGCAAAATGTAAAGCAGATGGGTGTCCGTTTCATTTATTTATTTCTAAAGATGGTGACACTGGGGCTTTGATGGTTAAAAGAATCGATGATGAACATACCTGCTTGAGAGATTCTAAAAACAACTTAGCAAGTTACAAGTTTCTTGCTACAGAGTTTAAGGACACAATTTATAAGAAGCCAAAAACTTCAATTAAAGACTTGATTGTTGATGCTGAAAAAAATATGAAATTGGCTGTGTCTAAGACCACATTCAAGAGGGCTAAAAGGATAGTTGTTAATGAGTTGGATTGTAGTTTTAAGAGGGAATATGCTTATCTTGGGGCCTATGTTGCAGCCATTACAAAGTCAAATCCAGGTAGCACTGCACACTTAGAGTTATGTGAAAATTCAATGAAAGAGGGTAGATTTGTTTTTAAGAGAGTGTATATTTGCTTTGATGCTCTGAAAAAGGGTTGGAGGGCAGGTTGTAGACCCATTGTAGGCTTAGATGGTTGTAATCTAAAAGGTCAGGTTAGAGGACAAATTTTGGTTGTTGTTGGGAAAGATAGGAATGAGCAATTGTTTCCAATTGCATGGGTTGTCACAGGAGCGGAAAACAAAGACAATTGGATGTGGTTTTTGCAATTGTTAATCAAAGATCTTCAAATTGCCGATCATGGCAAAAATTTCACAATTATCTCAGATATTCAGAAGGCAAGTTAACTGATATATTATTATTACTTGATTTAAGAAATATAAAGACTAATTTTATTTTTTCTAAAATGTTGCAGGGTTTGGTACATGCTGTGATTGAAGTGTTGCCTCTTGTTGAACACAGGTATTGTGCAAGACACGTTTATGCTAATTGGAGCAAGAAGTGGAATGGGGGTGAACTGAAAAAACGTTTCTGGATATGTTGTTGGAGTACATACAAAGAAGAATTCAATGATAACTTGAAGTTATTAGGTGATCTTAGCAAAAAAGCAGCTGAAGATTTTGTTGCATATAATCCAGGTGCATTTTGTAGGGCCTTTTTCAAATCTTGTAGCCAATCAGATATGGTGGATAATAATATGTGTGAGAGCTACAATTCAATCATTCGAGAGGCTAGAGTGTTGCCAATTGTGTCGATGCTTACAGAAATGAGACAAAATTCCATGGAAAGGTTAGCATCACATAAAGAATTGGTGAAAACATGGACAAGTGAGTGGAGTCCGGCATGTATGAAAATCTATCAAGAAAACATGGATGCAGCTTTCGGGTGTATGGTGGTATTCAATGGATCAAATGGATATGAGGTTGGAGATAAGATGTGTACTTGCAGAGCATGGGAGCTCACAGGTATCCCATGTTCTCACGCAATTTGTGCAATAAAGCATGCTAAAAAGGACCCCAAAACATATATTTCAAATTGGTATCATAAATCAAAGTACGTAGCATGTTATGAAAATGCTATGCAACCCATGCTCCCCAAACAATTCATGGAATGTGACAAATATCAAGAATTGGAGCCTCCTTCTGTGATGAGATTGTCTGGAAGACCAAGGAAAGATAGGATTAGAGGACCTCAAGAATCTAAAAAGGGTAAAACATCTGGTAAGTTGTCCAGAAAGGAAGTGAAGTTGTGTTGTACAATTTGTCGATCTAAAGATCACAATCGTGCTAAATGTCCAAAGAATCCCAAATCTCAGGTATTAAAAGTCTGGTGTAACTTTATTATCTTGTTTCCAATTTGATATAACTTCATTATATGTTATACAGGATTCTTCAAAGTCTTGTTCGTCTATGCATACTACCAGAATGAATAGAAGAATCTCAGGACTTGGAATTTACATTAATGAACACACTGGGAATATGATCCTCAATGTATGTTACTTGAATTATTTTTTTAATTTCAATTAACTTGACTATTTATTTATTTTTCATAATTTTTTCATGTAGCCTGGCTTCCAATCTGAAACTTTGATCAGACAAGAGGATGCAATTGAAAGTCAAATGCTAAGTTTAAATCCCGATCCTGTAGTCAAATATCCGATTCCGAATGAGAGGGAAATTAGGCAAGAAAAACGAGCTGCAAGTGTTTCAAGGAGCAGTGGTAGTAGAAAGATTGCATACATTAGAGCTGGAACGCAATCAATTGCTCCTACAGATCTCCCATTCAAACCTCCCGGGTTGAAGTGGAAAGGCAAATCATCAATCACTACAAGACAACTTCAACAGGAAAGGGATAAAAAGCGTGCTAAGAAAGGGGGTGACTCTGCAAATTTGAATAGTTGTTAGATATTTTGCATGGGTTATGTGTTTTGGACATGACATGGAACTCATTTTTTTGTATGCTTTGAACATGAGTTGCACGGTATTTGTTTTTGAACTTGCTCTTTTGGTATTGTAACCAAATTCTAAGGGATTCGTAGATTGTTCTATAATTCTAGTTGTAAATGAGCAAGGTGAAGGTCCACAGACTGGCTTTGGATCGTTTCTTTAATTTTTAGTCTTACTTACTCGACTGAGTCAATTATCAGCTTGTTGTTTTTACTGAATCAATTATCAGCTTGTTTTTACTTAATCTTTATTTATATTTTGATATAATAAGTAATTGTGGCAGCTTAAACTGAATCTGATCAAAGTTTGTGAATTTTTATCTAAACTGGTGGAATAATAATGGTAACTCATTCACCATAGTAAATAATATACATTTTAACGGAGTTACTAACGGTGTCTAAAAGAGGGGGCAATGAGGACCGCTTTTAATACTCGAAGGGGCTATGTGGCCCAAATAGTCGGGGAGGGGGCAATGTGGCCCTTTGACAATAGTCAAGGGGGCTATGTGACTCTTAACCCTTAATTTAAACCTTAATTGAGAATGTGAAATCCTAATTGGGAATAAGAAACTCATATTACATGTATTAAACCGTAGTTCAGATATTTTAATTGAACATATATAAGTAAAGTAGCAAGATGATACTTTTTTCTAATGCATATATTTTTTTTCTAACCCGATCCAATCCGCATATAGCCCACCTATCTAATGATTGTACGAACCTGATTTTGATCCCTTAATGATGTATGTGAGACTTTGCCATACTTAAAATGTTGGTTATATATCCTTAATTAGCGCCGTTCATGACTTGACAATATTTTAAATGGTGAGCTTTCTCTTATCATAATCATAGTTGTCGCTAGATTTATTAATTATATTTTTTTTTTCATTTTTTTATTACTCTTTATGTCCCATTTATATAGGATTTTTGCTTTTGTACGTCTTAATATATAAATTGACTTCTATATATATTTAACTCAATTATTAATATATATACTCCTCTTAATATGTTTACATTAAACATTAATTCATTATCAAAAAAATAAATATGAATATATTGAAAAATTTAATTGTTTAATTATTTTCTTAATAAATATTTTAATTCTAGTGAAAAATCCAATTAGTCAATAAATAAGACGGAAAGAGTATGTTTTTTTTTTTATGGTGGATGAAGTTTCAATCTACATTTTATTATATGTATATATAATAATTGCTCCGCCGCAAGTGGTGGTTGAAAACTAAAGTTGCACTAAACTAATCATATCACACGCTAATTAAGAAAGATTCCTACGTAATTAACTCAACTTCAATAGAAAAAAGAGATAATTAAAATGATTATTCACTTTGGGTGCTAGAAAAAAGACAAAAAAGACGAAATGGGTTCTTGTCTCTTGGATGATTAACAGGAAGAAGAAACTGTAAAGTGCCAATTTAATGTCCAAAAATTTAATTGTCTATTTATAAATTAAGGGGCAAAAGTCAAATAAACGCGGGAACTATGTGGTCAATCTACACTAACCTTTATCTTTACATATATAATAACACAATGATTTCATAAATAGTAACTCACTATTTTCCCGTCAAAACACATCTTCCATATTTAATAAGTCTATTATATAATTTATATTTATTATATTTAATATTGTTCTATATATTGGCTTAAAATATTAATAAATTCGTTATGTTTTAATTAATTAAATTAATATATACTTATTTATTTTGTTATCCATTGTTTTTCATATTTTCATTTTTTGGATTTAAAAACAAAAAATGCATTAATGATATAATCTTTAAAATTTAATCCTAAAGAAATATTAATTAATAATTTAAAATAATATATATAAATCACAATATAAAATAATCAACCTTGATAAAAAAAAAAAAACTATCAACTAATTACAAATGAAACTAAAAACTAATTATCACCCGAACTAAAAGAAGATACTAATTTATAATTTTAACTAAAAAAAGTTGAACTAATAAAAATATAAATCACCCATATGCTATATTATTTGTACTTGCCAAATATCATTGTGGTGATCATTAGATTATGGTGATATAATACTTTTGATTAAATTATATTTAATTATGGGGATCGTGATATTACGGTGATATAATTATTTAATTGTGGTTCATAACTTTGTTCACTAATTATATCCATTTGTACAATTGTACTAGCCATATATATATATATATATATATATATATATATATATAGATGTAGATATATCTTAATATATAGCTAATTGTTTACTTAATCACGCAATTACATATACACACGTACGAATGATAACATATATGCGAAATAATATGGATGGTTATGCTCATGATGTATGTATAGAAGTAGATATATATGAATTAATAATTTTAAATAAAAAGAATATATATACACACACTAGATCACGTATGGTACTCGACATATAATTAGGTCCATAATTTTTTGACTAATTATATACTACTCCTTTTGTCAAACCATATGAATTCTATATAATTATTGTGATTAGATTATATTTAATTTTGATGATTAAATGGTGATATAATTATGTAATTATGGTGATCATGTTTAATTAATGGTAATCACTATTTACAACTATATAGATGGAAGATATTGCCTTGATTTTGTTATTTATACATTCAAATAAATTCAAATTTTAATTTAATAGTTGTGTTGATCGCTTAAGCATAGTGTATCACATTTCATATTTACACTTCCTCACATGATAGTTTTATATGACATAATTGGATAGCTTTGTACTTTTAAATATACTTTATAGCACGACAGTCCTTTTTTCGGACACTTGCAATTTGTGAAATTTTAATTTTCTTATTTTTCTCTTGTAGAGATTTGTGAAGCACGACTTTCATGCCGTTAAAACATCGATCCAACTTTATAGTGAATCGAGACGATTAGCTCTCATCATTATATTTTTTATGTACGCATCAGATCAATACGCATATGCACGATTAAAGATCATCCTGCACAAACTCTCCACAGTAATTTGTTTCTCTACAACTGATTTATTGCTCTGAGTATGTAAGGTTGTCATGAACTGTTGTTAATATCCAAAATTAATGTGATTGATTTTTTTATTTATATATTCATGCACATATTAAATCCAATATATTAATTTCGAACATACGTCATCTATGTACTTTACTAGAATAATATAAATAAATAAAAACACTTAATTTTGGCCCACAAATTAATCCAGTTGCTTTGGATTAGCATTTGAAAGTTTTAAAGCTTTGTTGAATATTTTGATATTGTATCTGTTTTTGTTTTAGGACAATATTTAATGACAAAAAAACAATCCTATTGTTTGTGAAAAAAAATAAACTCTCATTGTCATAAGAATGGTTATTGATATTGTAAATATATATATATATACATAATTGATATAAAAAAAATATATAGAATAAACATGAATAAAGAAATAAAGTGAGAAATTAATGTTATTATTTGATATAATTTAATCCACGTATATATATTTTGTTATTATTTAATGTCGAATTTTGAAATGAAAAAAGAGGGATTTGACATTCCAAAATATTTTAATTTGACCGTGATTTTAATTTATTCAATCAACATTCATAGATAATATAATTGATCGAGTTAGACGCATTTTGATTAATGAAAAAAAACTAATTAAGGGATAAAGTCCATGTTACTCATTTTAACTATTAATTTGTTCGATAGTACTTTTTTCCCTGTTTAATTTATTGTCCAAATTTATCCCACACTATATTAAAGGTCTCAACTTGATCTCTTTGTGGCTTCTTTAATAGATGGGCGTGGACGTTTATTTTAGCGGATTTAGGACTAGTGTTCTTTCATAAAATCCCCAAATTAATTTGCACCTCTCATCTTCATTTTCAATTCGCTTCTCTCCTTACTCAGCATGGAAATTAACAACACTGCATTTAGTGGCTCCATGCCCGACTTTGCTAATTTGAGAAGTAATCAAGTATTAGAGCTATAAAAGACTCAATGATTGAGAGGAAAGAATCATTCTCATTGACAATACGTATACATATTTATACATGAATGAGGAAAATTCTAGAAACTAATGTAGGGATTACAAGGAATAATACACCATAAATAAAACAGACTAAGTAAGTTAACTTTCAGATTTTGTATGATCTTGTGGAGGATGCGGATCCTTAATACGCCCCCGCAAAATGGACGTGCCGTCAGCCACGGAGATTTTGGAACGAAGGGATTCGAAACGTGGGTGAGGTAAAGGTTTGGTGAGCAAGTCAGCGAGCTGTTCCAAAGTGTTGACATAGTGAACCGAAAGTAATCCCTTAGAAGCAAGGTCTCGCACAAAATGGACGTCAACGGCAATATGTTTCATGCGAGAGTGCTAGATCGGATGCAATGCGAGTCTGGTTGCACTCATGTTGTCGCAAAGCAGCCTAGGTGTGGTTAATAGAGGGATGCGAAGTTCGCGGAATAAGTGTGTTAGCCAACCGAGCTCGGAGGCTGCAGACGTAAGGGATCTATATTCCGCCTCGGTCGACGAACGGGCCACACTTGCTTGCTTTCTTGAACGTCAGGAGATGGGGTTAGGACCCAAGAATACAATATAAGCAGAAGTGGATTTACAATCTCGAGTGTCGCCAGCAAAGTCGGAGTCAGAGTAAGCGGTGAGATGAAGATGAGCAGGTCGTCGTAGGAGGAGACCATGATGTAGAGTGCCCTTAATATATCGAAACAACCGCTTAACTTCACACCAATCGGCACCAGAAGGTGAGGACATTCGCTGGGCTAGGCGATTCACGGTAAAGGAGATGTCTGGCTGTGTAAACGCGAGATATTGAAGTCCTCCGATTGCACTGCGATACTCTGTAGGATCGACGTGCGTGGGCGGATTGGGTGACGTCAGATTGCTCAGAGTGCGGAGTGGTTTATCACCGTCTATGTGGTGACGACGTAAGAGATCAACCATGTACTTATGCTGGGAAAGAAATAGGCCTTCTTTGCAGCGGGCAACCTCAATGCCAAGAAAGAAAGAGTGGGAGCCGAGATCTTTCACACTAAACCGAGATTGCAAGTGATCAAGACGTCGTTGAATAAGAGCTGAATTCGACCCAGTGACAAGAAGATCATCGACGTACACAAGAACGAGGAGGCGAACGCCATTGCAATCATAGATAAAGAGGGATGTGTCGGCTTTAGACTGTGTGAAACCAAAAGCGTTAAGACAAGACCCCAAGGCAAGATACCATTCCCGTGAAGCTTGGCGCAGTCCATAAAGTGATTTCTTGAGGAGACAAACATGGGAGGGTCGAGCAGCATCAATGAAACCTTGTGGTTGAGACATGTAGACAGGAGTGGAAAGAGTCCCATGCAAAAAGGCATTACTAACATCCAGTTGGTGAAGAGGCCAATCAGCTGCAGGAGCTAAAGAGAGAACAGTCCGGATTGTTGCAGGTTTAACAACAGGGCTGAAAGTTTACTTAAAGTCGATGCCATGTCGTTGATGAAATCCCTTGGCGATGAGGCGCGCCTTATACCGCTCAACTGTTCCATCTGGCTTGCATTTGATCCGAAAGACCCATTTGCAGCCAACTATGTTTGCCTTATGTGGAGGAAGAACCAAGTCCCATGTGCCATGTTTCTGAAGAGCAGTGAACTCTTCGGCCATAGCAGCACGCCAAGGAGCCGAGGACAGAGCCTGAGAAGTTGTGGTAGGCTCGGTGTCAACGGGCAGCGGATGTTTTGTTGCAGCAAAAAGTTTCTTGGGCCGAAATATATTGTTCTGGGCCGGAGTTGTCATACTGTGGGACCGAATAGGTAGGGCTCGATGTGGCGGCTGGACTGAGGGAGGAGCAACTGGTGGTGGAGTTGGAGATGACGACGACTCAGATGACGATGATTCAGAAGATAATGACAAAGGAGTAGGAGAGAAGCCTTGTGGAATTTGTGACGGAAGGTCTGAAGATGGAATTGGTGACGGAGGGTCTGACGGTGCAGTAGTAGCAGCTGGAGGATGTAATAAGTGAAGGAATTTGTCGTTGTCGGAGTCATGAAGAGCAGTATTGTCAAAATTCCAGAAGGTAAACTCTGAGAATTTAACATGGCGAGAAACGTAGATTCGACCCGAGGTAGGATCAAGGCACCGATAAGCACTTTGACTGGTGGAGTATCCAATAAATATGCACGGTTTAGAAGGGAATTCCAATTTGCCAATGTTGTAGGGACGGAGCCAGGGAAAACAAATGCAACCAAAAGTCCTTAATTTCAGATAATTAGGAGGGCGATGAAAGAGTTTCTCAAAAGGACTCACAAAATTAGTGACAAAAGAGGGAGTGCGGTTGATCAAATAGGCTGTTGTCTGAACTGCAAAGGCCCAAAATGTGGAGGGAAGACGAGCATGATGTAGTAATGCTTGAGATATTTCCAACAAATGCCGATTGCGACGTTCAGAAATACCATTCTGTTGCGGAGTGTGTGGAGCAGTAGTTAACCAAGAAATCCCATTAGTAGCCAAATATGATTTTAATGCCAAAAATTCGCCACCATTATCAGTATAAAAATTCCGAATATGGGTATTGAATTGTTTTTCCACTAATGCCCGAAAATGTGGAAAAATATCCGCAACCTGTGATTTAGCATGCATAGTATAAACCCAACAATAACGACTGTATAAGTCAACAAAGAGAAGAAAATAACGACATCCATCAAAAGCAGTAACGGAAGAAGGGCCCCAAACATCGGCATATAAATAATCCAAAGGACATCTTGCAATAAAAGAGGAATCCATAAACGGAAGTCGATAAGCCTTGCTCACATTACAAGAGACACAATCATCAGATAAAGTATTGTGTTTAAGAGAAACAGGTAAATCATAAATAGATAAAATGCCGAAACTTGTCCGACTGGAGGGATGGCCAAGACGGGCATGCCAATGCTGAGGAGAAGTCCGAACGCCAAGAGCAGCTGATTTGGGCAAGGAACTGGTGATGGGTGGCGCGGACAGATTATATGTGCCATCAAGGAACCGCCCTTTGGTCAAAGGCACCCCCGTATGCGGATCCTTAATAAAAAAAATGCCATGGAAAGAATTTCAAAGATACATTATTAGCTTTAGTGAACTGGTGAACAGAGATCAGATCCCGAGCAGCAGTAGGAACTCTCAAAATATCAGATAAAATGTATGAACGAGCAGGAGTACGTATAATAGAAGAACCAGTGTGTGTAATAGGCATACCAGTTCCATTTGCGGTTTGAATTTCATCAGTACCGCCATACTCTGAGTGGATGGATAGGTTACCTAGATCATTAGTAACGTGATGAGAAGCGCCCGTGTCAACGACCCAAGGATTTGGTTGAGAAGAGTACTGCTGCTGCCAAGGAATCGGTTGAGAGATTTGATGACTAGGTGACTGCGCCATGTTAGCATATGGAGGAGGGCGACGACATGAAGGTGCCGTGTGCCCATGATAGCCACAAAGCTGACAGATGACCGAGGTGCGATTGTTGCCGCCACTGTTGTTGTTCCAATGGCCACCACGATGATTACCTCGGCCTCGATTACAGCCTCCACCACGACCACGATTATTGGAGTTGGTGCGGCCACCATGGTAGTTAGAGTTGCTGCTGCACTGAGAAAGTTGAGACGGCGAGGTTGAGTGAGCAAGATTGGCAGTGGCGACCAAGGTAGAAGAGTCGGACTCAATTTGCTTGAGATAGAGCTCGTGTTCAATGAGCCTATCGCGCAGCTCTTCAAAATGAAATGGTGACTCTCGCGTGCGAACTGCACTCACCAAATCATGATATGCTGGGCCAAGGCCGTTGACAATATAGAGAGTCAGATCGTCGTTGGAGATCGGTGTGTCAATGAGGCCAAGTTCTTCGGATAAGGCCTTGACGTGATTCACATATTCAGAAATAGTGCGAGACCCCATAGAAGCCCGAGAGAGAGAGGTCTTCAACTGCATGACATGAGCACGAGAGGTACTAGCAAAAACGCGGGTAAGAATTGACCACGCAGCTGCTGCTGTTGTCGCCGAGGACAGGAGCGGCTGGATATCCGACGACACTGACCCGATGATGGCGGCGAGGAGAAGTTTATCTTGGCGGAACCAGAGACTGGAACCAGCGGGATCAGTTGCAGCATCGGGTTCCTTGCGGGTGCCGTCGATGTAGCCGTCGAGTTCAAAACCTTGCAGAACGGCGGTGAGGTGTGTGCGCCATGAGGGATAATTCGTGGATGTGAGAGTGATGGGCAGATTCTGGTGGGCTGTGATCGGAACGATTGTCGGCGGAGTGGTGGCAGGCGTGGTTGGGACTATGGGTTGGTCTGTAGTGTTGGTGAGTTTGGTGGTATTCTCGCCGTTAGCCATAGGAAGAGAAGAGAATTAGGTTTTTTTTTTGTTTTTTTTTTTTTGAAAAAAAAATATATAATGAGAGGGATCGGTATTGAGATCTTGTTAGAGAGTTGCTCTGGATACCATATTAGAGCTATAAAAGACTCAATGATTGAGAGGAAAGAATCATTCTCATTAACAATACGTATACATATTTATATATGAATGAGGAAAATTCTAGAAACTAATGTAGGGATTACAAGGAATAATACACCATAATTAAAACAGACTAAGTAAGTTAACTTCCAGATTTTGTATGATCTTGTGGAGGATGCGGATCCTTAATATCAAGTACTCTTGTTTTCGAGTAACTTTTTAAGTGGAGAAAAACCCCCAACTCAAGAATTTGAATTTCTCTCTTCATTTCACAAATTGTCAATATCTAGAGATCCTACAAATATCAGGCAATCCACTCCATGAAGTTCTCCCTATCCACTTCTCTTCAGACTTTCTGGGCAAATTGATGCCACATAAAAGGTGTTCCCACTAACGTAGGAAACTTAACTATTTTGGACAATTTCTATTTCTCAAGAAATCAATTAAATCTAGAGTTGTCAATGAATCAAGTCGAGCCCGAACATACACTTGTTCAAGTTTGTTTGAAATGATATCGATCTTAAAAATTTAAGTATGGGCTTGTTTGGTTACCTATCGAATCGAGCTCAAAAGCACTTTAAGCGAACTGAACATGAGTCGAGCTCAAGTAGTTTGATATTTTTATACATGTTTCCTCTATAATTTTACTTATTGAGCTCAAGTTCAAGTTGAGTTTTAAATCTTTTCTGTAACGCCCCGGTCCCGAAGATTAGGACGGGGACACTATGGGAAAAATACAAGGAAAAAGATACCATGATCCAAAATTTAGAGGGTCCTCTGTAATGTCTCGGTCCCAAAAGGAATAATAAATGAGGGTTGGGGTGTTACTAAAAAAGGAAGTACTATTTAGGATAATCAAATGAAATGGCTTTAGATTAAGAATAAGTTATATTCCCCAGAAATTTGGGCATCATAACATCTGTAATTAGGAGAAATCCACGTCTTTCAACGTATCAACGAAGTCAAATGATTCAATCAAGTCAAAAGAATACCTATTCATAGGCCAATCGAATTTAAACAGAATCTAACAATTAACAAATAGGATTCTGACTCCTCAAATAAACAAGACCTCTGCATAGGTCACAACAACTAAGACCCATCAATAGATTAGAGGCAAACAAACTATTTTAAGTCACATTCATAAGACAGAAGCAATTAATCAAGTTAAGACCCATTCATAGGTCAACTGGAAAATAAACAGAATCCAAGACTCAACCAAATATGACCTATCCATAGGTCGAAAACTGTGAAGAGACATGCTTGGATCTATAGAAAGGAAATGTGACTTTATTTATCTTGATTCAAATAAGGTATACAATTCAAATAAGCCCAATAATAAAACATAGCATGCAATCATACTATGGGGCAACTGTATCAGAGTTTAAGAGGAAAATAATGGAGTAATATTGTATCACATAACAGCATACTCATGAGCAATAATTTAGTCTGAACGAGACTGCAATGCATGATCAACCCACAATAGTATATCGAGTCATCACCTCCAGCATCTCAATTTGTGAAAAACATTTTGAAAATATTTTGGGCGTGAGTACTAAAGCACTCAGTGGGTTAAACTTTTAACTCAATCTTTAATAAAAACTATAACAGAATATCCAAAATATAAATACAGATAATGGAAAGCAAAACGCGAAAGCCCTTCCCATTTCTACAAACTTTTACTTCTCTTTGGTACCATGTAGCTCATTTTATCGTCTACTGCACTCTATGACATGTTGCTAATAGGAAAAGAGAGGGGTTACCTCGCTAATCCGAGAAGAGTGTACCAGAGGTTACCTAGCATTGACTCCTTATAGTGATGCCCAGATCACGTGTATGTGCAGGGGTTACCTCACAGTGACACCTTTAGTGATTAACATCACAACTGCAAGAATCACAGTTACTATCCATCCTCAATTCTATATTCTCTATAAAGCGCATATGATGACATAAGCACAAAAGTTAAGTCATCTTCTTAATATAGCAACTATGCTAACATTTAATTCCTATAGCAAACTTAGTTCAATTATGATTCATATTCTTTAAACGGAAACCATTCTATAACTTGAGTTCGGTACTAAAAGTACAAGCTAAAGAGTACCACTCATTATACACAAGTGTAATCAATATATAATAAACATTTAATATAGTGTAACTTTAAACTGTGACTTTTAGACTTTAAATATAAACTCTAACTTTAATCTATATACTATGAACTTTAACCTCTAGCATTAACTCTTAACCCATAGACTTTAGTTATGACAAGACATAATCTATTCTATTTAATTATGTCGAAGCATAATTTATGTTCGTTTATTGTGATAAATCATAATCTATATTCTCAATAATTATGATGAAGCATAATCTATGTTCTCAATAATTATGGCAAAACATAATCTATGTTCTCGATAATTATGGCAAAGCATAATCTATGTTCTTGATAATTATGGAAAAGCATAATCTATGTTCTCAATAATTATACAGCAGTATAATACTATGTTCTCATTAATTATACAACAGTATAATATTATTACTCTAGCAGAGACTTGAGCAGATAATTCCTCAAATATTTTATTTGGATATTCTAACTATGACCATAACATTTATGAGTTAATAACTCAAATATAGATAGGTTTTGCAAATAAACCCGCCTCGATTAGATCAACTCGGGTGATCAACCTTCTCGATACTCATCCGTCAGCTCCTCTGTCTGGCTCAACAGGTCCTCCAAGGTCAAACCTTATTTTAGGACTGTTGCTCTAATTTTCAGAACTCGACTTTAATTTAATTGGAGCTTTTATTTACTTTAATTATATTTCAACTAAGAATGCGCGACTCTAAAGACCTCGTACAACTTCCACACAGAAGGAAATAAATTCCAAAATATAAATTTCGATTTAATGCGGCCAAAAGATTTGACAGATGTCACTTTCCGTAACTTGCCATTTTAATCAAATTTTACTCAGCTAACTTCGATTGCACTTTTTACTTGTCCAAAAATTATGAAAATAATTAGGAATGATCCCACATATATCTTTATTAAATTATATAATTTTTGAAATTTTCTGAAATCACATGCTCTAGTTATAAAAATAACCGCCTGATTAAAATAATCAATTTTAATCAAAACTTATCGGAAAATTACGAAACTTGGCAGTCCTATAGGAAATAATATTTCGAGCAACTTTCTAGTTCAAAATTTTTCGATTTGACAATCCGAAACGGGTGAAAGTGGGAAAAATCGAAACTGATCGGCATCCCTTTATTTTCAACATTTTCCGGCGTTTTTTTCCAGTTTTCGGCCACCGGACGATGACGCATTCAACATGCGAAATGAAGTACTATTTAAAACATACAACATATTAAAATTTCAACTATAAAGGATGAGAAATGAACCGAAACGAGACATCCGAAGTGGCGGCACGACGACAGCGATTTTCAGCCATCCACGGCAACGGCGGTGGCGGCGGCTCTCCAGCAGCCTTCTGGCGCTCGACAGTTGCTCCCGTAGCAGCACTCCCCCAACAAAACCTAACCTGGGCCGGGATGCGCGATTTACTCGGCGCAGGCCCGGGTTTCTCTCGTTCGTCAACACAAACGAGAGAGAAAGAGAGAGAAGCGAGAGAATGAGCAAGGAGCAAATTATCCCAAGCACCCTATAGGAAAAGGTTTGGCTTCCCCGGTAAGCCATTCCAGGTATAAAATACTGATTAAGCGTTTTCCGGATTTAATTAAAGTTGTTTTATTCAATGGTGAGGTCCAAATGACCTCCAACACAAAATTTGAAAATACTGGGAGACTCGTTGGCTTGAGTACTATTAAACCAACCTGACTTGGGATGACGAGAAAGTCATCTGAGGTAAAAAGAAGAAAGACTCCCTTTCAAAAATTACTTTTACTATTCTTGTCGACTGACAGATTTTGCTCCCGAGCGTTCGATTGACCTCAGATTGGCAATTCGTGAATGCGAACGGATTCCTTAGGTCATTTTCCATAAGATAGGCTTGATAGAACAAGTCTCAGATCAATGAGGAGGATTTTGCAAATTTTTCGAATCACGAACGCACACACAAATTACTATTCACAAGTTTTCCCTTTACGATTTTCAATTATGGGACTCCTGTAGATGTTAGAATAAAATTCTGAAAGCACCAGCAGTCTCCTTTAGGTCATTACATTTCAGAAAAGACCAATATTGACTATCTTCTGACGGAATACGCAAAATCTCATAATCGATTTTCACATAAAATACACAAAAAGTCACGACTTACATCTGTTTAACTTTATTTTAGCTCCAATTATTTTCTTTAGTCTTCTATATAAATTTAGAGAACTCTCTGAAATTTTGGGATGTTACAGACTATACCCCTTAAAAAAAATTCGTCCCGAAATTTACTTCCCCTCAAATGGAGATCTGGATACTTTTTCAAGAATCCACAGCCTTACTGGAACCATATTGGTTCAAAACATTTACTAGGTTTACAACTCTAGACTTTACGGCCAAGAATAGCCTGAGGCTCTTCCTTATGGATTAGTTCTCACTCAGAACTATCTCTTTTCCTTTGGTAGCATGCATTTATCTCAAACACGTATTTTCATAACATTAGGACATGAGACACATCATGCACAATAATAAGGTCAGGCATCAAAGCCGACCTAAGGTCTATGTTTCTATCCCCTTCGAGGATTTCCAATAAGTACATCGAACCTTTTAATCTCTAACCGAAACGCACTCTTCCATTGGTTTGGAGATACCTTTGAGAAGACCATGTCTTCCGCCTGGAAATGCTAATCATTCCTTCAATCTTTCAAGCATTTTCTTGGTAGCCGAGATATTTTGATGAACTTTGATCGATCCAATTTTCTTACAATCGTGCACATAACCATCTTTTACCTGCATACTATACATTTCGGGTCTTTATTCGTCTTAATTGAACTTGTCCCATTGCTTTGATTGGTTAATAGCTCGCAACTTTTCTCGTACCAGCTTTGTCTTGTACATCTTCACTTTAACTATCGCATGAGACTCCTTGTAACATCTTTTGAAACTCGTACTTCATCGCTGCTCGAATGACTCGCAACTATGGGATTACTTATTTAGTCTATGTTCAAAGTGATTCTTAATAAAGGATTACTTAAAGTTCACCCTATGTTAAAGCTTCTATTGTCTATGTTATTTCTAAGTTCAAAACCTAGAAAGGCATTTAACTTCTATAACGCTTCCTCAGGTGATCTGAGATTTTTGTCACACATTCACCGACTGGTTGTTATGTCTTGACTTCTATAACGCTTTTTTGTGTTAGTTCTGTATACTGGAAAAACATATCTTTGTATACTTTTCTGATGATATGATGATATGAATTGGAAATTATTGCAGTCACTATTTGCATTTAGATTATTTCATATAATTGTTCTATGCAATGTTCCATATGCTTACATTGTAGATGATATGGTGTGGGGAGTCACACGGTAAGATCATATCATTAGAACCTTGTATTATATTAAAGAGCTCACGGCTTAGATGGTCCTGAACACACCATCGGTATACCGTAGAATAATCTGATAAGTTAGTTTATCTTGACTAACTGATTATTCTAGTACACTTGTTAGTGTATTGAGGAGGATCACGATAGGATACTATTCTCTGTCTCTGATCCGGATAGTGAGAGAATAAAGATCCACAAAGTTCGGGTTCTGAACTCATGTTTGTTGGCGAGCATATGTGTGCAATACTTATTGCTTTGACTTATCAATGGGTGAGATCCTTTCATAGGTCAATAAACTCTATATCTTGGGTAATAATAATGTATACATGATGTGTCATGCAATATCCATGAGCACCGTGTCCTGGTGCACCAGGTTGATGATGTTCTCTTGAGGAAACACAAGTTCATGTTAAAACCCTGCAGGTGGAATTTATTCCGTACATGAGTAAAGCGTGTGTGGTACTACTCAAGGTTTTAGATGTTAATTAATTATAGCTGTCAGAGGCTGACATAATTAATTAATGAACATTATATCTTAAACACGGGGAATGATTGAACTAAAGGAGAAAACATATTCGCAAATATGTATTAAATTGGTAGGTCAGTTTTACTTCTTTAGTGGAATAAAAGTAAAACTTAATTTATTTAATTATATCCTATGTTTATTGGATATTGGATATTAAATAAATTAGTGGACCAATTTAATATTCTTCTAGATCCTTGTTGTAGCCCAATATGACTGAAAGTGGACTGGATATTGAACTTGAGATAAAGGTCCAACCCAGTAGGGTTGAGATGATGATTTTCGCCCACCTCCCTATATATTTAGGAGAGGGGGATAAAAATTGTATAGTCATAATTCAGCCCCTCTTTTATCTCTCAAGATATCCACAGATTTCACAACCCTATCAGTAGTATACAACCCACTCTATATCTGATACTCAGTCCAGGAATACAACAGAAGATCCCAGAGTAGAATACTATGGTGGCCGATCCAGTGAAGATAGGGGACGTCAGTTTCACATTCATTCAACAACAAGATTAGTCCTATAATCTTGTCCTTAGACCGTCTGACAATTGTAAGAAATTCGGATCTATATTTTCCGCTTTATTAGATTCGTTTTGCATGATTTTGTGCTAGACGTGTATAAACATGCATGAACATAAAAGTATGATTTGCATGAACATGGGATTAATGAATATCCAATAGATCCTGCGGTGGTTTAATTCAAAAAAAACACCAACAATTGTTATCAGAGCGGGTTTTGGCACTGTTCTAGGATTAATCCAAGTATAATTTTGACATGTTTAATTAAATTTGATGTTAAATTTACTATTCTTAAATTTTCAGATTTAATTATGTTCATGTGTCGATTTTATTGTTGTTCAAAACTTGGATGAATTTTTTATTTGGTTTGAAAATCCTAGTTTTGATGTTGATAGAATTTTCGGTCACTATATAATAAAAATTTGGAATGATATTTGATGATCTTCAAATTTTTAGATTTTATTTCATAATGTTCGAAAATTTGGTGCTCAATTTTTCAAAAATTGAGGTTTTAAAAATTCTCTAATTTTTGTCTATAATTTTCGGCACTTAGGATTTAATCTTGGATGGTTTTTTGATCAATATCAAATTTCCAGAGTTAATTCTAGGTGTGATTCGAAAATTATGGTGTTTGGGATTAGATTTGGTATTTTTGATGTTTATCTTAAAGTTACCTAATTCTAATCTAGATAGATTTGAAAATAGAATTTTAAATCTTGGAAGGATTTGAAGTGGATCAAATTTCCAGATTTATCTTTCTTAGTCTTTTCGAAATCTATGGTATTTTATTTGGAATAGTTTTTTGATTAATATCAAAATTTCAAAATATGTTATTTTATAATAATTTTCGATATTATTAAATCAAATTGGAGAAGATTTTGATGAAAATCAAAATTTTAGATTTATTTAATGATGTGGTTCGAAAATTATGGGTATTGGATTAAGATTTGATATTATTTGATGTATATCTTAGTTTGCCTAATTTTAATCTAGCTTAAATTTGGAAGAATTTTAAATGGATCAAATTTCTAGATTTATTATTTGGTAATTTTCGAAATCTATGTATTTTAAATTGGATAAGGTAATTTTGGATATAGATAAATAATTATCAAAATCCAATTGTGATAAGGATTTAAATTAGGATAAGGTTTGGAAGATTTTGAAGTGGATCAAATCTCCAAACCCTATCCTTGAAGATTTCGATCCTTATGAGTAATATTTGGATTGATTTTTTTTATTTATATCAAGATATCCAAATATTATTTAATTTGGGTGGTTCGAAAATATTGAATAAATTTGGTGGATAATTTTAAATAATTTCCAGACTTATTTTTGAGATATTTTCGAAAAATACAATTTTTAAATTGGTGGATCATTATTTTAATTTCCAATTTTTATCTTGTGGATAATATCGAATTAATTAATTTAATTAATTGTAAAATTCGAATATTATTATTCATGCATAGATATCATATGTTATTTTATGTGTATCATATAATATGATTGTTGAATTTGTAGATTGTGTTTGTTTGCAGGTTTACCAACTATCATGGCTCCTTTATTTATGTGATGTATGTTTATGTTGAATGGATGTTTGGCCGTATGCCGGTTTGGCTACGTGATTTTTTAATCCATGAGAAAATCCATGGATTAGGTCTAGGTTTTATTTTACGTTGTTTTAATGTAATAGATCTAAAGTTGTTAGACCGAGTTTTTGAGTTGTAATTTTTATTCTAGCAATGTTAGATTTTTTCTTTTGCAATAGATAGTCTATATTGAATAAAGATCGGAGATCAACTCAAACAAGGAAAGTAGTACAACACCAAGAAGGAAGGTTCACCGGTTCACGTCCTGAAACCCTAATCAGAGCTAGGGTTTCGACGAGGCACGGTGAAGGGGGCAGCGGCCATTGCCCTGTTCCGTAGCTAACTTTCCTATTTTATCTCATCAATTAACATGAGATATAAGCCATGATAGTTAGAATATTATGTTGCTTATCATGTTGTTGTGAAGCATGCAATGGTTGTTTATCATTTTATGTGATGATGTTTGCATGTTCTTAATAATGGGATAAAATGAAACCTCAAGCATAAATAACTAAGTGGGAGAGATTCATACCAAAACATGTAGAAATCTCATACGGTCTCTATTAAATCTGATTTAATTGAGAAGTGATGGGCATGCGCGTTGACATCGGTATTCTTCCATATCGGATATGTCATATCACAGATTTCTCTAGAAATTAAATCTCCTAAAAGGATAGCTGTAGAACATTATTAGAACTAACTGACTCCTCCATCTGGAGCGGTTAAATTCGAAGCAGTGATCTTAGTACGAAGATAATGGTGTGTACACTTAGATGTAATTTATTGATAAATGTCTACACGATCGTGGCTTATCAGTTAGATGATTACATGACCGTGCTTATTATCCGGCTATTAATTTGCTTGTTGTAAGGAAACTCAACTGGAGGCAAGTTAAAGGTTTAATAACCTATTTGAAAATGAATTTTATAAACGTCCACACTATCGTGGCTTATAGAAGATATTTTTAAAGTGTCGGTGGAAAAGTATATAATTTTTGTGAGGCTTTCAATTATATACTGTTTATCCTAAAGTTTGTGACTGTACTACATGTTTTTATTTTCAGTTATTTCATATCATCAATGGCACTCTCCAATCTGTCCTCAATCCTCAAAGAAAACTGACATACTCGTATTTTAGTCCTAATCCGAGCATTATTTTATACGTTTTTATCATGTTTTAGTATGTTTGATAATCGTTTAGGGTAATATTAGTTGGTTTTTAAAATAAGTGTTGCTAACACCGTTACTTTAGAAAATGATGAGTGGTATTTTGGCACAATATTTTGAGGTTTAAATGAAGTTAATTGAAGAGTATTGCATGTGTTTTAACCTAAATTGTGCTCTTAACCTTTCTACTTGAGAGTTTTATTTCTTGTTTGAGTTTTGCAGAAAATTGTGGATGAATAAATGAATTTTTGAGTGATTCAATACCATGGGAAGATAGAGGATCTAATTGGGAGTACGATGTAAGTTGAATCACCTTAATCGGACAAGAAACAAGAGAGAACGAAGCAAAACCGTGAAAGGTATCGGAGCAGGGCTGTAGGCGCGACCCGAGCCAGCCCAGCACCGCGACCGCCGCTCCGTGTCCGCGGCTGATTTTCCACCACCTGCAATGCGACCCGAGCCAGCATCCTCCGCCGGGGTCGCGCCTCCCAGCCCTGACGCGAGCCGCAGGGCGCGGCCGACCCCGTGTCGCGCCCCTGTGTCACATTTCCGGGATTTTTGGTTTTTGCTTTATTTTTCACCCTATCTTCCCACACGTTGTATATATAGATACCTTAGCTCAAAAATGAGGTATTCAACTTGATATTTTTCCATTTTTAGAGAGAGAAAAAGTGTTTAGCTTTGGAGCTTGGAATCTTGAAGAACAAGAGCTATTTTGGAGATTTTAATACAAGTTTCTGAGTTTCATCTTACCTTGATCTATGCTTCTATTTTGTGTTGTTTTGTTTGTTATTTTGAGTATGAATAGCTAAATTTCTTGGTATCTAGGGTGTTGTGATTTGGTGATGGGTTTGTGAATTAAACATGGGTTATTGGTTAATCTTCCCATTCTTTCTCATAAATCATGGTTTGATTGCTTCTATTCTTTGATTGGCCATCTTAGGATAGAATTTGGTGTATAATTGAGTTCGAGAGAATCAATTATGCATGGGTAAATGATTTATGGTTTCAATTTTGCATTAGATCAAGAGATTAATGTTTAATTGATGTTTGTTGATTGATTGTGCTTGATTAGATTAAATTACAATTTAGCCCTAGAGATAGGGGAATTGAGTTTAATTGAAAGGTCTTAGTTGCTTGAGAGAGGGCTTCGACTAAATTTGGTATCAATTGTTGTTTGGGGAGATTATGCATAAATCCATTGTTTAATGAACAAGTTTTCACTAATGAACAATGCCCTATAGCCATTTTTCCTCATTGTGATTTTTATTAGGTTTTTATTCTCTTTTATTCCTCTTGTGTTGCTATCTTTGTTTATTATTGCGAATCTTATTTTTCTAGTTAATTCCCCAACCAAATTTTGAATGGTTTTACTAGTAAAAATGTTCGATGTGATGGTACTTGTAGACTCGTTTATGCAATTAATTCTCCGTATTCGACCCGGTCTCCTATGCTCCGTATGTTCACTTGCATAATTGAGATTTGGTTAATTAAAGCTTGTGTTGGTTAAATCGTTGTGAAAGAAAAATCTCATCAAAAACAAACTCGTCGGTGAAAACTACAATGATTGGATTCGTAACCTTAACCTCGTTCTAGTTGCTGAGGGACACAAGTTTGTACTTGAAGAAGTTTGTCCTCAGAAGCCAGATGAGGGTTCTGACGAAACCTAAATGGTTGCATATGATAAGTGGGTTAAGTCTAATAAGATAGCGTGCTGTTACATTCTGGCATCCATGTCGAATGTTGCAACATCAGCATGAGCCTATGAAAATCGCTTATGATATCATGTACAATCTTAGGTAGCTCTTCGGTCATCAGAACCGCTCGGCACGCCATTTGGCAATGAAGAAGTTAATGGCTGACTCCACACCTGTCAGAGATCACGTTCTCATGATGATAGGGTATCTGGCTGAAATCGAGACCTTAGGTGGAGAGCTGGATGCCGATTCTCAAATCAACATTGTTCTTCATAGCTTGTCCTCGAAGTTTAAGCAGTTCAAGCTGAACTTTAACATGATCAAAAGGGATGTCAGCCTGACTGAACTGCTCATAGATCTTCAGGCGGCTGAATTGCTCCAAAAGAGCGACCCTCAGGCCTACATAGCTGAGAAAGGGGTGTCTTCTTCTGGTGGAAAAAGGAAGAAGAGATACACACTCAAGAAGATTGAAGATGCAGTGCTTAAGGTGAAGAAGCCAAAGGTAAAGATTCATCCTGAGGAGTTCAAGTTGAATACTAAGTGCTTCAAGTGCGGCCAACCAGGTCATTGGAAGGCGGTGTGCGCTAACAAGAAGAAGAAGAGAGGTACATCTCAAACTCTGGTTGTAGAAACATGTTTAGCAACTTGTTCTACCCAGTCATGGGTAGTAGATACTGGAGCCACTGATCATGTTTGCATGTCTTTATAGGGGTTCCTGGTAAAAAGACAGCTGAGTGAAAATGAGATCACCGTTTACATGGGCAATGCTACGAGAGTGGTGGCTGTTGCAGTGGGAGACTTTATTTTACCTTTCAGTAGTGATAGAACTTTGGTTTTGAAAGATTGTCTTTATGTGCCTCGTTTTAGACGAAACTTGATTTCAGTTTCTAAATTGATTATGGATGGATATTCTGTTTCTTTTGATAACAAAGTAGTTATCTTCAGTGGTAAACATTTTATCTGTTCTGGCACATTGGATGGACACTTATACTTTCTTAAACCAATTGAAAACACTACACAAAGACAACTGTTGAATACATCGATCATGAACCCTAATAAGAGAAAAGAACCTTCAGACCTGAATCAAACCTATCTTTGGCATCTAAGGCTAGGTCATATTAACCTTAAGAGGATACAAAGTCTTGTAAATGATGGACCATTATCTTTTTTGGTATTGAAATCATTTCCTTTGTGTGAATCTTGTTTGGAAGGTAAGATGACCAAGCGTCCTTTCCAGTCAAAAGGAAATCGATCCGAATGGGCATTAGATTTGATTCACTCTGACCTGTGTGGCCCTATGTTAGTTCAAACTTGAGAAGGATTCGAGTATTTCATCACTCTAATTGATGATTACTCAAGATACGGATATATCTACCTATTGCGTCGCAAGTCTGAATGCTTTGAGAAATTTAAAGAGTTTAAGGCGGAAGCGGAGAAACGAACAGCCAAAAGTATCAAGTCATTACATTCTGATCGTGGTGGAGAATACCTCTCAAGTGAATTTAGGGATTACATGGCAGAGAATAGGATTACTTCCCAGTTGACTGCGCCTGGAACGCTACAGCAGAATGACATGTCAGAAAGAAGGAATCGAACACTGTTAGAGATGGTTAGATCGATGATGAGTTATTTTGAGTTGCCTATTTCATTATGAGGATATGCCCTAGAAACGACAACATATATTCTTAACTTGGTTCCATCAAAATCAGTTCCTTTTACGCCCACAGAACTATGGACTGAACAAAAGCCCAGTTTGAACCATATTCGGATTTGGATAGCCCAGCACATGTGTTGGATAAGAAAGCTGATAAGCTGGCTCCTGGTATTGGTGTAAAGTTGTTTGTTGGATATCCTAGGGGAACGAAAGGTGGTTTATTTTATAGTCCTAAGGATCAGAAGATCATTGTCAGCACCAATGCTCGATTCTTAAAAGAAGACTATGTTATTAACCACAAACTAAGAAGTCAAATTACCCTTGAAGAGTTAAGAAGGGAAGGATCGAATCCTACACCAGTTGTACAAGAAGAGGTACCATCAGACACTACACAACGTGTCATAAAAGTACATGAACTGCCTCATCGCAGTGGAAGGGTTGTACGCCAATCTGATAGATTCATTGATCTGGGAGAGGCTTTAGATTTCCCAGAGAGACTAAATGAATTGGATCCCAGGACCTATGGCGAGGCAATTCAAGATAAAGATGCAGATTCTTGGAAAACTGTAATAGAGTCTGAGATTGGATCTATGGATCGCAATCAAGTCTGGGAGCTCATAGAACCACTTGATGGGGTAAAATCCATTGACTGTAAGTGGGTCTATAAATCCATTGACTGTAAGTGGCAAAAGGGTATACTCAGAAAGAAGGGATCGATTATGAGAAAACATTTTCGCCGGTAGCCATGCTTAAGTCAATCTGAATTCTATTGTCAATTGTCGTTCATTTAGATTATGAGATCTGGCAGATGGATGTCAAGAGAGCTTTCCTAAATGGAAGTCTTGAAGAAAACATTCACATGAAGCAACCAGAGGGATTCATTGCTAAGGGCCAAGAGCACTTCGTGTATAAGCTTAAGAGATCCATCTATGGACTTAAGCAGGCATTGAGATCTTAGAACATCTGATTTGATGAGGTTATCCAATCATATGGATTCGTTTAAAGCCCGGATGAGAGCTGTGTGTACAAGAAATGTGACGGAAATGTGGTGGTATTCCTCGTACTTTATATTGTTGACATATTACTTATTGAAAACAGTAAGAAGACGTTATCAAACATTAGGGTGTGGTTTTCCGAGCAGTTTGATATGAAGGATTTGGGTGAAGCCGGACATGTCCTTGGCATCAAGATCATTCGAGATCACCAGAAAAGGATATTATGTCTGTCCCAGGTGACTTATATCGATACAGTGCTAGCTAGGTTTGGCATGCAAGATTCGAAGAAAGGTTTTATACCTTACAGGTATGGAATTCATCTATCCAACAAAATATGTCCCTAAACACAGTCTGAGATAGAAGAGATGAAGAAAGTACCATATGCTTCGGCTGTGGGAAGTTTAATGTATGCCATGTTATGCACTAGGCATGATATATGTTATGTCGTCGGCATGATAACCAGATATCAATCTAACCCTGGACAAGGACACTGGACTGCGGTCAAAAACATTATCAAGTACCTTAAAAAGGACTCGAGATTACATGTTGGTATTCCGCTCTAATAGTTTAGTGCCTTTGGGTTATACAGACTCAGATTTTCAATCCGACAAAGATCAGAGTAAATCTACCTCAGGCTATGTGTTTACATTAGGAGGTAGAACAATCGTATGTAGGAGCCTAAAGCAGAAATGCATTGCTAATTCCACCATAGAAGCCGAGTATGTAGCTGCCTCTGAGGCTGCAAAAGAGGTTGTCTGGTTCCGCGGGTTCCTAGTGGGCTTGGGCGCGGTTCCTGAGTTTCCTAAGACTATCACGATATACTGTGATAATTCTGGCGCAGTGGCGAACTCAAAGGAACCCAGAGCCCACAAGACAAGTAAACATATAGAGAGAAAGTACCATCTTATACGAGAAATCGTTAAGAAAGAAGATGTGGCAGTGCTCGAGATTGCATTGGAGGACAACCTGGCTGATCCATTCATGAAGAGCCTGCCGGCTAAGACCTTTGATGGTCACGTGAAGAAAATAGGAATGAGATGCAAACCTGATAGCGTAGTTTGAGTTTATAGTTTAGATTGGAGAGTTGGCCAGTTAGTTTTTATGCTTGAAAGACATACTTCAAGTATAAGTGAGAGATTGTTAGTTTTGTATACTGGAAAGACATGTCTTTGTATACTTTTCTGATGATATGATGATATGAATTGAAAGTTATTGCAATCACTATTTGCATTTAGATTATTTCATATAATTGTTCTATGCAATGTTCCATATGCTTACATTGTAGATGATATGGTGTGGGGAGTCACAAGGTAAGATCATATCATTAGAACCTTGTATTGTATTAAAGAGCTCACGACTTAGATGGTCCTGAACACACCATTGGTACACCGTAGAATAATCTGATAAGTTAGTTTATCTTGACTAACTGATTATTCTAGTACACTTATTAGTGTATTGAGGAGGATCACGATAGGATACTATTCTCTGTCTCTGACCCAGATAGTGAGAGAATAAAGATCCACAAAGTTCGAGTTCTGAACTCATGTTTGTTGGCAAGCATATGTGTGCATTACTTATCGCTTTGACTTATCAATGGGTAAGATCCTTTCGTGAGTCAATAAACTATATATCTTGGGTAATAATAATGTATACATGATGTGTCGTGCAATATGCATGAGCACCGTGTCCTGGTATGCCAGGTTGATCATGTTCTCTTGAGGAAACACAAGTTCATGTTGAAACCTTGCAGGTGGAATTTATTCTGTACATGAGAAAAACTTGTGTGGTACTACTCAAGGTTTTAGATGTTAATTAATTATAGCTGTCAGAGGCTGAAATAATTAATTAATGAACATTATATCTTAAACAGGGGGAATGACTGAACTAAAGGAGAAAGCATATTCGTAAATATGTATTAAATTGGTAGGTCAGTTTTACTTCTTTAGTGGAATAAAAGTAAAACTTAATTTATTTAATTATATCCTACGTTTATTAGATATTGGATATTAAATAAATTAGTGGGCCAATTTAATATTCTTCTAGATCCCTGTTGTAGCCCAATATGACTGAAAGTGGACTGGATATTGAACTTGAGATAAAGGCCCAACCCAGTAGGGTTGAGATGATGATTTTCGCCCACCTCCCTATATATTTAGGGGAGGGGGATGAAAATTGTACAGTCATAATTCAGCCCATCTTTTGTCTCTCAAGATATCCACATATTTCATAACCCTATCAGTAGTATACATCCCACTATGTATTTGATATTCAGTCTGGGAATACAACAGAAGATCTCGGAGTAGAATACTGTGGTGGCCGATCCAGTGGAGATAGGGGACGCCAATTTCACATTCATTCAACAGCAAGATTAGTCCTGTAATCTTGTCATCAGACTGCCTGACAATTATAAGAATTCAGATCTATGTTTTCCGCTTTATTAGATTCGTTTTGCATGGTTTTGTGCTAGACGTGTATAAACATGCATGAACATAAAATTATGATTTGCATGAACATGGGATTAATGAACATCCAATAGATCCTGCGGTGGTTTAATTTGAAAAAACCCCAACACTTTGATGATTCACGATTAAGATGAGCATCCCTCCCTGCTTGGAACTTCTTTAGCTCTAGGTGCTTGTCTGTAGTGAAACTTTTTCTTTTCTTTCGGGTTGCGCATGACTCGTCTTGTGACAACAGACCCAGAGGACTTGACATTGCAATGATGCACCTTTGATAGTTGCTTCCTTTATTATACCGGCTTACTTGATATGACTATACTCTTCTGGTCTGATGGGCTGAACTCTTGCGATCAATCTTTACAATTTGTAGGATTTTCTTCAAACGATGAAGCTTCTTCTCTCTAGCATGATTTCCACGAAGTATGAAGGGCTCACCCAACCACACGCCTCTTAAACTCTCTAGCTATGGAACTTAATTCATAAAGTCATTTTAATCTACAAGGAAAACTTAGAATTCTTCTAAGTTCAAGCATCTATAGTCTATGTTCTTAACTAAGCTCTATCTTTAAATTATCTATCCTTGATCATTTACCTTAGTCATTCTCTATCCTCAGAATCACAATACTTTCTAGCACTAGACAGTCCTTTTTCCCAAAGAGAAGACTTTTAAATTAAAATTTAGGTTTCAACAATAACCAAAAGATTTTGATATCAAAATGATTATATCTTTAAAATCCTACCTTTTACACTTGTTAGATGCTCAACAGGTAAATGTGTTAGATCAGTAGGGATCAATGGATTGAAACAAAAAATAACTTCAAACGGGGACATATTTGTAGACGAATGCACAACTCAATTGTATGCAAATTCAGCAAAAGGCAAACAATCTTCCCATGATTTTAAGTTGTTTTTTTAACTAATGAACGCAGCAAAGTACCTAAAGTTCTATTCACAACTCAGTTTGACTGTCAGTCTGCGGATGACATGCAGTAGAGAAAAGTAACTTGGTACCTAGCTTACCCCATAAAACACGCCAAAAATGTGCGAGAAACTTAGAATCCCTATCACTAACAATAGTTCTAGAAATACCATGTAAACGCACGACATGCACAAAGAATAAATTAGCGACATGAATAACATCATCAGTTTTGCGGTATGTAATAAAGTGTGCCATCTTGAAGAACCGATCAACCACAACAAAAATGGTATCCTTACTTGACCTCGTCCGCGGCAATCCTAGATAAAATCCATGGATAAGTCGATCCAAGGTGAAGATGGTGCAAGTAAAGGCGTGTACAATCTGAATGGATGTGAAGTAGACTTAGATTTTCTACATGTAATGCATCTACTACACACATTCTCAACATCATGCTTCATATGCGGCCAAAAAAAATGCTCATGCAGCAGGCTTAATATTTTTGACACACCAAAGTGACCCATCAAACCCCACGCATGCGATTCCAAAACTAACAACTCACGCATAGAAGACTTAGGTATGCATAATTGAGATTCTTTGAAAATAAAACCATCATGCACATAATATCCATCATAAGCTCGAGATTTAGAAGAACAAACAGCATAAATAGGTGTAAAAAATGTGTCACGCGCATATAGCTCCTCAATTGCTTCAAATCCCAACATCTTGGCATGCATAAGGTTTAAGAGAACATACCTTTGAGATAAAGCATCATCGACAAAATTTTTCTCACCTTTCTTGTACTTGATGACGTACGGAAATGATTCGATGAATTTTACCCAATAGACGTGTCTTTTTTAGATTCTGCTGGCCTTTCAAATGGTTCAATCTTTCGTTATCCGTGTGAATCACAAACTCCTTAGGCCATAAGTAGTGTTTCCATGTCTCTAAAGCTCTCTTTACTGCATACAGCTCCTTATCATACGTCGAGTATTTTAAGGCTGCATCATTGAGCTTTTCACTGAAAAAGGCTACTGGACATTTTTTCTGCATCAAAACAGCTCCAATGCCTTTGCCCGATGCATCACATTCAATCTCAAAAGTTTTATTGAAGTCCAGTATACATAAAACAGGTGCATTACACAAATAGGATTTTAAAGTGTTAAACGCATGCTCTTGATCAGGACCCCATTCAAACTTGTAATCTTTCTTACTCAAATCGGTGAGTGGCGCGAAAATATTAGAAAAATCACGCATGAAGCATCGATAAAAGCCAGCAAGGCTGTGGAAAAATCAGACCTCAGACATTGATGTAGGAGTCGGCCGTTTCTCAATCGCTTTGACTTTAGAACGGTCTACTTCTATACCACGTTTACTCATAACGAAGCTGAGAAATACGACTTAACTCAGACAAAAATCACACTTAGACAAGTTACCATAAAGTTTTGAATTTCTAAGAATCTCAAATACGTGTCTAAGGTGCTGCAAGTGTGCTTGTGTCGATTCACTATAGATCAAAATATCATCAAAGTACACGACAACAAACTTCTCAATTACTTCACGCAAAACATGATTCATTAATCTCATAAATGTGTTCGGTGCATTTGTGAGACCAAAAGGCATAACGAGCTATTTATACAAACCATGATTTGTTTTAAATGTAGTTTTCCATTCATCCCCTTCTTACATGCGAACTTGAAAATAACCAGATCTTAAATCAATTTTAGAAAAAATTTTCAATCCAGACAGTTCATCTAGCATATCATCTAACCCAGGGATAGAAAAATGATACTTTACCATGATTTTGTTGATTGCTCGGCAATCCATGCACATGCGCCATTCATTATTTTTTTTCAACACCAGAATAATAGGCATGGCGTAGGGGCTGAGAGACTCACGGATTTGTTTCTTTTCCAGAAACTCCTTGACTTGTCTGTCGATCTCTTTAGTCTCATCGGGGCTAGTTCGGTAGACTGGTTCATTTGGAAGAACGACTCCCTATTGGAAGTCAATTTGGTGCTCGATTCCTCGAATCGGCGGAAAACAACTTGGGATCTCTTCCGGAAACACGTCACTGAACTCGTTTAGTAAGGGCTACACATTACTAGGTAAACAAATATTGTTAATATTACTACCCTTAAATGTAAGTAAGACGAGTGGCAAACCTGCTTTAATTGATTTCTCAACTCTTTTAACAGAAATACACAAGCTGCGCTGATTGGGATTTTTTACAGTTGAACCGAAAGCTTTATTTTTATTCAAGGAGTCAAATGGGGGCTGCTTTAAGGAAAAATAAGCGGCGGTAGGGGGCTATCCGGCGGCTGCAAGGGGCTGCACGGTGACAGTTGCACCCGTGGCGGTGGCAGTGGCCTTCGCGGTTGTAGCTGTTTGTCTGTCCCTCTCCTCTTTAAACCTCTCTTGCATGCGTTGCTGATCCTTGGCAATGGCTTTCGGGGACAATGGCATCAAAATACAGGTTTGTCCATTGCTTTTCATGGTGTACGTATTCAGACATCCATCATGGACTGCACACCTGTCAAACTGCCAAGGTTTACCCAACAACAAATGCGCTACATCCATAGGGATTACATTGCATAATACAATGTCAGAAAATATGCCAATGGAAAAATCGACACTTACTTGGTAGACCACGTGAATCTCGCCTCTTTCTGTAAGCCATTGCAGTCTGTATGGCTTTGGGTGCTTCTGTGTGGTTAGGGCGAGTGTATTGACTGCATATTGACTAATGGCATTTATGACACTGCCACTGTCAATGATCATGGAACATGTCTTATCCTTGATCTTCGCACGGGTGTAGAAGATATTCTCCCGCTGATGATCGTCTTTCTTATTTCAATTGATGCTCAAACTCCGGATTGTCACAATTGATGCATTCGGGTTAACTTCCACTGGCTCGGCATCATCTAATTGTGCTCCTTCACTGGCATCACCTGTTAGCTGCTCCAACTCGTCTTCACTGGCTGATTCAAGTTCATTCTATTTTGAAAAGAATGGAACTTAGCGGTTTGAACATTGGGCTTGAAAGTGGCCCCATCCTAGGCATTTGTGACATTGGATGTCATGATCTCATGTAGGGGCTGTAGTAGGCGGCGGCACAGACTGGTTTGGCCATGTAAAAGGTGGTCTGGACTGATTAGGCGGTGTAGACTCAGGTCTATGGCTTGTATGTGGTGCACTGCGATCAAAACATCAAACGGGCTATTCTGGAGGACCTTTCGATCATGTGGCTTCAGTTGGCGTCGAACTGGGTGCATTATAGCTCCAAGGTTATCGTGTCGGGGTTGCACTATGCATTGATCTTTACCGGCCATCTCTCAGCTGTCGTTCACTTATTGATGCATAGTGCACCATCTCCTCGATGCTTGAGAAGTCTCTCAGTTCGACTTCATAGACTATATCCAGATTTATGCCCTCAATATACCGGATAATAGTGGTATCGAGTGTCTCCTCATTTCTAACTCGATTTAATACTATCTCGAGCTTCTTGTGATAGTCTTCAATTAAACGAGTGTCTTGTTTGATTTTATTCAGCTTCTTCTCAAGCTCTCATTCATAGTGCATTGGAATAAAACATCCTTGCATGACGTCTTTTATCTCTTGCCATATATCGATAGGTGGATATCGATCACGGTGTCTTCTAGCTTGCTGATTCTCCCACCATGTCGCTGCATATCCCTTAAACTTAAGGGATGCTAGTTGCACCTTCTTTAGCTCGGGAAAGTCATAACACTCGAAGATCTTGTCGACTTTCCTCTCCCAATTGAGGTATACATCAGGGTCATGTAATCTCTTGAACTCCGTAATGGTGGTCTTGATGTTGTTCACCATATAATTGGCCTCTTCAAATCTTGGCCTTTCAACGTGGAATGCGCGGTGATATGGTGTTCGGGGATCGATCACGGTGATTTTCCCTTCTCTGTGGTACGAAATTAGCTTTGTACTCACTAGCTGCATCGGACTCATGTCCTGCATCCTCTTTTGCGTGTGCTTAAGGCTCGAGTTGTCTCACTGCGGCTCTTTAAGATTGATCTTGCTATGGTGTCCCTCCAAGGCTTGACTGGCCTCTCTGCGGCTCCTTAGACAACTTGTGTAACGCCCCAGGCCTACGGGAGTGGGGCCCAGTAATGAAATGACGGCACAACAGACCCTCTAGCAACTACTTGGCATCCATCCTCGCATTGCCAAAATGGTTAACCCAAGTTGCTAGAGAGTCCATTAAGCCCACTTATATACTTATCAAACTTTTATTCTCCTACTGATGTGGGACATTACATTCTCCCCCCGTTGGAGACACGACGTCCTCGTCGTGCTCCTTCATTTGTAGGACCGTCCCCCGGGGTCCGGTTTGAGCACACCTGGACTGGCTCCAGGGCCCGATCGAGCGTACCCGGGGTCAGCTCTGAAACCATTTGTAACGCCCCAGGCCCACGGGGATGAGGCCCAGTAACGAAATGACGGCATAACAGGCCCTCTAGCAACTACTTGGCATCCGTCCTCGCATTGCCAAAATGGTTAACCCAAGTTGCTAGAGAGTCCATTAAGCCCACTTATATATTTATCAAACTTTCATTCTTCCACCGATGTGGGACATTACAACTTGTGACTCGGTCAGCCGAGTATTAAGCTGTGCTAACTGTTCAGTTAACTTGGCTAGTTGATTGCCAAGTTCGTCCTTCAAATTTTGATTTTGTCACTTAAAGTATTGAGCCATAGCATCGAAGTGGTACTTGGCGTCCCACACTAGAATGGACGAGTAGGACGGCTTTTTCTGGGGTATTTGGTAACTTCGGGTCATCATTTGGTGGAATAGACGACTCTGGTTTGGTGCATTTCTTCATAGTACCTGCAAAATGAACAAACGTGAAAGAAATAAGGTTTTGGACCTCACAACCTCACGATCACTCGTTTGTTTTCACTCTAATTTTTCTCCTCGTGTATGTCACTCAAAAATAAGTGCACGTGTGATGGTGGTGATGGTGGTGTTGATCGAATTCAAGTGCTTTTGATCAGCTCCTCTTGGTCTTCTCGTAAGCTTGAACTAGTAGATCAAGAACCACAGTGGTTGTTGTAGTGGATAGAGTAGGGATGAGTAGGGACAAGTAGAATGGTGTAGGTGAACCGACTGTATTTGGTGTAGAGAGTAGGTGTACGGGTATAGGATGTACGGATGTATGATCCGGATGGTGTACGGATGATGTATGGTACACATAGTGGTATAGGATGATGTAGTGTAGAATTTTGATCCCTTTAGTAGTGTTAGGGTCGAAATTAATGGTTATAGAATGTATAAGGTAGGTGGAGAAAGATTGGGATGAAAGGAAACTAGATAAGGAAAGAAAAAGGAAAGATAAGGTAGTATCTATTTGGATGTGTTTCACCTAGATGGGCACAATCTAAATAGCCTAAGTTATCTATTATAGAAGGAAAGAGTCTAAAACAACTAGAAAACATAAGCAAAAATCGAAATTCAATCTGATTTTTTTTTTCATGAATTTTTTTTTTAACTGTAATACAACTCAAATTCAACCAAATAGCAACAATATCACACTAGGAAGGTACTCACGATCACAAATCAATGAAAAACAAATCATAACTTTTTTTTACTTTAGTCGATGGCTTTTATCTTTTTTTTGAATCAACACCTTTTTTTCAATGAATGTACGTGTTACAACTCGATAGACTCCACGAACAAAATAAACAAAAATAAAACGGACTACTAGACCTGGTATTGAACCACGAACATCAATATGCCGACGTGGTTTTGATACCACTTTTATGATGTGATCCCCGATGAATGAGAACACGACTCAACAAAGTACGCAAGCGACAAGAACGCAACAAATGTAGGTAATGAAAATTCAATACCAACAACAAATATGACTAAAATTATATCAAAGTAAATTGCGGAAATAAACAAACTAATATACTCGACTAAACCAATTGATCAAGACTCGATTATTATGTTGAATTAGACTCGATATATTAGACACCTAGAATACTTAGAATTATGACACAAATAAATAAAACACAAATCCAATATATATGTATAAGATACGATTAGGGCAGATTATGGGACGTGCAATTATGGTGAATTAGGGTTAGGGTCACGGGATGAATTGGAAGGTGAAACTTACGTGATGAACTTGTAGATGAATGGTACGAAGATGATGATGAACTGGATTGATGATGAAGGCTGAACGGCAACGGCAGGTTGTAGATGGATGGTCAATGGTGTTATGTTGAAGTAGAAGAAGTAGATCTTACTCGAACCCCGTCGTTTGATTGACGAAACGCGATATCTCGAACTATTCTGGATTGTAGAAACTCCCCCTAGAACTCGAAGAACTAGAAAAGAGCTTGGATATGACTAGTGATTTGCGAGATCAATAGAGCTTGTAATTGTGATCAACCGATGGATCATGAGACAAAGAGAAATAAAACTCAAATATTCAATTAATGTCTAAAGTATAATGTTCATAATGATCTCCTATTTATACTATAGGGATCGAAATTACTAAGGCCTATCAATAGTCTAAGTGGCCGAAAATAAAGATATTCCTAGTCTAGATAGGATTGTTACCTTAATTAAAATTCTGTTTAAGGTAAAATTCAAAAATACCAAAAATAAAGATAATAAAAATCTAATCTAGATAAAATAATTCCCAATTGGATTTGGGCCTTGTAATTAACGCATAGATCTTCCTTTTGGACTGAATCTACACGCTAACTTACTAAGCTTAGCCTTCTTGGGCTTGATCTTCAATTGTTAATAAATTAACAATCTTTGGGCTGCACGTTAATTCTTGTTCTCCAACTTCGAACTTTCTTCTAATTAACATTTGTAAATATTGTTGAAGCTTCTTAGCACGAAGTCGGGTAATTGGTTCCTTTAATAGCAGCTCCACATCTTCTTCTTCATTGTTGCTTGGACTGTGCTAATCAATTCTCCTTCCGATCTTCATTGGTCTGCTACGAAACGACTTCTCCGTTATCTCAAGAACACAATTCATCATGGCCTATTTCTTAAGCGTCATCAAAATCTTATTGTCACTGCCTTTCCTGATGCTGATTAGGTTGGCGATCGTGATGATCACACTTCTACTTCCGCTTACATTGTTTATCTTGGTGGTAAGGCTATCTCATGGAGTTCGAAGAAACAAACCTCTATCGCTCGTTCTTCAACAGAGGCCGAATATCGTGCTCTTACATCATGTGCTGCAGAACTGTTATGGGTTAAAAATCTTCTATTAGAACTTCATGTTAAGTGCACATCCAATCCAGCCATATTTTGTGACAATATTGGTGCCACATATTTATCTGTCAATCCGGTATTTCACTCACAAATGAAGCATATATCTATTGACTACCATTTTGTTCGTGATCATGTTTCTAAAGGCTCGTTTACAGTCTCACACATTTCTACTAAAGATCAACTAGATGATGCCTTGACGAAGCCATTATCTGGTGCGCTCTTTGAGCGGTTACGTTCCAAGATCGGTATCTCCAATGGGAGCACCGTCTTGCGGGGGCCTATTAGAGAAAAGTCCACCACTGATACGGAAGTAAAAGAATCCAATGAATCCAAGATATTGATGCATATCAAGTCTCAACAAACCTCAAGATAACATTATTATTGATAGATTATTGATATCTCTCTTATCCTAAAGTCTGATATTTAGCTCTTTTTTGTTTGTCATATATGTATAAATAATACTCTTGTATATTGAAATTATGTGAATGAGAATACAGTTTCAATACAAAAATCCTTATTATGTCATGTAATTTCATTCTTGATGGAAATAATGAACATTTGGACATTTTACCTGAAATCATGAAATTTAAATGATTATTTATAATTTAGTATCCAATGTTTGGACATTTTACACTTTTATCGTACAAGTTTCAAAAATAACACATTAATACACACGATTTACATAAATAAACACTTATATAGCGTTAGAACAGTTTTTTGGGCTTCCAAATATTGACATGGACTACCGAAAAATGTTGCATGTATTTTCCCTTAGTTAATAATATGACGTGAAAAATGGCACAACCACATCAACATATTAGATTTAAAATTCACGGAAGATCACGACTAGTCATGTTATATTTTAAATATATTGAAAATTTACTTTGATGTTAAATTAATGAAAATACTAAAAATCAGGACATTTTATAAACTTTTGATCACTTCAAAGATATATCTGGCTAAAAATAATCGGATAAATTTTCCGCCCAGTTTCACGATATATCTCCATCAACTTACCATTCCACACCAATAGCTGCAAAGTTTATTTAATGATCAATGCCTATAGTCAAACTGTGATGCTACTACATATATTAGCTACTTTTGGTCTATCACCCAAAAAAGACAATCTTTCGTGTTCTTATCTATTGGAGCCCAGCTAGCACATATATATTTGAACAATTAAATATATGTTTATATCATCTACGTTTATTTGATCATGACATATATACCCATGCTATATTTACCTTTCAATTCACATAAAATATATGATATGTTGGTGTGGATTCGTGTAAATTGGATATATAATTAAAAATATTAAGGAGTTTTATCAATTTACAACTCGAAAGATAAGTTTCTTATTAATTCAGAGTTTAAAAGATGAAAATTATTAATTTAAATTATTTAAATCATTTATTTTAATCCTTTTTCAATTTTTAATTATTTTAACATTTTTTATTAAATTTAATAGATAATTCGTGAAGAAATGCTCATTAATAATTAATATAAAATTAATTAAAAATAATTAAATACTACCTCCGTTTCATAATGTTTGTTGTTTTGTTTTTTTTATCTGGAATTAAGAATTAATTTCATGGACAAATATACTCATCCCTTATATATGCCATAAAATCTAATTCATCTATATTTTTCTAAAAAATAACAATATTTTCTCTCTCCATATATTTTTCTCTCTTCATATATTATAGGTAAGTTAGAATAAAAAAATCTTGTAGAATTTGAGAGGGCTAAAATTGGGAGAGAGGATGTCAAATTATATAAAACAACAAACATTTTGAAACTAAAAAAAAAACCTTAAACAACAAACATTATGAAACAGAGGTAGTACATGATTTCAGTCCTTAAACTGATAGTTTCAACCATAGATGAGTTACATTACTAAACCTCATCGTTGAGACTAAGAATTGATAATTAACCTATTTTTCAACTCTAAATTAATAAAACTTGGTAATCACTAGAAGATAAAACGTTAAAATATAATCCTATAGTAATCTTATACAATTTCTGTAATTCCAAAACAGATCATGGAAGTCAATTTCGCCATTGTAATTATATAAAATTTGAATAATCTAAACAGCCAATCAATATCACTATCGTAATAATCTCAAATTTGAATCATAGAAACAACTATCGATATATTTATAACACCTGTAATTTCATGAAACTCCAAAATTTCAACATTAAATAAACTGCCAGATATGCCCTTACCCCCACAAAGAAGCCTCTGACAGCCACGTGTCTCTTTCGCCTTCCCTATTAGTCTACTCTAACTCCAATCATTAACCCCGTCTCCGACCCCCACCTCCACCCCCACCCCCCAAATCAATCAATGATGAACCCCCACATTTTCACACACAACACACAGTAGCAATGGCTCTCAGCCCTTTTCCTTCGATCCCGCCCAAACCCCCCTTCCCACGCCAAAATTAACAATCCAAAAATCTCTAACCATAAATTCCAACGTCATGGCGATCGTTACCGGCGACAGATATCTCGAATCACTCGTAAAATTCGTCGAGAATCAGGCGGAGAGATTGATAGAAGGGACGCTGGTGTTGAAATTGAATCCGGTGGGTTTGCGGTACGTGCAATCGAGGCTGGAGGCGTTAGGGGAGCTGGAGAGCTTGTTGGCCGGAGCTCCGGTTGATTATTTGCGGGCGTATGTGTCGGATTTGGGTGACCACCGCGCGCTCGAGCAGTTGCGGAGAATTCTTCGCCTGCTTCCGTCGTTGAAGGTGGTTTCGCTGCTGCCGCCTCTCCGTAAGGATCCAACGCCGCTGTTTCTGCTTCCATTCGGCAGTTTGAAGGTTCTGGAGCTCCGTGGATGTGATTTGTCGACGTCTGCAGCGAAAGGGCTGCTTGAGTTGAGGTTTACGCTTGAGAAATTGATATGCCATAACTCAACTGTGAGTGCTGATTTTCTTTTAGAGGTTGCCTAATTTTTTGTTGTGCTTGTGATGTTGATCACCGTGAGTTCTTGTTTGATTACAGAAGAATTTTCTTTTCATGGAGTGTGTGAGATTAACGTAAATGGATTTTATATGGAGAAAACGGTTGTTTTCTTTATTCTTTTTGTCATGTTTCTGTGTGGGATATGAAGCTGTAGTTTAGAAATGTTAGATAATAACGCAGTATGTTTTATTATATTGCATTTTAAAATGGGAGGAATTGAATATTGAGTGAAGCAGGCAGAGGAGAATGTCTTGACATTTAATAGTTCTTAAGCCAGCTGCCAATGAAGCCTTATTTCTACTTCTCAGAACAGTGCACATCAAATAAGCATTGATCAATTCTGCTAGCTACAATGTTGATCTATTATGATGTTGACCTTTCGTATTTTGTTTGTGGAAATTTGCTTAGGATGCATTGCGACACGTTTTCGCGAGTAGAATTGCGGACATAAAGAATTCACCCCAGTGGAACCGGTTATCTTTTGTTTCATGCGCGTGTAATGACCTGATTCTCATGGATGAGTCTTTGCAGCTTCTTCCTATGGTTGAAACCCTTGATCTGAGTAGGAACAAATTTGCGAAGGTGGATAATCTCAGGAAGTGCACCAAATTGAAGCATGTGGATTTGGGATTTAATAATCTAAGAAGTATTGCATCATTAAGTGAGGTAATTTTCTGAAGTCAGATGCCTATTACTGAGCCAAATAAGATGCTTGTAGCTTTGAGCTGAAGACATAATTTCTTAGTGATGATTACTGTTCCCAAATTGTGGTACATTCATTATGGTAGAGCTTCTCTAAGGTTATGGCAATCAGCTAACAATATATTCAAAGTACGAACCTATTTTCCAACTGTACACCTAAAATAATTGTACACCTAAGATAATAAAGATGTATACCTTCATATCTAGAAAAAAGGATCTATGTTTTGACTGATGACAGATCCTTTACACTTTTTACAGTTTTTTACCACAAATTTGTGAATATGCTATTATACACTTCAACTTTTACATTCGTTTTCACTTGAACTAGAAGAAGCAGAAGGAAGGAAAATTGGAAATAATAAAAGGCCTTCTATTATCTGATTTAGATGTTTTCCCAGTCAGTTTTGAGATGCTCTAAGGCGAACATTATGCTCTATGACTTAAAATATCATCCTCAATAAGTATTACGTAGTATTTTTATCTAGGGAATTGGTAGCAGACTCACTTTAAATGTTAGTTTGTACAGGTCCCCTGTCAGATTGTTAAGCTTGTGCTGAGGAACAATGCTTTAACTTCATTGCATGGCATTGAGAAACTGAAGTCACTTCAAGGGCTTGATCTTTCATTCAATATTATTTCTAACTTCTCTGAGATAGAGGTACTTGCTGGTATCCCATCTCTTCAGAGCGTATGGTTAGAAGGAAATCCTCTTTGTTATGCCCGATGGTTCCGAGCTAAAGTTTTCAGCCTTTTTCCTCATACAGACCTAGTAAGTTGTTAGTTACCATTTTTTTTAAGTTGTTACTACTTAGCAACCTATTTCTGGAGAAAATTTTCTTCTGATTTCTTGGAACTCTTATTTCAATTTGCACTTTCATTGACTTGCATATGTGATATATTGGCACGTGCTTTAGCTTAAGCTGGATGAGAAGAAAATCTCGGCTTGTGAGGCTTGGAAGCGGCAAATAATAATTTCAGGCAGGCAGAAGCAGCCTGCAAGCTATGGATTTTATTCACCAATCCGATATGATGCTGATGTAGATGAAAGTGCAAATACTAAGAAGGTAAGAAACTACCAGATTGTATCATTATCATTCTCATGAGAATATGATTAGCAACCATTTACTGAGATGTGAAATTTGGTCACAATAAATAATTGTTTTGTTCTGATGATTTTCAGAGGCTTTCCCGTCTTGCATATATTGAGAATGATGAGCGGAGCATATACATTGCTGACCAAGATTCAATGTCTTGTGATAATGAGATTGAGAGCAAAGGCGAAACTGCGTATACAGAAGAAGAAGCTGACATCGAAGATTTGATTAAAAGAATTGAAAGTTTGAAGAAGGATCATTCTGTTCTATGGTTGGAGGAATTTCAAGAATGGATGAATCAAACATCAGAAAATGTTGCTAATGGTAATAAATTCAAGAGTACTGTCTCACATAGTAATAAAGAGACGCGTTTGAAGAGTGAGACAGAGGACGTGGACCATGCTGAGCCCTCAAGATACATGTCTGACTCTTTTCAGCTTTCTGGAGATGAGAGTAGCACAAACATTCTAGGATCCGAGACATCCTTTGCAGATACATCGGTTGTCAGTGCTCAACAGTATTTTGATCGACTTGGTGAAGCAGCTTCAAGGTTATTCATGGGGCATGCTGGAGGGGACAGATCTGTTTTCAAGAATTTTAGTGAGAGTCAGGAAGAGCTGAGATTCATAAATAATGAAGGGAGTATGTCTGTAGATGGCGTGTACGTGCGGTTTAATTCCCTTGAAATGCCCAGAGGGGATAGTTTGAGTACAGAAAACACAAATGTTCCTTCAACTGCAATAAATGATATAATAGGGTCCCATTCTTCTTCAGCTTGCCCGGCTTCTCCACCTCATTACCAAGAGGATATTTTACATCGACGCCACAACTTAGAAGAAGAATTTCTGCAGCTATCTGCTGAATCATACTCAGTGGTATCGTCGGATAGTAATACAAGTTGTAGTGAAGATGATTCTGCACAATCTGGCCCTTCAGTGTCTCGTATTGATGATTCTGTTATCGAGAGTTCATCTGAAAGGAGTCATGACAAGTTCTGTACAGCTTCATTTGAAGATGATGCAGGTGATGCATATCATGATAACATTTCATCATCAAAGCAAAATGGGACTGATATGTCAATTGCTGGTACTGAAGGGGATTCTTCTAATACCAATGGTAGAGAGTTGGAAATCTCCCTTCCTGGCAGTAGTAGGTCTTATGATGCCTTACATGATGATGAAAGTTTAGGGGTTATTAAGGGGAAAACTGGTTGGTTGGATAAGAATAGACGCAGAAGGAAACTCAGTAGAAGGATGATCTCCTTACCCGAGGAAGATGATGTACATGGTGACACTGACTCATCAAAGAAGTCTAGTGACCACTTAGAAACCTGTTGAAGTGCATGGACCAAGAAATGTGTCGGTCTGTGAGCTGTGGATATCCACACTGGCTAGAAATAATGGGGACAGTGCTACCTTCACAGTATTTGGCTAGTATAACAGGGGAAATAGATCTTTGAGTTCAATGTATGAAGTAGATGCAAAGAAGGTTTACTTGGATGGTTGGACCTGTTTTAGTTTGGATTTGGCTTCTGATTGGGGAAGGGGGTGAATGAACTTCTGGACAGTATGTGCGCTGTAACCGTCTGATCTCTGTTCGCTGAAATATCACAATATATTGAAAGGTTAATAATATCTTATGAGGATTATATTCTGAAACTCTAACCACTACATGATTGAGAGAATTTTCTTGTTTCTTTGTTTCTATGAAGATTGTAATGCCATAGGTAAGTTTCATTATTCTCAAATATGATGAGAATTTTTCTTGGTACATAGCCTTTAGGAATCTTTAAACTAAATGTATATATGATATGTATATGATCTTATTATACTTCTTCGAGTTGCTGCTTGCATAGTATTTAAGAGCAGCAATTATAATGCATTTATTTTACTTCCTGTTGCATATTCTATGCACATGGAGGACCCAATTAACATTGCTGTTGTATGAGATGTTGACTAGAGACATAATTTATACTTTTGCAGCTTTTTTTAATGTTTTATTCATAGCTTTAATTCTATTAGTTGATAGCTTCATTTGGTGATAACTTACAGGAACTGGCTCAGAAATGGTTACTTGTCACAGGCTTAGAGATGTGGAGAGGTTTCTTTGGAATTAGGACTCTTCTAGTTCTTAATTTGTTACTTGCAGTCTCATCGCTGGATGCTTGCTGCTTTTCTAGTAGTGTGTGTAGTATCTTGGGCTTGTATGGGTGTCCATGCAACATATCTGTCCAAGACCAGGTGTGTGTACTTGGAGATCAAGACAATTTACCTACCGAATGAATTATTGGATTGCTCTGGCTCCTGCGGGTTGAGAATGCTTACTGTCTGACAAGGTAATCTTAACTAGTTATGGTGAAAATATATTATTAGACTGGTGGTGCTTTTTTTTAATTTGTTGAAATGTCTCGGGTAATATATTTTGCATTGTGGGTCATATCAATTTTCTCTTGACGGGCAGCATGCAGGTTCAAAAATTAACATCATCGTGCTTTTTGTTAGAAAACTTATAAAGGAATACTAAGTCAACAATCGGAAATCTTTATCTCTTTTTGTTTTTAATTAAAAAAAATGTAAGGCAATCCCGCATGAAGTAGCTGTATTTGTACAAGTTAGGGAGAGTTAAGTAAGCCAAATAAGAAATTATAGTAAATTTTGAATTATTATACCATAGTCCTATATAGCCATTTGGATTGCTTCTAGCCCTTGTCTTAAATGAGGAGCATTAAGTATTCAGTATTATAGTACTGATCATAAATATATGGGATATTATTTTGGAACTCAATTTGTATATTGTGGCCAACTGGCCGTAGTTGATATATTTAATGATTTGAAATAACATATCATTTGATGGATTATACTGATGCTTTCATGTTGTTGTGAGAACCATATTACTCAAAGTTATATGCATGAACAGAACAGGTACCAAAACACTTCAATACTGAACAACTCTTGCCAACTTTAACACAATTAGGCCTCATAACCTGTTCGTTCACGTAAGGGACAAAAAATGGCACAGAACTATTCACTTGTGATCACAGCTTACTTATTCTTCAATCTTGATCCCTACAGGATAAAGCATTCTGTAAAAACTAGAAATCATGAAGTGTTATTCAGTTCAAGTTTAAACTTTGATGTATCCCGTGCTTGAGATGTGAACCATTTGCTAGAGTATTAAATTTTTCTTGATGGTATCTTGCAGCACCAGTAACATCATATTTCTTCATGAAAATCGGAATGTTGTCAAATAATAAAAAACTAGATGCTGGGATTTGAATACTGACCTGCATTATGTCATACAAGATGCTTGTCAAATTAGTTTGAACTTTATTACTTCCCACCTTGTGCTCTCAAAAGTCTTAACGTGGCTTTATCTTGGTTCATTCACATAATAGTATAATACATGTCGTCTTCATTCCTTTTATTGGTGGCTGGGGGTTGATGGTTGAATCTTATGCTCACCTACTTTACTAATAAAATCATTAGGTAGTAGTTTTTTTTTTAATTAAAATACATGAAGTATCATGTTTCTTTACAATTCCTTTTTAAGTGATTTCTTGTAATTTTTCCAGTTTTCCCTCTCGTCCGCCTTCTGGCTAAGAATATGATACCTTCCAAGATTGTTGTTCATGCTTGAAGGGCATCCACTTCTGTTCACTGAAGATCTCATGCTATTTTGTTCCTCTGGGATGGCATTTTCCCCATACTATTCGTCTGAGATGGTAATTATTTTCTCTATATCTGAAGGATTTAATGTGAGATACTTCTTTTATTGCTTGAACTTATCCCTTTTTTTTCTGACCTTGTTATTCCTAGTGAATCCCCTTGAGCAAATGGCATTTTATCCCTTGTGAACTGCTGCCTAAACACGTAATGTGAAGATAAAACATGTTTCTGATCTGAAAGCATGGAGGCACGAGTGGTTCTAAAATTTTCTAGCGTTGCTGAATACAATCCACACCGGGTCTTGTGAGATATAAGATTTTAGTTGTTGGTTATCATTCTTTGCCCTGTTTGTGATTCCATATTCATTCAATTTTTTTTTTCGGTGTGCGCGTTAGCTTGATCTTGCGTTGCCTGTAAATGAATCAATTTTGTGGTTTGTGTTTGATTCATTCATTCATTAGTGTGAAGCATTGTACAGTATAGGACTGTAGGTTTGGATGGTTATTTGGTGTGGATATAAAACATTCTTGAATTGTACATACGTGATGACGTTACATCGGATATTACAGTTTGAAAAAAAAACAAATCGTACCGAAATGCAAATTAGGGTAAATTCCATGCTACACTAAGTGTAGTGCACACCCACCATAAGCGATTGACACGTGGCACCTTTTTTTTTATTTTTTTTATTTTATATGAATAGTGATTGAAAAGTAATTTAAAGTTAATTTTGTTAACTTAATTTTTCATCTTCTTCCCTCCCCTCTCTCTTCCGATGCCTAAGTGAGATCAAAATCTTCTACACCATACTCTTCGCACGAGGATGGCGTAGTCTTGCCGGCCTTATTTTCTCGCTTCTCAGATCCGATGAAGTTAAAGTTATTGAAATTGTTGTCTTTCTCCCATGTTTATTGCGACTTCCATTAATCTATCGGAAAGGATCCAACTTCTTTCCGGCGATTAAAATACCGGTTTACAAAGGTTATCTCAGATTTGAATGTTGTTGATGAAATCTGGTTTTAAGTTGATTTTATATTTGCTTTTGAATATTTTTTAGTTTATTCTCTTTCATTTTCATTATTTTCGCATAAACTCCATTTTTTGTTACGGACGAAGACATGGTGGAGGTGATTGATGCAGGGGGAGGAGTGGTGGTGAAAGAGAAATAGATCGGCGATAATGGAGGAAATGAGAAAGTGAGAAAAATAGACTGGGGAGAAACCGAGAGAGAAGGATTTTATTTTTTTTATTTGCACTTTGGTCCTTTTCTATAACTTTCTAATTTCCATTTTTTCGGAAAGAATTCTTGAGTGCGTTTTTTTTTTTTAACTATAAAGAACTCCACTAAATATGTTTATTTCATTTTGAAACTATAAAAAAAAAATGAGATTATATAAATTCATTTCATTTTAAATTATAAGAGATTACATTATATAACTTCATTTCATTTGAAACTATAAGAAATTATATTCTATAAGCTCGTTTCATTTAAAATTTTGAAATGTAATGACGTTATATGATGCAATCTCTTGTAATTTTAAATAAATTGAATTAATGTAATGTAGTTTTTTAGAACCAAATATCATTCAGCTCGAGCTGGGATCGATTATGTAAAATTCGAACCCTAATTAACTCGAGCTCGATTTGGGCTCAACTCGTCTACACAGAATGACAAACTAAGAGTGTTTTCATTTACTTTTTTATTTATTACTTTATACATATTATAATTTATAAGTTATACTTGTATTCTTATAAGTTATAATTTAGGATCTAAGATGGACTATATATTATATACTATATATTGTTAATTTCCTTTTTCTTTAATTTCTTTTATTACTTATTTACTCTTGTCTTAAGCATTCGATTTCTTAATTTTGATAATATTAGTTTAATATCACTGAATTCATTTCATATTCATTATTCAAAGAATTGAGAGTAGTATTATTTTGTGAATATTAATCTTAGTTTCTTTTGTTACTTAGTATTTACTAATGAACATTCAATATTATTGATTTCAATTCATATTTATTATTTAATGAATTGAGAGAAGTATTATTTTGTGAATATAAGTCTTAGTTTCTTTAATTACTTAGTATTTACTATTGAGCATTATGTTTCTTGATTTCGATAATATTAATTTAATATCATTGATTTTATTTCATATTTTGTATTTAATGAATTATACTAATATACTATGTAAAATTGTAAATAAGATAAACTATAATATATATAATATAGTTTATTAGTTTGTGTATAGAATTGTTACTCTTGAATCTTGATCATTCGGTTTTTCTTGACTTTAATAATATTGGTTTAATACCATTAATTTTATTTTATTTTTAATGAGAAGTATTAATTTGAAAAAAAGTTATAATATAAAGAAATAACATTTAAAAATATAGTATGTATTTCGAGTTCTAAATTGAATACCTTATGAGCTCATCTCGTTTAAGTACTTGTAAGATGGCTCTTTTAAAACTATTCATGAACCACCTCGCGAGATAGCTCGTTAAAAAACTCGAGAGCCCAACCAAATTGCAGATTTTATAAAATTTCGGTAAATAATCGTCAAAATTTTGGTAAATAATTATATTTTATTTTTAATAAGAAGTATTAATTTGAAACTCTCGAGATCATCTCGAGAAAATAGCGAGCTTGGTTATTATGCTCGAGATTGGCTTGTTTAACAAACGAGTTAGTCTCGAATAAAAAATATTTAAACTAATTCCTATAATTATTTAAACGTACATATATTTATTTATATATTTTAGAAAATTGAATTGGTTAGTCAAATGGACCAAACTGCAAATTTTATAACATTATTTTCATTATTTCTTCCTTATCTCTGTTTCTCTTTCCCATTTCCTCCATTATCGCCGATAAATTTCTCTTTCACTACCATTCTCTCTCCACTCGCAGCGACCACTGTGGCCATACGTCTTCCTTCTCAGTCCACAACATAAATTGGTATTTAGGTGAAAATAATGAAATTGAAAGAGAAAAAACTTAAAAATAATTAAAAGGAAATAGAAAAGTAACTTAAAACCAGATTATATCAACAACATTCAAATCTGAGATGAATTTTATAAACCAGAATTTTAAATGAATCATCGAAAAGTTGGATCCTTTCCGATAGATTGATGGAAGTCGCAATAAGCACAAGAGAAAGACGGCGATTTCAATAACTTTATCTTCGTCGGATCTGCCAGGAGAGAGAAAATAAGTCCGGCGAGACGCCCCATCATCTTCGTTCGCAATTTTGTTGTCGTTGACGGATAAGTTGTCATCGGCGAAGGATAAGTTGTCTCCGTAGTACTCGTGCGAAGAGTCTATGGTATAGAAGACGTTGATCTGACTGAGCTTGTCTCCGGCGGCGGCGTGGAGGAGGAATCGGAAGAGAGAGGGGAGGGAAGAAGATGAAAAATTAACTTTAAATTACCGTTTAATCACTATTCATGTGAAATAATAAAAATAGAAAATGGTGCCACGTGTCAATCACTCATGGTGAGTGTGCACTACACTTAGTGTAGCATGAAATTTACCTGCAAATTAGTATATCCCAGCTGCTGTATTTTTTATTTTTATTTTTAAAAGTTATTCAAGATCCATCCATCGTATATCTCATTTTCAACATACCTCGAAACATCATAATTCATAACTGTGTCTATATGGGGAAGCGTGCACTAAGAGGGAATTAGATGTATTGTGAAATATTGGGAGTGAACATTTTTTTTTTCTTTCATGGTAATCTCTAGTTATTTGATGGTAATAAATTTTGTTCATCTGTGATAGTTTGCCTATAATATAAGAAAGGTGAGCTACATTAGGATAATCATATACAAATAGGTTCGGACTAAAGTAGTTGATGAGATTTTAACTTGAAACAACCATTTTACCTATTTCAATTTGACGATAAGATATATCTTCAAAATGCCAATTGACTCTGAAAATAAGTAATGTACGAAGTAATAGACAACAATAACGGTTCTTGAGTATATCATCGCAATTCTTTTTAGTTTCATGGTGGGAATAGTTATTGGTTCTTTCTTTAGATTTTTATTTGTTGCTTGGAGATTAATAAAGATGAAAAAACTCCCTCATAATGTAGTCTGTTATTCCTTTTGTGGATGCGTCAAAATTATAATCTAATTTCTATATTTGTAATTGTATCAGAATTTACAAATGTATTTTCATAATTAATAGTTAATGAGAAATTATTATTGTTAGTTATCATATCATGTATTGTTGATTTCTTTCATTGGATGCACTTTGATGCTAATCGAATTGTTCAATTTGTCATATTTTTTTCATTTTATCTTATTTTCCGTTTATTTATTTATTTATTTCAAGAATAAGAGATGATAATCATTTAGTAGAATTATCAAAATATAATTTATACATGTGAAAAAAATTCTTAAACATGTTGGCTCGGCATATTAGTCTAAAAATTGAAGTATTAAGTTAGGGTCAATAATTCTCAGCTCGACTGAATATGTCCGAAACCGAATAGGACGGGCCCGATTGACATCTCAGTTACAAATGAACGAAAAAAAACATAAATATTATATTTGCAAGTAAACATAGGTAATATCATGTAGTAGGTTTGTTTAAAAATCATTTCAATTATTTAAACATTCACATTCATGGTTGCTATTTTTTTATTCACATTAATAGTTGCGTTTGTGGTCAACTTAGGCTAGTGGGACGACTCCACATGAGGTGGATTAATTATATCAACATGTACTCACCAAACTGATTCCAAGGCGAAGACCAATTACCAAATTTGAGTAAAATATTGCGGCAAGTTGCGGATTCCCATCTTCAATCTAGAAATGAAGCACACTTTCTATTTCCATTAATCTTTCAAACTTGGAAGAATATCAGAAACTAGAGATCGATGGCAGCTTACGCAGCTCTAGTTTCTCTTATCAATGATTTGGATGACATCCAGAATCATCCCCGCCATTCCTTTTCTTTTGACAACAAACAGATGACTTCCCTCTCTCAAACTCTCCATTTCTTGATTGGTTTCATGGAATGCTACGATTCCCATGGATGCAGCACAGAAGCTTTGGAGATCCGAATCACATCTGCGGCTCATGCGGCTCACGATGTGATTCAATCCCATGCAGTTGATCAAATTCATGCTGGATCAACTCTTAATGGAAAAGCAAGATCTTATTTTTTGCTCGATCTACAGAAAGCAATTGACAACGTGGATTTTGTTTGGAGAAAGGCAATGCAGTTTAAAGCGAAAAGTGGATCACTGAAAGCAGAGCAGCCCGCATATTCAGCACCTGCTTCAACCTCCGGGAAGAATATTATGGTGGGATTTGATGCCGTGAGGGATCAACTTTTGCATATTCTCACCGGAGAACCTTCCGGTCACCGCTGTGTGACCCCGCTCGTCGGCATGGGCGGAATTGGTAAGACCACACTCGCCAAAAATGCTTATGAACATTTATATATTCAGCAGCAGTTTGATATTCGTCTTTGGGCTACAATTTCTCAGCAATATAGTGTAGAATCAATTCTTACACAACTTATATTTGGAGAAAGCAGATCTACCACTGGTGGAAATGTTATAGGATCAGGAGAGGTGCTGCATAAAAAGTTATGGTGTAGAAGGTATTTAATTGTATTAGATGATATGTGGAGTTTGGAAGCTTGGAATGAGATACAGATATTTTTGCCAGATAATGGCAATGGAAGTTGTGTTATCGTAACAACTAGGCTATCAAATTTGGCAACTGATCTCAGCTCTTCCCCTTTTGAGATGAGCTTCTTAGATAAGGATAAAAGTTGGGAACTATTTTGTGGAGAGGCATTTGGACAAGAAAAATGTTCTCCTGAGTTAGAGAAAATTGGGATAAAGATTATGAAAAGATGCCGAGGACTTCCCCTATCAATTATTGTAATTGCGGGGCATCTTAGAAAATCATCTAGGACAATTGAATACTGGGAGAAGGTTGGTAGTTCTATGAACCCGATTTCAAGTTCAGTGGAGGATGAGCAATGCTTGAAAGTAATAAGTTTGAGTTACCACCACCTCCCTACTTATCTACAACCATGTTTTCTTTATATGGGGATTTATGAGGAAGATAAATGGATTGATGCCTCTGAACTCGTCAAATTTTGGATTGCTGAGGGATTTCTAAAACCAAATAAATCCCTAAGTTTGGAAGAGGTAGCAGAGGATTATCTGGAAGATCTCATCGACAGGAATCTCATTTTAGTTCGTGAAATGAGTTGGAAAAGAAAAGCTAAAATGTGTGGCATTCATGATATTGTGAGAGAGTTGTGTTTGAAGGTAGCTAAGAAAGAGAAATTTCTATGTTTGGTTGAAGATAGCCCACAAGCCATAGGCTGGAAGCGTCACAATGTAACGCGATTTCCTGCGTGGAAGCATCGTGAGGTGGTTGTCGCTCTGAGATTAGCACCGGCGGCCCGTTCTCGTGTGGGCCGTGGATATTGCCCCTTAGGTGAGTTGTCGCTCGACTTCAGTTCACTGAGACTATCGGCTTTTCAGTTGGTTAACCTACGCCATCTTCACCTCGACCTTCAGAGTCGAGTTACTGAGAGATACTACATTCTTTCATACATATCCCTATTTTGGAACGTGAAAACTCTAATTATAAACAATTGTTGTGAAATTAGTGTCTCATATGAGATTTGGGAGATGCCACAGCTCAGACATCTCGAGTTCTACGGAATTTGTCTTCCTGATCCTCTTCCGAACGAAGAAGAATGCATTGTTTTGCAAAATCTACACACACTAATAGGAGTAGAGGATTTCAAGTTGACGGAAGAGGTTTGCAAAAGAATGCCAAACATCAAGAATTTGTCTGTTTTATATAATCATTTCCCTGGAGATTTCGATGCAGTCTCACACTACTGCCCTCACAATCTTGGCCGTTTCAATAAATTGGAATCACTCGAGTGTGTGTTCTACGGTGATGATTCCAAGTGTCGTGATTTTGTTCTGAGCTTCACATTCCCGTCTTCACTTCACGAGTTGTCTTTACAGAATTCTCAACTCCAATGGGAAGATTTGGCAATGGTGATTAAATCATTGCCCCATCTTGAGGAATTAGAATTGGACCCGATCAAAGGACTCGAGTGGAACCTTGTTGAGGAATTCCCTCGCCTGAAAATTTTGAGGATTTTATCATGTGATGATTTGATTTATTGGAATGCAAACAGCTCCCATTTTCCGATCCTTGAGATTCTCCATATACGATCAGCACCCAAATTGAGTGAGATCCCTTTTGATATTGGAGAAATATCCACACTTCGACGTATAGAATTGGACGGCTGTAGCATGTCTGCAGCTATTTCGGCGATGAGAATAGTGGTGGAGCAAGAGAGTCTTGGGAATGAGGACCTTCACCTTGATGTTCATTTTTGGAAAATGGAAGAAGTGAAGAGATTTCAGAAAATGGTGCAAGAGGAGGATCTGAGATGCAACAGTCTTTGCCTGTACCATGGCAGTCGGTACCATAGGAATTTTAAGGTCTTTCAGGTTTCACAAGTTTAATTTTCTTTTAGTTTTTCTCGAATATATGATAATTGTATTCCTATGATTTGATTTATAATTAATTTTATGATTCAACTTATCAAGCTAGCGTAAATATTTGCAGAGCACTAAAAGTTTCGTTTACTTGGTACATTTAGAGTCATTTTTTTATGGGTAAAAAATTGTGTAATATAAATAAAATAAGATTGTATAAGTATTTGTAAAGTATAAATTTGTACAAGCCTGGGAGAAAACAACTCTGCTGAATAAGTTCAGGTAGTAGGGGTGAGGTAGGAGCCGTTTAGTCAATTAAAGCTTATAACTAATACAATATAGTTAGCACATAATGTAACAAATAAGCAAAGTAGATCTCTAATTCATGAAGTAAAAAGAAAAACCTCCCCCTGTCTAGGTTAGGTGGAGCCTACAAAATATTTGAGTTTCTCATCAAACATACAATAGTATTAAAACTTATTTGGCATGTCGTATATTTTTCGATCGAGGTTAAATTGTTTGCTACGAGAATAGCTTTATGACAATAGTTACACTCACAAATTCAGACAATAAACTAAGAAATTGGTCTTATAATGAAGTGCAAGCCTCAACTGGAGGTGCCTTGCAAATATATATTTCAATAACTCACGCATTTTGGGTTCAACTTTATAGATTTATAGTTGATGATTTTATTTTTCAAGGGTTATAAAATCATGAACTTAACATTATTTTTAGTTTTAAATATGAACTTTAAATTGTTATACTAAAAACATAAACTTAACACAAATTTAAAAGTTAATACATTGTGTTTCTCATATCTATAGGGAAGGCAACCGGTGGTGGATAAATTAGCAATACACACCTCTGTGGATTGGTGGTTAATCTCGTTTCCAGAAATTCACTCTAGTCGACTCTGATTTTTTTAGCAATGGTTATTTTAGGGCTACTACTAAAGAATGAGTGGTTTTTTTATGTTTTTGTTTAGTTGCCATATTTTTTTTATTCTAGCTCGAGTTTTGTCCGGGTTTTTCCTGTAATGTATTTTTCTTTTTCTTTTTTGGTGATAATAATACACGACTCATTCAATATCAATTCCATTAAGGTCAAATGAGGCTGTTTTAAGAGGCCTCTATTAAGGTCAAATGACGTCATTTGTAATAAACAAATGTCAACTTCTTCAATTTTACCGAAATTGGAATCGTTATTAAATTTGTGAATTATGTTTGTAATTTTGTGATACGTCCACGACAAGCCTTCTAGAACCTAACCCGGAGCTGCAAATACCAAGTCCAATTACACAATTTCAAGCAATACAATTGCAAGGATATTTCTAAGCATTTGTATGTAAGAAGTTGGAAGATGGCAAAGAAGTTGAGAGCAACTCCAAAATTGTTACTTTGTTAACAATTAAAGATTGGAGATCAAGATTTGAAGAGCAATGCATGAAGATAGAACTCATCAAATTGTGCATGCATGGCAGATTCGCGTTGCATGGAATTTTCGTCCCTTAGTTAATTTAATTAGGGGTTGAATTTTATTTAGACTATAGTATTAATTTATTTAATTTAGACTATAGTTAGATCAGATTTTTATTTATTTATTAGTGTAATTTTCATCCATATTATAGTCAAGGTTGACTAGAATTGTATTTAAGGCAATTTCCTACCTTGAATAGAATTCTAGTTTAGAGAACTTCCTAGTATAGTTAGATATCCCTTTTGGATCAATTTTTGAGCCTTTTTTATGTTTAATTTTGTTCCCTATAGTGTTATAAATATGGGAACCATGTCACATTGTTATTTTAGACTATATTTGATTAATTAAGCTTTGCTTTCAATATCGTCTCAACCCCGTTAAATCTTTGTGAGTTTTAATTTAATATTCATATTCTTGGAGCTAGCAACTTTAAGTCTTAATCAAGGGTATTGCTTAATCCACTTGAGGGATTAATCGGTATTCGTTATCCGAAGATCAACTTGGAGATTTCATCCTTGGGTACGTTCGAGATTCAAGGAGGCTATCGGGTAGTGATTCACATCAACGAATCATCATCCATCGACACCATTCGACGTCGTCCATACTCCATCAACGCACGTCTCAATTCCAGCCCCCGTGTTCGAGTTCGAGTTCTACGTCCGTTCGTTTTTATCCGTAAGTTCGTTTGATCCCTAACATGTCCTACCTTCTCCAAATCCTTCTTCACAAGCCATCACACACGAAATTCCATCCAAAATCCAGCCTATAAAACCGTCCCTTTACAGCCCTCTATTCCTTTGTTTTGTGTTACATAATTCGTGTCATTTTCTACGTGTTCTAGTTGTCTAGATTGTCTAAATTCCGTTGTTTATCGAGTCAGATTGAAGCCCTTCATTAGTTGACGTGTTTCGTATCCAGAATTCTTCCACTACGTCTTTTGATTTGTCCTAGATTAATTGTCTGGGTCATATCATAAATTTGGCATCAGAGCCACGTCAGCTCTGCTGGTCGTGGTTCAATCCGACATGTCAATTTTTATCTTACGTGTCTTGTAATTTTATTTTTATCGAGTTGTAATAGCATAGCTATCTATTGAAGAAAAAAAAGAAGAAGGCATCGACAAAAAAAAAAAGAAGCCGTCAATTTCAAAAAAAAAATTGGATAAAAAAAGAAAAGAAAATCCGAAAATTAAAAAAAAAAGAGGTATATTCATTGTGTTACCATTTGAGTCTTGATTTATTTTGGTACTTTCCTTTTAGTCAAGTTCTATATATTTGGTATTTACCTTGTGAGTCTTATTTTAATTTTGGTAGTTTCCTTCTAGGATAATTCCTTAGTTGGTAACTTCCATTAGAGTCTTATTTTATTTTTGGAACTTTCCTTCCAAGTTCTATTTTATTTTGGTAGTTTCCTTTTGAGTTGTAATTTATTTTTGGTTCATTCCTTTTAGAGTCTAGTTCAATTAGGATATTTAGATTGTGTCACAATTGTGTAACACTTTCCAAATTACCTAATCTTTATTTCCTTTTTCTTTCCTATTTCTTTCCTTCTACCTTTGGGATTTATTTTTGGATTCCTATTCTATTTGGGAACTTCAAAAATACATATAATTCTTTCCTTATCTAGCTTTCTTCCATCCAAATCCTTCCAAACCTTCCATATACACTTTCTCCCTCCAAATTTTCATCCACCATCATCAAGGAGATCGAAAATTCATCTTATTCCATATATATCATCTGTTCATACCCATATACACCATCCGGACCATACACATATGCACCCATGCACCATCCGGTCCATGCACCGTACACCAATCATACTCTGTATACCCATACACCCTATACACCAAATTCTCACCATCTCTACCGCAACAACAACATGATCATACCTGAGTTTGAAGGTCTATACTATCCCAACACCTATTTGGATTGGGAACGCAAAGTAGACAAACTTTTTAAGTGCTATGACTTTCCCAAGAAAAAGAAAGTGCAGCTAGTTTCGTCAAAGTTTACAGGCTACGCAGCAACATGGTGGGAATTCCAGTAGAATCGGTACCACCGAGATTACCTTCCACCTATCGGCACATGGCGTGAGTTGAAAGATTTGATGCGAAAACGCTTCATTCTAGACCACTACCAATAGGAGTTGGAGGAGAAGCTACACAAGCTTAGGCAAAGAGATCGAAGTGTAAATGACTACTACAACAAAATGATTGAAGCCATGAGACGAGCTGATGTAGAAGAATATCCAAAAGATACCATGGATAGATTTCTAGCTAGTCTACGAAGGGCCATTCGTGAAAGAGTAGCATTGTACCACTTCGACGAGTTGGAGGACATGGTGGATTACGCCATTCGGATAGAAAAATGGCTAGAAGAACTAGAGATGAAGTCAAAAGAGGAGGTTCAAGTAGAATCGAACATTGGGATACCAACTGAGTTCATCGCCATCAAAGAAGATTCTACTTCCAAGGTACCTATTCTAGACTTTGTTGAAGTACTTTTAATCTCATTACCATCTGTTCCTATGTGCTTAGAAGATGATATAGTTGAAGAAGCTACGCCGGAAGTAGACATGATAGAAACAATGAATAAAGAGATGCCAATTTTGGAGGAGTTAGAAAATTGCAATTTGGAAGTTTCGTCCATGGAGGTTACCGATCTTAAAGATTGTATGGAGGACAAACTACAAATTGTGAATTTGGAGATCCATGATGCAGTTGAGGAAGTCGAAGAAGTTGAAGAGTTGTTGGAGATACAACCTTGTTATGAAAAGGAGAATAATATCCGTGAGACAATGATTGAAGACTATGAAGAGCTTGAACAAGCTAGCATGGCAGATCCATCGAGTTCTAACATTTTTTGTCAACTATTTTCTTATGATTTCTTTACTCTACAGGTTGTTAAAGATGTTCCATTGGAAGTTGATATACCAACAAGTTTGAACATGAATACCATGCTGAGGCAATCTGTTAAGAAAAACTATCAAGGAATCTCTAGAAAAGGTTTTGATGAGATGTCAAAACTATCTATGAAAAACTAACTAAAATTCAAGCTGTAGATCTGAGCTGGCCAATCCAGAGCATCAAAGAGGAACTCAATTGAAGCTGAAGTCAACCAAACTGGAAGTATGGTCTACCAGTTGGGAGGATACGTCAACCAATCAAAACTCATTTCAGCTGTGGATTCAAAGAGTCGAACCAGTCAAAACAAACTGGCAGCTAAGTCAGCTGAGCTGAGGAGAAAATAATCAACTAGACTGAAGGAACTAATATGAGATCAGTTCAAACTAAAAGACTGGAAGTATCCAACTGATGGCCAAACTAAAGTGTACAAACAAATCAACTAAAGACCAGAACTGAAGTCAGCCAGCTTGTGATCAGTTAAGCTGACAAGAAAGCTTAAGAATGATTAGTCAAACTAACAAGCTAGTCAAAAAGAACTTGAGCTCAGCCGAATTGGAGGAAGAAGCTCAGAACTGCCAACTGGAGCAATAGCCAAACTGAGCTGACAAGCTCAGAACTGCCAACTGGAGTAACAACCAAACTGAACTGACAAGTTCAGAACCGCCAGCCAGAGAACCCTGGAAGTTATTACTCAACCAGCGTATCTTGGAATAAATGCTTCAACGGAGATCCTGGAATTAAACATCCAATAAAGATCGATTGGCGAAGCAACGACTACTTGAATCAAAAGCTCCAGCGATCAATAAAGACCATCTGCCATTGATAAACCAATAGAGCCATCGATCAATGGAACTCAACGGTCATAAAATCACTCATCTATAAAAGACGAGTGAATCAAATTTTTGAATAACACTTGCCTCCCAGACTTCTCGCAATACTTATTCTTGAAACCTTCATTCAAGCAGAGCTTTCTTTCTACCTCCTAGCTCAAGTTCAACATCTGCTAAAAACTGCGAGAGTCCAACTGAGAAGAAGAATTCAAAGAGTCAAAACATTCAGCCAGCTGTTGATAAACCAGCCAGGACAGCCTTCTCAGTTCCAGCAATACAACAATCAACTACTCAACTCAATTAAAGGAGCACATCAGTTGATACCCCCTGTTCAAGACTAACCTCTTGAAGATCGAGAGAGATCTAAAACCTTGTAAAGACGTCAATAGCACCTACCTTCCTAGCGAGCAGTTAGGGACTTCAAGTGTGAGTCGTCAACCCGCTAAGGTAGTGAGCAGTTACCAGGTTCAGCCAATTGTCCTTCATTGTGTAATTTGTAAAGAAACTCAAGTTATATAGTGAAGTTGCCCTTCTGCAGAAGGAAGAGAGGACGTAGGAGTTTGAGACTTCGAACCTCTATAAATCGTTTGTGTGTTGTACTATTTGGATTAATTGCATATCTTTGAACTGTACACAAGCTCACATAATCTGCACTCAAGCTGCTCAAAGCACTTATTTGAATTGTGCATAGATAAGTTTCTAAGCGAGTCAAGGGCCCTTATTATTCCGCAATTGAAGTAAAAGTTTTAATCAGTTTATTCACCCCCCTCTAAACTGATAATGACTCGGTCGGGACCAACACAATCTATGCAAGAGTTTCGGATGATTAACACAAGTGGAATGTTCTTATTCATGTTCATAAAGACGTGTTTTATGCAGTTTGTGCAAAAAGAGTTCGATGGTCAGTTCGTGTTTGAGGATGAATTCTTTTCAAGAGGAGAGGAATGATACGTCCACGACGAGCCTTCTAGAACCTAATCCGGAGGCCGGAGCTGCAAATACCAAGTCCAATTACACAACTTCGAGCAATACAATTGCAAGGATATTTCCAAGCATTTGTATGTAAGAAGTTCAAAGATGCAAAGAAGTTGAGAGCAACTCCAAAATTGTTACTTTGTTAACAATTAAAGATTGGAGATCAAGATTTGAAGAGCAATGCATGAAGATAGAACTCATCAAATTGTGCATGCATGGCAGATTCGCGTTGCATGGAATTTTCGTCTCTTAGTTAATTTAATTAGGGGTTAAATTTTATTTAGACTATAGTATTAATTTATTTAATTTAGAATATAGTTAGATCATATTTTTATTTATTTATTAGTGTAATTTTCATCCATATTTAAGGCAATTTCCTACCTTGAATAGAATTCTAGTTTAGGGAACTTTCTAGTATAGTTAGAGATCCCTTTTGGATCAATTTTTGAGCCTTTTTATGTTTAATTTCGTTCCTCATAGTGTTATAAATAGAGGAACCATGTCACATTGTTATTTTAGACTATATTTGATTAATTAAGCTTTACTTTCAATATCGTCTCAACCCCGTTAAATTTTTGTGAGTTTTGATTTAAAATTCATATTCTTGGAGCTAGCAACTTTAAGTCTTAATCAAGGGTATTGCTTAATCCACTTGAGGGATTAACCGGTATTCGCTATCCGAAGATCAACTTGGAGATTTCATCCTTGGGTACATTCGAGATTCAAGGAGGCTATCGGATTGTGATTCACATCAACGAATCATCATCCATCAACACCATTCGACGTCGTCCATACTCCATCAACGCACATCTCAATTCCAGCCCCCGTGTTCGAGTTCGAGTTCTATGTCCGTTCATTTTTATCCGTAAGTTCATTTGATCCCTAACATATCCTACCTTCTCCAAACCCTTCTTCACAAGCCATCACACACGAAATTCCATCCAAAATCAAGCCTATAAAACCGTCCCTTTATAGCTCTCTATTCCTTTGTTTTGTGTTACATAATTCGTGTCGTTTTCTACGTGTTCTAGTTGTCAAGATTGTCTAAATTCCGTTGTTTATCGAGTCGGATTGAAGCCCTTCATTAGTTGACGTGTTTCGTATCCAGAAGTCTTCCACAATGTCTTTTGATTTGTCCTAGATTAATTGTCCGTGGTCATATCATTTTGATGTAACAATTTAAAGTTTATGTTAAAAATTAAAAATCATGTGTTGGTCCCAATAAATGTGTTAGGTGTTTAGAGGAGTGTTGACAAACACGAATAAAAACTTAACAAATAATTGCGGAACTAATTAGCCCATTAAGTCTCAGATGTACTGATGCTTAACCGCTTTTATCAGAGTCTGATCAACTAGAGCTAGTGGGTAAAGTTTATACTACAACCCCTCCATGTGCATAAAGTGTCATAATAGATAGTTAAGTGTCATAATAAATAATTAATTGTGGCACAATAGATAGTTAATATGGTCATTAAATGTCACATTAGGAATAGGATGCATTGCATGTTGTAGCATGGACTTTACCGAGCTAGAGTGCTCTGTTGGTTGTTGGTTTTGTAATGCTTTATTGAATTGCAGAAGTGAGTAAATAAACAAGTTGTAAAACAGTAAATGTGATACTCCGATGACAACAGAGTCTGAAGCTTTGACGGTGAATAGCGGAACAGGATTACGCGTGCCCTCAACCCGTGTTAAGAAGTTGCCACCAAAGCTGAAAGATTATGTGTTCTCATTGAAGGCCACAAGAAAGTCTCGTGCATGCAAGCTTTGATTGTGTAGTTACCGTGTTAAACCTTATTAGTGTGCTAAGTATAATTAATTATTTTTAATATTGATAGCTTGCAAGGAAAAGGGTGCAACAGTAGCGTGCCTTTTGCTAGAAGCCTAGAACAGTAACTAGTAGTCCTTATATATATGATGATGTATCAGAGAAGCTATTGTATCTATCTATCTAAAAAAATCAAGAAATCAAACTCCCTTCTGGGAATTTGGCCAAAGAATTGCAGTACGGCTGCTCTAGATACACACGGTGTATCAATTGGTACTTTCATCCAGAGCTCAAAAATGGAAGAAGAAAAATCATAGGTTCTGAAATAAGAGAGTTAGGAACAATCATTTCAACAGTTGCAGGAGTTCGTTGACGAGCAGACAACCAAGAAAACTCTTAAATTTCAAGATGTGTTGAACGCGATGAGATCCATGATGCGTATCATGACACATAATAACACAAAAATAGTGAACCATCAAGAAGATGATAGTGGGGCTGTAGGTGCAACATAACATTTATGCACAAATTCCCTTCGAATCGAGTTACCCAAGTTCGACGGGGATGATGCCACAGGTTGGTTGTTTTGAATTCAAGAATATTTTGACTTCTATAAAATTCCTAAAGAGCAGCGATTAAGGATTGTGGCTTTTAACATTGAGGGAAAAGCTTCAGAGTGGTGCTAATGTATGAAAACTAACAACTTGTTGACAACGTGGGAGGACTTTCTCTGCGCGATGGGCAAGCGATTTGGTCATTCACAATTCGAAGATGCAGTGGGAAGATTATCGAAGCTAACAATAGTTAAATATTAGACTGAATTTGAAGGACTCATGAATAAAGTATCAGGATTATCAGATGAAGTACTAACATCAATGTATGTATTAGGACTAAAGACCGAGATTCAGTGGGAATTACTTATCTCCAAACCAACCTCACTCATGGATGCATTTGAATTGGCCCAGGTATTTGAGTTGAGATATTTTGAATTTCCACAAGTAACTCACACACTGAATAAGGGATCTTCAAAGAACTTCAGCAGTGTTGTCCTACAACGCACTATGGGGGAAAATAATTCATCTCCAATGACGAGTAGGCCAACGAGTTTCGCTACACCGGTTAAAATCAGAGATACCAATAAAGGAACATAGTGAGTGAATAGAGCATGACTATCTATTAAGAGGTTAACACCAACTGAAATGCAGGATCGACATGCTCGAGGCCTTTGCTATAACTATGATCAGAAATTGGTGACGGGGCATCGTTGTGTGCCATAATACTACTGCATTACCTCGTCGAATGAAGAGGAATGAGAGATTGAAGAAGATACCGATTTAGAGGAAGAAGTTATAGTAGAAAGGGGTATTTCCAACCTTAACGCTATGGTAGGTTCGCGATTACCGAGATCTCTATGTTTGTGGGGTAAGTACGAGAAGCAGCGGAAACACTCACAACCTGAGGTAACATAGAGGCTCGGACTTCAAGTAACAAACGTGCAAAGATTTCATGTCTATATTGTTAATGGTGATAGCATGGTTTGTAGTTGTATGTGTTCTGATGTGAAAATAGAGTTACAAAGGGCCGAGTTCGTGGTATATTTATTTATTTTACCAATCAAGGGTCCTGAGATCGTGCTAGGCGTGCACTGGCTTCAAAGTTTGGGTAAAATAACACATAATTACACCCAAATAATTATGGAGTTTGATTGGGGCAAATGACGAGTGGTTATACAAGGAGTGGATTCCTTGAATCCAAGAAAGGTGTCTTTCCATCAATTTCAAGAAATGCTGGCGAAAGATGAGGTGCAAGGTCTCTACGAGTTGATAGCTAAACCCGTAAGAAAAGAAAAAACTGAATCCACTAATCCACTAGTCAAAGACGGCGTACTAGACAAGGTTCGAACAATATTAATAAAGCAAAAAGGAGAGACCGATAAGCTCGTTAAGGAAATGTTAGACCAATGACTTATACAGAGGAGTCAAAGTCCTTTCTTGTCACATGTCCTCTTGGTGAGAAAGAAAGACAGCACATATCAATTTTGTGTGGACTACAGAGCATTGAATGGTGTTACTATAAAAGACAAGTTTCTTATCCCTACTGCGGATGAATTGTTCGATAAGTTAGGTGGAGCTGCAATATTTTCTAAATTGGATTTGCGCTCAAGATGCCACCAAATTCATGTGCAAGAGAATGATGTGTTTAAGATGGCATTCCGAACATATGAAGAACATTATGAATTCCTTGCCATGCCATTTGGATTGACAAATACACCATCAATCTTTCAAACAACTATGAACAACTTGTTCGGAAGATTTCTAAGATGGTCCATCGTGGTCTTCTTTGACGATATATTGATTTACTCAAAAGGCATTAAAGAACACTTGAACACCTGGATTTGGTGTTGAGTTGCCTGAAGGAAAACAAATTTTTCATCAAGGTCTTTAAATGCTCATTTTGTCAAACCTTCGTTGAGTATTTCTTGGCCATGTTGTTGATTAACATGGTTTACAAGTGGATAAGGGAAAAATCAAGGCTATGTTACACTGGCCAATTTCTTCAATAATAAAATAGCTCTGGGGATTCCTTGGGCTTACGGGTTACTATCGGTGCTTTGTGAAGAATTACTCTATGATTGCTGCTCTTTTAACATATTTATTAATGAAATGGAAGTTTCAGTGGAACGAGACGACTAAAATGACTTTCACTTAACTCAAAGAGGCAATGACTAATACCCCGGTGTTACAATTGCCCAATTTTGATTTGCCATTTTTGGTTGAAACGGACGCTTCAGGTACTGGGTTAGGGGCAATCTTGATGTAAGAGGCTCGTTCGATAGCCTACTTCAGCCGAAAGTTGGGACCGGATGCTCAAGCCTCATCCACCTATCATCATGAGTTGTTAGCCATCGTTGAAGCAGTTCAAAAATGGCACCAATATCTATTGGGATGATCATTTGTTATTCGGACAGATTAGAGAAGCATAGAAGAATTGCTTCAACAGGTTATGCATACCCCAGATCAACAGAAATATATTCTGAAATTACTTGGGTTTGACTTCAAGATTGAGTACAAACCTGGAGCGACCAACTATGTTGCAGATGGACTCTCTAGATAGTATAAAGGAGAGTTGAACCCATATTCTTTAGCCCTCTTAGCCTCAAGTTCTACCCCGGATCTGGTGGCATAGATTAAAAGAGAGAACCAAACTTCGGAAGAATTGAAGCTCTTGCATGAACAATATCAGCAAGGTAAGCTCTCTGAAGCTTATAGTATTCGGGATGGGTGTTATTTTTTGGTGAGAAGTATTTTGTGGGTTCTAATCCAACCCTTAAGGCTCGTATCTTGGAGAAGTTTCACTTGACATCTACTATAGGACACAGTGGAGTTAAACGCACCTTGGTTAGGTTGTCTGCGAATTTCTACTGGCCCAAGCTTCATAAGGATGTGGAACGATTTGTGGCTGAATGTGTTGTTTGCCAATAAACTAAGATTTCCACTCAACCACTAGGAGGACTCCTACAGCCACTACCAATTCCCACACGGCTCTGGTCTGAAATTATAATGTACTTGATTGTGGGACTCTCTATCTCATAGGGATTATCCTCATGGTAGTGGATCAACTATCAAAGTACACCCATTTTGGAGCGTTATCTGCACCTAATTTCACCTCTAAGACAGTAGAATTGTTCATTGATATGATTGTTAAGTTGCATGGATTTCCTAGCACTATTGTGTCTGATCGAGATACAATATTTATTAGTAAGTTTTAGACTTCGTTATTTGCATTGAGTGGAACAAAATTGCATAAGAGTACTAGTACATCCTATTATCCTCAAACTAACAGACAATCAGAGGTCGTGAATCGGGGATTGGAGTAGTACATGCGAGCATTTGTGAGCAAGAAACCTAAGAAATGGAAGAGCTATCTATGCTGGGCTGAATTTTGTTACAATACCAACTACCATTCCACAATTAAAATGATGACGTAGCAAGATCTTTTATGGCTATGAACCACCTACATGGTTGCCATATAAGCCTCACTCTAGCAAGCTACAAGTAGTCGATGATTTACTCCAATATCATGATGCTCTTCTTAGGGAATTACGAGTGAATATCACTCAAGCTCAGCATCAGATACGTCAGAAGGCTAACAAACATTGTCGAGAGCTTGAATTTTCAGTGGGCAATCAAGTGTTGTTGGATTTTCAAAATTATCGGTAAACATCCGTCGGTCGCCGCCTTTGTCATAAGCTTTCTCAGAGGTATTTTGGTCCATTTGAAGTGGTGGAAAGAGTTCGGATTGTTGCATATCGCCTCAGGTTACTGCCGAGTTCTAAGATTCACCCTGTCTTCCACATCTCACTCCTAAGGCTATTTCGTGGTGGAAAGGTTGGAGCTACTGCTAGCCACTTACCTGCATTAACCAAGGATGGCCAACATGTGTTGAAACCCGTCATCATTTGTGATCGACGTACCATGCTGTAAAGAAGAAATTCATCAATGAGATCCTTGTGCAGTGGGAAGGCCTACCACCAAAAGATGCTACTTGAGAGGACTTGACAGTGATACCTCAGGAAGATAAGGTAGATTTTCAAGAGGAGAAGAATGATACGCCGACGACAATAGAGTCCAAAGCTTTGACGATAAATTACCCTCAAACCGTATTAAGAAGCTACCTTCCGAAGCTGAAAGATTATGTGCTCTTATTGAAGGCCGCAAGAAAGTCTCGTGCACGCAGGCTTTGATTGCGTAGTTAACGTGCTAAACCTGATTAGTGTGCTAAGTATAATTAATTAGTTTTACTATTGATAGCTTACAGGAAAAGGGTGCAACAGTAGCGTGTCTTTTTCTAGAAGCCTAGAACAGTAACTAGTAGCCCTTATATATAATGATGTATCAGAGAAGCTATTGTATCTATCTATCCAAAAAAATCAAGAAATCAAACTCCCTTCTGGGAATTTGGCCAAAGAATTGCAGCACGGTTGCTCTGGATACACACGGTGTATCAAAATGACACATAATATAGTGGTTTTTAAAGCCAATAGCTCATATGTCCTTTCTTCCTTCAATTGAGTTAGGTGCTAGCTATTGCCAACAACCGCTCGCACTTGCTCGCAAAGTTTCGAATGCTCGTGTTCATTCGTGGAAAGGTAAGAGGACTTCTTGAAGATTAAGGAATATATAAGTTCTTTTGTTAAGAGTTGAAGGTTTGGAACATCAAGAAGTTGTTTCATCATAGATGTTCATTCCTTATTTGAATTTGCATTCGATTGTTGTCGTATCTAACATATGTGATCATTTTCTTTGTTTGAATCCTTTATTAAAAAGAACTAGTGAGTCTTATTTACATCTGGAGATGTGCCTACCATGCTCTTGTCAGATGGGAGTTTGATACCTCATGGGTCATCGACAGGGCTGACCCTGATATTTTGGGGCTCATGGCAAAATGAAAAAACGGGACCTTATTTTTTTCAAGCATCATAAACTCATCACTTTTTTTATTTATTTTTTTACTTAAATAGATATTTTCTAGAGTTCATGTTTCAATGTTTTCACTACAAATTCAAGTTTAAAATTAAAGCAAACAAACAAATAAAAGCAACAAAATTTAAATATTGAAATTTAGACCAATAAAACTGCATTGTCAATTCGTCCAAATTCCAAATTTCCAATCACTTGTCTGTTGCTGCCCATAGCTAAACTGAGAACGCCAATATGCTGGAGCAAAACTCCAATATGTAATTAAAAATTCAATTTTTATCACAATAAAAGGAATATTAAAAACTTTGATGATATAATCGTTAATTTAAAAAAAAAATCGATTTCATAAAGTATCCAATTAAATTGCTGCAATAATTTGTTGTACGAATTTTATACAGTATCGAAATAATTGCTATAAGAAATAAAATAAACTCCAATAAAAATTCGATTTTACATTGAATCGAGTTTGCTCTAAAGTAAAATTTGCTATAATATTGATGCGTTGTCGTCACGCGCTGAAAAAAATTAAACTGATCTTCCAAATGTCCAGATGGGTGTAGTAGGTGGGAAGTACATGTTGCATTCTCAAAAAATGGTGTAATTCTTCTTTCTGATGTACCTTTGAGGGTTTTGAGGGAATAATTATTTAACTAATCAACTGAAATAAAATGAGAGTAATCAATAGAATAAAAGCTAGATTGAGATTATAATTAATAGTAGTATGCCTCAATTCGTTCATTGGTGCAACAATATCAATTCAAACATCAAACAAACTAGTTATGGAATACCGGAACCCGCTGACGCATTCCTCATTTCTCCTTAAGTATTATCGAATAAAAGAACCATTATTCCGAACTCGAAAGAAGCCGCGTCCAACTAATTTCACATTCCAAATGGCCGCTTCATGTGACCCGGCTCCCAGCCTACTGATCCGGCTTCGGCGGAGAGAAAAGACATTTGTGTGGGGCCATTTAATTTTCTGTCGGCCAAAAACTTCTTATTTTCTTGTCTTTTCTCATTCACAGTTTCACACACACACATGACTTGTGTATGAATATTTTTTAATTATTATTTGAAAAATTATTTTGCACCGTTGCATATTCTAACTACTAATTTAATACAAAATATTTATTCGACAAATTACATATAATTAATGACTTCATACTTTATATTAAATAAAATTTTAGATTAAATTAAAATATATAGATGGATATTGTTGATAAATTAATAAATGAAAATGATGTGTAAAAAAGTTGCTTTTTTGGTTGGGCATGGATAAATTGATGAAAGTGTTATAAACTAGAGAGACGAGAGAGAATATCAATTATATGTATTCAATATGAGGACCAAATGCCTCTATATATAATAGTACAAGGGATAGAGTTTTAGAGTTAGTAACTTGGTTATCACTCATATCATATATATCTATTAGATATATTTACAACACTACCCCTTGAGTGACCAATCTCTAAAACAAATGTTGCCTCATTAAAACCTTGCTAGAAAAATCCAGTAGGAAAAAAATCTAGTCGAAGGAAAAAGAGTACAACTGCTCCCCCTAATCTTGAGATCACTTTAGATCTTTGAGTCGGCGCATGCCGATCTTGTGTACCAACTTTCTGAATGTTGATGTTGGTAATGCCTTTGTGAATAAGTCTGCCAAATTGTCACTTGAGTGAATTTGTTGAACGTTGATATTGCCACTCTTTTGGAGATTGTGTGTGTAGAATAACTTGGGAGAAATGTGCTTCGTCCTATCACCTTTGATGTATCATTCCTTGAGTTGCGCGATGCAAGCAGCATTGTCTTTATACAAAACAGTTGGATTGATCTTTGATGAAGCTAATCCGCACGACTATTGGATGTGACTTGTCATATTTCTCAACCATACACACTCTCGACTTGTTTCATGGATTGCAATGATTTCAGAATGATTTGAGGATGTTGCAGTCAAGGTTTGCTTCATAGAATTCCATGATATAGTAGTTCCACCACATGTGAAAACATAGCCAATTTGTGACTTGGCTTAATGTGGATCGGATAAAAATTCTGTATCCGAATAACCTACCAGAGAAGAATCAGAATTTTCCGAATAATATAATCCAAGGTCTATGGTACCCTTCAGATAACGTAGAATATGCTTAACACCATTCCAATGTCTCAAAGTGGGTGCAACGCTATATCTTACGAGAAGATTTACAGAAAAAGCTATATCTGGTCTAGTATAATTAGCCAGATAAGTTAATGCTCCAATTGTACTTAGATATGGTACTTCAGGACCAAGTATCGTTTCACCATCTTCAATAGGTCGGAATGGATCTTTCTCCATATCAAGAGATCTAACGACCATTGTTGATGCTAATGGATGTGCATTATCCATGTAAAAGTGTTTTAACACTTTTTCTGTATATGTGGATTGGTGAATAAACGTTCATCCTCGGATACGTTCAATTTGCAAACCAAGACAGAATTTTGTCTTTCTCAAATCTTTCATCTCAAATTCTTTCTTCAAATATTCAGCAGTTTTATTGAACTCTTCAGGAGTCCCAATTAAATTCAAATCATCGACATAAACTGCTATAATTGCAAATCCACTTTCGGTTTTCTTTATGAAAACACAAGAGCAGATATCATCATTTTTGTATCCTTCTTTCAACAGATACTCGCTCAGTCTATTATACCACATACGGCCAGACTGTTTCAGCCCATACAATGATTTTTACAGTTTAATCGAAAACATGTTTTTGGATTTTGACTTTAATGATTCAGGCATTTTAAATCCTTCAGGGATTTTCATATATATGTCATTAGCTAATGACCCATATAGATAGGCAGTTACTATATCCATAAGGCGCATAGCAAGCCTTTGTGACACAGCCAGACTAATCAGAAATCTAAAAGTAATCACATCCATTATTGGAGAGTATATTTCCTCATAATCAATTCCTGGTCTTTGAGAGAAACCTTGTGCTACGAGTCTTGCTCTATATCTCATAACTTCATTTTTCTCGTTTCTCTTTCTAACGAATATCCATCTGTATCCAATAGGGATTTCAGATTCCGGAGTTAGGACTATAGGTCCAAATACTTTCCGGTTATCACAGGAATTTAATTCCATTTCCATAGCTCTTTTCCACATTGACCAATCATTTCTCTGTTTACATTTTGTAACAGATTTTGGTTCAAGATCCTCATTTAAAATTTGATGAGCTATATGAAAAGCGAATATATCATCTACAATGATATGTTCTCTCTCCAGTATCTGATTGGAAGATAAATAATTTATTGAGATCTCATGATTTTCAGATACTTGTAATTTTTCAGGAATTACATCACTTTCATTTGATTGATTAATCATTTTCGTCATTGTTTGGTTTCCATCTTGTCCATTTCTTTTCCTAGGCACAGAATTTTTAGAACCAACTGGTCGACCACGTTTTTTACGAATTTTAGACTCATTTCCTGCCAACGCTATTTGTCCTTCAGGGATATCAATTTTGGCTGCAGTATTTGCAGCATGTATGTGAGATTGTGTCACGTTTCTTGTATCTACAAAAGTATCAGGAAGTTGGTTTGCAATCTTTTGCAAATGAACAATCTTTTCAACTTCTTGTTCACATTGATTAGTTCGAGAATCAAAATGTGACAAGCTTTTCTCATTCCAAGATATTTCCTTGTGCTTTTCTGGATGTAGATTCGTTCCACCTAATGTTGAAAATGTTATTTCCAATACAAGAAAATTCGGATATTCCAGCGGGTAAATTCTGTTGGAATTTGGGTGTTTTCCGCTGGAATTCGACTATTCCAGTGGAAATTCCTGCGGACCCGGTCCGCTGGAAAACATGCCGATAGAATTTGCATATTCCAGCAGAAATCTCGTCGATTCCAACGACCAGAAAATTCCAGCGGGTTATTCCAGCGGGACCCGAACCGTTGGAATGTCCGTTTCAGGGCCCGTTCACAACTTCCAACGACACATATGCCGTTGGAATTCGATTATTAGGGTTAGGGTTTTTAGATTCCAGCGGTACATGTTCCACTGGAATTCAATATTTAGGATAGGGTTATACAATTCCAGCGGTAAGTATTCCGCTGGAATGTTTTATTAGGGATTAGGGCTCGGGCAATTCCAACAGAAAACTCCCGCTGGAATTTTTTATTTTATAATTTTTTTTTAAATTGGGTTTTTCAAAAATAATATAAAAATGCAAAATAAAAACCTGTTACAGAATACTATCCATACAAATCCATCAAACAATCTAATAAAATCTATCAAACAATCCATTAAAATCCATCAAAATATCCATCAAAATACATGAAATAAATCCATCAGAATCCACCAACAAATTCATCAAACAACAATCAGTCAATTCATCAAGCTACTAGATATCAATCCATCAAACTACAAAATATGGCATCAAACCCAGCCTAACTAAAAACCGATAATATCATGATCCTCAGCATCACAACCAATATCATCATTGGATGGGGCAGATGAATGTGATTCATATGGAGTACCTGTGTTGTTCTTCTGGAAGATGAGATTTCGAAGTTCTGCAACTTCAGCGGCCAATCGTTCATTCACGTCTAGTAGATGTTTATTCGCATCCTCTAAATAATTTAAATGGTCATTCATGAGGTGATCATCTTGAGCTGTGCTGGATTGGCTATCTTTGCTCTTCTTTCTTGATCCAGAACTAGTTGCAAAATTGGAGACTTCAGAACCAAATCCTGGGCATCTGCCATGTCTATTCACTCCCCCTATTGCCTCGAAGAAAAGTGCAGAATCATCAATATCTTTACCCTGTTATCTTGAATCAACCATAAAAAATACATATACTGTTATCTTGAATCAACCATAAAAAATAGGGCAAACTCAAGAAATTAAAGAGACATAAAGAAAAGAAGAGCAGAGAGAGAGAAAACTGTACAAACACACATATATGCATATGCATATACATACAGATAAAAAAAGGCTTCTTGTTGAAGATGATAAAAAAAATAGAAAATGAAAGATTGGTTTTACCTGCATTACATCACATAAACATTTCATTAGTACCTAATGAGAAACTCCCAGTTTACAATTTTTTCTCCTGGGTAACAATTCCTTTTTCAACCTAGTGTCTAACGTGTATTTCTAATGTAAATTAAGAACCACTTCACACACTCCCTCCCTCTCTTTTCTCTCTCCCTCTCTCTCTCTCTCTCATAACTCTAGAAGGGCTAAAAGAGGTAGAAGAGAGTTTAACTACCAAGCTGATGCAGGATCTCAAAAGGGTAAGTAATAGGGGGAGAGAAATATTTGGAGGATATTTGTACAAGTTGAGATAGAGAAAAGTGATTTACTGTCACTGTTTTTTAGTTCCAATTAATTGATCCTGATGATGTATAGCCTTTTAACATTACTTGGATCACTATTGCATAAAGAAAGCATCAAAAGTTATTGAATCATGTGACTTAAATAAGTTGGGTGTAAAGCGTCATACACATACATGCCTACTGGTTTTTGTTATTTAATTTTTTCAATTTATATATTGCCCAAATGTATTAATATGACGGCTGTGGCTACAGCACCACAACTATCACAAAAAAAGGTTTCCAATTTCTCAATAATCAATTTTCCTAATTCTTATAAATACTAGTTAACTCTGCAAATTCTCCACTAAAATCCCTCTGAATTGTTCATTACCTCTCAGAACATTCACTTAGTTGCATGTAAATAAATTTTGGTACTGATCAAAAAGATGGAATTTCTTTTGTTAATCAAAAGAAATCCAGAAAAAAATATGAAAACGAGTAAATGCTAGTTCATAGATTATTGCTTCTAAATCTGCAAGACTACAGGGCCTGCAAGAGTTCCCATTCAAATTAGAGAAAGGGAATTATGCTAGCTGGTGTTACAGAGTCAGAGGTGAGGACAAAGGAAGAGATGGCTTCATACCTTCTGCAGGGTTCATTATGTCGGGCTACAGGGAGCACAAAGATGAATAGCCAATCAAGGTAATTACTTTCTTTTTCAGAATTTAAAGTCTGCATTTTCAGTTTAAAGAAGTCATGCTGGTAAGTTAATGAATGTAATTCAAAGTTTGATAAAGTTATGATCACACGATTCCCATACTATTGCTAATTAGAAGTTAGATGGGCCTTTCTATTTCCTAAAAATATGATAACTGCAATATACTAAAACAGATGAAAAGGTAAGGAAAGTCACAATTACAAATACAAATAGACGCAGAAACAGAATGGTAACACAAATACCACTATATGATTCTAGCTCATCAACATGCAAACTTACTTGAGAGACGAAGAACTGCGCTGCCTCTAATATGAAAATTTGCCACAACTCTTGCATCTTGAACATCAATCCATCCTACTTACTACTCCAGAGATAATTGAGATGAAAATCAGGAAATCAAGAAGAAATTATACCCAAATGAGAAAGAAAGAGGAAAAAAAACTTTCTCGCAACACAACAGAAAAAATGGCGAAAAGAGAGAGAGAGGAGAGATGACCTCTTTCACAGTCTTCTTCCCTCACGGAAACAAAACGCGATATCTTCTTTGACGAGATGACGAGGCAAATGCAGCGTGGAGTTCTTCTACGATGGCGCCAGGGCTTTGGAAGTGAATAAAGTGGTAGAACGGCGCTGAACGAAGAGGGATTGGAAGTGAAAATTAAAATTGGGGGAAAATTGAAATTGGGGGAAATTAGTGTAATTTAAAGCGGGATTTTGAAACACTCTAAAATTAGGCCCGAATTAAAAATTATTTCAGCGGTGTGTCGAGCCTACATGAATTCTCGCTGGAATGTTAGGTCTTCATATAGAATTTCCAGCGGTAATACGGGTTTGCTGGAATTCCCGCTGGAATTTCATTTTAATTCCAGCGGCAAACGGGCCCGCTGGAATTTCTGCTGGAATTTTATTAAATTCCATCGGTACACAGGTCCGCTGGAATATTACGCTGGAAAAAGGTAAATTTCTAGTAGTGTTCATCAAAATGACAATCTGCAAAATTTGCAGTAAATAAATCACCCGTTAAATGTTCAATATACCTTATAATCGAAGGTGAATCAAATTCAACATATATCCCAAGCCTTCGTTGGGGACCCATTTTTGTTCATTGTGGGGGTGCAATTGTGACTTGAACCGCACAACCAAAAGTTCGTAAGTGAGAAACATCTAGTTCTCGACCAAAAATAATTTGCATTGGGGAGTATTCATGGTTGGCCGATGGTCTAATATGAACTAATGTTGTCGCATGTAATATGACATGACCCCAAGCAGTAGTTGGGAGTTTTGACTTCATAAGTAACGGTCTAGCAATAAGTTGAAGACGTTTAATAAATGATTCTGCTAAACCATTTTGAGTATGGACATGAGCGACTGAATGTTCAATCTCAATTCCAATTGCCATACAATAGTTTTCAAATGCTTGAGACGTAAACTCACTAGCATTATCAAGACGAATTCTTTTAATTGAATTGTCTGGGAATTGAGCTCGTAATTTTATAATTTGAGCAAGTAGTCTAGCAAATGCTGCATTTCTAGTAGAAAGTAAGCATACATATGGCCATCTAGAAGAAGCATAAATCAATACCATAAAGTATCGAAAAGGGCCACATGGTGGATGTATAGGTCCAGAAATATCTCCTTGAATTCTCTCTAAGAAAGATGGAGATTCAATATTAACCTTCGTATATGAAGGTCTAATGACTAACTTGCCTTGCGCACAAGCATCACATGGGAATTCATTTGTCATAAGAATCTTTTGATTCTTCATGTTGTGCCCATATGAATTATTGATTATTCGGTGTATCATAGTTGCTCCAAGATGTCCAAGCCTATCATGCCAAAGCATAAAGCTTTTTGTGTCATTGAACTTCGGGTTCATGACATGATTTGTCTCAATTGCCTTTATGAATATGTAATACATCCCAGAAGGCAGTGTTGATAATTTTTCTTTTGTTCGCTTATGGCCGGATACAAAAGAATTTATGCAAAGATATTCTTTTTCACCTTGTGATATATTCTCGATGTGGTATCCATTATAGCAAATATCCTTGAAACTTAGTAAGTTTCTTTTGGACTTACTAGAATACATGGCATTTTCAATATCTAATTTAGTATCATTTGGTAAAATGATACAAGCTCTTCCAGAGCCTTCAATGATGTTTGCCATTCGTGCAATTCTGCACAAAGAATCAAGGATATATTATCCACATGTTTAATTTATTTGCTCTTTAGAGCATGTAATATTCTTCAGGAATATTACTTGTGCTACTTTAATAACATCAATTTATGATCTTGAATGTAATATTCTTCATGAATATTACTTGTGCTTCTAAAATCGATGGACTTCTAGAATTGAAGGAGAGGGTAGAACAATCGTGCTGATAACGTGTTATAAACTAGAGAGACGAGAGAGAATATCAATTGTATGTATTCAATATGAGGACCAAATGTCTCTATATATAATAGTACAATGGATAGAGTTTTAGAGTTAGTAACTTGATCATCACTCATATCATATATATCTATTAGATATATTTACAACTGAAAGTTACTTTTTGATAATTGGATATTTTTCATCTTGCTTTGCAACAACTTAAAAATGATGATTTTAGCCGCAAGTAAAACAGAAAACACTATTTGCTCAAAAAAAAAAAAAAAAAAAAAAAAAAAAACAGAAAACACAATTAGTTGTATTAAAACTAGGCCCATTGCTCCAATAGTTTAAAGCCCACTGCTAAATTAGGGCTCCGTCTCATATCTGCTTCAGACCGCAACTATATAAACACATCCATTCATGTTTCACTATGCATCTCGAATTTTCTCCTTACCGGCGGTAAAATGAGTTGCAGAAATATTTATTTCTTCGAAAAAATATGGAGAGATCTGTATTTTATTTCAATTCATCCCTTTTTATTACATCTTTTAGTTTCACAAAATGTTTGCGGTAAATAAATTATGAATAGAAAAGGGCAATAGTCTGTGTAGTTGATGCGTTTAACTAATTGAATAGCGACATCATCCCCTTTCGTTGCCGAGATATTGAGAGCATCATATGCTTGCGCGTGCCGCTCCTGCTGTTCGTGCACTAATGTGCTCTTATATTTTCAATTTTTGTTCTCTCCAACTATTTTTTTTTTATTTCTCAAATGTTTTTAATTGTTTTTTGATCCGCTTTTATTTTCATCTTGCGATGATGATCTGATTGTTTTTTTTTCAATTTTATTTGTTATACTTTGATAATTTATGTGTATGTATGTATTAATTTTTGTTTGTGGAAGGATTTGGTAAGTGAGATTTTATTCAAATCGTTAAATTTTTATTGTTGTAAATTTATTCGATAAATTCACTTATTTTTGTTCGAAACATGCTTTGATTTAATTCTGATTCACAATTTACTGATTCTGATTTTATCTTTTATTGAAAAAAAATGTATGTCTGATTTCAACTTTTCTGAATTTTTAATTTGAATCTAGCTTGTGGATTTGAATCATTGACACGCTCCGGTTCTAGACAAGAACCGTTGGTTTTTGGATTGGATTTAGCCGCTGTATCGCTGGTTAATTTTGGTGCTGGGTCACATGGTTCTTGTTTGGAAATGTCGATCTTACACCTTAACAAGATTCCATATATATATAATATATATATTTTTTTGCTTTTTCACAAATATATATTTAATTTTTTTGAATTAATTTATTTATTTTATTAGAAGTCTCGTGCAGGGCATTTGTCCTTGTGTATGTGCACTTGATAAAAAAGATCTGAACTAAAAAAATGTACTAATAAGTGAAATTTGTTGTTAATCATAAAAATTGATTGATTTTTGTTTTATCTGGCGTTTGCAATTCGCGCATCTGAAGTAAATGTATGCGCTAATGCATTTTGCTCGATAGGTAATTAATTTAAAATAAATATAAATTGTAGTATGGAATTAGTAAATTTTAAAATTAAATTGAATTATTTTATTTTTTTATGTGGGGGTCACGCCTAGGGCTCTAATTCAATAATTAATTTTTTAGAATAAATATGTAAAATAAATAGAATTAGTGAATTCTATAATTAGATTGAATTAATTTGATACAAAATGAACATTAAATAAAAATAGAAAAAAAAATAATAATAAAAAAGACCTGCCGGGCACATGGAGCTCACGAACTTTACTGTTGGGCTGAGTTTCTGGATTTGGGCTAAATTTTGGTGGTTTCTGATCTTAGGACTTATTTGACCATTTTAATGAATGAGAGATTCGTTAAATGATTTAATATGAATTTTTATCTTTAATTTTATTTGGATTGAAACCAACTAGAAGTTTGTTTCTTTATAGAATTGGAAAGGATAGAAGAAGTTATCGTTAATCAAATTGCATTTACTTATCTTGTGTTAGTCTTCATTTCCTAAACTTAGTGATAGTTCAATTAGATAATCATCAATTTATTTGTCAATAGTCTAGATAATAGTTAGGAGTTGAAATTTAATATTTAGTAATTACTCATTCTATCTTGATTATATAGTCTCTATTACTAGTTAGGGGTATCCTAATTATATAGTTTCATTACTATAAGTAGCATTAATTTTTATGGTAATGTACAAATGTACTCTTATTAATTAGTGAAAATTAAAAACCATTAACTTAATTTTTGAAAGTCATAAATATTAAATAAGGGTATTATTGAAAATTTAGCTTTAACATCTTGTTTTCATAAATATTTTTAATTTATGTGCGAGGTGAAATGAGATTATATAATTGGGACGGAGGGAATATCAGTTTAAATCCGTGAGATATGACCTTATTTATCACTAAACTATATTCTGCATTATACACTTGCAGTATGTAAAATAATAATTGAACAAGTTCTTGGCGCCGTTATCGGGAATTTATTAATTGTTATTATCAGGGTTCAATTTCTTTTGTTTATTTAGACATTTTTTTTGTTACAATTGTTATATTTCATATTAAGCGTTTGTTTACTCATGTTTTCTCTTTTCATGTAGGGTGTGTATGTGCACATGATCAAGAGGTGAACCTTTATATAACTTTGATCCGGAGATTGAAGCGACCCTTAGGCAAAATCAAGCGGAAAGAAGAAAAACAATAACTTTCAGATATCCCAATCTGAGTTATGTTTCACTCCCACTGGCAAATTGCAAAGTTTCCCGAAAACCAATCTATAGAGAGACATGTCTATAAGAGTTTTGTAGGTTGTTTGATATGCCCAAAGAGCATCTTCGAGGAGATAACTCCAGTCCTTCCTCTATACATGATCGATGAATCGTAGCTAAATTAGAATTGTGTTCACTACCTCTATACATATCAATGAATCATAGCTGAAAAGATAGATTGGGTACGCAGAGAGAAATCTGGTGCCTTTAATCATATAATTAGACTCACATAAGCAATCAGCGTACCCATAATCGGTTTAATGTTTGTTAAGTTAAAATTGACGTTCAAATCTGGAATACTTTACTTTTGATATTTTTTTTATTTTTTTTGTTTATTTTACTTTACAGTTTTTACATACAAAGTACGGAAATCACAACAAACTTTTAACTTTTTTCGAATTGGTGACATTGGAAGATAGAGTTCGATGTTCATCGTGGGATCGATCCTTACTCACATTTGCTGGATACGCCTGCAGTGGACATAAGAATAAGTCTCTTTTGAGATTTATTCTAAGCACGAAATGATTGCGAATCATAATTGGCGCCGTTGCCGGAAAGCTGATTCTAAGAAATTCTATTTTCTCAACTTGTTAGTCTGGTTGGTGGATACACAACCCCTCTACAAAAGTCTACGCATATGATCTGGAACCTGAGAAGACACTAAGAAGAAGGGCAGAAGTACAGAGAACACAACAAGCCGAAGGACTTGCTCATGAAAGAAATCTGGAGCAAGAAAGAGCACATGAAGCAAGGAACGTACAAGAATTGAGAGTCATTATGGCTGAAGAAAAAGGCCGAATGCTAAGGCAGTTAGTTTTCCCGACTAACATGAACTTACGCCCAATGGACATCACGCTCCCATCTATCACCGGAAATTTGATTATGAATTTGTAATGGGTTGCTAAAAATCTTCATTCTAGGGTTTGCTAGGTATTTCGACATTTGGAAATAAATTGATTCAATTATTCCGTTCTTGATTTTATGTATTATCTTTTGTATTCAATTGGCTATTGGATATGATTGTGAAGTTAAGTTCATCACTTGAAAAATGTTAAATGATTAGCAAATTGAAGTTGTGTAACATATAGTTTAGTAAATCGAGAGATTATTGAATTCTATGAGGAGTATTCGGTCTTAAGAACGTACGAAGTTAGATAACAATTTAGAATCGAAAGATAAGAAATTGGAGTCTAATCTACATCTAGATTTTATTCGAGAGGGAAAAGCTAGGTAATTAAGAGATCATCCTATAAACCCTAGAATTAAATAAGATTGAATGTGTTAATTTATTCACGAAAGTCCATTGACGTGCAAACCCTACAATCCTTTATATTTTGGTTGTGTCTTTATTTGTCTCATTTTTTAAAACGTGTTTATTCAATTTTAATTTACCAAAACTTCACAATCGATTCTCTAGATAAAACTTGATAATTGAGTTAAATAAATAGTGAAAATTTTATTGCTAGTCTACGTGAATACGAGCTTAGTCACCGTAGTTGTTATAAATTACTCTGTACACTTACACGTTGATTTTTAGTTAATTAAAATACTGAATAAGAGAAAAAAAATGCAATATTGTAGTATATTAAAACATTATGTTGCCATCATGCTAATTCTGGAAGATGCATGTAGTGCTCGTGTGTTACCATGCAAGGCGTGAAGGCCACCAATACTTAAATCCCTTTTTGAATAAATGTACGTAATATAATACAATTCATTTAATTGTTTCATATGGAAGACCCAATTAATGTAATGTAATGTAATTTATTAATTATTTCATAAGCAGTGTCTTCTTTATTTAATATTAATATGGAAATTAATATAGTATCTTAAAAAAAGTCATCGGCTTTGTTTTTTTAAATATTCTAGTCTTTTCTCAGTTTAATTTCGAATTAAATTTTATTTTAATATTTTTAATTATTTTTTCTTGTCAGAATTTTAAAGTTTATTTTAATTTCTAGGATCTATTTTAATATTTAGATATTTTTTAATTTTGTGTTACCATGCAAGGCCACAAATACTTCAATCTTTTCCTAGAATTAATGTAATATAATAAAATTCATTAATTGTTTTATCTAAGACCTATTGTTCTCTTTGTTTAATATTAATATGAAAAATAATATAGCATATTGAAAAAAGTCTTTGGTTTGGTACTTTTTTTTAGTATTCTATGCTTTTCTAAGCTTTCAAATTTAATTTAATTTTAATCTTTTCATTTTTTCTTCTAAGAGTTTTAAGAGCTTATATTTAATTTCAAGGGTCTATTTTAATTTTTTTAGACATTTTTCAAAATTTTATTTTTTAAAATCTATGTGTTACCATGCAAGGCCACAAATACTTAAATTGTTTTTTGAAAACTTAATGTAATATAATATAATTCATTAAATGTTTCATATGGAAGATCCAATGTTCTCTTTATTAATATTAATATGGAAAAATAACGTATATTAAAAAATTAGTCATTAGTTGTTTTTTATATTATAGGCTTTTTCAGTTTTTAAATTTAATTTAATTTTAACCTTTTCATTTTTTCTTCTTAGAATTTTAAGAGTTTATTTTTAAATTTCTAGGATTTAGAGATTTTTTCTTAGAATTTTTAGAGATTTTTTAATTATTTTTAATTGAAGGCTTTACATTATTTTTTAGAATATATTTTTAATTCTAATTATTTTAAATCATGTGTTTATTTTCAATTTCTAGTTTTTTTTTTTTTAAATTTCAGAGTTATTTATAATTTTTACTGTTTACTAATAGTTTGCTCGAATAAGGGAAAAACATGTGAAAAAACTCAAACTCATTCGGTAAATGCAAAATTTATATATTTTAAACCCTTATATTGATTATTTTAGAATATCTTGGTTTAAAAAGGTGAAATAAAAAATTAAATAATTTTTAGAATTTGTATGTAATTCTATAGTAGGGTTCTCTTATATGTGGAAATTAATTAATATAGCATAATATTATATAATATACTGTATTATTATGTTAAAATAAATTTTATATTAACTATATAAAATTTTGTAAAACGAGGTTCTTTAGGATTTTATTCTTTCAATTAGATATAGAATTTTCTTAAAATTGTAAAATGGGCACTAACTTACATTATTTCTGAATGTCTCATAAATCATTGTCTGCATCAAGACAGAGGTCAAATTTCGTGTTACACTTCTCTGTGTTTCACTTCATGCTTCACTATCAAATTTATAATTTTAATAATATTTAATACAAAATAAAAATTAATTCTAACATTAATAATCATAGTCAACATTTATCAACAAAAAAATGAATTAAAAAAGTTGTAAAATATAATTTTGAATCAATCAACCACAATAATGAATTATAAATTGAAAATTAAAAATTAAATACTAAAAAATAATTATAAACTCCTAATTGGATGGGGTGAACTATGAAAAATAATCTTAAAATTAAACTAAATCACAAAAAAATATATATAATTGAAGAAAAAAAATATAAAAGAAAGCTCATAATTTGAAAATATAACACGAAATGTAACATAAAAAGTGCAATAGGAATTCTGAGATGATCAAGACAAATACTTTCATCCTTATTAGGATATATGAAAATTAAACAAAGCATTATCGAAATATCACAGATGTGTTCAAGCAAAGCCTTAAGAAACGATTGCCATAGCAAGCGGCCAGAGTTTTAATAACACACGAATACTAGAAGTTAGTTACAAGATATTATTTAGGCTATGAGCCTATGATACGAACATTGTGAGAGACTGATAATAATGAAGATTAATTTGAGGTTGATGAAGTGTTTGGCAATGCATCTCCAGGAGAAATTTTAAGCTTAAACCCACCCCTTCTCCCTCCTACTTGCCCTTGCATTTGCTGTTTTTCAGCCTCGATTTCCCTGGCAGATTGAACAAGTGATGGCGTGACACGTTCAATTTCCACAAGCTGAAGCGTTTTCCTAAGTAGGATAGGGATTTTCTGAAGCTTCTCGCAGTTTTTAAGTACGAGATTTTTGAGTTTGGGAAATGGATCATCCGAAGCCGTCCAAATCTTCAAATCAGTACGCGTGATGTGCAGCGATTCAAGACAAGGAAAGCCGCGGCTTTCACACTTCCACAAGCTCCCCTTGAATGCCATTTCCTTCAGTTTGAGCACCGCAAGGTGGCGCAGGGTTCCCAGTGTTGCCATCTCCCCCCAGTCTAAGTACGTGGACGACAGCGTCAGGATCCTCAACTTTGGCAGGAAGTTGTGTGTGAGAGGAAGGCGAGACAGTGCCATTTCAGCTGCTTGATCAGGGAATGTGTTGTGCACTAGCTTCAACTTTTCAAGACGTTCCAACTTGGCCAAGCAGTTTGCATTCTCGATAACATCTAAGTTCCCACGAATCCCCAAGTTCTTTAGGTTCGAGGCTCGATTTAACACCTCTTTGGTGCAGCATTTGGCTGATAATCTGCTCAGCGTTTGAAGTTTCTCACCGCCTTCACCTTTCACTTCCTTGAAAACAATAGCTGCTTTCGTCTTCAAATGCCTCAGTTGCTTCATCTTTCCTATGTCCGCTCTGATTTCAAACTCACGCGACGTGGTTTGAATCTTCACAGTTTGGAGATTCTACAGACTGGAGACCCCCTCAGGCAGAGCCTTGAAATCGTTCACAGACAGAGTGAGGTACCTCAAATGGATTAGTTTGGTGAGTTTTGGGGGAAATCTAGTGAATTTGATAAGATTCGCGTCTATAACTCAGAGCAAATTAAAGGATTCCGGGATCAACGGAGTGTATTCGGGTGGCAAGTTGATGGTATCCTTTGAGAAACATAGAAACGAACAAACCTTTGGACCCTTGGGTTTTCTTTGGAGAAAGTCTGTGACATTAGAATGAATACAGAGACGACGACGCTGCTCTATATCAGGGATGTCAGGATGAAACACCCCGACCCTCGTCTTCTTCACCTCCTGAAACAGATTCTTATTTGCAAATGCTGCCTCGTTCTGGCAGAACTCTCGAATCATGTCATGAACACGACATGTTTTCACGTCACCGTTGGCCTTGGTTTTCTCCACCATAACCAAATTCCTGGCTACAAGATCATTCAGATTATCCTTAGCCACTTCCTCCAAACTCCTCCACTGACTCTCTTGTATGAATCTTGTTGTGGTATCACCTAGCCAGGGATTGCACTGCTTTGATTTCCTTACTCTAGCGGCCTCACACACTTGCTACTCAAGTAGCTAAGGCCCAAGGTTTTACAGATGAATTGCTAAACAATCTATTACAGAGGATTTACAGCAAGAACAGGAACAAGGATGGTTCACAGCAGGGACTTATACTTGGTCTTTTCCTTGAACCGTGCCTCAGAGGTGTAGATCAGGAGGATCTACAGATCTTCTTCACAGGCAAGGGAAGATTGCGGCTTCAACTGAGAATGCAGAGAAATAGAACACGTTAGTCACAGAGATATTGTAAATAACATGAACATAACAAAGAACAGCCAGAGATAGAACGAGTCAGAATATCAATCGGTGGGAAAAGTACCCTAGGCATAGTTGGCTCAGATTTCCCACAAGCGGCGGCGCTAGCAACTCCGGCGACAGGAGATGCCCAGACCAAAGGGGAAGGGGAAGAGGAAGCGGCGGGTAAGGTTTGCAAGAAACTGGGAACACTCAAACTTTCTCTCTCAAACACAGCTTCACCCAACACTCATATGCCACTCAGGAATCACAACTCAAGATTCCGGCAAGAGAAACCATGGGTGCAAGCTGAGAAGATCCAGAAAGAGAGAGAGAGAAGAGACTAAAGAGATCTGTGTTGTGAGTGTTGAAGGAGGAGAGGAGTCGAACTCCAGTTAAAGAGGCTTCTAGAGCATCGAGAAGCAGCGATCTCAATTATTAGGATTGAAGGGGGAGATGGACCATCGGGTAGGGTTAGGGGTTTAGGGTCTTGGGCCGGGTAGATATTTAATTAGGGACTGGGCCGGGAAATACAATTGGGCCAACTCCAACATTTCCACCTTTGGCCCTATTGGTATTTCCTGTCACCAAGGAGTTACCTGCCAAAACAAAACAAAGGAATATCATCATTGCCTTTTATTTTTACTCTTAAGTTTATCACAAAGACAGACTAAGAGAGGGCGGAAGGAATACTATGCGTACTCAATCCAGTCTCAACACACGAGACCAACCTAAATTATAGATTCAAGTCTCAGGTCTCACAAGGTCATTGACCATCATTTAACTTGAATCAACCTAGCTTTTGAACCAAAGGAAATAACCATGTATGTACACTGCCCAAGGGGCACAGTTGTTACCCTGACTTCAGGTCAGGATAACTCAAAGCATCACCATCTATGGTTCAACCTAAGTCCATATTCAAGGACTTTTTGCAGGCTTCCAGCTTTGCAACTGGTAGACACTTAGTGTCCATATCTGCAGGGTTGAATTCAGATGGAATCTTATCGAACAATACTTCTCCTTTCTCTACTATGTCCCTTATGAAATGATATCTTACATCAATATGTTTTGTTCTATCATGAAAGACAGGGTTCTTACAAAGCTGAATAGCAGATTGACTGTCAGAAAAAAGCAATGGTTTATCATCAATGAATTTAATTTCAGTTAACACTCCATTTAACCATATAACTTCTTTTACAGCTTCTATAGCTGCAATGTACTCAGATTCTGTGGAGGACAAGGCAACTATACTTTGTAACTGTGATTTCCAACTTATACATGAACCACATAAAGTGAACACATATGATGTTGTAGATTTTCTTTGATCCCTATCATTGGCATAGTTAGAATCTACATAACCAATGCATTTGACACCTTCAGAATATTTAGAGAAAATTAGACCTTGAGAAGCTGTGGACTTAAGATATCTAAGCAACCACTTAAGAGCTTCCCAATGGGGCAGCCCAGGGTTTGCCATATACCTACTTAAACAGGATACAACATAGGCTATATCAGGCCTAGTGCTGATCATAAGGTACCTTATAGAACCCAGAGCATTAGCATAGGGAACTCCAGACATATCACTTAAGTCAGTGTCACTTCTGGGACACTGATCTTTACTCAATTGAAAATGGGATGCAAGTGGGACATTCACAGGTTTACACAAATCCATATCAAATTTTTTAAGCACTTGTTCAACATAAGAGGATTGATGAAGTAATAGTGTGTGTGTGTGTGTGCTTCTTTCTCTGTCTATATTCATACCTAGGATTTTCCTTGCATTCCCCAAGTCTTTCATGTTGAAGTTTTCACTCAGACAGATTTGAACATGCTTCAAGGTTTTCAGGCATGGACTTATCAGAAGCATATCATCAACATAAAGCAGCAAGAACATAGGCACATTAGATTTCATGTAATACAAACAGTGATCAAATTGACTTCTAGAAAAGTTCAGGTTTTTCATGCAAGTATCAAACTTAATATTCCATTGTCTGGGAGATTGTTTTAATCCATATAGAGACCTTTTAAAGAAACAAACATGATCAGGGTATGATTTATCTTCAAAACCTTCAGGTTGTTTCATATAGATATTGTTTTCCAATTCACCATGCAAGAAGGCAGTTGTTACATCTATTTGTTTTAATTCCCAGTCAAAGTGAGCAGTCAAGGCAAGCATAATCCTAACAGTAGTAAATTTAACCACAGGAGCAAAAATTTCTGTATAGTCTATGCCTTCTTTTTGGGTAAAACCCTTAGCAACAAGTCTTGCCTTGTATCTTACATGATCTACCTCCTGCTTTATTTTAAATAGCCACTTACATTCAACAAGGGAGCATGCTTCAGGTTTTTCCACAAGAACCCAAGTTTTGTTATCTGACAGAGAGTTCGTTTCATTTTTCATAGCTTCTTTCCATTTATCAGATTCAGCACATGTTATAGCTTCCTTATATGTTTTTGGTTCAGAAGAATCAACATTATTGAACACATTGAAGGCATACATTGATAAATTACATCCATCATATCTAGTTGGAGCCTTAATTGTTCTCCTAGGCCTATCTCTTGACAGTTTATAGTTATCAAGGTTCATTTGCTCAGGTTCATGCTCATTGGTTTGTTCATGCTCAGATTCAGGTCCAGATTCAGACACATTCATATGCTCATGCTTGTCAGATTCAGAGTCATGATTAGATGCAGAATCAGAGGGGCAAATGTTATCATGCACATGAGTATGATCATTTGGAGCATTCAACTCAGGGAACTCTGGTGGAGGAGGGTCCACCTTAGACAAAACAGGGAAAAACACAGGGGTTTCAAGTTTCTCCACCTCACAAGGAGCTACAGATTGTGAGGATTCAATTAAGAAGGGAAAGTCAGATTCATTAAATGATACATCTCTACTGATACATGTTTTAAATCCAGGCAGGGTTTTATCCCATAATCTATACCCTTTTACACCATCAGGGTATCCCAAAAATATGCATTTCCTAGCCCTAGGTTTAATTTTACTGAGTTTTTGATGGACATAAGCACCGCATCCAAACACTCTTAAATTTGACAGACATATAGGTTTGTTACAGAATACAGACTCAGGGAGCTTGCCATTTAAAGGGACAGAAGGGGATCTGTTAACCAGATAACAAGAAGTCATAAGGGCTTCTCCCCAAAATTTTTCTCCAAGGCCTGAACCAGCCAAGAGGCTTCTAACTCTCTCCAGGAGAGTTCTGTTCATCCTTTCAACAACCCCATTTTACTGGGGGTTGTAAGGCACAGTCTTGTGCCTTTTGATCCCAAGATCAAAACACCAGTTATCCATGAGTTGATTACAGAACTCTAGACCATTATCTGTTCTTAGACACTTGATGTTTTTATTTGTTTGGTTTTGAATTGCAATAGACCATTTAGAAAAATTTTCAAAGACTTCAGATTTATTTTTCATTAAGAACACCCAAGTCTTTCTTGAAAAATCATCAATTATGGACAAGAAAAACACATTGCCACCATGGGTAGGGACCTTTGAAGGTCCCCACACATCTGCATGAATGTACTCAAGAATATCAGAACTTAGTTGAGCTTTAGGATAAGGACCAGACACAGGGAAGGATAACTTGTGTTGCTTTCCCATCAAACAAGGCTCACAGAATGACATGCTGGTAACTTTATCATGCTTGAATGCACCAGTTTTTCTTAGGATTTCTAAGCCCTTATTACTCATATGCCCTAACCTTGCATGCCACAAAGATGTTTTATCATTTTGCACAACATTAACAGTTTGGACAGGCATAGAGTAAGCATGAACAACATACAAGTCTCCTTTTCTAGGAGCATCAAAGCACAATTTTGAATTCATTCTGAATTGGAAACACTTATGGTTCACAGAGCCAAACAGTTGTTGATCAGCAAGCTTGGAAACAGAAAATAGATTAAATTTCAACTTTGGAACATATCTGACATCATGAAGGGTAATCATGCTTTCATTTTCAAATTTAAGACACACATCTCCTCTTCCAATAATTTCACATTGCTGTCCATCAGCCAAAGCAACTGCACCAGAATAAATAAGTTGCAAGTTTTGAAAAATGTGCTTGTGTGGGGTGACATGAAAGGTACAACCTGAATCTATAAGCCATTCAGATTCATGCACATTATCAGATATAGCATTTGTAAAATTTATGAATTGGAAATCAGAATGCACCATGTATAGTTCACCATTTTCATTATTATTATACTCAGAGTGATCAAAATACATGACATTATTGGCTTGATTGTTCCCAAACCCCCTGCCCCTCTTTGGTTGTTTACATCTGTTTGAGTAATGCCCAGGCTTCCCACAATTCCAACAATTCTTTTTGGTTTTGAGGTCTGAGTTTTGAGAGAAGTTTTGATTTCTGGGAGGTTTGAACTCAGAGGAGATAGGGAAAGGGCCTGAATTAGGGGCTTGGTTATGATTTCTGGGGTGTTGGGAGTAAATCTCACAGAGATTGTGGGTTCTGGTATTGCTGGGAAGGTTATGAGCTTGGTTATATTCCCTCCTGTGCCTCTCAGCCACAATGTTACTTGGATTTTCTAGGTTAGGTCTAAAAGGCTTGTGATTATTTCTGTTGACATATAAGATATCATTTTGCAAAGGCTTGGACTGAAGCTTTTTTAATTCATTCTCTTTTGCCTTAAGCCCAGAAATAATCATATCACATGTAACTTTAGCCCCCCCATATTTTAAGGCTGATTTAACTTCTGAAAAAACATCAGGAATAGCACCAAGAAGGATCAGAGGAGCATATTTTTCAAGTGCATCATCCCCAGCAAGTTTTAGATCTTTCAGAAGTTTATTGAAGTCATGCATGTTTGAATCAATGTCCTTAGAGGGATCCATTTGAAAAGTCATTATTTGGTTTTGCAAAGAATATGCAGACTCTTCAGATTTAGCCACAAACAAAGCAGTTAAGGCATCCCATAGATCTTTAGCACACCTATGATGAGAGACTTGCCTAACAACAGCACTGCTTAAGTTTAATAAAATTGTAGCTCTTGCACCAGCATTTAATTTAACTAGGGTTTTATCTTCTTCATTTTCATCAATTCTCTCAAATATAGCATCTTGCAGGTTTTCTTTTGTTAAAATACACTCAACCCTAGTTTGCCAATCACCAAAATCATCCTTTCCATTGAAAGGAACAACACTCAGATTGTTCATTTTTTTCACAGAATTTCATAGAGAGCTCAGAAATTCACCAAAGATCAAATTTCACCACATGAATAACAGGATAAGCACCAAAACACTTCAGAACAGGAGAAAACACTCCACAGGCCCAAAGAAGGGTGCACAAGGGGAATCTAGAGCTGAGGCTCTCCCAGTTCTCAGCACAGATTGATCTGTGGAGCAGGGGTTCACTCAGGGCAATCCCAAAACCCTACTAGGCCACCAAAACAGACTTAGGAACACTAAGTCTTAAACACAGCAACTCTGTAAACAGAGTTTTCAGATCAGATTCCTTCCAGGAATTACAGCAACAGCAATAAAACACTACCAGAAATTGCAGGTATCTTAGAGCAGCAAATGGCAGAATATTAACACCAAAACAACCCAGAAAAAACCCCTTTTTTCAACTGAGAATCCCTTACCAAAATTAGCTATCGGGGCAACCCGCTTTGAGGAGATCCACAGGGGAATCCAGACGGTCCCGACCGTAAGCTAGAATTTTGAATAAAGGCTTGGAATGCCAAGGGTTAATCAGAGATTAGAGCGGAAGCAAGAAGTCACAGGATCAACAAATACCACACATAGGAGATTAGGGTTTAGGGTTAATACCAGAGCCGTCCGCCCGTCCCTCCCAGGCAGGGGAGGGGATGAACTTACTATTTTAGGAGCCCGACGGGGGCGAGATAGGCGCGGCCCTTACCGGCGGCGGAGTGTGTGAGATGGAGATAAGGAGAGTGCCCCCGACTAGACAAACCAGGCTCTGATACCACTGTTGTGGTATCGCCTAGTCAGGGATTGCACTGCTTTGATTTCCTTACTCTAGCGGCCTCACATACTTTCTACTCAAGTAGCTAAGGCCCAAGGTTTTACAGATGAATTGCTAAACAATCTATTATAGAGGATTTACAGCAAGAACATGAACAAGGATGGTTCACAGCAGGGACTTATACTTGGTCTTTTCCTTGAACCGTGCCTCAGAGGTGTAGATCAGGAGGATCTACAGATCTTCTTCACAGGCAAGGGAAGATTGCGGCTTCAACTGAGAATGCAGAGAAATAGAACAAGTTAGTCACAGAGATATTGTAAATAACATGAACAGAACAAAGAACAACCAGAGATAGAACGAGTCAGAATATCAATCGGTGGGAAAAGTGCCCTAGGCACAGTTGGCTCAGATTTCCCACAAGCGGCGGCGCTAGCAACTCCGGCGACAGGAGATGCCCAGAGCAAAGGGGAAGGGGAAGAGGAAGCGGCGACTAGGGTTTGCAAGAAACTGGGAACACTCAAACTTTCTCTCTCAAACACAGCTTCACCCAACACTCATATGCCACTCAGGAATCACAACTCAAGATTCCGGCAAGAGAAACCGTGGGTGCAAGCTGAGAAGATCCAGAAAGAGAGAGAGAGAGAGAAGAGACTAGAGAGATCTGTGTTGTGAGTGTTGAAGGAGGAGAGGAGTCGAACTCCAGTTAAAGAGGCTTCTAGAGCATCGAGAAGCAGCGATCTCAATTATTAGGATTGAAGGGGGAGATGGACCGTCGGGTAAGGTTAGAGGTTTAGGGTCTTGGGCCGGGTAGATATTTAATTAGAGACTGGGCCGGGAAATACAATTGGGCCAACTCCAACAAATCCTTCAGCAATCCACAATCGCATCAGCTTCCACGCAGGGATCTCATTGTCTTCAGGAAATACCCCTATGTAGAGAAAGCAATCTCTCAACTCATAAGGCAACTTGTTGTAACTTAACGAGATAATATTTTCGGTTCGTTTCTGGTTATCATCCCTCAAATACGTACTCACACTATCCGATACCTTATTCCATAAATCCATCCTGTCAACACATTTTTCGATGAGGATTCCTCCGATCACGACTACTGCAAGTAGCACTCCACCACATTGGTCAGCTATTTTTCTCCCGAGCCCCTCTAACTCCTGTGGGCAGCCATTGTTCCTGCCAAATACTTCTAACTGGAGAAGCTCCCAACTCTCATTGAAATTCAAGAAACGTAGCTGGTGGGGTTCTCTGTTGCAGTTGGCTTGGGCAGCTACGCTTGCATGGCGGCTCGTGATTAGAACCTTTCCGAGTTTGTTGTTCTTGGGAAGGACGGAGTTGATGACTGTCCAGTCTTCGATGGTCCACACATCATCCATGAATAGCAAGAACCTTCCTTTCTCGAGACAAGAACGAACCTGTCGGGTCAAATCCTGATCGTCCAAGTTAGACGTGTCTCGATCAGTGAACTTCTTCAGAATGGTGAGGAACACCTCCCTCATGTTGAAATCTTAAGAAACATACACCCAAATCAACACCGGGAAGTCGAATTGGATTTGTTGATTTCTATAAATCTTCCAAGCAAGAGTGATTTTACCCAGACCAGGCATGCCTACGATAGAGATAACATCGAGTTGTTCTGTTTCTTCATTGAGGTATTTGATTAGAGTGGCTTCCTGATTTGCGAAACCCACACAACATTGTCTTCTCTCAACAATTGTATCTACCGCACAAACCAAGAAACATCAACTTAGAAACGCATCACAATTGGCTTTGACTTCAAACTGAGCTTTTTATAAATCTAGAAAGCGACACACGCATGTGCATATATGCAACGGCTGTATTACAGCCTGTGCGGAACGAAATTGGATCACCTGTTGCAATCCTTCTTGCAACTCTTCAATATTTTTTTTAATTTTTTTTTTATTTTTTAATTTATAATAATTTATTTTAATTTAAATTTTCTATTTAGGGTTCATACATCCTCAATTAGGATATATTATAAAAAAACATTAAAAAAAGGAAAATTTACACTTTGATACCTACATTTTTTAGATATTTTTTCAAAAATGATCCACTTTATTACTATTAGCAAAACAATACCACTTTATCAAAATTTTTACAAATTTGAGCTCGATCAAATTTCCAGCCTAAAATATCTACGTGGCACAACAAAATTCTTGCGTGGCTTTTTTGCTCTAATAAAAAATATTACCTGGATATTCCACATCATTTATGAACTAAAAATAAAATAAAATTGTTGGACATTAATTATAGTCGAAAATTTGATCGAGGTCAGATTTGCAAAAATTTTGAAAAAGTAGGTACTGTATTGGTAATAGTAATAAAGTAGGCAATTTTTGAAAAAGTATCCAAAATGTGGGTATCAAAATGTAAATTTTCCAAGAAAAAACTTAGTTATGCTACACCAAATGTAACACAAATGACAATAGAGGATATGCTCTGGTGCGGAACCAGAAAATATCTGTCGTCAAGCGTTATATTTAATTTACATTTTTTTTTATAAACATGTGTTAGTAATAACTAATAAGGGATACATTTTACTAATATTCTTAATTTTCTTTAAATCTATACGGACTAAAAATAATTTAAATGAAATAAAGACTTTAAAAAAATAAATGGATTAATTCAGGAAGACATTTTTTAATATAAAAACTAATATGCATGAATAAATTAACTTAAACATACCATTATATACACATATGTATATATAAATGAAATAATTTAGTTAAAGTAAAATTATAATTTTGAGTTAATACATATTTGGTTTAATAATCTTTAAACATAAATATGCATTTAACAAAATCTAAACAATAAAACGTTAAACTAACCAAAAAATAATTCGAAGGGAGTAGACTGCAAAATATATAAAACATAAAGTTCTAGATAATGTACTGTAAAAGAAATATATACCAAAGAAAAATAAGATAGATTAAGAACAAATCAAATATTTAGTATAAAAGTTGAAAATAAATTCAAATCAAAATTAGAAAATAAGGAGTCTTTAAATTAAATTAAAAAAATAAATTTAGCAAAAGAAATATCACAATAAATGGCACAAATGATCTGAAATCCCATTGAACATGGTCGAGCCAAGTGACAACCAACTCAAATTATTCAACAAGACATAAATAAGAAAAATAAAAATGCAGAGAGATGAGATTAGAGATTTTAATTCTGAGTTAGTTTACCTTTCTTAGTTTATCCCCTGATGCTCCTGGAGTTGCACCAGATGCAGGTTGGTTGGGCAGTGCGGTCAAGGCCTGCGTGGCCCGGTGGAACAGCGGCTCTAGTTGGTCTACCCGGAGCTCCCTCACCTTCTTGGCCAAGTCGATACTTTTCCGGTTCAAAATCCCGGTCCCTTTCCCCGACTTCTGCGAAAGGCAGGTGTCGAGGGTGTCTTCGGCATCGTAGACGGCCTCCCTTATCTGTTTCTCGAACTGTAAGAACACTTGCCCCTTCTCTCCCTTCTTCGCTGAATCCTTCAGCACAGCTATCATTAACTCCAGATCGTTCTTCAGCTGCTTCACTTCTCTCTGCGCCCCCGATATAAGATTCAGCTGCTCCACCAGCAGTTTCTGCACATTATCCAGCAGGAACGTCAAGGCAGCCTCCGCCATTTTTAATGATTGATGATCGATCTCCTCTCTCTCTCTCTCTCTCCTCTCCTCTCTCTCTCTCTCTCTCTATGTCTAAAACACTTCAAATATGTTATAAGATTGATGCTCCCTGGCCTCTCTAAGGTTTGAGGACTTTTTATAAGATATGTTATATAGTTTGGAGCAGACGCGTAGATTTATTATTATTATTAGCATTTGATATTAGTAGACGCGTAGAATTGGTTTGGAAAATTTCCAAGTAGTTTGTCCTAGTAGAGGCTACAGAGCATAGGACCCACACAAAAAATTTATAAAAAAACAAAATAGAAAAAAAGGGATCTCCCATGGTTCATAAGATCTCATCATATACATTTTGTATTAGACTTTGGGCACTAATATCAAATTATGGATATCTTTAGGTCGTTACTACTTGAGGTGCGTACTGAGTAAATTTCATTTCTATATTGGGTAAATTTCATTCCTGATATTTATGTCCCTGTGTAATAGCCTACAAATCAGATATGCACTAAATAACTCCACCCCTATATAATTACCAAATGCCTAACATCCTTTTATTATATAAACGTATCCACTGTCTTTGATACAAAACCGATGTGGGACAAAAATCAAACAAAACTAAAATGAAATCATTAGAGTCACAAAAAACCTAACAAAATGAAAATGGATAACGAAACCCTACGAGTACCCGTAAAAATTACTCATAATGGGTAAGAATTGCCCACTTAATTGGTACGGATACAAATATGAATAATTAACCACATATTTTTATTGGGAATAGTGTGGGTACAAGTATCTTAGTACCTAACTCAAGCCATTCCGATACACACACATATATATAATTATAATTATAATTATATTTATATTATTGAATTGCATTGTTATCTTCTATTTTTTAAGGGTTCGTACTATTTCTATGTTTGTACTTTTTTATGTAAAATTATTTTCACAAAAGATCTTAATTTGCATTATATTTTAATCGTATTATGATTTAGTTTTAATCAACTTTTGTTTTAATTTATAAATGATTGAATCATATTTTTTAATTATTACTAAAAATGATGATTACTAAATTAAATATCAATAAATATAGTTAGTGATAAATAAATTTGTATGTTTAATATATATTTTTTTTTAAAAACATGACAATTGACATTATTTCAAAAATACTTATTTAGAAATAAAATGATAATTGAATGCGAATATTCTAACCTTTATAAAGTTTATGGTCCATTGCACTTTTGACATATAAGAATAAAGTTCAAACACATGTAGTCCTAATTTTCACATTTTTGGTACCAAATCTAACAACTCAAAAAAGTATTAGGGCTATGGGATAAAATTTTTTATAGAGTTGTATCTATCGGTGTTTCATATATTGCATGCGTTATCTTACGGTTGAGGAATTCGTTCCGGATAATTTTATTGTCGCCTTCCACAAGTTCTTACTCCATCGTATATTATCATCACTCTAGTCATCGTCTGATTATGGAAAATACAGGTATTATGTTCTCCATTAATGTATCGTTGTAGGTGTAGAGATATGGGTAGAATCTGGAACAGACGCGTATTTCTGACGTTTAGCAAACTTTTTATGCATAATTAGCAAATTATATATATATATTAATAGCAAATCGAGAATACTTTTATGTACAAAGACGATTTCGTTTAAATGGTTTCAATATGCTTTACATGATACTGAGATATTCGCAGACTATGGACATTTCATATTTATTATAGACGATAGATTATTTTCGTAGTTGGTTTTGGTATTTATGAAGTTATTAAAAAAATAGTTAAAGTTGGATGAATTGTTTTGTGCAAAATAAGATTTTTTTTTCACCAAGTTATTAATCCATCGTATATTATCATCATTCTCATCATCGTCTGATTATGGAAGATATAGGAATTATGTTATCGATTAATGTATCTCTATAGGTGTAGGGATATCGACATATTCTGTTATGGATGCATATATCTGACGTTTAGCAAATTTTGTCTTCATAATTAGCAAATTATAGATATGTTAATAGCAAATCGGGAATATTTGTATGTAAACATAAATGGTTTGTTTTTTTTTACAAAATTGTTTCAACGTGTTTTGCATGATATTGAGATGTTCGTAGAAAATGGGCTTTTCATATTTATTATAGACAATAGATGCTTTTCGTATTTGGTTATGCTTTTAATTTTGGACTTTTTTTTTCAATTTTGGACGATTTTTACAACTCTTTTTTTATAGAGTTGTATCTATCGGTGTTTCATATTTTAATTCATCATACACCTGTTCAACATTCTTATTGCTTGGGTCTCTTACGGTTGAAGGAGTCGTTGCAGATTATAGACAAATTATCTTTGTCGAATTTCATTGGTCTCACCCCAGTTTTCGTCTGATTATAGAAGATACATGTATTATGTTCTCCATTAACGGTGTAGAGATATTGGTGGAATCTGGTAGGGATGCGTATGTCTGACGTTTAGCAAATTTTATATGCGAAATTAGCAAATTATAGATTTGTTAATAGCAAATCGGTAATATTTTTATGTGAAAATTCAATTTTTTTTTAAATGGTTTCAATGTGTTTTCCATGACAGTGAGATGTTTGCAGAGAATGTGAATTTCATATTTATTATAGATGATATATATTTTTTCGTATTTGATTGTGGAAATTTTCAAGTTATTAAAATAAAATAGTTAAAATGGCATGAATTGTTGTGTGCAAAATAAGAATGTATTTTTTTTTTCACAAGTTCTTACTCCATTGTATATTATAATCACGCCGGTTATCGTCTGATTATGTCAGATACAAGTATTGTGTTATCCGTTATTCGTTAATGTATCTTTGTATGCATATTGATATGGGTGGAATCTGGTAGGGACGCGTATGTCTGACGTTTATCAAATTTTTGTGTAAATGGATAAAAAGAGGCAAAAGAAAATAGTAATTGGGAAAAAAAAAAGATATAAGGCTATAAGAGTTATTTGGGCAATTTGGAGTGTAAATGTCTACAATACCCCTATGACACACATGTCCCCACATTCCAATCATTGTGTGTAAGTGTACTATTTACACTTTTAATAACTACCCAATAAATGCACACACCTAACATATAAAAATCCAATTTCATGAATTTTAGGGTTAGGGTTAGAAAGTGTCACACTCTAAAACAACAAAATTTTTAAAAATGAAAATAAGCATAACGAATTTTTTTAAAAAAAATAACGTTAATGCACGTAACGAAATTCTTTTAAAAAACTGACCTTCCACTAACGTTATGAAAAAGAAAATAAGCATAACGATTTTTTTTTTAAAAAAAACTAACGTTAATGCACATAACATTAAATGAACATCAATCAATTATTCTTTTAATATCAATCAATTATTCTCTCATTTTTTCGACCAAAATGAGGTAGGTAGAATGAATAAATATGTATTTGTATAGTAGGTATTAGTTGACCCAAATTAAATTAAATTTAATGCATTTAATTTTGTGTAAGAGAGGTTGGTAGCGTAATATGCATATATTGAAGGTAGGGCGGAACATCCAAAATAATAAAACACAAAAAATGTCGATTCCCTTCAAATAAAAGAGAAGAAATATATTGAGAGGTTGATCGAGAAGTTTTATGAACGAAGCAACGTAGTCTTCATCAACGAACGGGCCAAGTAGAAGTTCCTAAATTTTGAAAGGTATGTTTCGAGTTTATTTCTTCAAGAAATGTAGAATTTGTTTTAAGTTTAGGCTATCTGATTTTATGTTTCTATGTTTGTACGTTGATTTTAAGTTTAAAAGCCATAATAATGATATTATTATCATTTACAAAAGCCATGGTAACGATTATGTAAAATCCATAATAACGAAAGTGTAAAAAAGACATACCGAAAATTAAAAGCCATAATATCTGTAGTTATTTTTTTAACAATCGTTATTGTCATCTATATATAATAACGATTATTTAAAAAAAATCCATAACTAAAATTAAAAATAACGTTTGATTAAAAATAACGATTTATTAAAAGTAACAATAATGTATTATTTAAAATAATAATAACGATTGTTTAAAATTTATAATAATGATACTTGAAATATGAATAACGAAAGTTTAAAAAAGTCATAACAAAAATTATAAGCCATAATAACGATATTATTATCGTTTACAAAAGCCATGATAACGATTATTTAAAAGCCTTAATAATGAAAGTTTATTATGGAAAACATATCGAAAATTAAAAGCCATAATATCTATCGTTATTCTTTTAACAAACGTTATTATCGTTTATATATAATAACGATTATTTAAAAAAAAGCCATAACTAAAAATAAAAATAACGATTGATTAAAAAGTAATAATAAAGTATAATTAAAAATAATAATAACGATTGTTTAAAAGTTATAATAACGATAATTGAAAGTTATTAATAACGATTGTTTTATAATAATAACGATTGTTTAAAAGTTATTAATAACGATTGTTTTATAATTAAATTTTCGTTATGTTTAAATTTATTTTTCGTTATGTATAAATTTAATTTTCTGTTATGTATAAATTTAATTATCGTTATTCTTTTAACAATCGTTATTATCATTTATATATAATAACGATTATTTAAAAAAAAGTCATAACTAAAAATAAAAATAACGATTGATTAAAAGTAATAATAAAGTATAATTAAAAATAATAATAAAAGTTATAATAACGATAATTGAAAGTTATTAATAACGATTATTTTATAATAATAACGATTGTTTAAAAGTTATTAATAACGATTGTTTTATAATTAAATTTTCATTATGTTTAAATTTATTTTTCGTTATGTATAAATTTAATTTTCTGTTATGTATAAATTTAATTATTGTTATGTATATACTGAATTTTCGTGAGGGCTTATTTCTGCATATCGTTATGGTTAAATAGATTTATCGTTATTGTTCAATTTAAATTTCGTTATGATATTTATTAAATTTTCATTATTTTAAAAATGAAAGTTTCGTTATAGTTAAATTTCTTTTTTCATTTTTTGTTATGTTTAAAATTAAGTTTCGTTATTGTTAAAATTTTCGTTATGGTTCGTTATGCTTATTTTTGAATATTTTCGTTATGACAGATGGTTAGACATCGTATTATTGTACGACATAGTGGTCGATGGGAGAGAGCTCAATATGTAGATGGTGTAGAGGAGCAAATCATCATGTCATCGGATGGTTTCTGTTTTAGGTCACTAATTAGAGAGATTCATGAGTTACTGGAGACCAATCCCACATCTGTCGAGTATCAGTTATCGTGGATGTCGAGCACCAATAGTGGCAGACAGATCAAGACAAGACTGAAAGATGATGCAGATTTGCTTGACTTGCTCCACGAACAGAGCTCAGAGATGGTTGTGTATGTTGTTCAAAGAGGCTGCAGCAGCTCAAGGGTCATACCTGACACCATGCCAGAAGACAGAGATCCGGTTAGAGATGAGCAGAATGTTGATGACGATGCAGGCCCGCACGAAGGAGAGGAAGAAGAAGAAGTCGACGAAGAAGAAGAGATGCCCTCTACTGATGAAGATGAAGAGGAGAACGACATATCGACCTTGCTCGAATCATTGTATACGGAGTTTTGTGGTTGGATTCGTTCGACAGGGAGTAGAGGGCGATTGATGGGTATGATGGGAGGAGCAGCCTCATCGAATACTAGGTTTGAGGATGTTTCTGAGAGGGCTTTGAGCAATTGGGTTGTTCCGCTTGCCAATGTGGACATTGCTGGCCCACTGGATTGGGGTGAGCCTTCAGCAGTACATACAGACACACTTTACAAGGGTGCTATTTTTCGTACGAAGGATGATTTGGCCCTAGCTGTAGGACTCTATCACATGCAGAATCGAGTGGAGTATGTCGTGTATCGATCGAACAAGACACGAATGGTCTACATGTGCAAGCATGGCAGGGAGTGCCTGTTCAGGCTGTGTGCCATTGTGGATGGAGTTGTTTGGAGAATCTACAAGTTCAACTCCACTCACACTTGCCACATGGATATGATTCGCATTGCTCCACGCCAGGTGCCTGCATGGGTCATTGCAAAACATTTTGCTCGCAAACTGGTGGATGAGGGGGTTGTTCTGAAGCCCAAAGAGATGATGTCTGAGCTTTTACGCGAGTACGGGATTCAGATCGATTACAGTTTCGCTTTGCGCTCGAGGAACATTGCTATTGAGATGATTTATGGAGACTATGATAAGTCATATGCGCAATTACCTGCGTTTCTGCACACGGTGCAGCTGCAGAACCCCGGGACATTGTACGAATTTTTGACGACCCATGAAAATCAGTTCCAGTATATGTTTTTGGCACTCGGACCGTGCATCAGAGCTTTTCAGGAGGGTTCACGACCAGTGGTCGTGATTGATGGGACACACTTGAAGGGGAGGAACAAGGGAATTCTGTTTGCTGCTGTGACGAAGGACGGGAATGAACAAATATTACCTATTGCAATCGGTCTCAGTCCGATCGAGAATGATGATTCTTGGAAGTGGTTCCTGAGTCGGTTGGATATCACTCTGGGGGAGACTGAAGATCTCCTCATTGTGTCAGATCAGCACCAGAGCATTAAGAATGCTGTCGCATCCGTTTTTCCAAGAGCGGCACACGGTTTGTGCTATTATCATTTACAGAACAAGATGGCGAAGCGCGGTGCCCATGTGATTGCCATGTTTAAGGAGGCTGTTTATGCCTATCGTACAGACGTATTCCAGAGGCATATGTCAGCATTGGAATTGGTGAGCACCCCGGCATACCAGAAGCTTTATAGAATTGGTCCAGAGCATTGGTCCCGATCGTAGTGTCCCACACGACGTTTCAGCTTCATGACATCTAATGCGGCTGAGTCACTCAATGCTCGTCTACTGTGGGTAAGAAGATTGCCTATTTGCTCAATGCTTGAGGTGTTCAGGCGTATTGTCGAAGAATGGTTTGTTGAGCGAAGGGCTACAGCACAGAGTTGGGATCACGTGTTGACTCCCGAAGCTGTGAACAAGTTATCGAAGAATGTTGAGCATGGACGATGTTTTCCCGTTCGATGCACGACATTAGCACACTTGTGGAAAATTGAGGTTGGCAGGGAGTCATTCATGGTTGATCTTCAGCATCGTACCTGCGATTGTCGTGAGTTCGAGCTGGATTTGATCCCATGTAGCCACGCTGCAGCGGCGATCAGGTACGCAACTTTCATGTTTTTTTTGTTAAAAATCCATTTGCTCAACCATCATCATTTTTAACTATGTTTTTTTTCACACATAGATTCTTCGGTGGACACATATATGATTTTGTGGATAGGTGCTACAAGACAGAGACTGTAGTCAGCATGTACGACTCAGTGATCATGGGTTTACCAAGTTCTGAAGAGTGGATTTCGCCACCTTATGGTTCACCAATTGTGCTTGCCCCAGTAATTAAAAAATAAGCTAGTCGTCCTTGGATGTCAAGAGCTCGAGGAGGCGTTGAGGCATCATCTAGCTCGCGAAGACAGGTTTGCACTAGATGTCATGGCCCTAGTCACAACAGAAGAGTGTGCACAGCCTAGATCCCAATTGGTGGTGTGGACTTAAATGCACCTCCAGAGGACGTGCCTACGGATAGTGTACGTAGGAGAGCAAAGAAGAAATGTAGTGTTTGTGGTGAGACGACGCATACCCGTCCCAGGTGTCCGACTAGACAGACTACCGACCTAGATTGATCAAGTCTATATTATTGTGTTGTATCCTGACTTTGATTGTTGATTCGACCCCACTTTGTTTGTATTAGTTTAAAATCATGTGTCAACAAACATATTTCAATATAACAAATGAGGAATGTCAAATACAATACATATATAGAAACCAGTGTCAATAACGAACTGCCGGTCGGCGTGAATAACTAAGTGAATAGATCCTCCGTGCTACATTCTGACGGTATATCTGAATATCATTTTGACCGACCTCAAGACTAGGGGATCCAAACAACAAACGATCCACATACATCATAGCATAAACGCCACAACTAGTACTGTCGAACTGCAGAAACTGCTCTTGGATAGACTTGTCCAGTGTCATGGCATAACAAGCTATAACCGGCCTACTCCGACCACCCCAAAAACCAGATACCGACATAAGGCGTGGTAGTAGACGAAGGAGTGGTATCAACTGTCGATCACGCTTCAATGACAACTCCCTGTTCTCCGGGTCGTCCATCTGGAACAATAATGAGTCATACAACTCAACCTTCCAAGTCTCGAAGCAGATACGGACAGTGACCTAGTGAGAACCTCCAACATTGCATATCATGATCGCCTACATATACAATAATACTTAACGGATGGGTCAAAACATATCATTATAAATAATATGATAAGTGTAATTGAAAGATCACTTACATATTGAGCTCTCGCCCACGGAATCTCATAGATACCACCTTGATCTTTGACTACATCCCGTAAGGCTTCAAGAGGCTCCCACTCCAAATATCTGTCAGGTCCATACTCATCTCGACACTCAGGGTCTTTAGGATGAAGCCCTGTCCATGCTGCTTGCAGGGCAAGCTGAAAAAACATATAAACAAATTAGTTAAACTGACAGATAAGATAATTGAATATAAAAATCTGAATTTGGAACTTACAAATAAATATGGAAAACAAATCACAACGTCACTCCTGTGCGCTCTGTGTAGTCGTCGCTTCACCTCAAGCAAAAAGTGATCAACTATCTCTGCATCAATAAGCACTGTACAGTCCTCCACCCGCTCAAAAAATGCCTGGGGAAGTACTGAGTGGTTGGCCAGAATCTGGACACTAGCACCATAGCCCTGCCGTCTGAACTCCGAGTATCCAGCCTCTACCAGACGCCGATCCTACGCCTCCAGTAGGTCAATGATAGCTGCTCGACCAGCAGACGACGTCCTTGCGGATGACGGATCAGCGGACGACCGACCAGCAGACGACCGACCAGCAGACGATCTACCTCTAGCTCTACCCCCTCTTGTACGAATGGTCTTGGCCTGTCTGGGAGGTGTGGGCTCTCTGAGAGGGGACGGTGTGGGCCCTCTGGGGGGCGTGGTCCCCCTGGGGGGAGGTGTGGGCCCTCTGGAGGGCGTGGGTCCCCTGGGGAGAGGTGTGGGCCCTCTGGGGGGCGTGGGCCCTCTGGGAAGCGGAGTGGGCGATCTACGCAGTCGATCCTGAATGATGTTCTCTATCCGCGTAGAAAATGTATCAAACATCTGTCCCACACGACGCATCACTCGGTCTTCTACAGCTCCAGCGACGGCATCAACAAAGCGACCGAACCAGCTATCAGACGACTCCCCCGGACGTTGCCCCGGCATCCTCATCTCGGGCTCTCTACTCCTCTCCTCCTCAGTCCTCCTAGGCCGCTTAGCTCTTGATGCTCGAGGAGGGCTCATTCTATGATCTGACAGACCATCCTTATCCGAGGTCCTTTGACCCACCCCCTGCTCTGAGGGTCTAACACCTTCATCCGGCTCATCAATCAATCGATGCTGTTGTGGAGCCTGCTGCTGTGTAGTCCGGGTACTCCTACGAGGCCGTGATGGGCCCACGACGTCAGAGAACCTAGTACATGTCCTCGGGATCACACGGCAAGCCACGTTAGTGAGTAACTTCTTCTTGAAGGGCGCTCGAGGTGCGACATACCTCACACCCAATACACTCTTTCCCTCCGAACTCTGAAAGTATGGTCTCTGAAGCTCATCAGCTGATGGCACCATCAGTTGGATATCCAACTGCATCAGAGTATTATCCATGTCAATATTAACACACAAATTTAATATTCTAAATTATTTATATAAAAAAATTACCTGTCCATCTAATAATCTAGAGAAATCAGAGCTTCGGGATGAAAATGACCACTTCAAGCAGCAAGGTGTGGTCAACTGGCCTCCAACGACGCCCAACCGACGTCCAAGCTCGGGGAAAACCTTACAGGCCCATGTCTGTAAAACAAATTGTCATATCTTCTGATTAAAATATCAAGTTTTTTAAAACGTAAATTTAACTAATTACCTGAACAGTCCAAACAGGACCATACCAATGATACGCTCCATCCTTCTCTCCGCCCATAACCCGTCGAACTCTGGGGATGAGACTGATAAAGTGCATCAGCATCTGAAATGTGTAGCCCCCCCATGGAAAAGAATTCCAAGCATCAGCATCTTCCACCAGGGCCCACACCCAGCCATCGATCGCGCGTGAGGGGTCTATGCAAAATAAGATCCGATACACGACCAAGATGTTTGCAATCTTCACGTAGTCTGGAGGGTGATTGGGTAGCCTCTTATCTGTGAACTTATCATACATCTGTGTCACAGTCGTCTTTTTCCCTTCAAATAATCGGTAAAAGATGCCGTTAGGCGGAATGGGATGAGCCGCATTCGGATAGAAGTTCGACGGGCCGAACTGTAAACCTGACACCAGTGCGAACTCTGAGGGCCCAAAGCGAAGTGTGGTTCCATTGACATAGAACCAACACTCTCTACCCTCACGTGCAGAATCCTCGACACGCACCTCGCGACAGATCAAGGCATGCATTGCCTTGCGTGCTATACTACCTCCCCTAAAGTCTAAAAAATGTCCAAAACATCCAGATCTAAACATCTAGATCGTAGCCTGACCACCAAAATGCTCTAAGACCTCCCTAATATTCTCTATTAGCTCCAGCTTTATGTACATCAAAATATTCGGCTTCAGCCTCTGGAGGGGGCGTCTAATCCACTGAATCTAATATTCACAATAGAAAATTAGACTGTTATTAAATTATTAAATTAAATTTGTAGCTATATGTATTAAACAATTATTACTATTATTGTTATTATTATTATTAGATTAATTGTTGTTGTTATTATTATTCTTATTAAATAATTATTACTATTTATATTCACAATAGAAAATTAGATTGTTATTAAATTATTAAATTAAATTTGTAGCTACATGTATTATTATTATTATTATTATTATTATTATTATTATTATTATTATTATTAAAAATTAAACCAGCTATTTGTATTAATTGTTTTTATTTTATTTTTTTACTAATGGTATTATTTAGAATATTATTATTATTATTATTAATAAAAAAGTATTATTATTTATATTATATTTTTTTGTTATTAGGCATAACCATTCACCAAAAAGAGGCACAACGATTCTAATTTATTAATTAATTGTGATCAAATACGAATAATAATGATTCATCAAAAAAAGGCATAACGATTGATTATAAATAGCATAACGATTAAATAAAAAAAAAACTTACATAGCATAACGATTAATTAATATTAGCATAACGATAGTCGTATTAATAGCATAACGATTTATTATAAATAGGGTATAACGATTAAATAAAAAAACTATCATAGCATAACGATTAATTAAAATTAGCATAACGATAGTCGTATTAATAGCATAACGATAGTCGTATTAATAGCATAACGATTTATTATAAATAGGGCATAACGATTAAATAAAAAAAAACTATCATAGCATAACGATTAATTAAAATTAGCATAACGATAGTCGTATTAATAGCATAACGATTAATTAAAATTAGCATAACGATAGTCGTATTAATAGCATAACGATTAATTAAAATTAGCATAACGATAGTCGTATTAATAGCATAACGATTAATTAAAATTAGCATAACGATAGTCGTATTAATAGCATAACGATTTATTATAAATAGGGCATAACGATTAGATAAAAAAAACTTTCATAACATAACGATTAATTAAAATTAGCATAACGATAGTCGTATTAATAGCATAACGATTTATTATTAATAGGGCATAACGATTCATTATAAATAGGGCATGATGATTTATTATAAATACCATAACGATTAATTAAAATTAGCATAACGATTTCAACTTAAAGGCCATAACGATTTATTAAAAATAGCGTAACGATTTATTAAAAATAGCGTAATGATTTATTAAATAAAGGCCGTAACGATTAATTAAATATAATGATTAATTAAACGTAACGATTAATTAAATAAAGGCCGTAACTATTAATTAAACATAACGATTAATTAAATAAAGGCCGTAACGATTAATTATACATAACGATTAAGCAAGATCTATAATTATACATAACGATTAAGCAAAATCTATGCATAAAAAATCTTTCGTTAGGCACATGAACTCTCGTTAAGGATCAATATAGTATCGTTTCACATCTAAAAACCTATCGTTACTCTAGATCTCAAAAACATATCGTTATGCAACATTTCTAAACCTATATATTTGTTACATATAAATCATAAAACTAACTATTCGTCTAACCTCTCCGGCTTCAGATGGTCGGTCTTCACGTCGTTCATCCATCGCCGGTCGGTCTTCAACGCCGGCGAACAAATTGATTTTTTTTTTATTTCACAGAACGGTAGAGGGGAGTTGAAGGCAGCGAGAGTGAAAGAGGAGAAGTGAGAGAGAGAGAGAGAGAGAGAGAGAGAGAGAGTAAGAGAAGTAGTTCACAAATTAAATACCGATATAAATGGAATTGAATTCCACAACCATATCTTTTTTTTTTTTCAAATTGAAATCGAGTTCGATAGACATCGAGAGATTTTGTTCCAAAATAAATATTTTATTCCTTTTGCATGGAAAGTACAAATTGTGTAAGATACTTTTCAGAAAAGTGGGAGATTTTATCGGTCAAATGTTCAGATACAGTACAAATTGCCTATATAACTCCCACACCCTTAAAACTTGCCCAACTAAATAAATTTTAAAAATAAATTGTCTATATAGACTTTTCTCCCCAAATTTTTTATCTATAATTAGCAAATTATAGTTGTGTTAATAGTATATCGGTAATATTTTATGTGAAAATATGATTTTTTTTTATGATAGGATGGTCTTTTTTTTAAAAAAAAAATGGTTTCAATGTGATGTGCATGATAGTGAGATGTTTGTAGAGAATGGGCATTTCATATTTATGATAGACGATAGATGCTTTTCGTATTTGGTTGTTGAAGTTTTCAAGTTATTAAGAATAAAATAGTTAAAATGGCATGAATTATTGTGTGCAAAATAAGAAAGTATTTTTTTTCACAATTTCTTACTCCTTCTTATATTATCATCACACCGGTTATCGTCTGATTATGCAAGATACATGTATTATGTTCTCCATTAATGTGTCTTTGTAGGTGTAGAGATCTGGGCGGAATCTGTTAGGGACTCATATATACGACTTTTAGCAAATTTGTTATATGTAATTAACAATTTATAGATGTGTTAATAGCAAATCGGTAATATTTTTATGTGAAAATATAAATTTTTTTTTGATGATAAGATGGTCATTTTTTTAAAAAAATGATTTCAATGTGCTTTACATGATACTGAGATGTTCGCAGATAATAGTCATTTCATATTTATTATAGACGATAGATGCTTTTCGTATTTGGTTATAGAAGTTTTCAAGTTATTAAGAAAAAAATAGTTAAAATCGTATGAATGTATGTGCAAAATAAGAATGTATTTTTTTTCACAAAGAAATGAGCAATATAGTTTCCGTAAGTGATGATAATAAGCCTCCGATATATACAGCAGTTCGATTAAGCAATAACCAATAATCATGAATGCAAATCAACTACAAACCAATAAAGTATTTGCTATAAACAACTTGTCAATTTGTTAAATTTGCTACTCATATCTTTCTAGTTTGCTAAATACCCCGGAATAATTAGCTAAAATAAAACAACATTAATTTTTCTTATCAAAACCATAAAAAATGTGTCGAAATCTGATACATAGCAGATCATTTTCTTTTGCTATAATCTCGTTCTGGCTACTTCAATTTTGCTTCTGCATTGTCGTATAGAAAAAATACACAACATTACCAATATTATATTCAAAAACTAATTTTGTAAAAACATATAAATGAGAAATTTCTAGTTGTTCATAATATCATTCAAATACCTTTTGCCCAATTAACTGACATTCCCTTTTTAACACGATCACCTTTCTCATTATTACCTAAAAATTCGATCGAAAGGTTATAAACCAATAAAAATATTTTCTATAAACAACTTGTCAATTTGCTAAAATCAAATAATAATTCGGTATAACACGAATCAAAGTTGTAAAATTTGCTAATCATATCTTTCTAGTTTGCTAAATACAACAGAACAATTACCTAAAATAAAACAACAGTAATAACTCTTATCAAAACTATAAAATATGTGTCGAAATCTAATTCACAAAGAAAGGAGCAATGAAGTTTCTGAATCTTATGATAATAAGCATCCGATATTGACAGCATGTCTATTAAGTATTAAGCAATAACCAAAAACCATAAATACAAATCAACTACAAACCAATAAAGTATTTGCTATAAACCAATAATGCCTTTTCTATAAACAACTTGTCAATTTGCTAAAATCAAATAATAATTCGGTATACACGAATCAAAGTTGCAAAGTTTGTTAATCATATCTTTCTAGTTTGCTAAAAACAACGGAACAATTAGCTAAAACAAAACAACATTAATAACTCTTATCAAAACCATAAAAAATGTGATGAAATCTGATTCACAATGAACGGAGCAATGAAGTTTCTGTAAGTGATGATAATAAGCCTCCAATATCTACAGCATGTCGATCAAGCAATAACCAATAACCATAAATGCAAATCAGCTATAAGCCAATAAAATATTTGCTATAAACCAATAAAGTATCTGCTATAAACAACCTGTCAATTTGTTAAAATCAAACAATAATTCGATATAACACGAATCAAAGTTGTAAAAATTTTTAAATCATATCTTTCGAGTTTGCTAAATACAGCGAAACAATTAGCTAAAATAAAACAACATTAATAACTCTTATCAATACCATAAAACCACAACATATCAACTTAATCTGCTAAACATACATACTAACTTGCTAATCAAAACTTAATAATTTACTAAATATATCAATACAAATCAAACCATAATCAAATAAAATGATGAACAATAAGCAATACCGACCAAATTTGCTAATTATATCCATTTAATTTGTTAATCATATACATTTAATTTGCTAAAAATCAAACCAAATAAGATCTAAACTAGCAGATTAGTCAACAAACAAAAACCTTAAATATTGCTAATAATATACAACTAAATTGCGAAATACATCGCACCAAATTTCATAAAAAAAAAATTGAAAAATGGCAGGATAAGTACCTGTTCATATGGGATTTGCGCCATCATCGTTATTCCGGTGAGTGGGCGGCGTGCGGTCGGCGTTCTAGCGGCGGAGGGCAGGGCGGCGATTGGGTTCAGTTTGGCCATCAAGCGGTCAGCGTGCGGGCAGCGTATGGCGGCGACTGGGTAGAGTTTCCCCAATATTGAATCAGCAACTGCGAACTTGCGGCGATTGGGCGGCTGAAGACAGCAGCGATGATGCGCCGATGATGCGCAACCGGCGACAGCGAGCGGCTGAAGACGGCGGCGAGAGGTTGAAGACGAGCGTTGGGCGAGAGGTTGAAGACGAGCGTTGGATAATATTTCTGATTTGTGTTTCTAGGGTTTCTATCAATAACTATAGATTTGGGTTTCTCAATAATACCCTTATTATGTTTTAAATTTAGGTACAAAATTATCATTTTGCAATTTGACCTCTAAAATCTAAAATCAATCTTGTCCATTCAAATTGTAGAGATCTATGGATGTAAATGGTTCCTAGTTCCTACATAGGGGTATGGTTCTCATTTTAACCCACCCCTATATATATATAAAATATTAGGGTTACTTCCATTCAATTAGGGTTTATTAATTAAATCCCCAACTAAAAAGACAAGACAAAAAAAACACTCAATTATATTTGAGCTTTAAAATTTTAATAGTTTAATAGGTTTATCTTGTCACATTCACTCATATTCTTTATATTCCAAAATTGCTACATAATAATTTCATTTTTACTTATAAAATCTTTCTCAATATAGTTATGTAATAAATTACACACACACAAAAAAACGATGTAATCAAAATTATTAACAAATCTATACTGAATTAGTAATTGATAATGTTATAAAAATAAGAAAGAAATTAAAGTATGTATTGTTAAAAAATATTGTAAGAAACTAAAAATACATACATACAAAAGTTACTATTCATAAAATCAAAATATTTTTTCTCTTATTTTCGTTCTATAACTAAAAACAAACAAATAAAAGCAATAGTAGAGGCTGAACCTAGAGCAAATGAAAAATATCTAAAAGTGCACAAATATAGTATTTAAAGTGAGTCTTGTACATGTTTAATATTAGGTTTTTAACAAGGAAAAAAATAAAAACAATTGAATTTTGGGAGATGAAAATCAAGATGATATACTTTTTTTAAAAAATAGTTAAAATTTCTAAAATTACAAAACTACCTCCCGCCGCCCCTAAATGTAGGTCCGACAAGTAAGTTAAAAATAGGAACTTAGTCAAGCACTAAACTAAGAGACTCCTAACTAATAAGAATAAACATTTGAATAAATTATTGAACTAACATCCATTCGACCAAATCAAATTCCCATGTCAATCCGTGATATATTTCTTGTCTAAGAATCATTATTTTTTTTTAATTTTTTAATACATTCTAATTGGGGATAGATAAATATTAAACTAAATAAAAATTATTTCTATACCATGACGATATGATTATCATACACTTCCCATTTTTTATAAAAATTAACATAATTATCAAATTATGTTAATGCCTTAGATCAAAAAAAATTTAAATATTACAGAATTATTCCTATATATTTATAACTTAATAGGCAGGGTTGCCACCCCCCTCCTTTTTTTGGTTTTCCTTTAAATGGGTGGGGGTGGGGACCCAATTATAAAAAGTCATATGAAGAATTGTATCTCATATCTTCCATTTGAAGTGTTGGGCAGTAGAGGAATCTATCAGATCTGAGAAAAATGGCGGAGGCAGCAGTGACATTCCTGCTGGAAAACGTGCAGAAGATGCTGCTGGAGCATGTGGATCTGATATCGGGGGCGGAGAAGGAGCTGAAGCAGCTGCAAAACGAGCTGCGGTTGATGAAAGCTGCCTTACAGGATTCGGCGGTCCAGCGGGAGAAGGGAGAAGTGTTCAAGGAGTTCGAGAAACAGATAAGGGAGGCCGTCTACGATGCCGAAGACACACTTGACGCCTACCTTACGCAGAAATCCAAAGGTTCCAGGCCTTTAGGGTTCAAAAATCTCAACTTGGCGAAGAAGGTGAAGGAGCTGAGGGAAAATGAAATCAAGCCCATGTTCGACCGGGCAAGGAAGGGCTTCACCGACTTGCCTATGCTTGGTGTACCTGGTACCAGGGTAGAAGGATCAAATGATAAACTCAGAAAGGTGAATTAATTTAGTTTCATTTACGCTTACTTTACCTTTTGGACGTTGACTTCCGATCGGTAGATAATTTTGAGAATAATTAAAAGTTCTAGTACCCAATATTTTGGGGCCAAACAATTAATCATTCCTTAAATTACTTTTGTTATTACTGTTCATAATTTTTAGTAATAATTCGTGGTTTCAGCATACTTTTTTTTTTGGGGGGGGGGGGGGGGGGGACATCATAGTTCTTACTTGGATCCGTATTCTTTAATTTTGTTAGGCATAATGGTAAATAATAGCACCTGAGTAAATCAGATTTTAAATTTAGTATGTATGATAAATTTAACTTATGATATTCACATTATTTGTTTTTAATTTATGAGATGACTTTTTTTATGGTAAATTTAGCATAATTTAATTTATGAGATGACTTTAAAAAAAAAAGTACATAAACTGTACGTAAGTATATGATGAATTATCCCCTATTTCGCATGTGTAGAGACTTTGAGCGGATGAAATTATATACTATATACTTAAAATTATTAATTAATTTTTATTCCTTTTTTTTTTCTATTTCAATTAATTGTGCTTTAGTTTAATTTTATTTGTTAATTATGATTCATTTTTTCCAATTAGGATATATGATTATTTTTTAGGAAATAATCAATTATTAAATAAAAAATAAAATTAGATATTGAAAAGTAATAATATATGCTAATTGGGAAAAGTGAATCTAATTAACAAGTGTAAACTTAAATTATAATACAACCAATTGATATCCAAGAAAAAATGAAATAAAAATTAATAATTTTAAGTGTGTAGAATAGGGTGTTGTAGAGAATGTAGGAGGGCTGATTATATAGCTGACCACACCTTTGTTTTACTGTGGAATTTTACACTAGCGTTATTTATGCCAAGGGCACAAAAATTAGATCGACAAATTTTCGTGATTAGGAATACAATAATTTTCGCTCAGTTGAAGTTGTATCATGATGATTCTTGGTATGTACAGACACAATTGTTGAGAGAAGACAATGTAGTGGGATTCAAAGACGAGGAGGCCACTCTAATCGGATATCTCCATGAAGAATCAAAGGAACTTGATGTTATCTCTATTGTGGGCATGCCTGGTCTCGGAAAGACGACTCTTGCTTGGAAGATTTATCGCGATCCAAAAATCCAATACGAATTCCCAACGGTGATATGGGTGTATGTTTCCCAAGAGTTCAGCGTGAGGGATGTGTTTCTCGCCATTCTGAAGAAGTTCACTCAACAAGATATGTCGAGCAAAGAAGATCATGAGTTGATCCAAGAAGTTCGATCTCGTCTTGAGAAAGGAAAATTCTTGTTATTCATGGATGATATATGGACTGTCGGAGACTGGAAACAAATCGAAGCTGCCCTACCAAAGAATAACAAATTAGGAAAAGTTTTGATAACAAGTCGCGATGCTAAAGTAGCTACCCAAGCCAACCGCAACAGAGAACCTCATCAGCTGCGTTTCTTGAGTTTCGAGGAAAGTTGGGAGCTTCTCGAACTCGAAGTATTCGGTATCAATGGTTGTCCACCGGATTCAGGGTTGGTTGTGATCGGAAAGCAAATAGCCAATCAATGTGGGGGAGTGCCTCTTGCAGTAGTTGTGATAGGGGGGATTCTTGTTGAAAAATGTGTGAACAAGAAAGATATGTGGGAACAGGTGTCGGATAGTGTGAGTACGTATATCCATAATGATCAGCTGAAAAGAACGGAAAATATCATCTTATTGAGTTACAACAAATTGCCTCATGACTTGAGAGATTGCTTTCTCTATCTAGGGATGTTTCCCGAAGACACAGAGATCCCAGCATGGAAGCTGACTCGATTGTGGATTGCAGAAGGATTCATACAACAAAATCAGGGGAGGAGCTTCGAGGAAGTGGCGGATGACAATCTGAACGATCTTATAGCCAGGAACTTAGTCATGGTCGAAAAAACCAAAGCCAACGGAGATGTCAAAACGTGTCGTGTTCATGATATGATTCGAGAATTCTGCCAGCATGAGGCAGGTAATAAGAATTTGTTCCAAGAGGTGAAGAAGACGAGACATGGGGTGTTTGATCCCGCAATTTCTGAGATTGAAAAGCATCGCCGACTCTGTATACATTCCAATGTGATGGAGTTTATCCGCAATAAACCGAAGGGCCCCAAGGTTCGCTCTTTTGTATGTTTCTCCAAGGAAACCATCAACTTGCCAGCAGAAAACGCTCACTCAATCCCAGAATTGTTTAATTTGCTCCGAGTTGTAGATGTGAGTCCTATCAAATTCACCAAATTCCCCCCAAAACTTACCAAACTAATCCATTTGAGGTATATTACTCTGTCCGGCAATGATTTCAAGCTTCTTCCTAAAGATGCCTCCAAGCTCTGGAATCTGCAAACTGTCAAGATTAACACCACGGCACGTGAATATGAGATCAAAGCCGACATAGGAATGATGAAGCAACTAAGACATTTGAAGACGAATGCAGCTATTGTTCTCAACGAAGTCAAAGGAGAAGGCGGAGAGAACCTTCAGACACTCAGTAGATTATCGAGCGAATGTTGCACAGAAGAGGTGTTCAGTAGGGCCAAAAACCTGAAGAACTTGGGGATTCGTGGGAGGCTACACACTCTTATGACTTCCACATGCTTGGAGAAATTGGACCATCTTGAAAAGCTGAAGCTGATGCACGACACGTATCCTAGTGCCGCAATAGAAGATGCATTGCCTCGCCTTCCTCTTCCACACAACTTTCCACCAAAGCTAAGGATCCTAACATTGTCTTCTACGTTCTTGGATTGGAGCGAAATGACTACTACATTAGAAAAGTTGCCCTACCTTGAGGTGCTCAAACTGAAGGAAACGGCATTCAAGGGACGTCGGTGGGCAGCTGAAGGCAGCGGCTTTCCTTGTCTTGAATCCCTACACATTGTGCGTACTGATTTAGAGATATGGATTGCTTCAGGTGATCCATTTCCCAAACTCAAAAATCTCATACTCAAGAACTGCGCGAAACTTCAAGAAATCCCGCCCCTACTTGGGAATACCCTTCAACTTGTGGAAATTGAACGTGTCACGAAAACACTTGTTCAATCTGCCAGGAAAATTGAGGCGGATAAACAGCAAATGCAAGGGCAACTTGGAGTTAAAAGGGGTGGATTTAAGCTTAAAATATCTCCCGGAGATGCATCGGCAACCACTTCATCAAGCTCAAATTAATACACAAGGTATCTCAACTATTATGAGAGAACTTTCGTATCGTAGATCAAAATAGTATCGGCCTAACTCAATGTGTGTGATGGATATATTGAATATGCAGGGTAGCTTTTTGTTCATTGTCCTTACCCAAAGGCGATGAATGATCAGGGCAATAAGAGAGAACACTTTATCAATTTGCTTGGAGTCTCAAGCTAAAGCTCTCTTGCAAACTGATGCTGCTTTTTTTTTTTTTTATCTCCCGATTTTCGAACTGCAACTATTCTCGTGTTTCCTAAACTGTGGCTTGATGTGGCAATCGGTCTTGAGGCTTTGCTTGAAAACAAATGTAATTCTTGGCCACACTTTATTTTTATTTTCATGTAAATATTTGTTTTTATGTAAAGATATTGTGTCATTGTGTGAGACTGTGGAAATAATAATTTGAATTTGAAAATTATAATTTTGAAAGACAAATTAAATAATAGTTTTAACATAAATATTTGTATGCACTAGTTGTAAATAAGTTTTATTTTAGATGGGCGGGTGAAATTTGAGGGTCAACCCACAAAATAAAACCATCAAAATTAGTATCAATTATGGTTGAAAAAATTAATTGTCAAGCGCGAGTCGTCGGATTTTAAAAAAATCAAATTAATTCACTTTTATTTTTTAGCTCACTAATTTCATTTTAAGGTATATATTTATTTCAAAATTATGTTTTTTATTTTCAATTACCGTTTATATTTGTTTTGAAAAATTAAATTAATTATCGAGCGCAATTGTACGAGCTCACGCGTTAGCATCGGGCGAGTGCATTACGCGAGTCGTTGGATTCTAAAAAAATTCATTTAATTTACTTTTACTTTAAGGTTTATTAATTTCATTTTAGGGTATAAATTTATATTTATTTCAAATAAATTAAATCAATTTACTTTAATTTTGGTGTTCACTAATTTTATTTTAGAATATATAATTTTTGGAGGGAAAAACAAAAAAAATAAAAAAATAAAAAAATAAAAAAAAATCCAAAAAAAAAGCGCGTGGGTGAACTGTATCTTCATCTTCGTTTAATTTCGATCAAGGATTGACTATCTTCCATTGTAAACTCTTCATCGAAGAATCAAATTCAGAGCTGCAATTAAGACGTCCAATCACATATGCATAAAGATCGACGTAAAAGGAAGATCAACGTGCATGGCGAGTTTGAGAAGCTCAAGATTGAACCTTATGCTATTTTAGGGTCTCAATCATTATCCATTAGATATTAGATTTATTTAGATTTTTTAATTCAGATTTTTATTTATTTAGTATTATTTTCATTTTTTTAATTAAGGGATCTTCTAGAAGGTCTCATTAGTTAGGTAATTAGAATTTTAATTATGAGAACTTCTTTTCTAGTTAGAATTCTAGTTATGGTAATTTGTTTCCTAGTAGGGATCGAATTCCACTAGTATAAATAGGGCATCTATGCATTTTATTTTCTTAGACTTTGTTGGAAATTTGAATTAAATCACATTATCTCCTAAACCTTTTGCGGGTTTCGAATTTTATCATCCTTAAAGATTAGCACCTTTAAGTCTTATTCAAGGGTATCGTTCTAGTTCTTCAAGTGCTAGGGTGGTCTCGCTACAATCCGAGAAGCTACTTCAAGACACGCGTTTCGTAGTATCTAAACTACAGGGTTCGTGCCGGGTTGCAACTCAACATCATCTACACTCGAGAAGGTTGCTTTAAGGTGTGCGTTTCGCTTCATCAAAGAATCGGGGTTCACATCGGGTAAGTTCTCACAACACAAATCCATTTCATCTATCTTATCTACTCCACCTCTTCGTCAGAAACGTCCGTCTCAACTTCCTCCCACCTTCACTCACGTTTTCCAAGTATCCCCAAGTCATTAGAAGTGTCATTGAGCCATTCTCAAGTCAGTTCTAAATTCAGATTCTATACGTGATGAGACCATGACATGCATCAAATTGTTTCATCCAAAACTGCCATTAAAGGGTTCCAAAATTGTTACCTTGTTAACAATTAAAGATTGAAGATCAAGGTTTGAAGAAGAGAACATGAAGAACAAGCATGCACATGCACGTTGCATGTATGAAGATGGCGACATAAATCACGTGTGTGTATGGAGCTGATTTCGACCCTTTAATTAATTTAATTAGGGGTTGAATTTTATTTAGATTATAGTATTTATTTAATTAATTTAGACTATAGTTTAGATCAGATTTATGTTAATTTTTGTCCATAGTTGAATAGGTTTGACTAGAATTGTATTTAAGGTAAATTCCTACCTTAAATAGAATTCTAGTTTAGGTAATTTCCTAGTATAGTTAGGAGTACTTTTTGGATTAGTTTTTTAGGCCTTTTTAGCTTAAATTTTCATCCCCCTTAAGGCTTATAAATAGGGGAACCATGTTACATTGATATTTTAGACATTATTGATTAAATTTGTCTTTGCATACAATTGTGTCTCACCAAGTTAAAATTCGTTTGTTGTTTCGATCAAAAACAATATTCTTGAAGCTAGCAACTTTAAGTCTTATATCGAGGGAACGTTCTAATTCACATGAGGAATTAGGGTGAACTCGCTACCGAAAAATAACTTTGAGATTCGTTTTCATCGTACAAGATACGCCGGGGATTAATCGGGTTGCAACTCATAACACCATCATCGACCAGCCCTCATCATCGACGTCCTACACCTCCATGAACATCCGTGACACCCTTCAACACCCCAAGATCGATCGAGAGCTGTTCAACAAGAGTTCGAGTTCGATTTCACATCCGTAATCGCGTTCTACATCTTAAACCGTAAGTTATCCGCATCGTTATCATATCCTATCCACTCCTAGCCATTCTTCACTATATTACATGTCCCAAACACCTCACATTTCTAGCCATAATTATCGTCCTAAGTCAGCCCCTTTTTGTTGGATTTTGTGTATTATTTTTGTGTCATCGTCCAGGTATCGTATTTAGGTCTAGATTAGTTTATTTATTGATTTCGAGTTGTATTCTTGTTTAATTCAGATTATTTATTTTATTTAAGTCATTAGAATATGATTGTATCCTTCCATAGTTGACGTGTTCGATCTAGAAGTCTTCCGCGCGTCTCTAGTATACTGTAAAAATTGTCCGGGTTACATCATAAATTTGGTATCAGAGCCACGTCAACTCTGCTGGTCGTGGTTCAATCCTACATATCAATTTATTGCTTACGTGTCAGTCGACGTATCTATCGAGTTGTAATAGACTAGTGTTCATTGTTTAAAAAAAAAGAGATCGAATAAAAAAATGAAAATTCTATTCATAGTGTTTCCTTTTGAGATTATTTTTTATTTTTGGTACTTTCCTTTTAGTACTAATCCATAGTTGGTAGTTACCTATTGAGTCTTATTTTATTTTTGGAACTTTCCTTCTAGTATAGTTCTTTAGTTGATAATTTCCTTTTGAGTTGTAATTTATTTTTGGTTCTTTCTATCTAGAGTCTAGTTTAATTAAGGTATTTAGATTGTATCACACTAGTGGTACACATATCCAAATCACATTCTTTCCTTCTTAGTTTCTTGTTTCCTTTTCTTTTCTAGTTCTTCCATTCTTTCCTTAGGATTTATTTTTGGATTCCTATTCTATTTGGGAACTTCAAAAATACATCTAATTCTTTCCTTATCTAGCCTTTATTCTTTCCTGTCTAGTTTCTTTCTATCCTTATCTCTTCTAATCATTTCCTATATCACATATATCACCACCAAGCATCAAATTTTCATCCCTAACCCATAAGAGGTTCGAAAACTTGCTGCCTCACTCCATACACCATCTGAATCATACACCCATACACCCATATACACTATCTGAACCATACATCCACACATTTCCTACACTCATACACCACCCTATACTGCTGGAAAGCCTCCGGAGATTATGGGCATTTGAAAGTGTCACGAAATCCTATGTTCAATTTGCCAGGAAAATGAGGGAGAAAGAAACAACAGATTTCTGGTTAATAACACGCGAATACTCGAAGTTCGATACAAGATATTATTTAGGCTATTATACAAACATTGTGAGAGACAGATAATAATGAAGATTAATTTGAGGTTGATGAAGTGTTTGGCAATGCATCTCCAGGAGAAATTTTAAGCTTAAATCCACCCCTTCTACCTCCTACTTGCCCTTGCATTTGTTGTTTTTCAGCCTCGATTTCCCTGGCAGATTGAACGAGTGATGACGTGACACGTTCAATTTCCACAAGCTGAAGCGTTTTCCCAAGTAGGGAAGGGATTTTCTGAAGCTTCTCGCAGTTTTTAAGGACGAGATTTTTGAGTTTGGGAAATGGATCATCCGAAGCCGTCCAAATCTTCAAATCAGTACGCGTGATGTGTAGCGATTCAAGACAAGGGAAGCCGCGGCTTTCACACTTCCACAAGCTCCCCTTAAATGCCATTTCCTTCAGTTTCAACACCGCAAGGTGGCGCAGGGTTCCCAGTGTTGCCATCTCCCCCCAGTCTAAGTACGTAGACGACAGCGTCAGGATCCTCAGCTTTGGCGGGAAGTTGTGTGTGAGAGGAAGGCGAGAGAGTGCCATTTCAGCTGCTTGATCAGGAAATGTGTCGTGCACTAGCTTCAACTTTTCAAGACGTTCCAACTTGGCCAAGCAGCTTGCATTCTCGATAATAGCTAAGTTGCCACGAATCCCCAAGTTCTTTAGGTTCGAGGCTCGATTTAACACCTCTTTGGTGCAGCATTTAGCTGATAATCTGCTCAGTGTTTGAAGTTTCTCACCGCCTTCACCTTTCACTTCCTTGATAACAATAGCTGCTTTCGTCTTCAAATGCCTCAGTTGCTTCATCTTTCCTATGTCCGCTCTGATTTCAAACTCACGCGATGTGGTTTGAATCTTCACAGTTTGGAGATTCCACAGACTGGAGACCCCCTCAGGCAGAGCCTTGAAATCGTTCACAGACAGAGTGAGGTACCTCAAATGGATTAGTTTGGTGAGTTTTGGGGGAAATCTGGTGAATTTGATAGGATTCGCATCTATAACTCGGAGCAAATTAAAGGATTCCGGGATCAAAGGAGTGTATTCCGGTGGCAAGTTGATGGTATCCTTTGAGAAACATAGAAACGAACGAACCTTTGGACCCTTAGGTTTTCTTTGGAGAAAGTCTGTGACATTAGAATGAATACAGAGACGACGACGCTGCTCTATATCAGGGATGTCAGGATGAAACACCCCGACCCTCGTCTTCTTCACCTCTTGAAACAGATTCTTATTTGCAAATGCTGCCTCATTCTGGCAGAACTCTCGAATCATGTCATGAACACGACATGTTTTCACGTCACCGTTGGCCTTGGTTTTCTCCACCATAACCAAATTCCTAGCTACAAGATCATTCAAATTATCCTCAGCCACTTCCTCCAAACTCCTCCACTGACTCTCTTGTATAAATCCTTCAGCAATCCACAATCGCATCAGCTTCCACGCAGGGATCTCAGTGTCTTCAGGAAATACCCCTATGTAGAGAAAGCAATCTCTCAACTCATAAGGCAACTTGTTGTAACTCAACGAGATAATATTTTCGGTTCGTTTCTGGTTATCATCCCTCAAATACGTACTCACACTATCCGATACCTTATTCCATAAATCCGTCCTGTCAATACATTTTTCGACGAGGATTCCTCCGATCACGACTACTGCAAGTGGCACTCCACCACATTGGTCGGCTATTTTTTTCCCGAGCCCCTCCAACTCCTGTGGGCAGCCATTGTTCCTGCCAAATACTTCTAACTGGAGAAGCTCCCAACTCTCATCGAAATTCAAGAAACGTAGCTGGTGGGGTTCTCTGTTGCAGTTGGCTTGGGCAGCTACGCCCGCATGGCGGCTCGTGATTAGAACTTTTCCGAGTTTGTTGTTCTTGGGAAGGACGGAGTTGATGACTGTCCAGTCTTCGATGGTCCACACATCATCCATGAATAGCAAGAACCTTCCTTTCTCGAGACAAGAACGAACCTGTCGGGTCAAATCCTGATCGTCCAAGTTAGACATGTCTCGATCAGTGAACTTCTTCAGAATGGTGAGGAACACCTCTCTCATGTTGAAATCTTGAGAAACATACACCCAAATCAACACCGGGAAGTCGAACTGGATTTGTTGATTTCGATAAATCTTCCAAGCAAGAGTGGTTTTGCCCAGACCAGGCATGCCTACGACAGAGATAACATCGAGTTGCTCTGTTTCTTCATTGAGGTATTTGATTAGAGTGGCTTCCTGGTCTGCGAAACCCACAACATTGTCTTCTCTCAACAATTGTATCTACACGTACAAACCAAGAAATATCAACTTAGAAACGCATCACAATTGGCTTAACTTCATACTGAGCTTTTTATAAATATAGAAGGCGACACACGAATGTGTATGCAATCGGCTACTAAGCATTATATTTAATTTAATTTTTTTTTATAAACACGTGTTAGTAACACGGCGTATGTTTTAGTAATATTCTTTTTTTATTTAATCTATAAATACTAAAGATAATTTAAATCAAATAAAGACTTTAAAATAAATAAATGGATTAATTCAGGAAGACAATTTTTAATGTAAAAACTAATATGCATGAATTTATTTAACTTAAACAAACTATTATATGTATATATATATGAAATAATTTCATTAAAGTCAAACTATAATTTTGAGTTAATACATAATTGGTTTAATAATCTTTAAACATAAATATACATTTAATAAAATTTAAACAATAAAACGTTAAATTAACCACAAATAAATTGAAGGGGTAGACTCCAAACCAATGTTTTGAAAACCGGACCGGACTGGCCGGTTCGACCGTTGAACTGTGAACCGGCCATTTGTCATCTTCAAAAATTAAATGCCTTTATACAATGTGCTCAACCAACTGGGCCAACACTCTTTATTGTTATTATTTGAATATTAATAATATATATATATATATATGTGCACTAATTGAAATTACAAATTTACATTTTAATTGAAATCAATGTTTAACATGTAATTAAAATAAATAGAGAGGAGAACTAAAATAGTGCTTGTGAAATAATGATTAGCAATGTTTTTAATTATTATTGTCTAGTATTCTTTGTACTTAATATTTAATTATTTGACATTTAATTATATATTTTCTCAAAATTTAGAATTTGATGTTCAATATTTATTTTTATAGAAATATTATACTTTTGACTACTTAACTTATGGAATAACTATAGATAAATTAAACACTTTATTTCTTTGTATTGATATAAACTTGATGTATGTTTTAAACTTATTTAATATATTTATCATGATAGTAGTTTTTATAATTTTATTATGTTTTATTGTATATATACATATAAATATCATATACCGGGTCATCCGGTTTTTTCAAAACGGTTGAACCGGTTGAACCAGTGACCCAGTGACCCATTAAATTGAGCGGTTCGATGTCCGGTCCGGTTTTAAAAACATTGCTCCAAACTATATAAAACATAAGTTCTAGATAATGTACTATACAAGAAAATACCAAAGAAAAATAAGATAGATTAATAACAAATCAAATATTTAGTATTAAAATTGAAAAATAGATTCAAATCAAAATTAGAAAATAAGGCGTTTTTAGCATTAAAAAGTTAATAGTTTAATACAATTATCTTGTCACATTCACTTATATTCTTTGTATTTCAAAATTGTTACATAATAATTTCATTTTTACTAATACATTTATCTTTCTCAATGTAGTTGTGTAATAAATTACACACAAAAAAAAATGTAATCAAAATTATTAAAAAATATGCTCTAATTTTTCACACAATATCTTTTAAACCTCAATTCCCATACTGAATTAGTAGTTGATAATGTTATAATAATAAGAAAAAAAGTAAAGTATGCATTGTTAAAAAAAATTGTCACAGAAACTAAAAAAAAACCTACATACAAAAGTTACTATTCATAAAATCATAATATTTTTTTGTTTATTTTCGTTCTATATCTAAAACAACAAATAAAAACAACAGTCAAGGCTGAACCTAGAGGCAAATGAAAAATATCTAAAATTGCAAAAATATAATATTTAAAGTGAGTCTAGCACACGTTTAATATTAGTTTTTTTTAGCAAGTAAAAGAAAAAAAAAACTGAATTTTGGTAGATGAAAAATGAAGATGATTTTTTTATAAAAAATAGTTAAATTTTGTAAAATTACAAAAATACCCCTTTTTTCAAATTTTGGCAGGCCCTACCTCCCTCCGCCCCTAAATGAAGGTTTGACTAAGTTAAAAGTAGGAACTAACTCTTAACACTACCAAGAGACTCCTAACTACTGAGAAATAAACATTTGAATAAATTAAACTAACCACCATTGGACCAAATCAAATTCTCCATCTCAATCAGTGTTACATCTCTACTGTCAAAATTACTTTTTATTTTATTATTTTCAATTTTTGTAATATATCCTAATTGAAAAAAAGATAAACGTTAAACTAAATCATATAATATATTTAAAAAAAAAAGAATTTGGCACGGGAGATATAACAGGCATAGATGATTTGAAATTCCATTGGACTTGGTCCAGCCAAGTAACAACCAACTCAAATTATTGAATAAAATATATGTAGGCATAAATAAGAAAATTGAAAATGCAGAGAGATGAGATTAGAGATATTGATTCTGAGTTAGTTTACCTTTCTGAGCTTATCCCCTGATGCTCCTGGAGTTGCACCAGATGCAGGTTGGCTGGGCAGTGCGGTCAAGGCCTGCGTGGCCCGGTTGAACAGCGGCTCGAGTTGGTTTACCCGGAGCTCCTTCACCTTCTTGGCCAAGTCGATACTTTTCCGGTTCAAGATCCCGGTCCCTTTCCCCGACTTCTGCGTAAGGCAGGAGTCGAGGGTGTCTTCAGCGTCGTAGACGGCCTCCCTTATCTGTTTCTCGAACTGTAAGAACACTTGCCCCTTCTCTCCCTTCTTCGCCGAATCCTTCAGCACAGCTATCATTAACTCCAGATCGTTCTTCAGCTGCTTCACTTCTTTCTGCGCCCCCGATATCAGATTCAGCTGCTCCACCAGCAGTTTCTGCACATTATCCAGCAGGAACGTCAAGGCAGCCTCCGCCATTTTTCTGATTTTTCTTTTTTTCTTTTTTTCTTTTTTTTGTTAATGATTGATGATCGATCTCCTTCCTCTCTCTTTCTCTTCCTCTGTGACCAACACGCTTCAAATATGTTATAAGAATAATGTACCCTCACTAAGGTTTGAGGACTTTTTGTAAGATATCTTATCTTATATAGTTTGGAAATGTTGCTAGACGCGTAGAATTATTAGTAGTAGTATTTTAGCAGACGCGTAGAATTGGCTTGGAAAATTACCAAGTAGTTTGTCCTAATAGAGGCTATAGAACATAGGACCCACAAAAAAATTATAAAAAAAAAAAAACAAAATAGAAAAAAAGAGTTCTCCCCTGATTCACAGGATCCCATCTTATACATTTTGTGTTACACTTTCGGTACTAATATTAAATAATAAATTTCTTATATATATATATATATATAGATATATATATTTCAAATCAATTTTATTGCATTTTAATTTAATTTTATAATAATTAATTATAATTTATTATACCCAATTATGATATAAAATTATTATTTAGTATGTGTATTTTCATTTTTTAATTAATAATTGGTAATTATATTGAGGATTTAAAACTATTTAATTCATTTTTTGCGAAAAATGTTGACTAGGGTTGATTATAGTATATATGTTTTTTTATTTTTATAACAATTACTATGAAACTCATAATTTGATAGTGTAACACAAAATGTAGTTTGTCCTAGTAGAGGTTGTAGAGCATAGGACCCACAAATTTTTTTTTTAAAAAATAAAATAGAAAAAAAAGGGATTTCGCATGCAGTCCCGACTCTAAGACCATGCGAGAGGTGTGTCATACAGGGACCAACAATATATAAGGGCAAAAAAAAAAATTATTGTTTATGTTAATTAAATTTAAGTTCTTTTTCATACATGAATAAATAAATATATACAATCCCACTTCATTTTTAAATGTCCAAATCATTTCTAGGCTAGTTAAGGTTTAATTTCATTATAATTTTGTAATTTATTACAAGCCTTGCTAATTGTCCAATTACAAGACTATAAAAAAAATTTTACACTTCACATGTGTTACATCAAATTATTAAATATTTTTTAGTAGACTATTTTAAACACGTGCAAAGTATGTGCATCTTTCTAATTTAATAGGAATGTTTTAATATAATACGAACTCTAATAAAATAAATTTCAACAAATATGTTTTACATTTTAAAATATCTATTAATAATATTATTAAAATATTTATATTTAATAAATTGTTAAATATCTTTTTAGTGTAACTGTTTTAAGTGCGTGCAAAGTGTGTGTATTTTTCTAGTTTTATATAATATACGCTCTAATAAAATAAATTTTACCTAGTATACTTCACATTTTATTGCATTTTTATATTAATATTTATTATATTTATACAAATATTATATTGAAAATATTTATTAATATGATATTATAATACTTCACTTTAATAAAATTGTTAATTATAATTTTAGTAGAACTATATTAAACACATGCAAAGCACGTGCATCTTTTTAATGTAATAAAGATATTCTCTCTCTCTCTCTCTCTCTCTCTCTCTCTCTCTCTCACACACACACACACACACATATGTATATGCATATACTTTAATAAAATATAATAAGTATATTGTATATTTTAAGTAATTTATATATTAATATTTATTATTATACACAAATGATATACTTGAAATATATTATTTCTTAAAATATGAATAGTAGATTTATTTATTATTTGAAATAGTTATTATTATTGTCTAAAGAGTATTTCCCATAACATGTTTTCTCGATACATTTTGAAAAAATCCACCAATAAAAAATGTAAGAGAAAACTAAAATTAACAATGAAAATATAAATATTTGAAAAAATAAATAAATAATAATTATAATAAATCATTACATTTTTCATTAATATATTATATTATATTACAATATTATTTAATAATGATATAGTTGACAAACTCAGTTTTTAAAAAAATAAAATTATTTTATTAAACTTATAATAGATATATAGGGGCATCGTATTTTATTTTTTTTTGAGCAGGGCACCTGAAATCTCAAGGTAGGCTCTGTTCACATGGTTCATTGGATCCCATGTTACACATTTTGTGTTGCACTTTCGGTACTAATATCAAATTATGACCTTTTCTCATATTTTAATTTAATTTTATAATAATTAATTATAGTTTATTCTACCCAATTAGGGTATATAATTATTTTTAGTATTTATTTCAATTTTTAATTAATTGGTAATTATATTAAGAATTTATAACTTGTTTAATTCATTTTTTATGATAAATATTGACTAGGGTTGATTATAGTATATGTATTTTTTATTTTTATAACAACTATTATTAAACTCATAATTTGATTGTGTAAGACAAAATGTAATGACAAAGACTTGCATAATGCTTGCATAGAGGCCAATTAACCCAAAAAGTTTTTCTTTTGTTTATTTTTATATTCAATTTCCTGTATCTTGGTATAATTTAATTTGCGATTGTTAATTTTAGTTAGATCAACCCAATTAGGATTTATAATTAATATTTAATTTTAATTGATAATTATTATGATTTATTATTTCATAATTAGTTATGTCGTTTTATTTTTTTAAAAGATGAGGGACAAATAGCCCCTTCGACTATTTTTTTATGGTTACATTGCCCCCCCCCCCTCCTTGATTATTTTGGACAAATAATCCCCTCGACTATTAAAACTAGTTAAATTGCCCCTTATGCGGAAGAAAAATTTAACACCATTGATGAATACATAATAACAAATATTTTTCTCAATCACTCGGATGTTTTCATAACTTTCTACACACTATTGCAAAACAGAAAGAAAGTTATATATATATATATATATATATATATATATATATATATATAGGGAAATGATCAAATAGGAACCAAATCTCCCCGTGAGAACCTAGGAACCAAATATATTAGCAAATGATTAGTCACATATTAGCAGTGTGTATAATCGCTAACATGTTAGCAATATGTTGCTAATATTATGATCTCGTCAAGTTAGCAAAATGAGTTTATCTCATGTTAGCAACATAATCTCTTGATGTCAGCAATATAAATCTCTCATGTTAGATTGGTTCCTAGGTTCTCACGGGGGGATTGGTTCCTATTTGAACCCACCCCTATATATATATATATATATATATATATATATATATCATAGTTCAAATAGGAACACAAATCCTGTGTGGGAAATAGGAATGAATATTAGCCATAGGATTTGATTTTTTTGAGGGTCAAGATTCGTTCTTAGTAGGGAGGATTAATTTGCAATTTTTAATTAACTTAATTGGTGAAGGGTTATAGTTGTAATTGACATTTTATGTCCATATCTAATCCCACGATTTTAGGAATTTACCATAATCCCTTTATTTTTTTCAATTATGGGCGGCTTTCAATTAATGGGACGGTTTTTTCACATCAATAATCACGTTGGTTTATTGTTGGTTTTTAATATGGACGGTTTTTTCGATTATGGGCGGCTTTCGATTAGTTGGTTTACAAAAAATATTACTTAATATGTGGTACAATATTTAGCATCAAAAAAGACAGGAGTAAATGTTGTTAACACAATATAATTTGCTAACAATGTGAATATTTGTTGCTAACCCAGATAGTTTTCACGGTTAAATTGATCAACGTTCATTGGAATCAATAAACATTTTGTCATTTTATATGTATCGCAATGATGTTCGTGAGTACATTTAATTTATCATAAAATAATACAACATATTTCTATTGTAAATACATTTTCCCCCAATTATATAACGTAAAATAAAAATTACAAAAAATATTACTTAATATGTGGTACAATATTTGGCATCAAAAAAGACAGGAGATGTAAATGCTGTTAACACAATATAATTTGCTAACAATGTGAATATTTGTTGCTAACCCAGATAGTTTCCATGGTTAAATTGATCAACGTTCATTGGAATCAATGAATGTTTTGTCATTTTATATGTATTGCAATGATGTTTGTGAGTGCATTTAATTTATCATAAATTAATACAACATACTTCTATTGTAAATACATTTTCCCCCAATTATATAACGTAAAATAAAAATTACAAAAAATATTACTTAATATGTGGTACAATATTTGACATAAAAAAAGACAGGAGAAGTAAATGTTGTTAACTCAATATAATTTGCTAACAATGTGAATATTTGTTGCTAACCCATTATACATTCATATTCAAATTATATCAATTATATAACAAACTATTAGCAAATACACATCCCTTCCAAAACCTCCTTCACAAATCTTGATAGCCTGCCTTCGCAAAAGCATATTTTTCTTCCACTGTTTGATTGCGGGGATATCACATGGCACCCTTCTGTACCCGATAACCACACGATCCATGTATAAAAGTTGTGCATAGTTTACCCACATTATGCAAAACATAAGTTAGCTTGCAAAAATTATGCATGATACATAATAGAAGACTCATTCATAAAATTGATACACTTTCGCACACTGTTTGGTAAATTTATTCTAACATATATCGAATGCTATCATGTGCAATAATATTTGCTACTATACAAACCAAATTTGCTAATAGTGCCCACAAATGAATTGTTATAATGCATGGGAAAAAACAACAATTGGGATTTGCTAACACTTTCATACAGATATGCTACAACAACAAATAAATTTGTTAATACAGTCCAAGTCACATGCCATTACACATTTAGCTTCAAATTTTATCAAATTTATAATAAAATAATCATCAACCATATACAAGTATACTACTAAATCAATTGCTATCAGGTTCAAGGATATTTGCTAATATAATAGTTACATTCGCTAATACAGCCTCAAATCAATTGTAAAAATGCCAAAAAAAAAAATCTACCGTATAAATACCAGAAACTTTGCTAAATGTATTCAAATGCCAGATAATTTGCAAAATTAAATCAGAGCAATACCAAATGCTAACACATTTCATACAGATATGCTATTACAACAAATAATTGTGCTTATATGTATAATTAATTATCAAATTTCAAATTCAGATAAGTTGGACAGTTTTATTTGCGTGAATTTGAGATTCATTAAAATTAATAAATAAGAACTAATCTATCATGTTATTTCAAATTAAATAATATCATAACTAGCAGTTTTATTCAAATTATATTGCCCACTTTTAAATAATTAATTTTGTTTAGTTAAATAAACCAAATTATATTAATCGAATATTTATTTCGATCGAGATTGGTCAATATAATAAAGTTTGATTTGAGTATAATCAACAAAGCAACTGATCGATCTCAAATATATATATATATATATATATATATATATATATATATATTCATTGTTAATATGATCCTAGACGCGCATCTTTAGACCTCTCATTTTGAGATTAATCAATAAATCGATATAGGAACGTTTACTAATTAATCAATTTCATTAATAATTGAGCTCAACATATGTTCAATAAAATATTATAATATTAATTTGAGCTTAATCAATAAATTATAATTTGACAATGTTTTTTTGGCAACAACTTGGCTTGATAAAAAAAAAAACAACAACATAGAACTCAGCATAATATACTAAAAATTAAAGAATAATAATAATAATAATAATAATAATAATAATCCCTAAATAAACATTTTTTTATTACACACATTCACCAAATGAAAACTTTAATAAATGCTGCACTAAATGGCCAAAGTGTTCAAGAATCAAGACACCCATTTTATCCCACTTTTTGACCACAAGTCAATTACGTCTCTCTCTTTTTTTTTCGGAGGTGGTCCCCATGTGGCTGATCGAAAGATTGTTTTAGTTTCATATCTCACAAGTATATGTAGACCAACTGAGCAAGGGTGAAACGAAAATCAAATCTACAGGAAATACTTTATGACTAATCACATAAGTATACCTTGACTTAGACCCTCAAATGTAATCTAGATGAGGGAGGATTTAATTAAAATCAAAATGTAATTAACTAGACAAAACTAAACAATGAACATTAAGATTGAATGAAGGTAAGTTTGAGAAGAAACAACTCATTTATATGTGTGTAATCCGATTTCATTGATTGATACTATGAGCTATTGAGTTAGGACAGTCGATAAAGTAATTCAAACCTTCTCTCAACATGTCTAGATCATGGACTACACCCTAGGGTTGTTTTGTCCATCAAAATCTAAGGCGTACTTATCATAGGATCCTAATCAGACTATTAGTCCTCACACACAATCATGTTTCTCTCAAAAAATATTAATTGGCATGTTTATTGCATTCCTAGGAGATCGTGGGGGGGGAGGGGGGAGGGGGGGTTCAAATCTCGCAAGCAGCAATTGTGGCCTTCATTTTTTAGTTGGATTTTCGCGATAAAATCTTATGTTGCTAATTTTTTTATTTTCTGTTTTTTTTATTTCTGATGACCAATTAGATTTTAGTGACGGAAAATTTTATCGTTAAATCTATCACTAATTTTATTAGTGGGAAATTTTTAAATAGTCATCATTATTTAGTCTTTAATGTAAATAACCACTTTTTAAAAAAGTAATGTTTCTGGCCATTATCATAAAAAAAGTACTATAATACCCTCAATTTCATATTTATTATTAAGAATTACTTCCTCTGTCCCAATAGCAAGGTCCCCATTTTATTATTTACTCTCTCTATTTTAATAGAATGGGGACCTTGCTATTGGAACGGAGGTAGTATTATTTATTTATATCTATATATTCATATATCAATACTATTAGAAAAAATATTTGATTTTCTCTCTCTTCCGTCTGCAAACGTCGTTCTCTCGTCTTTCTCATTTTTCAATTTCTGTTTTATTAATTGAAACAAAACTACCAATGCTGAAGATTATCAAGCTATGATTTTTAGAGATTATCACGATTCTTCCTCTCTCTAATTCATGTTTCAACAATAAATTATATGTTGCAATATCGAAAATTATAGATTGTTTGCGAATTTGAGATTTTTTTAAAGTTTTGTTGACATCGTGTGTGTTTTTTTTGCGGCAATAAGGTATATGATATTTATGGATCTGCACTCTTTTTATCGATCTAGATATTTAAGTTTTTTGAATCTTTCTTTGGAATAGGTGGAAAAAATTGAATATTTTTTGGTGCACGAATAATTTTCTTACCGTACACGAGTATTGGAGTTTATTCGTGCAATATCTCATTTTAATTGTTGTACGATGGCACGAATTAGCAAATCCATGGACTCGTGTATCTATACATTTTTTAACTAGTGCACGAGCTGAATACACGAATAGACACACTCATACAGTCGTGTATCAGTTTAATGATCAACTGTTGCACGTGTACATGAACGATCCTAATTGTTTTTCGTGTGTGAGTTATTTTTGAACTGCCATATTGAACTAATAGTATACTCGTGTATTAAATCATTATTGAACTAATGCACGAGAACACGACTTGGACTACTCGTGTTGTTGCACTCGTGTACTCGTGTATCAGTATGCGGATGAGATTGTTCGAAATCATCATCCATAATTGTTCAGTGATGGGGGGCGTTTGAATTTTGGCAGAGATGGCGGTTTAATCTTGTAATTTTCGTCTCCAGCAATATCAGTGATAGAAGACGGCAACAACAGCAACACACTACAACAACAAAAAAGGCAACAAAAACCTAGCAGTATGACTTCTGAGATTTTGACGTAGAACGGTGGTAAAAGATATATTTTTTTAGGGTGCGTAAGATAGATTCTGAAATCATCGTCTATAATTTTTTTTGTTAATATATTAGGGTATTTTTATGATAGGAAATAATTAATGTTAAAAATTATTTATAAAAATTCATAGTTTGATTGATCTTCACCAATGGTAGTTTTGTTTCAATTAATAAAACAAAGATTGAAAAATGAGAGAGACGAGAGAAAGGCGTTTGCAGAGGAAAAAGAGAGAAAATCAGATTTTTTCCTAATAATATTGATATATGAATATATAGATATACATAAATAATAATTGTTAATAATAAATATGGAATTAAGGGTGTTATATACTTTTTTTATGATAAAGACTAGAAACATTACTTTATAAAAAAAGTGGCTATTTACATTATTTACTAAGTAATAATGGCTATTTTTTCATATTAACACTTAATAATATCACTACAACAAAAACATCATTTAGTAACGATAAGATGTTGTTCTTGTCATCACTAAAACTAAAATGTTGTCACAAAACAATTTGTGAGGAGATGGTGTTGCATTTAGTCGTTGTAACAATATTTTCGTAAAATTATGTGGAACTTAATAGAGATGGCATGTCTTCACTTAAAATTGATTATAAGCGACGATATTTATCGACTCTAAAAATATGGTCCTAAGAGCAACTTCAAGAGCCCATAATTGTGGGCATGAAACGGCAAAACAAAGAAAAAAGCTTCTCCAACAGCCCTCCCTTGCCACGACAAATTGATGTTAAATGAACAGTGCGTCGGTTATTCAACGATGCACTGTTCATCTACGGTAGTTTTTATTTTTATTTATTTTTATTATTTATATATTTTATATGGATTTCTTTATAATGTTTCATCTATCTTCTCTTTTTTCTTCTTTTTGTACTTAAATTTTATGAAACATATTTTCATTACTAAAATTATTTTATATATTAATTAAATAAATAGTATCTTATTAATTTAAACACAAAATACATAATTAATAAAAATACAAATACATAAACATTACAATAACAATACAAAGTCACATACAATACAAATACATAATTAATAATAATAGAAACACATTACGATAACAATAAAATATTGAAAATGCAACACAGTTAGATAAGATAATAATCTCCAAGACCACTTCCACATAATTAAGATAATAATCTCCAAGACAACTTATTTTCTAGATAAAAGATATATACATTATTTAAGAAATCGGAATTAGATAATAATTCAATGGTATAGATGTAAGGAAATTGTAATCAATGGTTGTGATTCAATCTTTAGATATTTTAGACGAGATAATGATTGAACGATATTTCATGTAATTTATGTTGTTGTTAAATTATCTATTATGAAATGTTGATTTTATTTTAAATAAATTGATCGTGTTTATCCGTATTTTTTTAGTTTTGAAAAACAAATATGCTTATTTATTTATTAAATAAAAAAATATTACAATATACATATATATATATGTGTGTGTGTGTGTATATATAACCATATATTTAATTTAACAATTCAAATGATAAAGACTAGAAACATTACTTTATACTTACTATTATTCTTTTTTCAATCTCTACATTGATGAGATATCAAAATGGTGTTGGTTTTAATTGGATAATATTTGTACTAGATCAAGATCATTTGGATGTATAAATTTTAAAATAAATTACGGCTCAAATCTAAATGAAAATATCATAATACTGTGAAGATTTTATCATCTAATTTAGTTTGCGTAGTAATCTTTGTTAATTCTTGTGGGAATGTGAAACTTACAACGTTTGCTAGTTTCTATGTACACTTTTGTCCCAAAGTTTAAAGTAACATATCGGTACTCAATGTTTGCATGATTAAATATTTTAGCTCCACCGGAATTTTCCGACAAACCAAATAATGATGTGGACTGCAGAAAACGAAATAGATTTTGTTTATTAGGTGAGAGATGTATTTTTCACTTAATTTTATTAAATCAGGCAAAAATCCACGTAAGATTTTCGATAGTCCATGTCATTATTTGGTTCGCCGAAAAATTACGTTATGTTAAGGGCTTGTTTGCTACATATGATAAGGGGCTGATAGATTTGTATGCTAACCTAATATGTTGTTTGGTTGGAAAATTAAAGTCCTCGATAAAGGAGTGGCCCGTTATCCATTTATGGCTTATGCTTGATTTGGTATCACATCTCCAAAGTGGAATATGTAATCATAAAATTTAAGATAACTAATATTATTTATTATTTGGCGAAATTATCCTTCATTAATATAAAGTGTAACTCTACAGGTCTCTTCTTCTCTCTCGCTTCCGCTGTCTTCTCCATTCATGCATATATGTGTATGGTTCTGTATAATTTTATTTTATATTTTAATATCTTCTAATTTTAATTTTAGTCTTCATGAATTCAAGTGCCATAATTGATAATTTTATTTCTTCTATTTTCTTTCTTCTTCTATATGCATGTGTGTGTGTGTGTGGTTCTTCTATGTAGGGTTGTTTATTTGTAAGTTCTTCTAATTTTAATTTTAGACCTCTCCAATGAATTCCAGTGCTATAATTGATAATACAATTTCTTCTATTTTCTTTCTTCTGATTCTTTTGTAAAAGATCATCGTAAAAATGAATTTTATAAATTGAGATAAAACTTTGTTTCATCCACCAATTAATCATCTAATGGGAATGCTCACGCTGATTCATTTATGTTCCCATTCTCCATCCAATCATTTTGTGATATTTTTTTTCATATTTTAAAGAGTTAATTTGATAAAAGAAAAAAAAAGGATTGCTAGCTGACCAATTTTAGTTTTGGATTATTATTCATAAGAATCGTAATGTTTCTGCAAATTTGAAGAGAGAATAGTGAGTGAGAATTTGATCATTGGACGATCATGGTGTATTTTTAATAGTCGTCTAATGACTTTTTTTTAATGTATTTTTTTTAAAAAAAAATGAAGGATGTTTTAGAGAATTGTAATTTTAAACATAAACTAATCAATTAAATCAAACAATGGATTATAAATCTATACAAGTGGATATATTTTAAAGCAAACATAATATTGATACATTCTCTAGTAAAAGACATCCCACTCATACCTATCATAGCTTATCCCATCAAACCTAACAAATGAGCCCTAAAAGTAGTAATTATGCAAACATTGATTATTGATGGTTTTTTTTTAAATTTTAGGTAAAAAAAAAAAAAAAAAAAAAGAAAAAAAAAAAGAGCGAACGTTGGACATCGCTATGTAACCTTCTCTAAACTGCATCATTTTCCTAGCGTTAGTTGTGTAAATATCTTGCATTTTCCCCGGTTGAGGTTGTGAATTTCTCGTCTCATAAATCATAATAAATAATAAATAAAAATATTTACTTAAGAGACAAATATTGAAGATGACCAAAGACCAAAGTAATCATATCATGCTCACTTTAGTTGTTTTGTTTGGTCAGTGTTGAAATATATTAAACTATAGATACCAAAACCAAGACAAAATCCCTAATATGATGATCGAGTTTAGAAGCTGCAAATTGCTAGCACGTGACTATATTCTAACATTTTTTTAAAATGTCCATCATTTCTTCGATTGTAGAAGCATTGTGTAAACTGAATATTATGAAATATTGTATAGTACTTTAAATTTAGTAAAATCAGAGTGTTATATTCTTTGTTAATTTTTTGGGAACGGGATTTCACTAAATTGCAGAAGGAAAAACTTTTTTATTCGAACACAACTTGAATTTTTATATACTCTATTTTATTTTATATAATTTTAACCAATTATTCCTTGAGTGTTTCTAAATACACCACCAATTCTTCTTTACACAACACATTTATTTTACACATCACAGTTTTGTTAGAAAAATACATTTTTTTTTTCTCTACACACCACAATAAATATCTTATCTATCCTTTCATTTAAAAAAGGAAAAAAAAAGAAAAAAAAAAGAGAAAACGGAAAGAACAATTGGCGACTCCGATCCCTTATTCTCCGGTTAATTCTACTCCGTTGAATACTTTCTTCTCCGATGAATTATATCTTCAAACCATTTCCAATTGAAATAGACTACAGTCTCTATCTCATTTTCATATCTTATATTGCATTTTTACATCAATTGTGACGAGATAAAATCACTTGCAGAAGTAAAACAATCAAAACGAGAGAGATAGAGAGAGAGAGGATGAAAAGAATTACATTTTTGATGTCGTATCCAAAATAAAATTAATTACTTCCTCCTTCACATAATTGTAGCCCCCTTCAATTTTCACACAGATTAAGAAAATGTATTTAATGTATTTAAAAAAATAAAATTTCATAAAAGTTTCCTATTATACCCCTACTTAATTCAAAATAAAAGGATTGTTAATTTCGAATAATATAAAATGAGGGTATGGTAAGGAAAATTAAAATTTAATGCAAATCTAATAAAGAAAGTGGATTATAATTTTTGAGCAGATGAAAAATGAATAGCATACTACAATTATGGGACGGAATGAGTATAATATAATCGATCCTAATTAATATTGATTAGTAAAAAAATAAAATTTCAAAAAATTATATATCATAAATATGAAATAATAAACCCTACTGATCAATTACTAATTAAACATTTGAAAATTAAGCACTAAATAATTGTAAAATTAATTTAAAGTATAGAAATTGAAATTGAAAAATAAAATTAATAATGGGACTCAAACTGCAGCATAAATAGTATATTGGAGGATCTCGATTTTTTTAAATACTAATATTTCTTCCGTACGATTTTTTAAAATTATTTTATGAATATTTATATATATATCTTTAATGTTATAATAATAATAATAATAATAATAATAATAATAATAATAATATAGAATCATTTAACTTTTATCAAATGATACTTTGTATATATATACAACATTATATTAATTCATAATTTTTCAAATATAATTATAAGCACAGTTACTATATATATATATATATATATGTGTGTGTGTGTGTGTGTAGTAATAACAGAGTTGCGAAACAACAACTATTTTCTTGCCATTTGATAATGGTAAATTCGTCAATTAATAATATAATATTTAAATAAATTATTTTATAATTATATTTCCATAACTAACACTTTACTAATTGAAACAGTTTCCTTATAGTTAATACAATATTTACCTATGATAATTCAAAATCAATAAATTAATTAATGGGTATAATTTAAACTAATATTTCTCCTGTGCGATGCACAAATAGTTATTATTTTTTTAGATCTGTAATGTTATGATTATTTTTTTAATTATATATGTTGTGTTCAATTTTTTAAAAATTAATAAAATGATACACACATGCATTAATTAATTAGATAAGAAGATGTATTTTGTGTAGTTATGACAAACAAAAAGAAAATTAAATTTCAGGACTAAATGGAAATCAATGTTAGAAGGATCGAATTGGAATATTTTCAACATCATGATTTTATATATAACAATGTATAATTATCCATGATTAATGAACATTTGATTTCTTTGAATATATGACTTGTATAAAAACTATAATTATTTAATTATTTTAAATGATGAAATTAAAATAGAAAAAAATAAATTATTGCAAATAATAATAATAATAATAATAATAATAATAATAATAATAATAATAATAATAATAATAATAATAATAATAGTGCAATACAAATGAAATTTATTTTTTTAGGCAACAAATGTAAAGTACTACAAATCATCCACCTATGCATAAAAAAATAAAAAAAAATGTTACAAATCAATAATTTCCAAGTAATAATAAATAAGATTGCAATTTTTTTTAAATGCAAATGTTGTAATCTAAGCTATCGTGAAAAATGCAAAAAAAAAAAAAGGGAAAAAAATTTACAACAATAAATGTCACTACTGTTGTCTATTAACTTAAAACTGTTGTCTATTATTCAAAAACTGTTGTGTAAGACAAATTGTGTAATAGACAACGGTTTATGTCAGAACCGTTGTCTATCACACGATTTTGCCTTAATATATGTATAGATGAGCCCAAAATTCACGCAATGAATCACTTTTACAATTTCAGAAACTTCGATAGAATAGAGTAGTTAACCATTCACAAAATCAAGTGATATTGAGTTTTGAATCAGTTTCATCAAACTTTAGGAAGTTTGATCAATTTACATTGGGTCCGTGGAGTATATAAAAGGAGTATATATGTAACGCCCCAGAAATTTCAGTATATCTTAAGAATTTTCTAAATTTATTTAAGAGAATAAAGGAAATAATTGGAGCTTATATAGAGATGTTTCGGTTGTAAACCGTGACTTTAGGAAACATTTTTCGTGAAATCGTCTTTTCGAGAATCTCGGTCCTAGCTCAGTTATGACCGATTTTGGTCTTGTTGGAAATGTGTTGATCCAAGGAGCGTGCCGATACTTTTAGATTTTGGATCCAAGGTCGTTTGAGGTCCCAGCGACGAAAAGCGTATAAAGTAAGGGCGAGAATAGTACTTTGCCGTAAGGGCGTGATTTTCAGAAATTTGTGAAATCTCATGTGTTGACTCGAGTCTTGTTTCGTCAAGTTGTTCCTATAGAAAATTTTTCAAGGAATCCGTTGACGTTCTCGGATTTTCAATCAGAGGTCAATCGAACGCTCATGAATTTTATTTGTCCCTTGTGTGGAATACTAATTCTATTTTTGGAAAGAGAATATTTTCTCGTTTTCCTTCAAGGCGACTCATTCTTCACCCCGAGTCAAGTTGGTTCAATAGTACTCGAGCCAACGAACCTCCCGGTATTTTCGAATTTTGTGTTGGAGGTCATTTGAACCTCACCATTGAATAAAGCACCTTTAACCGAACCCGTAATTTCTTTAGCAGTATTTTTGTACTGCAGTAGCTTCCGAGGGAAGCCATTTTTACCCTTATAAATATGCAGCCCTCTCTTTTGATTTCTGCATCCCATTTCCTCATTCAGTATGTAGTAGAGAGAGAGAGAGAGTAGTCGAGCAGGAGAGAGGAGGGAGGATCTGCCAGAGGAGTCGCCCGAGTTAGCTGCCGCGGGGGGACTAGCCGGCGCTGGGGTGCCCCCTCGGCTAGAGGAAGTCCGCGGGCGCGGAGACCCCCGCCGGCGCTGGGCCTCTCGCCGGCGCGGGAGAAGACCAGTTCAGGCCCGCCGGCGCTGGCTTCGCCGCGAGCGCTAGGCTGGTGCGCTGGGTTAGCAAGTTTTCATCCAGAGGCCATAACTTTTGACTCGGTTTGAACTATGAGGCCCATGAGTACTCAAATTGAAGCTCTTTAAAAGATCTATTTGGCTACAAGGGCCAAATATCTGGAATCATGACCATGATAGTTGGATTTTCCAAGCCCGTTTTCGGATCTCGAAGAAGACCGCTAAGTCATTGATCGACCTTTATAGAAAGAGGTGAACCCCGAGGAGATCCGGAAAAGGATTTTTGGCTCGTTGCTTCATCCACATGCTCGTCATTGAGGTGCTCATCATCGAGGTAGGTAATTATAAACCAAGTATATGGTTTGCGCTAGTAAGCTCTAGAAGCATGATATGACAAGGAAAATATCTAATAAAATGATTTTATGCTCTGTCTGATTAGTCTCTGTACAAATAAGGAAAGGAAGAAAGGAAGTTATTATAACATGATTATGTTAATTATTATTTGAGCTCTTGAATTATTATTAATATGATTTGATATCATATAGTTGATTTATATGAGGTATAGACGATCATGATCATAAGTTAAGTTTGCTATCGATATTTTTGATGAGGAAGGTTATTTAGTAAGTAAATGTCTTGTAGGTTGATTATAGCATCCTTTGTGGCATTAAAGCTATAGTATTGATTAATGCGATCTAGATGATTCAATCTAGGTTATGATTTAAGCTAGCGTGATTAAGTATTGAGGCTTTGATATTAAGGATTAAATGTGAGAATTCAATGTCATGAGTATTAAGGATTTAAGGTTAATGTTTTGATATTGAATGTTGTGATTCAATTATTGCTAAGTAGGTATTGAGCTTAAAGAACAGTTTTATTGCATTATCATGTTGTGACCTTCGAGTCACTAAAGTTGAATCTTTAATAAGTTAAGGGAGTCACTGCTTGGTAATCCCCTCGAATACTCAGGAGGATACTTGAGGCAACCCCTCTCGTATCCTAAGTCATGCCTAAGGGTGCAGTAGACATCAGGTTTGAGCCAGGAAGGGTCCGCAAGAAAGGAAGAAAAAGGTTTTTGCGGATATGGAGAGAGCTTTTGCATTTTGCTCTCCATATACTGTCAGTTGTTGATTGGATATTTCTAAAGTTTATCAATGAGTTTTCTCGTAAACCCCACTGAGTACATTAGTGCTCACGTCCTCTTTTTTAAATATTTTTCAGGTTGAGATGCTGAGGCCGGTGATGTGCTGCTGGTGGAGTTGTCTGAATTATTGCTCTATCTGGTTACATGATTTTCTTCCGCTATCTTTCTGCTGAATACTTTGAAGCCTAGTATATAGTCTTGATATATGTGATTCGATTCCTGATTATAGCATGTCTTAAACGCTATGATTCCTAAATATCAATAAAGTCTTTGAGAAGAAGAAGCATGTTCTTTTGTCAACCACTTATTCCTTTATTGATTCTGAACTATTTCAAAAGTCATACTTGCTGAGCATATTGGTATCTATTCATTCTCAGTTGACCTATGAATGGGTCTTGCATGTTTGTTATTGTTGTTCGCCTATGAAGGGGCTTTACCTTTCAAGCATGATTCCGCTCGCTTCCAGTTAATCTTAAGTTGTTTTCTTATTTTCGTCCTATAAATGGGATATTATGATTTGTTTGCCTCTGACCTATTAATGGGTCTTAGCTGTTGTAACCTATGAAGAGGTCTTGTTTATTTAAAGAGTAAAATTCCTATTCGTTAGTCATTGGATTATGTTCAGATTTCGATTGGCCTATGATTAGGCATTCCTTCGACTTGACTGAACCCTTTGACTCCTTGATTCGTTGAAAACGATAATTCTTCCAAATCATAAAGTTAAGTTGCCTAAGTTTTTGAGGCGCTAACTTAGTTCGATTCTGGAAACTCCCCCCTGAATTTTCGATTAATCTACATTTTTCCTTCTGTTTTTCTTCATAACAACGCCGTCCCTATTCTTGAGACCGGGCTGTTACAATATAAAATGTGGGTGTGTTGAAAATAAAAATAAAGAAAACCATTGTTTCTCTCTTTTATTTGCACACTCTCCCTAAACACACAATCAAATTAAACCACCCTTGATCGAATCAAATCCGACAGTCTCACACAATCAAACGTACAACATTATTTTAGAAAAGATGAAAAGAGAAGGCTGAAGGCACGATGACTCTCGGCGGCAAAGATGATAGAAGGTGAAAAAAAATGGAGAATGATATAGTGAAGCAAATTAAAATACGTTGTTCTTTATTTATCCTATTTTTTATGGTTTTTTTTTTACTTGGCAAAACACATTCTGAGATTCATATACTTTTATATTTTGTTTTATTAGATCCTTGTATAATTTTTTCATTTTAATAGGTCCCCCTACTTTTTTTTTTTTTTTGTTTCATTAGATTCCTATACATTTTAATTTTAATTCATATCTCGTCTAGCCGTATCTAGGCCTTTTCCATTGGAGTTTCATCAAGATCATTATTAACATAACTACTTTCAACTCTTAAATTGCATAAATCTTGTAAGATGAACTAATTAGACATAAAAAAATTAATTAATTAATAAACATGACAATAAATTACTTTATGTAAAAGAATTAACAAAATAATAAAATAAAACAAAATATACGAAAAACAAATTTTAGTATAGTAGTAGTAGTAAGAGATCGAGAGCCACTACTCTTATTTATAAATATCTATATTGTGTGTTGATTGTGAAGTAACCTCCAATTTATTTATTTAATCATCTATGGGGAAAAATTCCACACTGCTCTTTATTTAATTCGCTAATATATTTTTAAATTTTTTGCATTTTTATTTTATGTTGTTTTATCAGTATCTTATTGAAATGTTATCATTTTTTTGGGTAACATTAATTATACAAACTCGAGGATATGAGGTGTGATTAACTAAATAAGCTAGAATGAATGAGTGTTATTTTTTAATGAAAAACTGATTTCAACCATTAAATAATACTAGATTAAATAAAAAGTATATGGACCTATTAAAATGAAAAAATTGTATAAGGGCCTAATGAAATAAAAAGTAAAAGTACAGGGACTTATTAAAATGAAAAAATTGTATAGGGACCTAATGAAACTAAAAGTAAAAGTAGAGGGACCTAAGAATGTGTTTTACCTTTTTACTTTTTATATAATATTTATGGTCTTAGGCTCTAGATGAATGACCAGCGTTAAAAAAAAAATGGTTTAATTTTCTTTTTATTGGGCTTTAAATTGGCCCAAGTCAATTTTAATATTTTTGCGTCATAGATAAACATGCTTACATATTTTGTAGTTTACACCGAAGGTTTCCATATTGTGTTATAGTAATTTAAACTTTATGATTACTAAATAATATTGTAATTTATATTATATAAACGGTAATGATATTGGGCTTGAATACCATTTTCTGTATCGACCACCAAGTCTATCTCTCCTATGATTTACAATGGATGAAGCACAACATAATTAGTCATGATTTTTAGGATGAAGTATGTGAAACCCTCTTATTATATGTATAGATATGTATTATAACTCTCGCATAACTGCTTATCTAAATGTGTAGCTTACATATTTATAATTTATGATAAATTTACTTGATCAATGATAGATGAAGAAAATTTGTAATTATTCCAAAGGTGTTATATTATATTTCTAAACAAATAAATTTTGAGAAATGTATATACTAATAATTTAAGTATTCTATTTCATATGCATTTTTTATATTTAATATTTTACCAATACATTGTATTAAATTGAATTAAGAGTACACTACATTATAAACAATACATATAAAGAAGTATTCCAAAATTCATAATGTAATTTATGTTTTGTTGGTCAACTTTCTATATACTAATTTTGATGTAACTATATAATTTTTTTAGTCAAATCAATAACTGAATAATTTTTTCTTTTAATATATAATAATAATTTTAATCTGTACCTTCAAACAGAAAATTAAAGCATGTATCAATACAAAATAAAAAATTTCATATACATCAAATTTATGCATTACAATGTTTTTTTATTAATATGAAAATAATTACGATTGTATATTTTTTCTATTCATTATGATGAAGAAAAAAAATTAAGATATAAAAAAATAAAAACTTTAAAGTCGACATGTTTTATATATATATTTTTTGTAAAATGAAAAGAAAAAAACTAAAAAAATGGTAAAAACTTATTAATTTTTAGGTTTCAAATATGAGACTTATCCTTTTTATATAGAAGTCTCCACTATTTGGGTATTCCCATTGTTATCAATAGCCACCATTGAGATTGATAAACATGGCTTTTACATGCATTTGAGGAGTTGTATGGTTCATATTTGAAGATTAATGTATGCAATTGTTGAGGTTTTATACTAGTTTCGAGTTTCCTTGTACTATTTGATGTTTTGGTGTTTCGTGTGCAAGTTTGAGCTGAATTTGGGATTTATCCAAGATCCAATTCAAGGAGGAAAGTTCCTAGAAAGGTAGAGGGTCAAGAGAGGGTCGCAACGCAACTTGAATCGGGTCAATCGGACGAGAAACGAGCGAGAACGGAGCGAAACGGTGGAGGCGCGCAGGAGCTGCCGGCCCACGAACTCATCTTTCGGCCCGGATTTTCGATACCTAGTATATATATGATTGTTTTGGATGAATTTTAGGGACATTATTCATTATTTTAGAGTTCCAAACTTATTTTACTTTCGAGGTTTGCTGTGAACATTCAAGAAAGAAGAATTCAAGTTTTATTCAACGAATTGTCATTCCGGTTTTTCTATTCTATTGCACATTTATTTTAGGGTGAAAAAATAAAGTAATCAAAAGTAGAATAACAACTTCTTTTTTAGCCCACATTCATAACCAATTCTTTTCTATTCAAGAAACGGTGTAAAAGTCTCTTATACCCTTACTTTTTTGGAAAAGTCAATTCATCTTTTATTGTCTCATTTGTTTATTTTTAAAAAAACAAAAAATCCTGGGACCCATTTAATGTTTTGACCGATTAAAATGTGTTTGAATATGGGGCAGATTTTTTATTTCTTAAATTGTGAAAATAGGACCAATTGAATGCTGTTGGGAGAGGTTGTTGAAATTGGTTGTTGTATGCATTTAATAACAAACATGTTAAGCAAAAAGAGAAACAAAAAAATACGCATTCACAAACATTTGAGGTGCGTTTTTTCATTTTTCTCACCGTGGAGTTGTTCGAAATTATTGGGTTTAAATGCTTTTATACAATTTTAAGTAATTTATACGTAATTTATGATAATTTCATAGCAATTGTATTAATAGTTATTAAAGATGTTTTTTACGATCGTTGAAAGATTATGTATGCTTCTCGTGTGTATATATTTGCATATTTTGTGGTACATTAACATGAATTTGTATATTTAGATGAGTTATGAAGATTAGCATAAACGTGTAATTACATATGAATTCAGACATTTCGTGACAATATTATCACGAAATCATAAATTCGTGACAATATTTGTCACGAGATCAATGAAATCATGACAATATGGACACGAGATGCTTGTCTCGTGAGTATAATTTTCTCTCGAGACTATTGTCACGAATTGAATAATTTCGTGAGAATATATTCTCACAAAATGTCTTCCTTTCGTGTAAAAAGTTGAATTAAAATGAATTTTAATTATTGTCTCGAAAAGTGATGAGTCGTGACAATAATTGTCACGAGAATATTGAACCGTGACAATTATTGTCACGAGATGGTTGAACCGTGACAATTATTGTCACGAATACATGCAACTGTGACAATAATATTGTCACGAGATGTTTCATTTTATAACTAATTTTAATCACTTTTTATTTTGGTTTTGCAGATGTCTTGGCAACGCATTGTCGTCCGACATAGTGGTAAATGGGAGAGATCGGAGTATGTAGATGGTAAAGATCAGTTCGTGCACCTCCCATTTGACAATTTATCTCGTGATAAATTAGTAGAAGAAATCCACGATTTTATGGAAACCTCTCCAACAAGTATAAGTTATACACTGAGTTATCTGACGAGATCACTGACAGGGAGGATCCTAAAAGGACTCTTGAAAACAGATGTTGACTTAGCTCATTTAGTCCAGGAGTAAGATGAGCCTATTGTATACGTTACCGAGAAATCAATCCAGCAAACTCCAACAGTAATGCCGTCAAATGATGATGATAGTCTTGATGATATGTCCTATGATGATGATCATGATGACGATAACGACGATGATGATGACGACGACTATGAAAGTGAAGTTCGTCGTAAGCAAATTGCCGAATTTTGTGAATGGATTCGCGAGCCAGGGCATATTGAGGAGTTCGTGAATATTATACAGCATGGTGGGCCTCGTAACTTCTCATCAGAAGATGTTGCTACTGATGTTCAGGCTCCTGATGTAGAGGTTCCTCCTCTTGGACATTGGTTGATTCATGTGGCCCACGTCGACGATGCACTAGCAGTGGTAGAAGATGACCCATGCTCGACTGATACTGATGAACTAGCAGAGGGAAGGACTTTCTTGGATAAGAAAGATTTGATGTTTGTTGTGGGAAGGTGGCACATGTAGCGTCAAGTGGAATATTCTGTGTCACGTTCAAGCAAAGTTCGACTAACAGTTATTTGCAAGCAGAATGAGGCTTGCCCTTTTAAATTAGTGGCAAGCGCTAAGAGTGGCCTGTGGATGGTGACTAAATTCGAGGATAATCATGCATGTCGGCTAGACCTGACACGTAATGCGCCACGAAAGTTATCCTCTCATGTTATTGCTGATTTCTTTAAGAGGAGAATCCTAGATGAGGGTTCCATTCTGAGGCCAAGAGCAATGATCGCTGAGCTATTGAGGGATCATGCCATTGAGGTCGAGTATGGTGTTGCATTGCAGGCTAGGAATCTTGCAATAGAGCTGGTTTACGGCTCTCATGATCACAGTCTTTCGCGGTATTGCCTACATATTTGGAAATGTTGAAGAGCTGCAATCCCGATACTGTTTATTATTTGAAGACCGACCGTGATGGTCGTTTTATGTACACGTTTGTTGCTCTAGGAGTCTGTAGAGCGGCATTCAGGCAATGCATGCGACCAGTTATCGTCATTGATGGCACTCATTTGAAAGGAAAGACTAAGGGTATTCTTTTCGTCGCTGTGACGAAAGACGGTAATGAGCAGTGCTTTCCTCTGGCCATAGGTGTGGGTCCTATTGAGAATGATGCGGCCTGGACATGGTTCTTGGAGAGGTTTAAGAGGGCTTTTGGAGACCGTGATGATTTGGTGATAGTTTCAGACCAACATGTGAGCATCAAGAATGCTGTTCAGATAGTGTATCCTACTGCCGTACATGGACTGTGCTATTACCACATCTCAAAGAATCTAGCTCGAGCAGGTCGTCATGTGATCTCTATGTTTCGAAGTGCTGCATTCGCTTACAAACAAGAAAAGTTTTTAAAATATTTATCGATGATCTCCTCAGCTCGAGCAGACATTTACAACACATTGCTGAGTATAGGGGTACATCGTTGGGCTCGGTCACAATGCCCTGCACGTCGTTACAGCTTCATGACATCAAATGCAGCTGAATGTTTCAATGCTCGATTGTTGTGGGCGAGAAGATTGCCCATATGTTCGATGATTGAGGTCGTGAGAGATGTGATAGAGAAGTGGTTTGATGAGAGACGTGCGAAGTCAGTGATGAGAGATCACATACTCACAGAAGAGACTTACAAGAAGCTTTACAAGCAAGTGGAGATGGGTATGGCGTATGATGTTCGAGCTAATAATGCACATTTGTTCAAAGTGCGGAAGAACGAGAGAAGCTTCCTCGTTGACCTTGAAATGAAGACATGTGAATGTGGTGAATTCCAGCTTGATCAAATCCCTTGTTCTCATGCAGTTGCTGCTATACGGTACCGTAATTCAATAATTAGCATTATTTTGATCGTTATGTATTTTTGATTAACACACTATATCTATTGTAACAGGAGTGTTGGGCATGACATATATGATTATGTGGATATGAATTACAAGCAAGTGACATTTTGCCTTGCATATCATGAACGTGTATGTTCAGTGCCGCATCAGGAGGAGTGGACGGCCTCGTCTTCCTTCAAAATTTGCCCTCCTAAATCAGTTCCTCAAGCAGGTCGTCCTAAGGAAGGAAGATATCGGTCAGCTGTCGAAGGATCAAGTAGGAGACCTAGAAGACAACAAGTATGCTCTAGGTGTGGAGACACTGGCCACAATAAGAAGAAGTGCACAGCCCCACGACAGATTGAGGATGAAGAAAGGGATGTAGTTGGAGAAGGGCAACGCCGACCTAAGAGATGTAGTATTTGTTAAGATCCAAGTCATAGCAAGGGCAAGTATCCGAATAGAGTTCAACCTCAAATTTGATCGTGTTACGATGGAGAGGTTTAATATGACTACTCATGTAGTAAAGACTGATGTCGAGATATGAACGGGTTAATATGACTATTTATATAGATACTGATGTTGTGAGATGATTGATATTGAGATATGATTGTTACAGGGTTAATTCCAAATTAAAATATAACTTTGCATTTTTCATGCAGGATCTCGTGACAATAATTCTCACGAGTGGAAGATCTCGTGACAATTATTGTCACGAGTGGAAGATCTCGTGACAATTATTGTCACGAAAACTGGATCTCGTGAGGATAATTGTCATGAAAACTGATCCTGTGACAATAATTGTCACGAAAACTGATCCTGTGACAATAATTGAAAACTAGATTTTTTTAGCATTTTTGTTGTATCGAATACAATAATTGCGACGAAAACATCAATTATCACGAAAATATTAACAATAGTCAAAGTTCTAGTACAACCCATAAGTCAAAGCTCTACTCATGCTATCCTCTGACAATGACCGAATATCCTAACAGCTAAAAGCTTCCGATACGTGTCCAAGTCATCCGAAGTAGGATCCATGTTGAATTTCTTCGACGAAATCAATCGATCGGCTTGCATAGCAGAAAAAACTCCACAACTCACACCATCTGTCTGCCTGAACTGATACATGAGTGGCGTTCTGTAATACTCCAACGGTCTGCAGATTTCAGTACACCTAGCTCTCTCCCAATATCTGAGATGACGCAGAAGTCCAGGAATCAAGTGCATCAATGGCCAGAGCTGGTGCACACGCATCGAATACATGGGCTCATCTGTCGGATCCATCATGTTGTACAACAACGAATCATATCCTGCCTTCAACCCTGCCTTCACTCCTGCCTTCAACCCACGACCCTCAGCCAGCCTGATCTGAAGGCAATACAGGATCATATCCATACATTGTGAGGACATGTCTCTGTTGGTGTCGAGCAATTCATCGAAGAAGGCCTGATCCAGTTCAAGCTCGATCAAATTTACTCTTAAGCGCGCGTCTGGCCCGCAGCATCGAAAATCAACAAATTCCCTCATCGAGCTCGACACACCCGCTGAGCTCGGCCTAGCCGAGCTAGGCCTAACCGGACTAGAATGTGATCCAACACCCCAATCGTCAACTGTAGCCGCTACACTCTCAACATGCACATCCTCAAGATGTGGGCCCTCAACCTGAAATGAAATTAGTTGGTATATTTAAAAGTATATATAAGATAAAGTCATACCAAACACTACTTACATCGTAATCATGTATTGGACGAGGTGCTGATCGCTGGGGACTCTCTTCCCGTGCTTGTTCTTCATGTCTACCCTGAGAGCGACTCCTACTGCGGGACCGAGACCGGGACCGGGATCTAGGGACAAACTTTTTGAACATGTCCTTAACGAAATCCTTCAGTCTATGGAACATATCATCGTTTTCCTGCCTGCGTGCCCTCTCACGTTCCTCATCACGCTCCTGCATCATACGGAGCATCTCTATGCCTGTTTGACGCGCCACGTCTCGCATCTGCCCCACATGTTTGCAACACTAGTGATCCTCACTAGTACTAGACGTGGGGGTCGCCAGTCTAGGACGCTTATCTGTAGGGCGAGTCTGTCGTCTCCTGGATGACTCAACGGAACCCATATCAGCACACGTACGAGGAATGCAACTCCCAGATCGCCTGGAGTGAGAAGGAGCTCTGGGAGGAGAGGGAGCTCTGGGCTGATGGGCTCTAGCCAGCTCTCGATAAGTGGGCTTCACCCTCTTATTGCGCTGCGCCTCATACGTCACGCCCATACAATCACCGAGCAAGACATTCTCACTCGGCTGTAGATATATATGAAGCATAATTGCTGCAAATGGTAAAGAATTGATTAGAAATACTTTAAATAATCAAGAAAACACACATTGTTTAAAATAAATGCTCACCTCATCAGAAAACAGTGTGCCCAGACGCGCAGTCTTCGTCTTAAAGGCCCACTTCAAACACCTGGGCAATGCGTCTGGTGCCGGAACCTGTGCACAATGTGCACCGAGTCTCGGTATGGCCTTATATGCCCACACCTGTCGAATTAGACATTGATCAAATTATATTAAATAAAATAAGATTACAGTCATAATCGTGACAAAATTAAGATTCATACCAGTAGAGCCCACACCGGTCCATAGAAATGATAAGACAATCTGGCTTTTTCCTCCGTCTTCTTGAATTTTCTCCTCAGTTCTACCTCAGTAGACGGTACCAAACTCATATAATGCGTCAAGAGACTGAATGCATAATCTCCCCATGGAAATGAGTTCCATCGATCCCGATCCTCGGCTAAGACCCATACCCAGTCATCTATCATGTGTGTCTGATCATATCCAAAGATCATGATGTGCAGGAACAGGACATTGGCGACCATGACATCATCTCCTAGTGAATAGTACCTAAACCTCTCAAGTAGGTCCTTCACTCTCAGAGGTGTCTTGTTCAACTCACGGGAATAAAAATATCTCCTAGAAATCTGATGTGATGCAGACGGATCAAAATCGGATCCTCCGAACTGCAGTCTAGTCACGAGAGCAAACTCACTCGGAGAAAATCTAATATTGGTTTCTCCAACCCGAAACCAAATATCGTGCTCTTTTACACCGTCAATAATCACCTCCCTACTCAACAATGCATGTAGAGCATTGTTACAACTGTTTCCCCCCACGAAATCTATCAGATGCCCGAAACACGACTCTCTCCTAAACTGCTCGAATAGTTCGGGCCCACCACTAATCACGTGTAATACTTCCCTAATTACACTCATATTATCCTTCCAGTACAAATTGATCCCGCATGTGATGTTCTCTAAGGCCTCTCTTCTCCACACCCAATCACGCTGTTTTTTAAATAATATACAAAAAATTATCAATAAAACACAAATATAATTAAATTAAAACTAATCAATCATGCTTAAGATATGAACATGCTGAAAATTCCTCAAAGATTAATTATAACGTACATAACCGAAAGCATAACAAAAAAAATCGTGAGCATAATTTTCGTGAGTATATATACTCACGAAAGTTCTTCTCGTGATAATATTTGGTCTCGAGATTGATTTCGTGAGTATATATACTCACGAAATATACTCTCGTGATAATAAGTATGCATAATTTTGGAGCACATTTTCGTGATAATATTTTGTCACGAAAACCTTCTCGGGAGAATATTTACTCACGAAATCACTTATCGTGTCAAAATATTATCACGAGAAGGTTTTCATGTAAATAATTCTCACGAGAGAAGCCCAGAAATTCAGATTGTAGGTCAACAAAATCCCAAAATTCATGAATGTAAATCGACAAAATCCCCACATTCAAACATATTCTCATATATTAATTCACAAAAACCCAGAAAACAATACAAATACGCTAAGTTTCGAACATATTATCATATTTAAATTGACAAAAATCAACAACCTCAACTGTCAAAATTGCTCCTCTTAAAACATTAAATCATTAGAATTTAGTTTCTAACCTGTTGAAATTCAACAGCCCAAAGCTCCAGATTTTCCATGGCTCGAGATGTTCGATCGACGGGATTCGCGTGAGTGTTTCGATCGATTTCGCGATAAAAATTGGATCTATTTTTGTGAGTTTTGCACCGTTGAATCTTTGTGTGTATGTTGGGTAGATTTCGTGTGTATGTTGGCTGGATTTCGTGAGTTTTTGACTGGAATTTTCGTGTGTATATTTTTTCGGATTTCGTGAGTTTTTTGGACGTTACAATTCGTGTGTATTCAAATTTGGCTGGGGATCGTGTATATGTTTTCCAGTCAAAGGCACGTGTAAATATGCCGACACTCTTTCCTTGCTTTGCGTGAAAATAATTCTCACGATTTGGTTGTTGTTCAAATACTAAAATGAGTCAAAAAGGAATTGTTGACTGGGCCCACATTTATTAAGGGTATTTTAGAGAATGTGAAATACTTTGAATAAAAAAGAATGAGTTAAAAATGTGGGTTAAAAAAGAAGTTGTTATTTGGATTGTGAATACTTGAGGTCATTTATACTTTATTTTATGTCAATGTTTATGGTTATTCCTATTATTTCTATGGTTTTAAATATGCGTGAGTAGTCTTTTATTAATTCTAGGGTTTGCAAAGCATGATTGAAGCTATGTATTTAATATAATATTGTTATTTTTCCCTTCCGATTATTGTGTTCAATTGTTCAAGAGCTTTTGATTTCATGCTTAATTACTGATCACAATTGATGCATGCTAGCTAGTTAATTTGAGTCCTGGCAGAGATAATTAATTAGTGGGATTAATTGAATAATTTGATACACGTTCTAAGGAATCTGTAGGGGAATTTAAATATGTGGTGTTATATCGGGAGTTAGTAAATTAACCTAGAAACGAAAGTAATAGGTTGTTTGTTAATCTGCTTCTACCTTGAGACCTGGCGGAGATAGGTAGATATATTTCTGATTCCTCACCTTTAATCGGATTAAAATTGGGAAAGATTAGAATTAAATTGAATCATAGTGGATACATGTGTGCTGCATTCCCTAGGATTAGTATTTCATTAATTGTTTGAGTTTGAATTTTTTGCTTAGATATTTCCTTGCGTTTATTTGGTTCTCATTATTTTTCTATTGTTTCATTTAAATCGGTGCCTAGTTTTAGAAGTCTTATAAATGGATAGCCTGGATAATAGAGAGTTGTCAACTTAGTACTCAGTTGTGTCAAATAGTCAGTCCCTGTGGATACGATACTCGATTCGCTTGTTATATTGCATTGTTCTGTGTTAGTTGCAGATTTGTGCATAATAAATAGTGCATCAGAGATCAATAAAAATTTATCTTTAAGATCTACAGTATTTTGAAAGTTAAAGACATTTACGTTTAAATATTTTTATTATATTTCTTTCATATTTACACTTTTTAATAAAATAATAATAATTGCACATATTTTATCCGTGCATTGTACGGTGGGTAATAATTCTAGTAATAATTAGAAAGAAATTAGAATCGTGTATGTATGTGGTTTAACAATCTAGAATTGAATTTATATATTTTATTCAATGCTATTTATGTAAACCATAATCGCTTCATAGAAATATCGCATTTAAAACAGTAAAAAGTACACTGGCTTAAAATTTTGAGATGATGACATAGGTTCAATTTACACTTCACAATTTTACATTTATATATGTATAGATAGATGGTGAATAATTGATATTAGATGAAATTATAATATTTTACCCATTTTAATGAGCAATAAACAAAATAAGGTATTAAAAACTAAATATGCTTTTTAAGTAAATTATTAAACAAATGATAATTTTTTAGTAATGAATAGACATGAATGACTATGTTCTGGGATTAAATAAAATTTATAATATTCATCGAAATCACGAATTAAGTGATTAAGATTTCTGTCAACACAACGTTTTCAACTTGAAAAATAAAATTTCAACTTACGATTAACTTAGTCTAGTCAATCCAATTCATTAGATCCATTTAACAAAAAAAAAATGAAACTTTAGTAATAAAATAAATAAATGATAAAAAAAAAAAGAAATTTTAATAACAACATAAATAAAATATAAAACTGAAATTTTATTAATAAAATAAACACAAAAAATATGACACTTGAATAAAAAAAATAAACAAAAAATTAAAACTAATACTTTGGAATTATTTATGGATAGGGACATTTGACCCTAGGCGTTTGGAGAAAAGACATGGTAGACCACTCTACCACATACACTTGTTTGTAATTTTTTATCATGAAATTTATTTTTGAAGTAAATTTTCATTGATGATATACGTATAGAACTATATGTTCAACCCCATCTAAATATAGACACCTCAAGTATTTATGAAAGAACACTTGACCTATTCAAAAAGTATCAAATCAACATTTCACTAACGATTCTGCTAGCTTTCACATTAATTAAACGTGTATAAGTGTTTTGGTCTAGTTTTAATCAATTCGGTAATGATAGCATACTGTGTGGGTACAATTATAAAGCTCTCATTGTGGGTTTTGTAATCGGTCTAATGTTTAAGTGTCTAATTGAGTCAAGAAATACTTTGAATCTTTCCAATGCATATTTGTACCTTAACCCTATATAGAATGCATATTTGTCTGCCCAAAACATATATCCAACTTGATGTTTGATACTTTGATTTAGACTTAAAAATATTAACACAAAGTCTCTTACTAGGCTTTGGAAACCAAAATCCTTAAAATCAGACCATCAGACGGGGTGGATCCGTAGATCAACGCGCAGGTCAATCCTGACCCGAACCGCCCCGCCCCCAAAAAAAAAGTTCGTCAAAAATAGTATCATTCTTAACACTGCAAAGTATCATTCCGAAGTACAAAAAATATCACCCGTAACCATAAAAAGTATTGGGCCAGCAACTTGTCATATACGAGTTGCTTTAATTCAAATTATGATTTATTTCATCTCAATTAATGTTTAGAACTTAGGAGTTTGAGATTTAAAGTTTAGTGTCTTTTTAAGTTTTTTTTTAGAATTTTTTGGAGGTACTTTTTAGGGTTTGGTATTTTTTTTTTTTGGTGTTTTTAGGGATTTATTTTGTGTTTTAGGGTTATTAGGGGTGTTTTTAGGAGTTTATTTTGTGTTTTTTTGGAGGTGTTTTTAGGGATTTATTTTGTATTTTTTAGGATTTTTTGGGAAGTGTTTTTAGGAGTTTATTTTGTGTTTATTAAGGTTTTAGGGGGTGTTTTTAGAGGTTTATTTTTTGTTTTTTAGGGATGTTTTTATGGATTTATTTTGTGTTTGTTAGGGTTTATTAATTTCATTTTACGGAATAAATTAAATCAATTTATTTGAATTTTAGGATTCATAGGATATAAATTTTTGGTAAGAAAATAAAAAGACAAAATAGAAAATCGAAAAAACAAAAATAAAAATCTGTCCAGGAAAAAAAAAAAAACAATTGACGGGCGCGTGATGCACACGCGCTGCCGCGCGTGGCTCACGCCCGCCTGACACTATCTTTAATGTACACATAGTGTACAAGAGACCAGCCCAAATATTAATGTCTAGTAGAAAATGGCAAGTTAAATTAAACGTGGAGATTACACCAGCTGTAAACTCAACGCACTTGCAAGACTTTTTAATACATGAAAAATGGAAGCATTGAAGTTCAGCAGATTGGCAAAGGGGAGAAATTGAGCCAACATAAACCATGGCTGAGAGCATACCTCCTTCTGCTACTTGATCATTTCATCGCAGTTGCCTATAGGAATCACACAGCCAGAGCATGTAAATAGTCTGCCAAAATTAAGAAAACTATAAAAATAATGTTGATTGGTCAATCCATCTAATATATGCATAGCAGTTCAAACTTCAAACACAAGAAAGTTGACATGGTAAGGTACTTACAGAGTAGTTTGGGTTTGATCAACCGGTTAACGTCCATCTCCGGGAGCAATTCTGAGCTTAAATCCACCTCTTCTCCCTCTTTGTTGACCTGAAATATGTTGTTTTCTTCTCTCCATTTCCCTAGCAAATTGAACAATGGATTTCGTGACACGTTCAATGTCCAAAATCTGGAGGCTGTTCTCCAATATAGATGGAATTTCTTCAAGTTTCTCGCAGTTCTTAAGCACAAGACATCGAAGTCTAGGAAACGGAGGGGATGGACGCTCTGTAGCAGTCCAGAACTCCAAGTCGGTGCGTGCAATGTGCAAGACTTCAAGAGAAGGAAAGCTGCCACCAGCAACATTCCAGAACTTCCCCATGAAAGCATTTTCTTTCAGTTTGAGGACCTCGAGGGAAGGGAGCAATCCCAACGTAGTCATATGCTTCCAATCGAGGAACGTGCATGACAATTTCAGGATCTTCAAATTTGGCGGAAATTTCTCAGGAGAAGGAAGACCACGCAGTGGATGTTGAGATGTTACCTCAGGGAATACATCGTACACGAGCTTCAACTTCTGTAGTCGATCCAATACTGCTAGGCTCTTATCGTTCGAGAGCATGCTTAGCTCACCCCGAATCCCCAAATTCTTTAGGTTCGGTGCCTTGTTGAAAACTTCTTCACAACAGCATTGGGCCGACAACCTACTGAGTGTTTGAAGGTTCTCCCCAGCTTTACCTTTTGCTTCCTTGCTAATAATAATAGCTGCTTTTGTCTTCAAATGCCTAAGCTGCATCATCTTCCATATATCTGCTCTGATGTCAAATGTACGTGACAATGTATCAATTCTAATAGTCTGCAGATTCCAGAGCTTAGAGACAGCTTCAGGGAGGGTGTTGAATTGGTCACCAGACAGAGCAATGTACCTCAAATGAATTAGTTGGGTAATCTTAGAGGGAAATTTGGTGAATTTTATCGGGTTGCAATCTAAAACCCTGAGCAAACTGAAGGCATCGGGGATTAATGGAACGCAATCTGGTTGAAAAATAATGGGTTCCTTGGAGAAGCATAAAAAGGAACGAACAAATGGACCCTTAGGTTTCTTTCGGAGGAAGTCCACAACATAGGAATGAATGCATAGTCTACGAGAATTTGGTATATCAGAAATAGGAGGAAAAAAGGTTCCTTCAGTTGTTTTTTTCACCTCCTGGAACAGATTCTGTTTTGCAAATGCAGCCTGAGTTTTGCAAAACTCACGGATCATGTCATGAACACGACATGTTTTGACATCACCTTTAGCCTTATTTTTATCAACCATGACTAAGTTCCTAGCTATAAGCTCCTCCAAGTATTCCTCTGCCACTTCCTCCAAGCTCTTTTCGAGCTTTTGTTGTATGAATCCTTCTGCAATCCACAAGCGAGTCAATTTCCAAGCTGAAATCTCAGTGTCTTCGGGAAACATCCCCAAATAGAGAAAACAATCTCTCAAGTTATAAGGCAATTTGTTGTAACTCAATAAGATAATATTTTCGGTACGCTTCTGCTTGTCATTGCTTAAGTACGTACTCACACTAACAGATACCTTTTCCCACGCCTCTTTCATATCACTACTTGAGAATTTCTCAACTAGAATTCCTCCTATCACCACTATTGCCAGTGGTACTCCACCACATTGCTTGGCTATATCTTTTCCAAGCACTTCCAAATCTTTAGGACACTCATCGAGCTTAGAAAATACTTCTAGCTGAAGAAGCTCCCAACTCTCCTTGGGTTCGAGGAAACCCAGCCTGTGAGGCTCTCGTTTGCTTGCTTTCCATGCCACTTTCTCATCACGACTAGTTATCAAGACTTTTCCAAACTTGTTAGACTTTGGCAGGGCAGCTTCAATATGACTCCAGGCTTCACCAGTCCAGACATCATCCATGAATAACAAGAATTTTGGTTTCTCGAGATAGGATTTCACTTTTCGGGCCAACTCATTTTCGTCCAGACGAGACATATCTTGTTGAGTGAACTTTTTCAGAATGTTGAGGAACACCTCTCTTATGTTGTATTCTTGAGAAACATATATCCAGATGAGAGTAGGGAACTCATATTGGATTCTCGGATCGCGATAAATCTTCCATGCCAAAGTTGTCTTTCCAAGACCAGGCATGCCAATGATGGAAATAACTTCAAGTTCCCCTGATTCTTCAGTGAGATATTTGATTACAGTATCTGCCTCACCATCGAAGCCCACCACATTATCTTCTCTCAACAAAGGAATCTATGCATATTTCAGGAATCATAATGTCAGAAATTTATGTGCTACTTATTCCATTAGATTGAAATGAAAGTCCTACTTTTGAAATCCTAATTAAGCTAGAACAAAATTCAATATAGCTTTTTCTAATGCTTATGTGATGGGTCCTTCGCATACTAAACACCAAAATTCATTAACTAAAGTGTATAAAAATTTGCTCATTAGTCAATGCAAGAATATTAAGTACATTTATCTAAAAACAATAAAAGAATATTAAGTACATTTAATTTATAAAGTATCTATAGAAAAATAGGAAGTTCTAAGCTACGCATACTTCACTTGTCAAACATCCATAGTATTAGAGGGAAATTGGAGAATTCTATGCTACCTCATTGTTCTCTATCCTAAATCGATGATTGTATGACACAAGTAGGAATAGGATTTCCAACTTGATTAAAAAAAAAAAAAAAAAAAAAAAAAAACCATGTACAAAGACACATTTCGCGAAATCCACATTGAGGTAGTGTGTGATGGATAACACATAAATCTCCAAATTATTATACATTGTTCAGCCAAAATCACCCTATGTCCATCCACGAACAGACATAATTCGTATATTTCTTTATGAACAAGTATAGGATCTAAAACCTATCGTATTTATACTCAGACTACAATGATTTGAACCCTCTCCATCCCTCTGCACCACACACCTCTATAGAACTTCCCTTTCGGATCAAGCACCAAAATATTCAGGTCAGGTCAGAAATTTTGGATATCCTTATAATTCAAGTTGATTAACAACTATGAAATAGTATATAACAAGTTTCCCCAAAACAGTCTCTACTAGAAGAACTCAATTCATTAAAAAATAAATTATAAGTATCAATTGTATATAACATCTAAACAAATACTTGATGAAAAAATATAGGAATATGAGAAATGGTATCCAATCTAACCTTTTTCTCTTCAGTCTTGGGTTTCTCAGCTCCAGCGCCGGAGGGATCCGCCATGGGCAGGGTGGCGAAGCCCATACGCGCGCGGTCGAATATAGGTTGGACCTCCTGCTCGCGGAGGGTCTTGACCTTCTTGGCCAAGTCGAGACGCCTAAGGCTGAAGGACTTGGACTTCTCGGCGGCGGCCTGCGTGAGGCAGGCGTCGAGGGTGTCTTCGGCTCTGTAAACAGCTTCTCTGATTTGCCTCTCGTGTTGCCGGAACACTTCTCCTTTCACCCGCTTGTTCGCCGATTCCATCAGGAATGCTTTCATCAGCTCCAGCTCGTTCTGCAGCTGCCGGAGCTCCGACTCCGCTCCGGTGATGAGATTTATGTGATCGACTAGCAGCTTCTGCACATTCTCCAGCAGGAACGTCACTGCTGGCTCTGCCATTTTTGGTAGGTTTGCTCTATCTAGCTGTGAGTGTGTGGTGTTTTGATTTGGGGTTTCTATGTAAATAATGCAGTGCCGACGACTTTGAAGGGAAAGAACAGAATATTGCTGGGTCCACGCGGAAACATATATTTATATATAATGCCTTTTGCATTGAACAAGGTAAATTTGTGAGTCTGACAAAAGTTATTTTAGCTGTACTTTAATTTGCCTTAAAAAAAAAAAGAATTCTTCTTTTTAGTAGAAATATAAACAATCGGTTATAAATGTGTTTTTTTATAATCGATTTCACACATTACTAGTTCATTAACTTCGTTGGTTTTGGCGCGTTGATTTAGAATGAGTGATTAATTTTTAAACAGTCATTTTGATTTAATAAAAGTTATTTTTAGTCACTAATTTAAAAGGTATATATTTCTAATCATTTGGAGAATATATTATCTATTGTTCATTCTAGTTGTGTAATAATGTAAAATTATATTATTGTACAATTGCACTCAATCATGTAGTTTCAGTCGTATAGTAATGTAAATATGTATTGCTGTAAAACTGCGCTCAATCGTACATTCCCAATTCATGTAACAATGTAAATTTGTAATGCTGCACAAATACACCAAGTCGTGCACCCCCACTCGTGTAGCAATGTTAATTTGTACTGCTACACAATTGTATCTCATTTGTGCACTGTAATACTCCGAAATATTCTAGAATGTTTTATTCAACCTATGTTACCCTCGAGTAAGCTAAGAAAAAAGTTTGCTCCTTGTAGGACTCAAGCGAAGGAAAACACTACTCGGGAAATCCGTTAAATTTCATTTTGATAAAAGATCACTTCGAAAATATGTTATGATTTGTCAGGTTGGTAGCATATGTTTCAAGGATCGTGCCGGACTTCAAATTTTTTCATTCTGAGTTCAAATGAACTCACGACACAACTTTAAGTTGTAAAGTAGCTTTTAAAATTACATTATATTATTTTCAAAAAGTGATCGGGTATAAAAAGAGTTTTTTACACATTTTAATATCACAAGACACATCAAATCATTATCTTATTCGTTTGTTCATCATTATCATATTTCATTAATTATCTTATTTCCTTTATTCATTATTATCCTATTTCATTTTCTCTATAAATAGGGCTCTAGGACTTCATTTTTCAGTTGAAACACCTAGCAATTTCTTATTAAATTTTCGAATTTAATTCTAAATTAATCATTTTGAAGGAATTAACGCATAAATCACATATATTTAACTGATAGTAATGATAACAAAGTGGATGGTCATGACTAAAAAGCATTGTAACCCTTGCCGCCACTTCTTACCCACGCCAACACCACTATCCACGCCAACATCACCAACCACCAAACACCTCTGTCAATAATCACCAAACCACCGCCACCATTCATCTCAATCGCCTCATGTGGCGGCTCTTTCAGGTTATCAAATCAGAAAATATATTTAGGATTTTATATGCTATGTATACTCATATACATTTCCTCCCATTGTCATTAATCAATTTCAAACATGTTTCAGATATCCAAATATTAAATTTTAGTCTTTTCAATATATATCTTTAATGAGTAGCCTGATCTCGTTTTTAGCCCAAAAAAAATTGATGTGAAAATATAGTATTTTGATTTAAAGTTTCATAATTTTCCAACGGACAGATCTTGGGATATGAAATTATTTGTATCGAGTTGCTTTTTAAGATATGAGTTTGCCAAACCCCGTATGCCAAAATTCTCCAAGTATAATTGTCTTAAGAGTCAAACCCAGACATTTTATTTTATGATAGGTATATTATAAACCTTACTTCACAGCTATGAAATGTCAAATTTTGACCTAATGGTCGTCTTTTAGCAAAATTATGTTAGCGTATATTTTGTAGCCACAGAAGAAGGAGACACTTAATTAAGATCAGAATCATAATCTAGATCTAGCTATCCCATATCAAATTATCAGGTGGGCTTTATTATACCAAATTTATATTTGAGTTACTAAACTCTATTTATGAAATGAAAAGGCATGAATATTTACATCAAAAATATTTTAGATTTTTTGTTTAAAGGCCGTATATACTACATAAACATTGGGTGTTTAACAAGACTCGAGTTTTGTCCAAATATTTTCAGGACCATGTGCGCCTCCCCTAAAGTTTTTGGGGCCGCATAATATTTGTTAATTCTATCTTAAGCGATAACAGAAGAGCCGCAAAAGATATAAAAGAAGTTTTGTAAACATGGATGGCTCGGTGTTTTTAAACTTTCCAGTGTTATACATAATGTGATATGTTATTCATACTTATAAAATAGTTTTATGAAATGATTTATAAAATGTTTCACGGGATGGTAGACGATTGTGCAAAGACTTAAAGACTATCTATTTTTGTTGATATCTCTCTTTCTTTTCCGTGTTGAGTCTAATTGAGAACATGATTATCTTATGAGGTTTTGGTATCTTTTGATGAATAAATGCACTATTTGTCCGCTTACTCTGATAATGTTACGAAGTGTTCGGTTCTCTGAATCTCATTTACTTTTCTTTTCTAATAATAAAAAGCTCAAGTATCTTTATATTCCACATTCAGATAAGCGAAAGCCGGTCATTTCATTGATTTTCATGTCAAGGCAAAAATGTCATTACATTGCACTATCGTCAAGGCAAAAAACTAGTGAATTTTTAGTTTCAGTATATCTTAAGCGTGTGAAGGTTGTCTTTTACAAGGGACCGAGAACAGCTAACAGAAATCTAGGACAAATCAACAGATGGGCCAAGATCTAGGTGGACTACCAAGGAGTGTGGAATGGGCTTAGAGATAGGCCACAATCATATGGCCCAACCTCACCAACACATCCCCTAAGACTGCCTTTATCGGTTGGTAAATAGTCGAACGTTCGACCACCACTTGGAAAAGAAAAAAAAACGGTCTGTTTTAGCTGTTTGACCGAGGGAGGCCAGCAGACCGCTGGTCTCCCTCTCTCCTCTCCCATTATTTTATTAATTTTCTTATATTTTGTATTTTTTTATGTTTTATTAAAATAAATATATTCATTATATTTAAATTTTATTGGAAATGAAAATTTTATTTGGACACTTGTCTCTATTTTATTGGATATGTAGATTTTATTTGGATATGTAGATATAATGATTATTAATAATAAATATATCCATTATATCTAAATTTTATTTGGCCACTTGTCTCTATTTTATTGCATATCTAAATTTTATTTGGCCACTTGTCTCACGCCATTTTTCGTGACAACTTGATCAAGCACATATGGCAAAAATTCGGCCATCAATACTAAATTTATATTTTTTTCATCTATTTTAATCGTCGTTTGTTTATTTCAATTCATGTTCGGTTTATTGTTATTTATGTTCTTATTTTGTTTATTTTGTATTTTATCATATTGTCTATTTTATAAAAATTTATTATTTTATGTTATTACAATTTTCAATAATAATAATTATTTATTTTAATTATTATTAATTATATTATATTTATTAATAAAAGCAAAGAAAAAATAATATATAATGTTGTGGTTGGGTGTTTGGGGTGGTTGCTGATAAACTATCAAATTGTATGTGGTTGAGTTGGATAAGATAATAGTGATGTGGAAGAGAGAGAAATTAATTAAATATTGAGGGTGGTTGCCCGGTTGGGGTGTTTGTCCGGTTGCTGATAATGGTAGTCTAAGGAGGCGTTTATTTTGAATGATAGATAAGATAGATGGCAATTTCAACCCGGCCCGCTTTTAGGGCCGGACCGAGCAAAAAAAATTAGGTCCGAAACAATTTCGGGCGGGGCCGGGCTTGAAAAAAATTGGCCCGAAAAAATTCCGGGCTGGACCGGCCCCGCCCGAAAATGAGAGAGCCCCGAACGGGCTAGGCTTTTTGGCCCAAAACACTGAAAATACACTAGGCCCGCGAACGGCCCGGCCCCGCCCGCATTTCCGGGCCGGGTTGGGCCTCAAAAAAATAGGTCCGGAATATTTTTAGGCCGGGCCGGGCCTCACAAAATTAAGCCCGAATTGCCAACCCTAATTGATAATGTATATGATTGAGTATTTGAAGGATTCAAGCTTTAAAATGATTTAATCCATCAAAGTATTTGGTAGATTAGGCTATATTATTTTTATCAATCTAATTTATCTAATCTATCCTTTAAAGTAAATGCCCCTATAAGAGAATTAAATATAATATTATTATTATCATTATGATGTGACATACACCCCATGTTGGCCCAAATTTGAAATAAACGCATATCACCAAAATAATAATTAGGGGCCGCTTGGTTCAAATTAAGTAATGACAATCACAATGGATATCATTAAAGGGTTAATCACAATGAGAATGATGATTGCATTATTGTAGCTTGGTTCAATTATGGAATAATTGTTATTGTCATAGATGATGATTGGTTCGTTTCAAATTCATTAATGGTTATTATTATTATTATTATTATTATTATTATTATTATTATTATTATTATTATTAACAACAACAATAATAATAAATAATAATAAATAACTAAATAATTTAAATAATAATAATATAATAGTAACATTAATAAAAAAATAAAAAATAATAATAATAATAAATAAATAAATAACAACAACAACAATAAATAATAAAAAAAATAAAAATATATAAATAATAATAATAATAATAATAATAATAATAATAATAACAACAACAACATTAATAAAGAAATATCAAAATTAATTAATATTAATAATTATTTTTTTATTTATTATTATAAATAATAATAATAGTAATAAATAACAAAATTAATTAATAATAATAATAAATAAATAAATAACAACAACAAAAACAATAAATAATAAAAATAAATAAAAATAATATTAATAATTAAATTTTTATTTAATAAAAATAATAATAATAATAATAATAATAACAACAAAATTAATTAATAATAATAATAATAAATAAATAAATAAATAACAACAACAAAAATAATAAATAATAAAAATAAATAAAAAATAATATTAATAATATCAATAACATTAATAAATAAATATCAAAATTAATTAATAAAAATAAATATATTATTATTATTATAAACAATGATAATAATAAATAAAAAATTAATTAATAATAATAATAATAACAACAACAACAACAACAACAACAATAATCATGATGGTGATGATTGAGGAGTGCGGTAATGATTGAGGAAAATGATTAAAGGGGGTGGGGTAGTTAATCAATCTAAGGGAATGATTAACTTATTTGTTTACCATTACCTTGTACCAAGCATAAAAAATGGGAATGGATCCCCTTCCATTTCCATTACCCACCCTGATTACCCTTACCAAGCGCCCCTTACTTCTTTAAATAATAATAATAAGGGCTAGTCTTATGTACACAAAGGGCTCGTTTGCTAGGCTGTATGGTATAAGGTTGGATGTGTTTGACATGGATGTGTTTTACCGTATAAGATATAAATATCATGTTTGTTTTGGTGTATTAAAATATAATGTATTAATAATATATTGTTTGGTTAGATGTATTAGATTCTCTATAAAATTTCAATTCCTAAAATATCCTTTAATTAATTACCATATATTGTGTGAATATTCTATAATAACATTTTTAATTAATATCTGCAAGGTTATTTTAGTCTACAATTTTTAATAATTCTGTATGGTATTAAATATCCTACCAGCAGGATGTGATATGTTATACCATATAAATAGTTAACACATATCGGGCCCTTGCATAATCATGGGCTTCAATATTGCTAGCAAACAAAGTATTAGGGTGTCATAGGTATTTATCTCACCATTATCCTACCTAGCAAACAAGCCCAAAGTGTACACTATATTTAGCATCAGGCGGGCGGGTGGCCCACACGCGCGCGGCCCACGCGCGGCGCGTGTGGCTCACGCGCCCGTCAATATATATATATTTTTTTCTGGCAGATTTTTCTTTTTTTTTTTCGATTTTCTATTTTGATTTTTTGTTTTCTTTCCAAAAATTTATATCCTAAAATAAAGTTAGTGAATCTAAAGTTCAAATCAATTGATTGAATTTATTTTGTAAAATGGAATTAATAAATCTTAAAAAACACAAAATAAACCCCTAAAAACACCCCCTAAAAACACAAAATAAACCCCTAAACACACCCCCTAAAAACCCTAAAAAACACAAAATAAACCCCTAAAAACAGCCTCAAAAAATACAAAATAAACCCTTAAAAATACCCCCAAAAAACACAAAATAAACCCTTAAAAACACCCTAAAAACACAAAATAAACCCATAAAAACACCCCCAAAAAACCCTAAAAACACAAAATAAACCCCTAAAAACACAAAAAAAAATGATAAACCCTAAAAAAACACCCCAAAAAATTCTAAAAAAACACTAAACATTAATTGAGATGAAATAAATCATAATTTGAATTAAAGAAACTCGTATGTGACAAATTGCAGCTCAATACTTTTTATGGTTATGGGTGATACTTTTTATATTTTGGAATGATACTTTTCAGTGTTAAGAATGATACTATTTCTGACGAACTTTTTTTTTTTTGGGCGGGGCAGGTCGGGTCAGGGTTGACCCACGGACCTGCTCATCTGAAGGTCTGATTTTAGTTTACAAAGCCTGATAAGAGACTTTGTGTAATAATAATGATATATTCACCACGTTTAAACTCGACACGTATACTCTTTTAACCCATTGTAGCTAACCACAGTTTGTCCACCCAAATAATCAATCACATAGTCCCCGTCCGGCGTCATCGAGCATATGCAAGAATGCATTATCACCGGTTCATCACCATCCACCAAACCGCCGAACCGACCCTTAACCCATTCCCGCATCGTATCCAACAAACCCGGTTCAGCCGCCGCCCACGTCCTCTCGTCCGGTTCGCAGGCGCCGCCGCCGTCGATCACAATCTTGATCAACCCCGGGAATTCAATCGCCGGCGTCCCGTACACGCGCGGCTCGCCGTGGCTGTCGAACGTCGGGAACCCGTTCTCGATGGCGAATTTCTCCTCGTGGCCTTCATTGATCTTCCAGTAATACGCCGCCGTTTCCAGTGGCTGAATCGGAAGAGCTTTTCGTCTTGCCGTTTCGATCAGTTTTCTGGTCCACGGCCCCGCCGTGATCACACACTTTCTTGATCGGAACCTATCACCGCCGCTTGTGGAAACAACGATATCACCGCTGCCGCCGTAATCTTTCTTAATACATACAACTTCAGTGTTGTCTTCAAGCAGGGCGCCGTTTTGCACGCCAAGTGTTTGAAACATTGCCACAGCTGTATTCGCCTTAATGACTCCTCCATACGGAGTCACCACGCCAATCCAGCCTTCCGGGAGCTGAAAGTTGCCGGCAACTCGAACCGGGATTGAGTTCTTGCGGCAGCTATCGATGGCTGTCTGAAAAAAATTGCAGTCTGGAGGTCCTATGTCGAGATGATTGGTTTTGAAGTAGACCTTGTATCCGATTTCGGCCTCGGCTTCTTCCCAAAGTCGGGAGGATTCTAGCACCATGCTGCAGTAGTAGTCCTTGCTGTAGGAAGCCCGGATGGCTGTGGATTCATCGTGAGACGAGCCGCGGTGGTGGAGGAACTCGAATTGCTCGAGGAGCAGCGTTTTGAGGCCGCGTTTTGCAGTCTGGTAAGCCGTGGCACTTCCCATCACCCCTGCCCCAATCACTATTACGTCGAACACTTGGTTGCAGTTCTCCATATGTGTGTGTGGAGGTGGAAAACTTTAGATCCTTTTATGCATTATCTGCACGGTAGCATGCAAACTACACATAAGAAGCAAAACCCATTAAGAAAATTGTGTAATTTATGCATAAACAACTGCACTCTAAGTAAACCTGACTTATGGAATACCAATGGACTCTACCTAAAATGCGTTTGGCCTTGAGTTCATTACTCCATATCTATAGCATTGCGTATTATATCTATGATGGCAGAGGATTGGTTAATGATTTTCATTAGTTATGTTTATAAGTTAGAATCAGCATTATGTTTATAAAAGAGTGTAGTTTGGTATGTTTTGATTTGGCTATCAGAGTTAGCGTAGTTGCAATAATTTATTTTAAACCCTTGGATTATATAGATATGGTTTGTTGCATATAACTAATCAGATATGGTACTTTTTCTGAACAATCAAACATATAGTGATTGTGCTCTTCTCTAGTGTTATGAAGATCTAGGTTGCCGTGTATTTTGGCCTAGTCTACCAGTTTTAGGTCCCTTGAGGCTTGTCTAACGATGTAGCAAACGAATAGCAATGAACTTGACCTAAAAAGTGTTTGGCCACGAGTTCATCACTCCACCATATCAATAGCATTGTGTGTTATATCTTTGATGACAGAGGATTGGTTAATGATTGTCATTAGTTATATGTTTATAAAAGAGTGTAGTTTCGTATGTTTTGATTTGGCTATCAGAGCTGGTGTAGTTGCAATAATTTTTATTAAACCCTTGGATTACATAACTAATCAGATATGGTGTTGTTTCTAAACAATCAAACACAGTGATTTTACTCTTCTCTAGTATTCTGAAAATCTAGGCAGCCATGTATTTTGACTTAATCTACCAGTTTTAGGTGTCTAGATGCTTGTCTCACGATTTAGCAAACAAACTATGATGCTCCTCATGAGGCTTCTCTAATGATGTGTCGGAGTTACATAGTTTGTTTGCTATATCGTGACACAAGCCTCTTGACACCTAAACTCGACTGTCTACTAGCTAGGATATGATGAATTGATTCGTAGTTCGTTTGCTGCATTTATTGGAGTTAATTTCGATTTTGATCCCATAGGACATCGGGTATTCCGATTTTGGTCCCAACACTATCATTTTTGGTCCTTTTTCAAAAAAATCGTCCAGTTTTAGTCCCATAGGTTTAAGAATATCATTTTTAGTCCCATGATTTTAAGGCAAAAAAAGGACCAAAATCGATATTAACTCTGTTTGAGACAAAAAATGATAGTGTCGAGATCAAAATCGGAATACCCGATGTCCTATGGGACCAAAATCAATATTTTCTCGCATTTATTGCATGAATATGTAAATGACGTGGCATATTCTCTCTCTCTCTTTTTTTTTTTTTGTGACGTAGGTAACCGTAGTCTTGCATGAATATGTAAATGTCATGGCATACTCTCTCTCTCTCTCTCTCTCTTCGTGACATGGGAACTCTGGAGTCACTATCCGATGGTGCGCGTTGCTTTAAGCCCGTTCCCATTGACTAGCTTGTAAAGCATACTCTCATGGTGAATCACACTTGGAAAATCAGATATGACTCACAAAATTTATAGTATTAGTTGAATTTGAAGTTGAAGCTTTTAGCCTCATCCCAAAGAAATGCCGACATATCGTGGCATATTCACTACGGAGAGCTGGGGCCTGGGGGACTTTAGATAGTTACGTTGGAACATTTTGGCTATTGGCGAACGTAGCTATTCGATTTTAATTCTCTACATGGGCTTAGCCATTAATGAGTTAGGTAATTCCGTTAGGACAATGAAATACAGTTGATAATCAATGCATAAAAATCAAACATCGGACCAATTAAATTACTGAGCTTTCTAAATTAAATGAAACATAACTAAAGATTGCATTCCAATAGCCGGAAACATATCGCACAATTTAGGAAAAATTAAATGACAAAAGAAGCCTAATGAGGAAAATCTCAAATGGAAGCCCCAAGACAATCAATACTCAAGGGAATGAATCAATTTTACTAAACCCTCAACCGCTGCAAACAACACCATCTATTCCATCTCAGTATCACCTCCACATCTCCTACCGTCTCCAGCATCTGCAACACAAAGCCACCACGACAAACACGACTAGATTCACACTACTTAAACCCGCGAGCACCCAATAATACCGATCCAAACGACTCCTGTTCAACGTGTCTTGAAACCAGTTCATATTGCCTCCTCTTTCACTTATTTCTCCCACAACATAAACTGAAAGCACACTACACATGAATCCCAAGCCTGACACCCCCTTACTGAAATTATCGAGGTATTTTCTCTCCGATTCATCAGGAAACTCGTCTTCATGGAACTTAGCAACACTCTTCTCCAAGAACTTATCCAGCCCTGCAAGTAAAACGAACTGAAAAAGCAACCAAAATATACTCATCGGGATACTATCATCCGGCTTATCAAGCAAACCATGGCTTCCAACAATTTTAAGCCTTTTTAACTCTATTCTTGCAGCAGTTATACAGCATAGAACTGAAAATACCATAGCCATTACAATCCCTTTAACCGGTGCAATGCTCTCTGCTTTGAAACCATAACCTAGCACAAAACTTGCCCCCTTCTGTGCTAGAAGTAATACCTGCGGAGGAAGCTTCCATTTTCCTATATGGCGATTCAAATGACTCGCTTGCTCTACAAAGTAAGTGTTTCCGAATGAAGACACAAGTCCACAAGTGATGAAGGTCATCCACATTGGGAGCGTGCGCGTTGCAAAAGCTCTGAACATGCCCGTTACTTGGCTCCCCTCGGGCCCGTTGCTATCATATTTGAAGCAACACAGACCGGTTAGAAAAAGTATGGTGGCAACGGCAGTGCAGATTGCTGGAATGCCAAACCGGAGTGTCCATGGCTTTATGTATGGAAGTGCAATAGCTCCGGTTAATGCCACAACGACAACAAAAATAGCACCTGCTATTTTTAAATATGTTGTCCTGTCATTCTCGTTTCTATCTTCCTGTTCTTGAAGAAAAGGCTTTACTGAGATATTGTTGCCGGCTACTCCTACAGCTATCAAAGCCATGCCTGTGTAGAAGAGGACTTTCTGCGTGTGACCGATGCATTCTGGTTCGTATTGCTTGCACGTATGTGTTGAATTTGCAAGGATTGGAGGAGTTGACATGGTAACAAAACCAATTCCCTTAGAAAAAAAGCTTATGTTACAACATTTTTTTTATCAGTAAGGCCTTATTTTATGTATTGATTGTTAGAAGCATTGATGAACTCACTAAAGTGTAGGCCGTGCTGGAAATGACGAGCATCATAAGATTTTCTAGAAGAGCGTCGACGAGGAAGACGAAGACGGGTTGCAATACCAAGGAAATTCCATTCCATATGTTCAAAATTGCAGCTGCATGAGTGAAGCTTAGTTTCCAAACATTTGTCAAATAATCTTGCATCACAAACAACGCGAAGGCCACCAATATGTCTGCCCACAGTAGAGCTGCAAGAAATAAGGTGAAGGGAAAATCAATATCATATCAATGTCAAAGACTAAGAGTTCGAGAATTTGAAATATTTTTACCAGAAATTCTGTTGGAGCTCCTCATTTTTAGATCAACTCAATGATCTCTCCCTCTGAAAAAAGAGCGATTATTTAAATGTAATAAGACTCGATGAGATAGATAACAACAGCTGCAAAAATGAATTATTAACAGTTCTTACGATCAATCAACAGAGGAATCAGTGTTTTACCTTAATTCCCCAATATTTCTCCTTTTGTATTAGTATAATTTTACAATATAGCTGTCACATATGTATATCATTCCCAGATTCATAGTTGTCAATCGCATTATTTAAAGCAAAGTCTACTAGCTTATATACACTAATATAATCCCGTTGACCTAGACTTTACAGAATGAAAGATCCACTAGCTCGACTAACTTAAGTTTCTACTTGTGTTATTTAGGTTGGAAGTTAGTGGTGAATTTTTTTTTTATTTTTTATTTTTTTGATAAAAGAATAATAGAAAGGGATATTTAATTTTGTTATGAGAGAGAATTGAGCTGGTAAATAATATTTTTGGGAGACAAACACACAAAGGGCAACTGTGTTTCAAATGCGCTCTGCTTACAGATCATCTAACCGCACAACACACACAAACACACAGAGGGTGGGGAAGAAGAAGAAGCAGCAGCGGGGAGAAACAAGAAAAACAAATTTATACTGACAATTTAGAATTAGTGAAAGATTTAAACTACTGTTTTTTGTCCTAGCTAATTATGCCAGACCCACATAGTTAAGTTAGTTGAGTAATGTTTCGAGCAATTTAAATTCAAGGCACGTACGGAGGAAACAGCAGGCAATGCCACATTTGTTTAGCTCAGAGCCGATTTCACTCTTATTCTTTCACAGAGAGAGAGAGAGAGAGAGAGAGAGAGTACCTGAAAGAATGGCGACGGCCGTTTCACTAAATTTTACTTTTTTTCTCTTTCTTGATGGCCCTCCATACTTTTTAAGTTTTAAATGTCATCGTTGGCACATAGAAATATTCTATCAGCAATAATATAATATGGCTTTCCAGTTGACCAGACTTCAGATCAACGAACCAAAAAGGAGAAGAAAAATAAAATAATATTTGTAAAATAATAATAATAATAATAATAATAATTTTATTATTATTATTATTGTGTTAAATAACAAATATAATGTTTTGTTTTTTTAGTATAGTAACCTTTCTTATTTATGTAAAAGAATAAAATATTATATTTTTAATTCACTATACTTCAAGAAAATAAAAGCATAAAGAGGTTATAATATCCCATACTATTGCTAAAAATTACATTTATATCTCATATTATTCTTTTAATACTAAAACTATTGAAAAATTACTATAAACTATCATCGAGGCTTTTTTTCGACACCTAAAATATGACATAACATAAATTTTTGAGTATTTTTTCAATAATTCGGGTATTGTCATGTTTTGCTAACAAAATAATTTGCCATGTCACTTTTTTTCAAGTGCCGAAAAATAATTCCGGATAGTTTCGAATAATTTTTCAATAATTCGGGTATTAAAATGTCATTTCAAATAGTATGCGATATAATTACAATTTTGCCAATCGTATGAGATATTAAACTCTATTTACCCAAAGTAAAACTTAGGATATTTAAATGCTAATAAAAGAACTTGTATATATTGTATTATTAAAATATTTAAAAATTGATATAAAATGTCATTTGCTAACAATATATATGAATAAAATTGAAATAATTTGTCAACAAAATTAAAGATAGGCAAATAATTCTAGACCCTCTTACACAATTTTTGTGAACTCATGAAGATAAATATTTTCATCATTAATTGTACTTACATGGATCTAATCCCAAATTACAGCAGTACGTTTTAAAACAAAGCATTAATTACTGATTGCCATATCAACCCAGAGTTCAGAAAACACAAATAATTGAAGTTCGATACTCGGAAAATTAAAAGGAAAAAAAAAAGTAAAAACTGATCTATCGATCTAGCAATTTAATTAGTCATAATGTGGCATGCAGGAGAGAGATTAATTAACTTGCAAGTCCAAGAAAATTGATAATCTGTTTCCTCTTATTCCTCTTGATCTTTCATTGCATTTCATTGACTGTAGGGACAATGAGCAAAAACCTTACCTGCATAATCAACACAAATACAATACCATAAGTTTCTCAGATTCAGCAATTCAAATTAATAGAAAAGAGAGGAGCAATAGTAAGAATGATACGTAACTTATCATCTTGAGACAGATGATAAGTACTGACTACTGAGATACCTTGTGGATTAGCTAGCTTGGAGTTGATGCATCTCCAGGAGAAATTTTAAGTTTAAATCCATCCCTTTTACCTCCTACTTGCACTTGCATTTGTTTTTGGGCCTCGATTCTCTTGGCAGATTCAACAAGTGTTGTCTTGACACGTTCGATTTCCACAAGCTGAAGGGTTTTCCCTAGCAGGGGCGGGATTTCTTGAAGTTTCTCGCAGTTCTTAAGTATAAGATTCTTGAGTTTGGGAAATGGATCACCTGAAGCAGTCCATATCTCTAAATCAATACGTGCAATGTGTAGCGTTTCAAGGCAAGGAAAGCCGCCGCCTTCGCCTTTAGCTTCCCACAGACTTCCCTTGAACGCCATCTCCTTCAGTTTGAGCACCTCAAGGTTGAGCAAGCTTCCCAGTGTTGCCATATGCTTCCAGCCCAAGTACGTAGATGACAACGTCAGGATCCTTAGATTTGGCGGGAAACAGCGTGAATCTGGAAGGCGGTGCAGTGCCTTTTCAGCTGCTGTAGGAAACACGTCGTGCATTAGCTTCAGCTTTTCAAGACGCTCCAATTTCTCCAAGCACTTTGCATTCGCGAGATCGGCTAGTTGCCCACGAATGCCCAAGTTCTTTAGGTTTGAGACCTTATTGAACAGCTGTTCCGAGCAACAATTGGCTGATAATCTACTCAGTGTTTGAAGGTTCTCTCCGCCTTCACCTTTCGGTTCCTTGATAGAAATAGCTGCTTTCGTCTTCAAATGCCTTAGCTGCATCATATTCGATATATCTGCTTTCATTTCAAAGTCACGCGACGTGGTGTCAATCTTGACAGTTTGTAGATTCCAGAGCTCGGAGACAGATTCAGGAAGAGTCTTGAATTCATTCCCAGACAGAGTGATGTACCTCAAGTGCATTAGTTTGGTAAGTTTTGTAGGAAATTTGGTGAATTTGAGAGGGTTCACATCTATAACCCGAAGCAGATTGAAGGCATCAGGGATTGATGGAATGAATTCTGGTGGCAAGCTGATGGATTCCTTTGAGAAACAAACAAAGGAGCGAACCCCGGGACCCTTGGGCTTTTTGCGGAGGAAGTCGATCACGTTGGAATGAATACAAACACGACGGCGCTTCACTATCTCAGTGATAGCAGGATCAAACACTCCTTCCCTCGTCTTCTTCACCTCTTGAAACAGATTCTTATTTGCAAATGCTGCCTCATTCTGGCAGAACTCTCGAATCATATCATGAACACGGCATGTTTTCACGTCCCCATTGGCCTTGGTTTTCTCCACCATGACTAGGTTCCTAGCAACAAGATCGTTCAAGTTTTCCTCCGCCACCTCCTCCAAGCTCTTCCCTCCATTTGTCTGTATGAATCCTTCTGCGATCCACAACCGTGTCAGCTTCCACACTGGGATCTCCGAGTCCTCCGGAAACATCCCTAGGTAGAGAAAGCAATCTCTCAAGTCATGAGGCAATTTGTTGTAACTCAATAGAATGATGTTCTTGGTGCGTGCGTGTTCATCATGCTGGAGATGCGTACTCACACTATCCGATACCTTCTTCCATAAGTCTCTCCTGTCAACACATTTTTCGACGAGAATTCCCCCTATCACAACTACTGCAAGTGGCACTCCACGACACTGCGTGGCTATTTGCTTTCCGATCCCCCCCAATTCCTCAGGACAGCCATTATTCCTACCAAATACTTCTAATTGGAGAAGCTCCCAACTTTCTTCGAAATTCAAGAAACGCAGCTTGTGTGGTTTTCTCTTGGGGTTGGCTCGAATAGCTACTTTCTCATGGCGACTTGTTATCAAAACTTTACCTAAGTTGTTAGCCTTGGGCAGGGCAGCTTCGATCAGTTGCCAGTCTTCGACAGTCCACACATCATCCATGAATAACAAGAACCTACCTGTCTGAAGACGAGATCGAACGAGTTGGGCCAACTCGTGACCGTTCTTGCTAGACATGTCTTGATGAGTGAACTTTTTAAGAATGGTGAGAAACACCTCCCTCACGCTGAACTCTTGAGAAACATACACCCAAATCAACGTTGGGAATTCGAATTGGATTTTTGGATCACGATAAATCTTCCAAGCAAGAGTCGTCTTCCCAAGACCAGGCATGCCCACGATAGAGATAACATCAAGTTGCTCTGTTTTTTCATTGATATATTTGATTAGAGTGGCTTCCTCATCTTTAAAACCCACTACGTTGTCTTCTCTCAACAATTGTATCTACGCACAAACCAAGAATAATCAGCTAGTTTAGATACTAATACAGTAGAAAATCTTTGTATTCCTAGATAAGAATGCAAAGTCCAAAAATAAAACAAGGTGCTTTCAGGCTATGCAATCACTTTCGGATGTAAGACGGGTCAAGATATGAGACAAACAAATTAATTATCCATCACATAATTGGACACGAGTTTTTGTACAATAAATAGGAAGCATCCACTTAAGCTAGATTTCGTAAAAGTTCAATTGATCATGTTCATATATAGTTATCTTTCCATTCGTCAACAAATTAAAGTCCAAAAAGTAAGAGCTAGGTAGGAAAGCAAACTTAAATATTAATGTAAATGAATGATGCGATGAATAGAGAAGAGGTAGAAGAAATGGATAATAATTAGACCTTTATGGGATTGTCATCAGATATTCCAGGCTTGGCAGCAGATCCATCGACCAATGGCAGGGCAGTTAAGCCAGCCATGGCGCGGTTGAACATGGGTTGGAGCAGTTGTGTAAGGTCCCTGACCTCCTTGGCCAAGTCCAGACTCTTGAGGCTCAAGCGCCGCGCACCTTTAGCCTTGACCCTCTGCGTAAGGCAGTTGTCGAGGGTGTCTTCAGCCTCGTATACGGCCTCCCTTATCGATCTCTCCAACTGTATGAACAATTCACCCTTCTCCCGCTTGTTAGCCGATTCCACAAGGAATGCTTTCATCAGTTCCAGCTCCTGCTGCAGCTGCTTCAGCTCCTTCTCCGCCCCCGATATCAGCCTTATCTGCTCCACCATCAGCTTCCGTACGTTTTCTAGTAGGAATGTCACTGCCGCCTCCGCCATTTTTTCCAAGACCAGAGCAAATTAAAAACAAACGCCCCCAAATTAAAGGTTCTAGCTACTGGCAAGCTTGCCGTGTCGTGTGGAAAATTATGGCATATGCACCTACCCTGCAGAGGTAAACTTTACTATAATTTCTTTATTAAAAACACTAAGACCAAGACCAGAGCAAGTCTCCTGCAAGTTGTCAGTAATAAAGTGATGCAAGTTGTCATTCTTTACTTTGTGGCTGTATAATTTTTATTTTTTTTAAGTGTAGACATCCAGGCCAAGACAAAATAAAATGGAAATTATATAACATGCTATAAATAGAATAGCAAGGTCATCTCCGACAACAAATACTACAGTATAGTTAACTCTATATTATTATAGAGTCAAAATCACAAATTTTCAATATTCATGTCTAACGACACTGCTCTACATTTTACTCTATAATAAAATATTCTTTTTTATACTTACTACTATTCATTGAATTGTTGAATTGAATATATGATTATATATATATATATATATTGTAATATTTTTTATTTTTATTTAATAAATAAATAAGCATATTTGTTTTACAAAACTAAAAAAATGGATAAACATGATTAATTTATTTAAAATAAAACCAACATTTCATAATACATAATTTAACAAAAGCATAAATTACATGAAATATAAATTATTTTTCTAAATTTGAAAATTCTTCCCACGAATGATCAACCAAATCATTACGAAATTCCAAGTGAGCATCTTTGTCTTTTATTTTTTTAAATCAGGCTAAAAATGCTTGAAATTGATCTATTCCTTCGTTCGTCATTTCAACATCTGGAACTAGCACTTCTCTTGCAGCATCAATTGGCGCATCAAGGTCTCGTTCATCCTTAACTTATCATATTGTTCATGATAATGCACGCGGCCATTTATATCTTGCAAATCTTCTTTCTTCCAATAGCGTGCTGGATTTGCCACAATTGCGAATCGACTTTGAAAAACTCCAAATGCGCGCTCCACATCTTTCCTACATGATTCTTATTTAAATGCAACAAAAAAATAGTAAGAGGACCATGAATGGTTCCACAAGAGTGAACCATTTTAGATATATTCCATTAGCTAAATAATATTCCATATTTATACTTTTTTTTTCCTTGTATAACATAATGTGAATGTAGGGCGATACCTCCAACAAGATCAACAAATAAATGGGATCTTTCCAATACATTGATGATATCATTATTAGATTCTGGCATACCAAAGTATGCATGTCATATTACAAAATCATAATCAGCAACAATTTCAAGAATAAGACTCGGACTTTTACTACGACCCACATATTGTCTTGCCCAAGCAATTGGACAATTTTTTCACTTTCAATGCATGCAATCTAGACTACCTAACATTCCTGGAAATCCACGTTCTTTACCAATATAAAGTAGTATAGCAACATCACTAGTAGTAGGAGATCTTAGATATTGATTTGAAAATACTTCCACAGTTGCACGATAAAATCTCTTGACACATTCAAAGGGGCACTGGACTCGCCAATATTAATGTACTCATCAACAGGATTCACCGGCACTGTGTACGCCAATACCGAAATGCAGCTATAATTTTTTGAAGTGTTGACAAGCCAAGTCTCCCAATTGCATTTCTACGCTGCACAAAGTAACCGTTGTGATTTTTTACACATTAACAATACGAAGAAATAAACTTCGAGACATTCGAAAACGTCTGCAAAATATTCCTTTAAGATATGTTGGATTTTCAGAAAAATAATCATTAAAAAGTCATTGAGCAGTTTCTTTTCGATCACGATGGATTGTATTATAACCAGAAGCAGAGCCCCCATGCACAATTGTCACATTTTGGTTATTGAGAAATTATGCTAGGATAAGATTGTTGGTGAAAATTTATTGAAGTAGTATTTGTTGTTCAATATCATAGCTATGTCTTAAATTTTCAAGGTCATCATCAGATGAACTTGGAGTAGAAGGGCTAAAGAAATTGGGATTCATTTTTTTGTGGGATTTGAGAAAAAGAAATGAGGAGTGGGATTGGTACAGTATGAATGACAATAGATGAAAATGTTGCAATATGGCGATAAGTGGGGTGTGGAACAGTGTAAATGACAATACACATTTCTTAAATAATGTGTATATCTTACCTAAAAAAATATGATGGTCCATTGAGTTATTATCTACTTCTGATTTCTTAAATAATGTGTATATCTTATCTAGAAAATATGATGATTGAATTAAAACATTTGATTGTGATTTTCTTTAAATCTACACCGGTCAATCATTATCTCGTCTAAAATATCTGACGATTGAATCACAACCATTGATTACAATTTTCTTACCTCTATAAATATATTCTTCATTATACACATATTTCCACACCACACCTAACCATTTCAATATATTTTGCTTGCTCTCTTTGTCTACCTTATTGTCCATTTTCAATTCTGAGATGTCTGTTCCTAGAAATTAAAATTACACCACTCATGAAGATATACATCTTTGTCATGTGTATATGAATGTATCTCAAGATCCAATACATAATAAAAATCAAAAGCTCTGGAATCGTGTTACAGAAGTTTACAATGCCACAAAACCATCTCTATATAGACCTCAAAGATCCATTGATACACGTATGCATGTCATCCTTGGTGCTTGTTCAAAATTTCAAGGATGCATAGAGCAAGTCGAATTTAATAATCTTAGTGGTGCATCTGAACTTGATATTGTAAGTTGTCATTTTTATGATTATTGTTGAATTTAATAATCTTAGTGGTGCATCTAAACTTGATATTGTAAGTTGTTATTTTAATGATTATTAATTTTTTCTGTTTATTATTTATCTTATTAAATTTTAAAATGTTTCATTTGTTATGCATATAATTCGTGCAAAGGAACTGATGAAACTAGACTTAAAATATAAAAAAAAAAGGTTTCAAATTTAATCACGTGTGGGACATATTGAAAGATCTTAAGAATTTTGATTAGTGTGTCGTAAAAATCACGAATAGAAAGATACACATGTGTGAAAAAATCTAAAATGAAAAGGAAAAAATGTGAAGATATATCTATTGTTATAGACACAATTAGAGATGCAAATAAAAAAACTCCAACAATTTTTTAAAATCTCATCTGCTATGTGATATGGAGGTACAAATGAGAAAGATTGAAGTTCAAAACAAAGTTGCTGAAGCCAGAAACAGAATGGCTGAAGAGTATAGAAAGTACACTAAAGCGACTCAGTGGGAAGCCGATAACAAAATCTTAATAATGGATACGGACTTGATCTCTAATCCTGCTAAACGTTTGTACTTTGAACAATATCAAGTGAGAATCTTGTCGAAAAGGCAGGAACAACTCAATCAATCAACTCTGGCAACTAATACTTTCGATCAATCAACTCCGTCAACTAATAATACTTTCGACTTTGAGAGTTATTATCCAGATATGGAGAATCGGGGTCTGGAAGTAGTCTTGAAGATTATTAACTAAAATAAGTGTGTTGCATTTTTAATATTTTATTATTATCATAATGTGTTTCTATCATATTAATTATGTATTTGTATTGTTTATTATAATGTATTTGTGGCTTTGTATTGGTATTGTAATGTTTATGTATTTGTATTTTTATTAATTATGTATTATGTATTTTGTGTTTAAATTAATGCAATACTATTTATTTTATTTATATATAAAATAATTTTAGTAATGAAAATATATTTCATAAAATTTAAACACAAAAAGGAGAAAAAAGAAAGAAGATAAATGAAATATTATAAAAAAATCCATATAAAATATATAAAGAATAGAAAAGAAAAGAAAAATAAACCACTAATAAAGAATAATGCATCAGTTAAATAACAAATGCACTATTCATCCAACATCAATTTGCCGAGTAGAGTGGCGATTGTTGAAGGCCTTTTTTATTTATTTTGTTGTATTCTCGCTCAAAATAAACGCCTCTTAGAGTTGGCCCATGGGCAACTCCAACCCCACGCTTCCTACGCGATGGACGCCACATTTTCCTATACATCCCCTTCCAACCCACCTCCACCTATACATCCAGTTTTTCAAGGGTATTGAATAGTACCCTTTTTTTTTTCTTTTCTTTTTTCACACCTCTAAAATGTAACAGGGTACTATTCACCATCTACTTTCTTTCTTTTCTTTTATATTTGTATTATTTTTTTTTAATTTTATTGTACAATTTTTTCCTTTATATTTTATTAATATATTAATGATGTAAATTATGTAATTTTTAGGTTTAATATTATGTTTAAATTCACTTAATATAATAAAAAATCATAATGTAATCATAATAAAACACTTAAATTACAACAAACAACATAAAACATATTACATTAAAATAAAATTACCACAATAGTACATAAAAATAACATAAATATATTATTTTATTTACTATTAAATGATATTAAATATTAAATGTAAATATATTTGAAAAACATATGTGCTACACAACAATGATTAAAAAATCAATATTAAGAAGTATAAAAATGGAATATTTCATTATAGAATGAAATGTAGATTTAATGATTGGCTCCCACACTGCATATAATTGTTAAACATATAATATTTGCAATTTCATTTAATAAGATATTTATCAATGTAAAATTAAATTAACATTTTATAATAATATTTTAAAATTTATTTATATTAATACAAAATAAAATAATAACTAATTTACTAAATGAAATTTCATAAATAATTATGTGTTATCAATTATAAAATAATAATTAAATGAAATTTCATAAATCATTATATGTTATCAATTATAAAATAATAATTGTAAATGGAATAAAAGAGAATATTCTGGAATGTTCTCTTTTGATATAGAATTATAGTGTAAACTGTTGGAGATGAAATTGAGAATCTGTTGTATTTTACTATATTTTACTGATAATGATGTTGTATTATAGTGTAAACTGTTGGAGATAGCCTAAGATCATCTTCAAAGGAGAGAGTACAAAACCCCTGCCACGCAAAAACTTCCCTGCAGCTGTTGTAAATACCACTATTTAAGAAGGGTCGGATCCGGGTTTTATCCGACCCGATGTATATAAAAAAGTTCCTTTCTTCATTCTCATTGACTCCTAACCCTAATTTCACTCTGAGGCGCAGAGAATCGTCGTTCTCAATTTTCCTCCCTTCCCATTCACGATCGAAAACCCTAGCCTGAACATAAGATCTGGCCTCTTCATTGTAATGGAGTTTTCCGGCACTCATATCCTCTAGTTGTAAGCGAAGAGGCACCGTCATTCGTTCAATCAATTTTTCCGACAACCGTGAACCCTGGTTTGAAGCGAAGATGCGACGCTGTGACTTCGATCGAGTTCTCTGGTGATTTTCTTCAATACGATTTCATTCCAGGTTAGTTTCTTCACCTTTTTAGGTTATTTAATCTCATTTTTAGTTTATAATTTTTTGTGATTTCTTTTAAGCAACTGATATTCATTTTAAAGATGTGTTGCTTTTGTTTGTTTCATTTTTGATACAGTGTTTTTTCCCCTCTTGTCTATTTTTTCATGATGTTTGTTTGATATATATACATTATGTTTGTGAATGTTCTCAGATTTCTTATTGAGATATCATATGTTTGTGAATACGGTGAGATCTGATATATGGTTACAATTTATTGTTGCTTCAAACTCGATTTGTGGAGTGATTGGTAGATAATTGATATACATGTTTGTTATTTGTTGTTGCGGTTTTCTTTGTATGTGTTATTCCACAATTCTGAGTGAGTTTATTATAATCAAACCATAACACATATTGTGTATCAGTTTTTACACTGTTAAGTATCATTCTATTCACATATATGTAGCAGTTGAGTATATATCTATCTTATACAGATACAATCAGTGGACTGAGTTTTGTAACTTGAAAAATGATGTCTGGATTATTTGAATATAACTTATTTTCATCTATGTTAGTTGTTGTTATGTTTTCTCTGAATGTTTTGCTTTGTTAGAGATTAGTATCAGTTTTTACCCATTTAAGTATCATGCTAGTCACATATAAGTATCACATGAGTATGTATCTATTTTGTACACATACAATCAGTGAAATGAGTGTTGTAACTTGAAAAGTGATGTCTAGATTAATTGAATAAACCTTATTTTCATCTCTGTTAGTTGTTGTTTTGTTTTCTCTGAATATTTTACTTTGTTAGAGATTAGTATCAGTTTTTACCCATTTAAGTATCATGCTAGTCGCATATAAGTATCACAGGAGTATGTATATGTTTTGTACACATACAATCAGTGGAATGAGTTTTGTAACTTGAAAAGTGATGTTTGGATTAATTGAATAAACCTTATTTTCATCTCTGTTAGTTGCTGTTGTGTTTTCTCTGAATGTTTTGCTTTGTTAGAGATTAGTATCAGTTTTCACACCATTAAGTATCATGCTATTCACATATAAGTATCACATGAGTATGTAACTGTCTTATGCACATACAATATGTTGACTCATTTTTTTGTAACTTCATACCTGATGTGTGTTGTTTATGTTTCAGGTTTCTAATGTTATCATTTGGTTGTATTTCAGATTTTCACAATGAAGAGAAAGCTGAAGAAGAAGGAAATTGATTCCAACACACAGGTTGCTGATGAGAATGCTGTAAATGAAGCAATAGATATGTTCAAGAAAGCTGTGAAAGGCAAAGTAAAAATCAGGTATATACGATGAAGTTTGCTGATGTGTTTGAATTTGTTACGTGTTGTGTTTTTATTTTATTTTCCTGTTATATGTTCATTTCAATTTTTTATTTTCTATTTTAGTTTTGCGGAAGTGGGTAAATCAAAGAGGCGGAAAAAGTTTGGCAATGCCTCCCCATTAGACTCTGGAGATAGCAGTCGTGTTAAGAAGAAGTCTGTGAAGAAAGTTTTGGATACATCTGGTATTGAAAAAATGATGAGGTAATATATTTTGTGATTTTGAGTGTACTTTCATGCTATAGACTAGATACTTTATTTTTGCAGTTTATGATTTTTTTTTCTTTCTTCCTTTGAATTTTTTGTTGCAGTGGAAGAGAATATGTCATTAAATGCCGACCTTCTTCAATATCTTCTCTTATCCTTTATTGAATGAGGAGCAGTGGGCTGCTGTAAGAGATATTGGGTTTGGGGGTTGCTTTATTTTCAAGAGTTTAGAGGTGTGTTATGGTCATATGTTTATTGGTTTATTGAGCATTTTAACCCTGCTAGTCGATTGGTATATTTTGACAATAATGATAAGTTTGTCGTCACGCCGGATGATATATGTGATCTGTTTTTACTTCCTAGGAATGAGGTAGGCCTGTTTTGAGGGGTGGGGATGGTCAATTCCTTAAGTCTGTTATTACTGACTGGATTAAGAAATATTCTGAGAACAACATTGTGACAGTGTCTGGTGTTCGTAGTTTGTTGTTAGATTCACGTTATCCATTAAATGAAATTTCATAAATCACTATTGAATGGTTTGGTCTTAGAAAAGTGCTCAACTGCTATGGTTCTTTGATGGCTCACAACTATAGACTAGTTGTGCACTTACCAAGTCCAAGACACAATTTTTATTTGTAGGCAATGAGCATGCTCACCACGCTTCTTCCAGGATTTAGCTCAGAATTGCTGTCCGAGGGCCATGAAAAGGGAAAGCAGACAATGATTAAAAGATATATGACAATGATGGACTCATTGACTAATGAAGGCAAGTATTGTTTTGTTTAGGACATGTTGTAATGTCTTAAAGGTGTTGCTAGTCCAAAACTTAACAAAAACATGGTATTATTATAGAGTTGGACAGCTCCAATCCTCCGAAGCTCATGAATGAATCACATCTCGTACAGATAGCTAGAGGGTGCGGTCGTCCTATAAGAGATGTAATGGAAATGTTGTGTAACAGCCCGGTCCCGAGGATGGGGACGGGGTTGTTGTTCGTAAAATAGCACGAAAAATCGGAAATCCAGGGGGGGTGTTTTTAGAATTAAACTAAGTTAGCGCCACAAGAACTTAGGCAACTTAACTTTATGACTTGACTATCGATTTCAATGAATCAACGGGGTCAAAGGGTTCAAACAAGTTGAAGGGGTCAAAGGATTCAATCGAGTCAAAAGTACGCCATATCATAGGCCAATCGAAATTTAAACAGAATCCAATGACAAACTGAAAACAAGCAGAATCATGCTTGGAAAGAAAAGCCCCTTCATAGGCGATCAACAACAACAAGCATGCAAAACTTATTCACAAGTCAACTGAAAATGAACAGATACCAATATGTTCAACAATAGGACTTCTCAAGTAACCCAGAATCAATAAAGGAACAACTGGTATGTCAAAAGAACATGCTTCAAGGACTTTATTGATAACTAGGATTCATAGCATTTAAGACATGCTATTATCAAGAAACAAGTTACACATATCAAGACTAAATACTAACATTGGAGTACTTAGCAGAAACTTAGCGGAAGAAAATCATGTAACCATATAGAGTAACAAACTTGAAACCTCATACAACCCCACCAGTAGCACATCACCGGCCTCAGCATCTCAACCTGAAAACATTTGAAAAAGATGGTGTGAGCACTAATGTACTCAGTGGGGTTTTACGAGAAAACTCTTTAATAAACTTTGGAATATCCAATTATAAACTGGCGGCATATGGAGAGCAAAAAGCAAAATCCCTCTCCATACCCGCAAAATATTTTACTTCCTTACTTGGTGCCTTTCTTGGCTCAAACCTGTTGTCTACTGCACCCTTATTCCTTAGGATGAGATAGGGGTTACCTCAAGTATCCTCTGAGTATGCGAGGGGATTACCCAGCAATGACTCCTTTTACTTTCAAATGTTCAACTCGGTGACTCGAAGGTCACGGCATGATACTGTAAATAAACTGTTCTTTGAGCTCGATAACCTGCTTATAACAGAAGCTATATCCTTCCTTAAATTCCTTCTTTACTTAACCTTAACCTTCCTCACTTAACCTTTAACCTTCCTTCCTTAACCTTCCTTACTTACTTGACTTAGCTAGCAATACCAAGCCTAAAGCAATCGTCTAAGGCTAACTAATTCTTTAATTGAGCATGATCTCAGCCTATAAGGGATTTATAACTTACCCTAAAAGGCAATACTTAGCTACATAAGCTTTAGCAAAATCCAACCTTCCAATACGAGAAAATGAACGCGGATAAATATCTATTGCAATTAAAACAATTCTAAACATCTCATGCTAGCATAAATTGTATATAAACAATTCTAACATATCCTTAGCTAATTAAGCTTAGCAAAACCCAATAACCAAATACTAGGAAATGAATGGGCATAAGCATAGATTGCAACTAAAAGCAATTCTAGATATCGGGCTAGCATCAATTGTATTTAAACAATTCTAGCATATCTAAACATACTTGAGAGCTCACTTAACTTATAATAACTTCCTTTATTTATCAAACTCAAATAACAATTCAACAATATCATGCTTATAACTTCATTTCCTTTCCTTCCTTTGTACAGAGACTAAACAGGCAGAGCATAAAATATTTTAATTGGATATTCATCTTGCCCTATCATGCTTCTAGAACTTAATAGCTCAAACCTTATACTTGGTTTAGAACCACCCACCTCAATGACGGGCAACTCGATAATGAGCACGTAGACGAAGCAACGAGCCGAAAATCCTTCCTCGGGCCTCCTCGGGGTTCACCTCTTCTTTATGAAAGTTGATCAACGACTTGAAACCTTATTCGAGCTCCTAATAAGACATCGAAATGATATCTAAACTCTCGACCCTTAACTATAACTTAAAACACGAGAATTTAAATGATTAAGACATCAGACTCGAACGATTGAGATTCCGGATGATTTGCCACTGCTACATCGTAGATCTTCGAAAGAGCTTCGATTTGAGTACTCATGGGCCCCATGGTTCCAACCGAGATGAAAGTTATAGCCTCCGCACGAAAACGTGCCGGAGCTGTCTGGACAGCACTAGCGCCGCGGCGACAAGGTGCGCGCCGGCGCCACGTGCGCTGCGGCTGGGGGTGCGCGCCGGCGCCCCCCTGCGTTGCGGGGTTCCTTGAACCGCGGGGGGCCCCCTTGCGCGCCCGCGCCCTCTTGCGCCGCCGCGCTCCCTCCTCCGCTCTCTCTCTCAACTCTCAACTGGGGATGCCTCACGAAGAGGCTTCCCCCCCTCTCTCTCTACTCTACAGAAATGGGATGAAGAATGAATGAGCGAGAAATGAGGAGGGAGAGCTGCTATTTATAGAAAAATATATGGCTTCCTCGGGAAGCTACTTCAATGCAACGACACTGCTTCAAAATATCGGGTTCGGTTAAAATGCGCTTTATTCAATGTCGAGGTCCAAATGACCTCGTTCACGAAATCCGAAAATATCTGGAGGTTCGTTGGCTCGAGTACTATTAAACCAACTTGACTCGGGGTAAGGAACGAGTCATCTTGAAGGAAAACGAGAAAATATTCTCTTTTCAAAAATAAAGTTACTATTCCACACAAGGGACAAATAAAATTCGCGAGCGTTCAATTGACCTCAGAATAAAAATCCGAAAACGCCAACAGATTCCTTGAGAAATTTCCTATATGATAGACTTGAAAAAACAAGGCCTACACACAAGATTTCGCAAATTTCTAACGATTGCGCTCCTACGGAAAAACACTATTCCTAACTTCTTTAAACGCGCTTTAAATCACCAGGAACTCAAACGACTTCAGATTCAAAATCCGAAAGCACCGGCATGCTCTTTGGGTCAACGCCTTTCAAACATGACCAAAATCAGCTATAACTGAGCTTGGATAGAAATTATCGAAAAGACGATTTTACGAAAAATAACTCCTAAAATCACGGTTTAGAACCGAAACATCTTTATCTAGGCTCTAATTAATTTCTTTAATTTTCTAAATAAACTCTGAAAATTTGGGATGTTACGTGTTGGAACATTACAAGCGGTTGGCCATGAATTGGAGCAAAGTGAAGGGTGTCGGGAATCGAAAGAACATAGGCAAAGGGCTTCCATTGCAGAGATTGATTAAGCAAATGGGCTCGTCTAAGGATATGATGGGTATGTTTGCGCCAGGGAAAGGTAGGTAGTCGGATCAACATACTGCAATGTTGTTTTCTAAATATTTTCCTACGTTCTGGTTTACAGAAGAGGTTTTTGTGCATTCATGCTAAATTAGCGTACGTTCGTTCTTGTTCATATAAGAGGTGTAATTCATTATTCACTGGAACTCATTCAACTTTACAGAGTAGCTTGATTTGCCTATGTGATATAAGATTAATTGATCTGACTATGTGATAAGATATCCCGACAACAATCTAATACAACTCAATTTATCAATAAAATAATTATTTCTATCCCTTTTATCTACACAATCAACTCAATAATCTAAAATCACAATGTTTAACTTTATCAATAATTATCTACAAATGATTCTTTATTAATCTAAAAAATGATTATTTATAAAAATGATTCTTTATTAATATATTAAAAATGATTATTTTTCAAGTTAATAAATTATTTTATATTTTGAATAATTAATTACAATAATAATAATAATAATATATTCTTCATATATTCAAATTAAACAATAAACTCAATGATAAAATGAAACTTACAATAGATGAAATACAAATATTAAAAAATAAATAACAAAAGAGAATACAATCTAAAAATATGTAAACTAGATATTTAAAACTAGTGCCAAATTTTCACCATAAATGTGCTCAATTAAATCATTTTTATTGCACCACATCCATAAAAAATTATATTAAATCATAATAATTTTGATAACAGAAGATACTAGACACATCAAAACTATTATTCAATAAAAATCTGTTTGGCCAATCAAATAGTTCCATGTGACGAGAGAAATAAAATTGTGGGTTACTCAACTAACCATTTCCCGGATCGATTGCTGAAGCTAGTGGATTATAACATTTTTTTTTGTAGAGAAATTGGTATCTTATAATGTAATTTGTGTTTGGCGAGTTTATATTTATACAACTAAAATTACTCTTTGTACTAAAAAAAATTGAAGTTACTTAATTGCTCTTTACTTAAAAAAAGAAAAAAATCAAGTATGGTTTAAAATTCCATTTTAAAAAAGTTCAACAATGTATTTTTTCAAATAAACATAATATGTAAGAAAATTCATTTTCAAATGGACTTCATAATTTTGTCAAGTACTGTTCAAACATAGGACTTTAAACATATCCATCATCTTCTAACAAAAAATTTCGAACATATCCAAAATGAGAACACACGATTTCAAAGAAAATATGAATTTTTAGGTAAATTTATATAACTAATAAAAGAAAATAAAAAATAATGTGGTGGAAAAGATAAGAATGATGGTTCAAAAACAAACTACCTATGTTTTATGGATTGTGCTCAAATATGGTTGGGAAAGTCGTCCTGGAATGGGGACTCTGTTTATGGATTGGATTGTGCTATAATCCCTACAAACAAAATATACAAAATATATAATAGAAGAGGAAAAATGCAATCCACTAATTCTTAAAGTATACAAAAAATAAAAAGAAAAATACAATTCACTAATTATGAGTACTGTATTAACAGTTTAAAGTTTTAAAACGAAATGCAAGTCATTGTCCATTCCCTCAGATAAACCCTAAATGCCTCCTCTTGCTTGATCACTTGTTCAAAGCACTGCTTGAACTTCCCAGACTTCGTCTTTCAAACACTAGAATTCAAGCATTGTTTCAGAAACCAAATGACGAGATACCTCGGGCTCAGAGTTTCTTCAACAAGAGCGATTGGATATAGTAAATACATCGATCTCTGCTCAGTTACTTGATATCATTATTAATCGAAGAAACTCGAGTCCGAGGTATCGCGGCGTTTGATTTCAAGATACAAAATAAACACCAGAAACCATAAAGTCGCCTCAGAGATCTTGGTGGAAGAAATCATCAATTGGAATACATACCATCAAGAGTAAGCAAATATTAATAACAAGCCTTACATTTTAGCATCATTGCCGACCAATCTCAATCAAAAACAACAATACATAAATAAATAAAGAAATTGAAAAAAAACACGGAGATGAGTGAGCAAGTGTTGAATCCCCATTTGTGATGAGGTTATTTATAGCAAGAAAAAGAGACCAAGAGTTTGAATTCTAGGGTTAGTTTTTTTTAGAAATTTATGAACGGGGAGAACGGCGGTGCGGCGCTGAAGATATGAGCCAACAATACCACTAGTTTTATTAATGGGCTTGAATTACTGGGCCATTTTTTGAGCCTGTATTACTAGATACTTAATGGGCTAATGTGGGATACGCTTATGCAGCTCATTATTTGTTTTTTGAAAATGAGAAATTCTATACACAGCCTCCAATTTACTCTCCATAGTCCCGCTAATTTAAAAAGTAAAAATATAATTTCAATGTTCTTTTTTGCTCGATAGTACTTTTTATTTTTTAAAGTTGTAGGCTCAATTATTTTAACTTATAAAATTATGGAAAAAAAGAAGAAGAAACACAGCCTCGTAGCAATAATCTTCTATCCAATTTTTGCAAATTCATGTGTTCAATGGCTATGTTTTCACATCTATTGAATCTTTGAAATTTCTACTATAATAAAATTCTTAGTCAATTTTTTTCCATATTCATTAAAAAAAATGGGTTTATGTACTTTGTTGTCCACGAGAACCATGACATCTTCTCCACATCATTAGTCTCTATTTTCTCATCTCTTGCTTTGATCTTCATTGTTGCAGAAACCTTAAATCACTCATTATCGTTGAGGTGGTAGAAAGTTCTTGATTTTCCGGCAAAAAATTATCTCCTTCTTAATAGTAGTGGTTTTCAAATGGCATGTATATTATCTTCACTCAAACTATTTCTCACGAAAAAGAATACTACTTTTGTCCACTTCATCTCATCTCTTCTCCATTTATTATCTTAAACACTACTTCAAATTAACTTATTAATTACAATGGTTTTACATTCCCTTTTTTGTCGAATAGCTAAGTAAAATAATTAATTCATGAGTAATTAGGATGGGGATGGGGATGGGGATGGGGATGGGCTTGGGGGGAGGGGGGGGGGGGGGGGGGGGAGTTGGACGGTTGCAGTTAATGGCTTCGGAAAAAAGAACGAAGAATTCAACCAATTACCTACCAACTGGGAAAAGTCTTCCGCTAATCAACGGTGGCCAAGGGTCTATGATTTGTGAAAGCGAACAAAAAATAAAAAATTATATGGGTAAAATAAAAATTTTAAATATATTTAATATTATAACATATATTGGGGTTATAAAGAATAAAATGAGGACTATGTTTAGAATTATTTTTTAGAAATTTTAAACGTAGTAATTTTTTTTCCGTATCATAACCCAATTTTTAAAATAAAATAAAACTATTGTGCAATTGTATTGTATTACCCTCGTAGTAATAATAAACTTTAAAGAGACACACTTGTGTGAAACCAATGGATCTTTTACGTTAGACGTTATTTGACCTATTAAGTGGTCCTGCTTGCTTTTTTTAATTTTCTTTTTTAATGGTCTCTATTCCCCCCTCAATCACTTTTCTCTTTTCTTTTTTAGTTTTTTTTTTAACTTTTAATTATTTTTCATTTTTTATAAATATATATTTATTTATATTTTGAATTAATTTAATTTTTTTGAAATAAATATATAATATAAAATGAAATTAGTAAATCCTAAAATTAAATTGAATTAATTTAATTTGTGTATACGACGTCTCACTCAAAGCATTCACCCGACGCTAACGTGTGGGCTCATGCCTTCGGGTCGATATAAAATGAAGATTTTAAAAAATTGAAAAAGTAAAAAAAAATTGAAAAAAAAAGAAAAAAATGCCAGCTATCAGATGCTTTATATATAATGATACTTCGATTCATTCTAGAGATACTTTATTTGATACACAGTGGTACTTGTTAGGGATGTCAAACTAGCCCGAAACCGATGGGCTGACCCAAACCGCCCGAAAAAAAGGCGGGTTAGGGTCATATTTTTTAGGCCCGAAATAAATTTTAACCGAATGGGCCCGCCCGAACGGACCGACGGGCTAAACGGGCCAGCCCGCTAGGTCCGCGGGTTGGCCCATAGGGCTGAATTTTTTTTTTTAATATGCTCTTATTATTATTTGATAAGAAACAAATGGATACTATAAAATAGTTAGATTATGCTTTCAACTGGTAACTCACCATACTTTGTTCTTCTTTCCTTCAGTTGAACTTGGATTTTAATTTTTTATAATAAACAAATGAATTATTATAAAATAGTTAGATTATGCTCTCAGTCGACTATCTATTATCTAAATTTCTCAAAAAAAAAATCTCACTGTTGAAGAAATGGTCACTGCTGCGGAAGAGATAAATCCAATCAAATAAATTAGAATATATGTTTTGGAAACTCTTCTATAGAATATAGTGAAAAAAATATAATACAACTTGCAATCAATTTGACACTGAACAACGCAGTTCCACTGTTTGACGAAATTCCTCAATGAATAAATTGTAATGCATCGTAATATAGAACTGTAGATTATGTGAGGATTTTAACCTACGCATCTATACAGACTGTGCTGCTTAAGTTCTCGTGTATCAACTTTGTTTGTAATTATATGATGCTTGTATAAACATATAGTGTCTCTGTTATAGTTTTGGATCTAATATAGGACATGAAAACTTACTATTTGAAAGAGTATTCTCCTTACACTTAACTTTTGTCATAAACATGTTGGCCCGATGGGCTAGCCCGAAAACCGAAGTTTTAGGGTTAGGGCCAAGATTTTTTAGCCCAAAAAATTTCAGCCCGAAATGGCCCGACCCGAATAGCCCGATAACCCAATAGGGTTGGCCCGAAACCGACGGGTTGACCCGTTTGACATCCCTAGTACTTGTTGTCTCGAATATCAACAAATATATTAAAAAAAAAAGATAAATGTATCAACTAAAAAAAGTCCACATTATGATTTATGTAGAAAATAATTTATTTTTTTCTTATCATGTGAAAATACTTTATAGTTGATTATAATACTTCAATTCATATTAAGTGATACTTCGACACATAATTAGTGATACTTTACTTCATACGTAATGATACGTGATGTATGGAGAATCAACAAACATATCCCAATAAGAAGATAAATGAATCAACTAAATTAAAATCCACATTATGATTTATGCAAATAATATTAATTCATACATGTAGTGATACTTTATACCTAGTGATGCGCGTGGGTGGGCGCGTGGAGCTCACGCGCCTGGCTGTTTTTGCGCGTTTGGACGGATTTTTGGGTGGATTTGGATCCTATTTGACCCATCTAATGCAAGAGATCCGTTAGACGGTCTCATACAAGTTTTTGTCAACTTTAAATCAAGATAAAAGAATAAATCTCTACAGCCCCCAACTAACTTTTCCATAATACCAAGAGTTCGAAACCTTAATTGGAAGAGGAATATTATCTTGTTCGCATAGTTCATCGATTAAAATGAGATTGTGGAATATTGGTTTACTTGTGTTCAGATGCCCATTACAATTCATGAATCAGTAAAGAAATCGGCATGGAATAAATAATTTTTTTAAATCCATGATGTAATATTATCTAAGAACTTCTTGAATGAGGTCCATAAAAATGAAGTGTACCACGCAAATCATCCATAACTTTGTGGAAAAAAATCCACCTAAAATCTTGGATCTTTATCAAGAACTTGACTTGGAGGAGAAAGAATTTTTATGATTTAATTTGATGTCTATTTTTGTTTAATTAGATATTAATGGGAGAATTATCGATTTTTTTCATTCAACAATGATCCCCCCAAAGATTTGGGGGTTACAGATAAAACTTTATTATTTTATTCGGACTATAAATAGAGAGCTATATTATTAGTTCTCGCTTACTAGACAGCATGATATAAAATTGGATATGTTTGATTGGAATATCTTTTACCATATGAGATATCAATATTATGTTTGTTTTGGTGTATTAAAATATATATATTAATAATATGTTGTTTGGTTAAATGTATTAAAATCTATATATATATATATATTATAACACACTTCTAAATCATCCACTTTCCCGCTCATTTGCAAAGGATAATTTAGTCATCTATAATAATGATATATAAATCTTTCATTTAAATTCTATATTGCAAATATAATTATAATTATAATTATAATTATTGTATCTTCTTTTTTGTTGTTGTAATAATTAATATGTCTTCATTGGCGTTTCAAACATATTTTCTATAATTATATTTTCTAATCATAAGTATCTACCCATATATTACCAAGAATTCAACCAATTTCTTACCAACTGGGAAGAGCCTTCTGCTAATCAACGTTGGCCAAGGGGCTACGATTTGTGAAAGCGAACAAAAAATTAAAAATTATATGGGTAAAATAGAAATTTCAAATATATTTAATATTATAATATATATTGGGGATTATAAAGAATAAAATGAGGACTATGTTTAGAATTACTCTTTAGAATTTTTAAACATAGCAATGTTTTTTTTCCTTATCATATCCTCATTTTTAAAATAAAATAAAACTATTGTGCAATTGTATTGTATTACCCTCGTAGTAATAACAAAGTTTAAAGAGACACACTTGTGTAAGACCGTCTAACGAATCTCTTACGTTAGACGTTATTTGACCCATTAAGTAGTCCCACACTCTTTTTTTATTTTTCTTGTTTAGTGGTCTCTATTCCCCTCTCAATCCCTTTTTTCTTTTAGTTTTTTTTTTTAACTTTTAAATTTTTTCATTTTTTATAAATATATATTTATTTATTTTTTGAATTTTTTTTGAAATAAATATGTAATAAAAAATGAAATGAGTAAATCTTAAAATTGGATTGAAATTAATTTAATTTTTGTATACGGCGTCTCATGCAAAGCATTCACCCTACGCTAACACGTGAGCTCATGCATTGGGGTCAATATAAAATGAAGATTTAAAAAAATTGAAAAAGTAAAAAAAATTGAAAAAAAAAAGAAAAAAATGCCAGCTATGTGATGCTCTATACATAATGATAATTCGATTCATTGCTAGAGATACTTTACTTCATACATAGTGGTACTTGTTGTCTGGAGTATCAACAAACATATTTAAAAAAAAAGAGATAAAAGTATCAACTAAAAAAAAAAGAAGTCCACATTATGATTTATGTAGAAAATAATTCATTTTTTTCTTAGCATGTGAAAACACTTTATAGTTGATTATAATACCTCAATTCATATTAAGTGACACTTCGACACATAATTAGTGATATTTTATTTCATACGTAATGATACGGGATGTCTAGAGAATCAACAGACATATCCCAATAAGAAGATAAATGAATCAACTAAATTAAAACCCACATTATGATTTATGCAAATAATATTACTTCATACATAGTGATACTTTATACCTAGTGATACGCGTGGGTGGGTGCATGGAGCTCACGCGCCTAACTATTTTTGCGGATTTGGATGAGTTTTTGGGTGGATTTGGGCTCTATTTGACCCGTTTAATGCAAGAGACCCGTTAGGCATCTCATACAAATTTTTGTCAACTTTAAATCAAGATAAAAGAATAAATATCTACAGCCCCCAACTAACTTTTCCATAATACCAAGAGTTCGAAACCTTAATTGGAAGAGGAATATTATCTTGTTCGTATAGTTCATCAATTAACATGAGATTGTGAAAATATCGGTTTACTTGTGTTCAGATGCCCATTACAATTCATGAATCAGTACAGAAATCAACATGGAATAAATAATTTTTTTAAATCCATGGTGTAATATTATCTAAGAACTTCTTGAATGAGGTCCATAAAAATGAAGTGTAGCCAGACAAACCATCCATAATTTTGTGGAGAAAAATCCACCTAAAATCTTGGATCTTTATCAAGAACTTGACTTGGGGGAGAAATATTTTTTATGATTTAATTTGATGTCTAATTTTGTTTAATTAGATATGGATGGAAGAATTATCGTTTTTTTCATTCAACAATGATTCCCCCAAGATTTGGGGGTTACAGATAAAGCTTTATTATTTTTTATTCGAACTATAAATAGAGAGCTATACTATAGTTCTCGCTTGCTATACATTATGGTATAAAATTAGATATGTTTGATTAGAATATCTTTTACCATATGAGATATCAATATTATGTCTGTTTTGGTGTATTAAAATATATATACTAATAATATGTTGTTTGGTTAAATGTATTAAAATTCTATACAAAATTTCAATTCCTAAAATATTCTTCAATTAGTTACCATATATCGTGTGGATATTATATAATAAGATTTTAATTAATATTTGTAAGATTATTTTATTCCGAAATCATAATAATTATATATAATATTACATATCACACTTTCAGGGTGTGATATGTAATATCATATAAATGTGTTATGTAATACCATATAAATGGTTAACACATATCAACTTATATAATCATAAACTTTAATTTTACTAACAGAAACATAATATTAAGATGTATGGTATATATCTACAAGTTATCACCATCTAATATTACCTAACAAACAATCCTTAAAGGGTAAAATAGTATAAATGAATTATAATTTTATTTTATTATAAATTTTGGGCTAGAATATGAAAAAGAGGGATTTATTGGAACGAGAAGTCTATTTATCCAGAATTTGGATATACAGAATAGGGTATTATGGTCATTTCCTAGTAAATTTCAAAAGTAAATCATAGTATGATGTGACCCGGACAAATTGTACAGGATACGAGAAACGCGCGGAAGACTTCTAGGAACGAACACGCCAACTAAGAAAGGATTCAATCCTACTCTAATGACTCAAATAACTCAAATATACAAAGGAAACGAATTAAAAACAAAGAAAGACTCGATTTTTGGCTATATGTACTATTTAGCTCAAACCGGACACGTATAAGATCTGATTTTAGAACTAACTCGAAAATGACTCTAACAACTTAGAAAACTAAAGAAAAACATTTAGGGGCTGGGAAAAAATGATATGGACGTGGGTGAAGAATGGTTTAGAGTAGATAGAATATGATAATGATAGGATGAACTTACGGATGATGAACTTGAGTAGATGAACACGAACACTTTGTTAAACTCGAACTGATGTTGTGGGAATGTTGTGGAATGGACGTTGATGATGGATGGATGTTGGTAATGATGGATTGGTGTAGATGACGTAGTTGAATGAGTTGACACACGAAAGCAAACCCCGTGAAGATAACTCCACGAAACGTACTTCACTTGGAATCTCCTCGATAGCGAGTTCACCCTAATTCCTCATGTGAATTAGAACGTTCCCTTGAAATAAAACTTAAAAGTTGCTAGATTCTAAGAGTATTAATTTTCGACTAAAAATTAACAAAAGAGCTTTGGGGTTGAGACACAATTGGATGCAAAGGCAAAATCTTCAATAATGTCTAAAATATCAATGTAACATGGTTCCCTTATTTATAAGCCTAAGGGGGAACGAAAATTGATGCTAAAAAGTCCTAAAAATCTGATCCAAAAAGGATCTCTAACTATACTAGGAAATTCCCTAAATTAGAATTCTATTCAAGGTATGAAATTTCCTTAAATACGATTCTAGTCAAACCTACTCAATTATGGATGAAGATTAACCTAAAAATTAAATAAAATCTGATATAAACTATACTCTAAATTAATTAAATAAATATTATAGTCTAAATAAAATTCAACCCCTAATTAAATTAATTAAAGAGTCGAAATCAGCTCCACGCACACACGTGATTCACGTCACCATCTTCATGCATGTGGCGTGTATGTGCATGCTTGTTCTTCATGTTTTCTTCTTCAAACCTTGATCTCCAATCTTTAATTGTTAACAAAGTAACAATTTTGGGGCTGCATTTAACTTTTTCTAATTCTTCAAACTTCTTGCGAATAATTGCTTGGAAATAACCTTGCAATTTCTTGGCTCAAAATCGTGTAATTGAACCTCTAAGTTGCAGCTCCGAGTTTGGTTCTTTGTTGCTTATCGTGCCTTCATCATAGTAATTATCCAAAATACCCCTCCCTTAAATTTCAACTAATTTTTCAATTTGAATTCAAATTTCAGATTTTTTCTCTCTCCTATTTTTATTTTAATAATAATTATTATTTCCAAGATAGTGGAGTATTGATATCATCAACCTCGTTAATTACTTCATCTCCATCTACCCTAACAAAACAGATTTATCATATCATCTCCATCCTCAAAATTTCTTATCTCAAAACCCTTTGAAACAGGCAAAATTTTATCATTTGCAAGGTTTTTAGATTATCATTATCCTCATTACCAAATCAATTCAAGATGAGTATCCGGAGTAAGGCTTCAAAATATTACGTTGTTTTCAACGGTGTTCGTTTCGAAATTTACAATATCTGGTTTGAGTGTGCGCCAAATGTTATTGGCTTTAAAGAGGGAATGTATCAGGCCTATTCAACAGAGGAGGAAGCTATCGATGCATATAAGTTGTATTTGCAACAGATTAGGCTAAGCGACGGCTCAAACTCTATTTCTGAGACTTATTTTGAGTCTTCTAGTACCTGTAATGAGAAAAGCTCAAATGGTGAGACAATCTCAAAACAATGTGATGTCTGCGGTTGTGAAGATGGCTTTAAGAAACTGTTGGGGTGGATTTGGGTAAAGATGTTTTTTTTAGTAGCTTTGCTGGATTACTTGGTGGATTGATTGTTCATTTGTTGAAGTGAAATTAAAAAATCTTTCTCCAGTTGTTCCAAATCCAATTGTATCATTCATTTCCTCTGCATTTGAAATGTAATGCGTTTATTGCATTTGAAATCAATTTATATATGTGCCAAATGTAATTGTATTGTCCATTTCATCTGCTGTTAATGAATTCTGGAATAAATATGTTTAATATTTATGTTCAAATCTAATGAAATTGATCATTATTATTGTTAGTGCCACCGTCATGCACTAAGTATTTGTGTTGTTGAATTGGCGAGATATGTTCGACAATGTGTGCCTAGGTATGTCCCATGAAGATTTGTTTTCCGCTGTGCAAGAAAAGAAGAATAGTTGGTGAACTGTTCCAGAGTTTGTCCCAGACAGAACCAGGGACACTCTATTTATGGCAGTTTCCTTGTTGGAAAGATCTTGCACCGAACCAGTTGGGAAGGTCAAGATAAATTCGTTTTACTGCTTTGTGGTGTAGAAGTGATGAACACAGCATGTCACGTTATCAACCGGGTGTATTTCAGACCCAAGACAAGAGTCACTCCCTATGAGCTGTGGAAAGGGAAGAAACCGAATGTAAAGTACTTACACCTCTTTGGAAGTACTTGCTATATGTTAAGAGATCGAGAGCAGCTTGGCAAGTTTGATGCCAAAGGAGATGAATGCATTTTTCTCAGGTACTCGAGAAATAGTCGGGCCTATCGAGTTTTCAACAAGAGGACCAAGACGGTGATGGAGTCAATTAACATTGTTGTTAATGATCTGGAAGAACCTGTTGCCCAGATTGATGAGGAAAGTATTGATGTCAACATTCATGTGCCAGCTTCTGTTCCAGACAGTTCGGAACACAATGACCAGCCGGAGTTGAGGAACGAGAAACTGGATAGCTTCAAACCTTCAAAAGGTGTGCAAAAGCATCATTCTACAGCAGACATCATTGGTGATGTGAGTGAAGGAGTTAGAACCAGAGGAGTTTGAAAAAACTATCATGAGATGATTGCAAATGCCTGCTACACTTCTACAACTGAACCCAAGAACATTAAAGAAGCCTTGCAAGATGATCGATGGATTCATGCCATGCAAGAAGAGCTCTTGCAGTTTGAAAGAAATGAAGTATGGGATTTGGTTCCATGTCCTAAAGGTGTAAATGTGATCGACACGAAGTGGATCTTCAAGAATAAAACAGATGAAGAAGGGAACATAACCAGAAATAAGGCAAGACTTGTGGCTCAATGCTATTCCTAAATTGAAGGTGTGGATTTTGATGAGACGTTCGCTCCAATTACTCATCTTGAATCTGTCAGGTTGCTTCTCACCATGGCTGCATGGATGAAGTTCAAATTGTACCAAATGGATGTAAAGAGTGCCTTCCTAAATGGGTACTTATCCAAAGATATTTTTGTGTGTCAACCTAAAGGCTTTGAAGACCCTCACCATCCTGATTATGTGTATAAATTGAAGAAGGCATTGTACGGACTCAAACAAGCCCCTCGTGCTTGGTATGAGAGACTCACAAAGTTTTTGTTGGAGAAAGGGTATGTTCGTGGAGGATCTGATCGAACACTCTTTGTTAAAAGAGAAAAATCTGAAGTGATCATTGTTCAGATTTATATCGATGATATTGTCTTTGGATCTGTCTCAGACAGATTGGTGAAGGAGTTTGTCAAAGACATGACATCTGAGTTCGAGATGAGTCTGGTTGGTGAGATGACCTATTTTCTGGGGCTTTAAGTAAAGCAAAATGATGATGGCATCTTTGTATCTCAAACAAAGTATGCAAGGAATTTGATCACTAAATTTGGCATGGAAAGTTGCAGCCCGAAGAGAACCCCCATAGGAACTCACTTGAAGTTAACCAAAGATGAAGCTGGTGTGTCCATTAAGTAAACCTTGTACCGAAGCATGATCGGTAGTCTACTGTACCTCATTGCGAGTCGGCCTGATATCAGTTACAGCGTTGGAGTTTGTGCACGCTACCAATCTAATCCCAAAGAAAGTCACTTGAAATCTGTCAAGAACATAATCAAGTACGTAAAAGGTACAGCTGAGTTGGGACTTTGGTTTTCTTATGATACAAACCCTAGTTTGGTGGGGTTTTGTGATGCGGATTGGGCCGGATGCACTGAAGATCAGAAGAGTACCTCAGGTGGATGTTTCTTCCTTGGAAATAATATGGTCTCATGGTTTAGCCAGAAGCAGAATTCGATATCACTTTCTACCACCGAGGCAGAATATATAGCTGCTGGGAGTTGCTGGACTCAACTCTTGTGGATAAAGCAAATGTTGCTTGACTATGGTGTCCCACAATCTGTCCTTACCATATACTGTGACAATATGAGTTCAATAAACATTTCAAAGAATCCTGTTCAGCACTCTCGAACTAAGCACATAGATATTCGTCACCACTTCATCCGGGAGCTTGTTGAAGACGGATCTCTTGTGATTGATTATGTTGCAACAGAGGCACAATTTGCAGACATCTTCACTAAGGCACTTGATAGTGCAAGGTTTGAAACACTAAGATCCTCCTTGGGTCTTTGTGTTCTCTAATCTTCTCCTCTGCGAGAAGACTCTCTATACAGTCTTGGTCAGTGATATATGTATAGAGTATAAAATGACCATGGTTAATATGGTCTGTGAAATGTTGTGCCAATATCTGTCCTGGACAGTTTTTGCTATGGAGGAACGGTTACTTTTTAACGGCTAGTAGTGCCTTATTTTTCGCACCACGATCGATTCCACTTCTCCACACCAAGCTGCGGGGTGATGTGTGTGGAATAAGTAAGTAAAGGAAATTTCCTTTTAGAATTTCCTAATTAAGGTCTTAACCTTATTTTTTCAAAAGAGACAGAATCTTAGCAAAATTTCCAAGTCGTTCTCTCTTTCTGGTGTTTGCTCGATTTTTGTTGTTCGAACTCCAATGGCGGACAAAGCTGTTTCTTCTATGCCCTCTCAAGCCAAGAAATCCAGAATTTCTACAGAAGACTTGCGACGACAGCTTGCGAAGCTTTCGCAACCAATTGTGTTCTCATCTGCAATCGTCTCTATCCCTGCTCTTGTGAAGCCATCTGTTGCTTCCACCGAAGCCCTTGCTTCTGTGTCAACATCTGTGGCACCTTCTGCTGTTTCACAGCCTAGGTCTGTATCTGAGACAGATCTCACTGTTCAACCCTCTCCTAGAGTTTCCAAAGGGCCATCCTCTCCACCCATGGTGTCTGCGGAAATGTTGAATGCTTCAATTGCGGCTGTTATAAATTATGTTGGAAGTACTGAAGTCTTCTTGGCCCCTGCTGAAGATAATGTCACCACCTCTGCTGTTGACGAAGAGCCTACCTCTATTGAGGAATCTGCTGCATCTCTTGATGCTCTGAAGTTTGTTCAAGCTCCATCTCTTTCTGCTGCTGTCCCTGTGTATAGTGACACACCCATTGTCACTGTTCAAGTTCCTCTCGGTGAAGTATCACCTGTTGATACTGTTGAAACCCTTGTTCAAGATCCAGGTCCAGATGATATTAATATCTCCTTCCTCGATGAAGATTCTCATGTTCATGAGGATGATTCTGTCCCACCTCCTAAGGCTACCTCCTCCAAAACTCGCGGGTCCAAACGCAAGTTGGAGTTGAGAGATGTTCCAGTCACTCCCCCGGTGTCTGATGATAAAGATGACACACCTATCGCCAATTTGAAATCGAAGGTGTTGGCTAAGGTTGCTGCGAAGAAGGTATCTTCTTCAAAAACTCCCAAACCCAAGAAAGTTACTGCTAAGAAGGGGTCTTCATCAAAACCTCCCAAATCGGTGAAGCCCTCTGGGAAAAAGGCTTTGGCTAAGAAGCCTGATGTTGTTCTTGCTCACCTTGTTACGCGGAGTGTGTCTGAGCAGAGGATGGGATTGATGTCGGGACGTCGTCACCCGCTGATGAAGTAAGCCAGAGCTCCTTCCCTCTCTGACGAAGAAGCAGAGGATGTCCATGAGTCTGTTCCAGACAGATCAGATTCCGATTCAGAGGATTTTGATTCAAGTAAGTTTATCTCTGCATTTCACCAAAATCAATTCCAGATTGTTGTTGGTCACTCGTTAGTTTCCGAGCATTGTTTGGTTAAGTCGGATATAGAGGAAATGGGTATTGATTCTTTGTTGCATGATCTCCGATTAGAGAAATCCTCTTATTCTGCTCCACCTTTTATTACTGCTGTTGTACATGAGTTTTATGCCAACTTGTCCAAGCGCATGCATGATGCTTCCTATGAGCATGCTTTTTCTATTTTTGTGCGTGGTAATTGGATTGCCTTCTCTCCTTTGGTGATTAATGAGTTTTTGGGCCGTGAGAATGTTGTTGCCCCTGCGCCGGTGTTTGATATGAATGAAGTTGTGTCGGAATTGACTGGGGGAAGTCGGTGTGTTTGGCCCTCTGGGCGTGCTTTGTTAGCTTCGGACTTGAGTGTGAAGTATTCGATACTGCACAAGGTTGTTGTTCGGAATTGGTTGCCCAATACGCATGATTCCACTGTGGGCAAGCCTATGGCTCTGTTGCTGTTTAAAGTAGGCACTCATCGAGATTTCAACCTTGGTCTGATCATCTTTGAGCATGTGTTTGCTTATGCTGAATCCTCTCGTGCCCAGCAGCCTATCAGTTATCCTGACCTCATCTTTAGCATCATTATGGCTCAGCATGATGTTGTCTCTACCAATGATGTGTATGCGCCTGTTGCGCAGCCTTTGTCAATCAGCCACAAGCTATTCTCGTCCCAGCATGCTCCGGATGTTTCTGCCCGTGATGCTAATGAAAGCTCGAGACCTATGCCCACATCTGTCCCAGACATATATGCTACTTCTTTTTCTGTCACCTCTGTTTTCTTTGACAGACATCTCAAGTCTCTGGAGCATGAAGTGGTGTTCCTGAGCAAGTCCATTCGAACGTTTAAAACCAGGAAGCAGGAGTTGGAGGCCTTGCTGATTGATCTCTAGGCCCGAGCCCTTGGACTTGCCTTGCCACTTGATACGCCGAGTGCTTCCTCTATCCCAGCTGCTGATAAATCGGCTAATGCTGATGATGATGTTGCTGATGATGCTGCTGCCTCCCCAGTCTGAAGAATGGTGTTTGCCGTTTCTGGCTGTTAAGGGGGAGAAGGATGTTGGATATTGGTGAACGAAGGCCAATGATGAAGGATGGACTTTCTGCTATTGCTGTGTTGAGCATGTGCTCATTTTTAAATGTTTGATGGTTTCTGAACAAACATTTTATTGGGGATGCTGTTTACCCTACTTTATTTTTTTGTTGGTCTGTACTATATTGTTAATCGACTGACAATGCAGTTCTACACTGCGAAACAATGCTTTGATCGTGTTGAAGGCACTCCGAGTTCAGCTTCAGGGGGAGTGTGCTTGTAACTGTCTCGGACAGTTTTTACATATATCACTCTTTTTGATATATTGTTGATCTGTGAAGGTTATTCAAGTGTTGTGCAAATGATGATGATAATTGTCAACCATAAACGCTAAACAGGGTAATTGTTAGTGCTGCCGTCATGCACTAAGTATTTGTGTTGTTGAATTGGCGAGATATGTTTGACAATGTGTGCCTGGGTATGTCCCACAAAGATTTATTTTCCGTTGTGCAAGAAAAGAAGAACAGTTGGTGAACTGTTCCAGAGTTTGTCCCAGACAGAACCAGGGACACTCTATTTATGGCAGTTTCCTTGTTGGAAAGATCTTGCGCCGAACCAGTTTGGAAGGTCAAGATAAATTCGTTTTACTGCCTTGTGGTGTAGATTCCGTGCTGAATTAACCCTACTACATATGGAGAGTATCTACACAAGTTTGGAAGGCCACAAACCACAATCCACTTACCTTGTTGGCGGCGGGTGGAGATCGACGCCAAAGTCTATAAGAAGACCGAATTGAGGAGCAATCGGTACCACATATATTTTGTTTAGATTCTAGTGTTAGAATCAGTTTTTGGTCGTTTGTAACTAGTAGTTGTTCATTAATACATTCAACGTGATAGACTAGTTTTGAGTGTTTTCGAGTGAAACACGTGAGGGGATTTTTATTCCAGTTTTGTACGTAATCTCGGGAGAGATTGTAAGTTGAAGTCGTGGGTAGCTAGAGGGAGTCTAGTGTCATGGTCGTGAGGGGATCTTACAACTTTCGGCTAGCGAAAGAGTTCGAGGAGAAGAACGGGTGACATAAGACAGGAGGCTTGTATGTGTAAGGTCCTTAATACACTCTTCGAAGGAGTAACAGTCGGAACTTCAAGTTTGGGAGCAATCCCCCAGAGTAGGTTGTTTGAACCGAACTGGGTTACCGTCTCGTGCATTTTTACTGCTTTATTCTTTTATGTTCTTGCATCTGTTCCACACATATCATAGAACAGTTTTTAAGCAGTTAACTAAAACTCGTATAAGCACGGATTACTGTTTTTCAATTATGTATATTTATTGATGAGGGCTCGAATAAATTAAGTGAGAAAATTTATTTTGATTGCAAAATAAGGTTAAGGTACCAATAAAAACAGAAATAAAAATTGATTAAAATGTTGAATCTGAAAAGCCTAAGCAAAATAAAAGTGCCAACAAAAACAGAAATAAAAAGTGATTAAAATGTTGAATCTGAAAAGCCAAACATTGCATTAAATATTGTGACAATAATAATATCATGCTCATAATAAGTCGACTATTACAATATGAACCAAGGGAGAGTCGACTCAAATTAAATGATACCCAAAAAAGACACAAAAAAGTATCATTGAGCAACAAAAAATCAGGCCATAAGCTTCTAAAGCTGGCTTGAGCTTGAATTTGAAATCACTACTAAAGAAACCTCCACTTCCTTTGCAGCTTCAAGGAAGAAGTCATAAACCGTAATGAGCGGACCACCCTCAAGTATGACGTTATTCACAACACTGCATCCAACTTCATTAACAAGCCGCCTCATGAGCTCCTTAACTTCATCCTTGAGCTCATCGTGATGCTTCCGTATATTGCGGTATAGCACGTCAAGCGCCTTAGGGGTCGGACTTTCGTTCCACTCCTTGCTGGAGTTGATCGTGACTTTGTTGGGAGTGCTTAATGCCATTTAGTGGGGTTAATGGGTTATTAGTGGGAGGTCTTGAATGTATAAGAATTGTGAGATGAGTGAGTGATTGTATTAACAAAGAGTGTTTATATAAGAGTGATGGTGATTATTGAACTTCCACTCCACCACCATATATGTCCAATTAGGAATTAATTGACTCTCAATTTTAACCAATTAATATATAAAATACAGAAAAATAAACAGTGATTATATAAATTGTCGCATATATATGTTAGACAAATCTAGCTTAATTGGATATATAGGGTGGTGGAGGGGAATTTTAATTCCTAATTGTACAATGGTGATTATTGAATTAGGTATTAATTAACTCTCAATTTTACTAATATATAAAAATCAGAATTTAAACTTTTTGTTTTATTTTTCCGTAATAATATTAGTTGCATTTGATAGTTATCTTCCTAATACCAAGTACCAACGCCCAATATATCAAATATTTTTTCCAAAAAAATTCTTGTGTATATATATAAAAATTCTCAAAAAAGATTTGTATTTATAAGGTAAATGAACCCTTAAAGCAATTTTCTAAACCAAATATGATTAATTCTACTTTTTTCATGATAAATGTGAATTAAACACAATATAACACATTCATGAAAAAATTTATGACTGATTTATGCTAAAAATGAACAGTCATCAATATAACTCATATTGAGCACACATATTCATCATGATAGCGAAGTTATAATTAAAGTCATTGCCCTTCCACAATTTTCCAAACCAAATATGATTAATCAAACTTTTTCATGATAAATGTTACTTAAACACAATATAACACATATTCAACATGATAACAATAAGTCAATAAAACAAGCATAACAAAAGTCACACCATATCTAGATAGATAATAATACTGAAATTATAAATAGTTAAGCATATGCATCATTTTACAACACCTAAAATGTTGCAAAGAACTAGAGAAAATGAAATGAAGAAAAGGGAATGAGATGAAAGGGACGGTGGAATGAATTAAAGGAGGATTTAGAGACTAAATTTCAAGAAATATTTGATTCACACTACCCAACTAAACAAATCAGAGCAATAAAGAGGTGAATAAATAAGGATGTGATATGACAAGATTTGCATGTAAATATGCAATGATTTCATTTGAAAATCGTGTAATCACATTAAATTTAAAAAATAAACAAATCAATCTAATTTATAGATAAGCACGATTTAATGAGAGATAAAATTATAAAATAAATGACTAAATGTAGATAAATACAATCACTAAAATCAGATTAATAAACCATTGTCATCCCTCATTCATTAGATTAATTAAATACAGTCAATCTAATTTATAAATAAGGACGATTTAATTGAGGGATAAAATTATAAAATAAATGTAGATAAATACAATCACTAAAATCAGATTAATAAACTCTTGCCCTCCCCCATTCGTTAGATTAATTAAATACAATCAGTCTAATTTATAAATAAGGATGATTTAATTAGATTAAAAAATACAGTTCAAAAAAAAATTTTAAACCCTTGTCCTCCCCATTAATTAGATTAACAATTTTTTTTCAAAAGGACGGTTTTATGAATTAAAGTAGGGTTATAGAATAAATTGCAAGATATATTTCATCATACTACCCAACCATCTATATCATAGCAATAAATTTGGATGTGATATGACATTCATGCAATGATTTTATTTGAAAATCGTGTACTCACAATAAATTGATAAATGTAGTACAATAATCTAAATGAGATATAAAATTCACATTAATATAAGGTAACATATATAGTTAAGAACAATTTAATAAAAGGACGATTTGTATTTATAAGGTAACAATTGATAAGGTAACATACATTGATTTGCAATCGAACCATATAGTTATTAAGACATCCAAAATCAAAGCCATTTCGATCTCCACAATTGATATAAACAATAAATTAAGGATCATTACATATAATCAAACTATTGCTCTTCGTCATTTCCATAATTGATATATATATATATATATAGTTGCAATTTAAAATGAATCATATGGTATAATTGAAGCCATTTAATTAGATATCCACAATTATAATGTGAGACTTTGTAGATTTCAAAATTATATCTACTCTAGATAAGAATCATATTATTGGATGATCTAATTTAGCCCTTGCCCTTCCAACCAATTGATATATATATAGTTGCAATTTAAAATGAATCATATGGTATAATGTGAGACCATTTAATTAGATATCCACATTTATAATGTGAGACTTTGTAGATTTCAAAATTATATATACTCTAGATAAGAATCATATTATTGGATGATCTAATTTAGTCCTTGCCTTTCCAACCAATTGATATATATATATAGTTGCAATTTAAAATGAATCATATAGTATAATGTGAGACTTTGTAGATTTCAAAATGAATTCTACTCTAGATAATAATCATATTATTGTATAATCTAATTTATCTACTCTTTATTACATGAATAATGAACCACATAGTTATTAAAACCCTAAACCCTTGCCCAAACCCTTGCCCTTCCAAATCCTTGCCCTTCAAAATCCTTAACCCTTGCCCTTTCAAACCCCTACCCTACGATCCTTCACAACCTAAAATACGTTTTATTAACTCGCATTGATTGACAGATGAATCGACACATACAACAATGTGAATCATCTTAATTGTCCCTGCCTTTACAGCTTCCCAATACTCAAAGATATCTCTACAAAATCTTCAATTAATTAATCCAGATTCTCTCTCTCTCTCTCTAGTCATTACTCTCCCATACATCTCCATTTCTGCATCTCAATCAAAGCACAATGGCGGGCAACTCAGCCTACAAGTTGAAACCTAGCGGGGTTAGGGTGCCTATAGATCACCGGAGGATGCATAGAGATTTTGAACATAAAGTCTACTACATCACGGTCACTACGAAGATGGAAAAGTTTGCAAACCGCCTGGTAAGACAGATCTATATGTATCTTGTGTGTATTTCCAAGATCTAAGTTGGTTGGGTGTTTTCCCTAGATTTAACTCATATTTTTAATTTTTTGACTAGAATCTGCCTTCATATGCTTTATCTTACATCGGTGATCGTGACTGTACCCTGAAGCTTCACGTTGGCTTGGATAAGGTATGTTTTAATGTTGATTACAAATTTAGAAAAAAGATTCAAACGAAGCGGAAGAGGTACTCGTGTTTGGCCCATCTGGATGGTGGTTGGAAAGATGTGTTTAAGTTTATGGAACTCAATCAAGGAGATACCGTCGCGTTCCGTAGTTGTGTGTGTGACCCGCTCGTTTCTATGTTGCGAGAAAGATGCGTGATGGCCTCATCGAAGTGAAGAAGGAGGAATTTGTACTTGATTAAGATTTTATGTTGATGAATATTTATGTATATATTTTTGATGAAATTGATCATGTTAATTATGGATTAATTATGCAAGCTAATTTGACTTTAATTTTTGGATTTTGAGTATGTTGATTATATCATGTTAGTGTATTTTATGTTTTATTTGGAATTATGTTTTATTAATTATACACTCTGATCTGACTATTTTTGTGATTTTATAAGGAATCATGTTAGTGTATAATATCTGAAATAATGTTTTGTTAATTATACACTCTGATCCGTCTTTCTGATTTTTTATTTTTTCTCAATCAATGATATACAGTCAAGTTTGTGATTTTTTTTTTGAATAATTTGATAATTTGAAACATCGAAATTTCAAATATTTGTGTTAAAAATTTGCACTAAAAATTTGAAACAACGAGATTTCAAATATTGTAAACTTCAAATAATGTAATTATATTCAGATTGTTAAAAACAACTTATATGAAAATTTGAGAATTTAGTCTCATCACAAGAATGAGAAAATCGTTTTGTTACTGCATTCGAAAATTAAAAATTTCATCAAATTTCAAAGCCATTAAAAACGGTCACGCTAAAAAAGTTAATTAAAAAATAGAAAAAATTAGATGACAATCATTAATAAACAAACCAGTTAGGGTTTAGTGACCTTGAGCCCAAAAAAAGTAAAATTTATTCTTCTAAACCGCCTATACTCTCCAATCACAAGAAAAGTAATGATTATAGTCTTTAAACCACACTTCAAGTTACAAGAAAACTAATCATTATCTTTCTTAAACCACACTTCAAGTTAGATTTTTCATCCATTTCAACTGATTATGTTCAAATTTGCACACAATTAAACAGATTTAGCTAGATTATTTCCCATGTCCCCAAATTCTCTCAAATTCACACAAATAGATTTAGCTAAATTTGCCATTACACAACTAAATCATTGAATAAATTTACGATTGAATCATATAAGAACTTGATTGAAAATATTGTTTTGATTACTCCTACATAGTCAAAATAAAAGAACCTATTAAAATATTAATCTTATGAGGGTGCAACTCGACTACCTCTGCCACGTCCCGCCACAGTTGTCATACGACCGCGACCTCGACGACCACCTCTCTCCAAGCATGACCTAATTCATTTCTCAATGGACCTTCCTTTCGTCTTAATAATTTGTGGATTAAGAATCGGCGTGTTTTTATTCACTTGTGATGACCTTTTTCTACTAACTTGTGATGACTGTTGTTCGTCGCCGTTGTTGGCTGGAACCTTGCCCCAATTCTCAATTGATTTATTCATTGCATCAATAGTCGATTTTGCAAACTCAGTCTTTTCACCATCTCGAATCACCAAATCTGCCGTGACTAGAAAGAATTTTTCCAACTCTTGATATCTTTTGTACTCATCCGTCATGTGTGGATATCCTCCAGAAAAATATATAGATGAACATTTCCTAAGTACATCTTTTCTCCACCTCCTCAAAATATACCTCTCATTGACACTTTTCATACGTAGAGTCCTCATGACTTCAAAAATATGGCAACATAGCAATCCTTTAAACTAAAAATTCCTACAGTTGCATTCTAAATACTCTCCATTTCTTCGGTACTCAACAACATATGTATAATCCCTCCTATAAAAATTATTGATTATCTTTGTCTCTAATACGTTATATTTTTCAATCCCAACCTGCTCATAGAAAATCAATGTTAGCCTAGTTTAATTAAATAACACATACAATTCATATTTAGAAACATGCAAAAAATATTTAACTTAACTAACCTGATGTGACTGTTGGTCACATTGGACAAAGCAATATTTCATTCGCTCAATATTATCTTGAACACGCTTGAAGATTGAATTAGTATATACCTCTTAAAACTGTGCCTCCCATTTATACTCCGTCAAACATCTCCTCATCTTGTTCTTTGATTCAAAATCAGCATGGAACTCCTTCTGGATCTTCTTACCAATGGCCATCTCGTATTGTTCCATAAATTGTGTAAGCGTGCACCTCGAGTGAAGATACTCATCAAAGTAAGCATGCATACCTTTACTTTGTTGCGTTGAGATCATTCCAGCCCAAAATGTATGGTTCAAGTATACCGAAACCCATTTTTCCCTTTCACTATACAAGTCTCTAAGCCATCTGTTGCCTTCAAGTCCATGTTCTGCAATCAAGGCTGCTCAATTCATCTCAAATGTTGCAATATCAAGACCGTCATAAACTACACATTTTCATTCATTGATAACTTTATTATAATCAGCCACGCCTCTAAATTTGACCGACAATTTAGCCATAACATGTTAAATGCAGTATCGATGAATAGTTTGAGGCATAACCTCTTGCAAAGCCAACTTCATACTGTCATCTTGGTCCGTAATAATACCGACGAGAGATACCCCACCCATTGCAGCAAGCCAATTCGAAAATATCCACTTGAAAGATGCTGTGTTTTCTTGTATGACCAAAGCACAACCCAACAATATTGAATGACCATGGTGATTGACTCCAACAACCGAAGCAAATGGCATATGGTGCCTATTGACGAGGTAAGTTGTGTTGAAACTCACTGCATCGTTAAATTCTTCATAAGCCACTCGACTTCTAGGATGAATCCACAAGACGTTGCCTAATCTACCCTCATCATCAACATCCATCAAATGATAAAAATTTCCATCTCTAAATTTCAATCTATTGAAAAGATTTCGAACAGCTTCTGCATCTCCATCCCCTATTCTCATTCTTCGTCGTTCCTTGATGTAATTTTGACAGTCTTTACGGAGACATCCTAAGTTTTCAGGACCACCATTTTGAACTTCTAGAAATTGAATATTTTTAGAAGGTCTTATACATGCCCTATCGATTGCTTCTAATTGTCTCTTCATGTGTACCGTCAAATGTCTATGTACAGGCATCAAAATTGAGTAAATTGGATCAAGCTCGTGATTACGTTCCTTGAAAATTGATGACACAACCCAACTTCCATCAATCATCTTCTTTGCATTTAGCCTAGCTTTGCAATCAGTTTTCTTAGAAATGGTACTTGTTGGGGAACGTTTTCCCGACTTGCAACAGACAATAAGAGCATACTTCACTTCTCTATCTAAATGCAGTCTGTTTACCGAACCCATTTTGCGAAATGATCTTTTCATCTCAGAAAATCAATTCTGTTTACCAAATGCTTGATAATCTTCAAAGAGGCTTTTGAGAGTGGCATATAGCATACCTATTTGAGGGCTGCTACTAGAATCAGCATCACCATTTTCAATTGTAGTCTCGGCTTCACCATTTTCGATGGTATTTTCATCTTCTTCATCTCTATTGTTTGTATTTTCAGCTTCTCCATCTCCATTGTTTGTATTTTCATCTTCTCCATCTCCATTGTTTGTATTTTCAGCTTCTTCATCTCCATTATTTGTATCTTCATTTCCTCTTAACTCAGAATCTTCTCCAAATAATTGCTCAAACAATATGCTATGATTAATTGCAGCCATCGTATTGAAGAAACTTGAGATCGTGCTCAAGGCAGTAGAAACGATATCTATGTAAATTGTGTTTATCTTTTTTTTTTTTTTTTTCTGGATGTAAATAGAGTTTATTATTTTATTTTATTTTTTCCTGGATGTAAATGGTGTTTATATTACCATGTCACATAATAATTTATTAAAACTCTTGAGATTATCGAGATTAATAGGCGGGAGGGAGACGAGATTGCCGCCTATAAACCCTAATTTTGGAGCCAAAACTAAGTAAGGTTATATTAGTAAAAACATCTAAATCTTTTTCATTAATCTTTAATTTAATGATTTCTGTACATCCAGAATCTGGATGAATAGGCGAAGCCTTATTGGAATAGTAAATTTGTTATGTATGTTTGCAAAAATAAATAAGTAGTTATATATTTTGCACCCATAAACATATTTGGGGTGCAAGACAAATATACCCTTGTTGGCACAAAAATTGTAAAAAGCTAGTCGAGCATAAGACCTAGGGAATTGTTTTTGCAGCCTAGGAATTGTTATTTTATTCCCTAGAGAACATGATTTGTTTTTTGAAGGGTGAAGTCACTTTAAAAAATAATTCTAACTCTCTCTCACTCTCTCTTTCATCCATCTAAAATGATGTATTCACATATTTAATTGATATTGGATTAGAATATTTGGATGAAAGGACATATGCATCTTTTATTTGCATGTGAGTTAAAATAATTTTTTTTTATATGACTAATGATATATTATCATTTCATTATTTTTAACTTGAAATTCAACTAACCATTAATGATATTCTTTAACTTTTTACCAATATTTTTTAATCTCATATTATTAAAATTAAATAGGTTTCATGCAAATCCAAAACGATTGTAATTGGTATTTTGAGAATCAAAATTTAAAATATCAACTATGAGATTCTCTAATTTTATTACTAAATTTATTCACTTGATATTAAAAATCATAATCATGAAAATATCAAAAAGTGAGATATAATTTATGAAAATATACCTTGTAAAACAAATTAAGATTTTTTTAATAAAAAATTGTGAAGTGATAAATAAGACTGCAAGATTCTATCTCTCTCTCTTAGAGCATCTCCAACCCAAATACCCAAACTCAAATCCAAAATGGAGTAAATTTCACATTAAACACTAGTTTATCTCCAACCCACAAACCTAAACTCAAACCCAAAAGAATATTCTTAGTATATTCCACCTTTTACTATTTCTCATTTTATTTCAGTAACACCCACATATTTATCAAAATTTATAAATTGAACCTCTTATTTTTTTGGCTATTTTGCTATATAAAAAACAAAGACCTAATTAAAAAAAGTGAAGTGAGCACTATATATCTACAATATTCGTGTCGAATTTATAAATTGAATCTCTTATTTATTTTGTTATATACACAACAATGTATTAAATTTAATTAAAAATATATAATTCTTTACATAATTAAATATTAAATATGAATGACCGTAAAAAACTAATTTTATCATATGTCATGTAAGCTAGACATAATGTCATGTATTCCTATTTTCAATATGAATGACCGCAAAAAACTAATTAAATATTAAATATGAATGTTGGTTAGTGTAATTTTATCATATGTCATGTATTCCTATTTTCAATATTGGAGTATGTTTTATCTATTGGACTAATGTTGATGATTTTCTAGAACTATATTCTAACACAAGACGATGGGTAAGCTAGACTCGGGTGCAGTATCTAATGGCACACTAAGGAAACAAGCAACGTTGTGTTAATGTTGGTCAATAGAAGAAAACAATATACTATAATTAGAAAAAATAATAATAATTTCAGAACTATATATTAATGAAAAAAAATCACAATCCCTCTTAACTTCTCTAATTACATTATAACAAAAATGCTATTACATGCCTTCAAGCAATCCATATACGGTAAAAACTCCATTTTTAAAAGCTCTGACAATATAATCTTCATACAAATAACAAATGACAACGAATCACTGAAAATGCAGCTAAATCAACCAGGAAAAAAAGGCATTCACATCGAATCACCAACGGTGCAACTAAAATCATCCCAAAAAAAAAAAACTCAAAACACATTTCGATATCTACCAAAATAAGAATCTACAATTTGCACAGTTAAAAGTCAGACGTTAACCTTAAAATAAAATTGCAATAGCTCACGTTTCGCACAAGATACATCCATTTTTTCAGTTGTATTAATACACAATTTATCTATCTCTCTACGCAAATTACAGAACTCAATCTGATCGCACAACATTTGCAGGTATTGTATATATAAATAAACTGATATAGATGCAACTGATAAAACGAAGCAAAATACACATAGTGGTAGGAAAATGAGAGAGTAACATCCAGCTGGTTGATTTGAAGCTCCACTTAACACACTATCCAGCTGATGTGTTCTCATCCTGGAACGATTCTGTGGATTTCTGCATGTGGAGAGGAATCAAATGCAGCAACAAGCATCAGAGGGTGGTCGGGATACATCTGAAAGGTATGAATCTATATGGAGATGTTTCTCCCTCCATAGGAAATCTGTCATTCCTCCACGAATTGGACCTCTCAAACAATTTCTTCAACGGTGGGATTCCCCCCGAATTAGGCCGCCTCAACAGGCCCAAGTATTTGAACCTGAGCAACAACATCTTGGCAGGAGTGATCCCTGCAAACCTTTCACACTGCACCTCTCTCATCACCATCTCTCTTGATCACAATTCCCTGAAACAGCACATTCCATGGGAACTGGGCATGTTGTTGAAGCTGGAGGAGCTGCATCTCAACAACAATAACCTTACAGGGAACTTTCCTTCTTCTCTTGGAAACCTTTCGTCCCTCCGAGAGATGGATCTTTCTTACAATGCCATGGATGGTGGGATTCCAGACACGGTTGGAGGATTGAAGAACTTGACATCTCTCATTCTTTGTGTCAACCAGTTTTCTGGCCTCTTTCCATCTGCTTTCTTTAATCTCTCATCTCTCCAGCTCTTGGCTTTCACACAAAACAACTTCCATGGCTACCTGAGGAGTGACTTTGGCTCTCTCTTTCCAAATATCTAGAGACTCTGGATAGGGAGTAACAACTTCACATGACAAAATTCCAGTTTCTTTCTCCAATCTTTCCAGCCTTCTCATGCTCAACCTAGGGGGGAATTGTTTCACTGGGAACGTACCCTCGAGTTTTGGAAACATGCAGAACCTCTTCTCCCTCAACTTATATGGTAACTTGTTTGGGAATTATAGGGATGATGATTTACTTTTCCTGGATTCATTAGCCAACTGCAACAGCCTCGAGTATCTGGATGTCGGTTCCAATCAGCTCGGAGGTGAACTGAAGGCGTCATCAGTAGCAAATTTATCATCACATAGTGAAATGCAGTTGTAGCAGAGGGTATACAGGATAGAACCTCCACCCTTTCATGCTATAGAGGATGAAAGTTGCAAATGAAAGAGCATATGCAAACTTTCAAACCTATGGTCTATAAAATAATCAAATTCGCGAAAGTTGTAATGCTCATACCACTATTGCATCATTGCAAATGAGAGTAAACTAGGCATTTCTACAAGTATTCAACCATTACTCCCATTATACAGAATACACCAAATAAAGCCGTATAATTTCTAACATCTTCTCCAAACATAAAACAATATAACTAGGTTCAAGTTCTACTACTTATTTATCCTTGCAATAAACTAATACACCCGCTTTTCCGTAATATCTCAATCTAATATAGTTGCCCATTTAGGTAGAATATTTCAGAGAATTCACAAGACAAAATTCTTCACCCTATCAAGCATGATTAAATTCAATAATCAACACACAGCTTACACTGCCACCAAATCACAAAATCAGATAACAAAGAAAAAAAAACTAAAACCCCATCAACACAGAAGAAAAATCCGCTTCAACACAGTACAAAAATAATCAAAGAATTGATAGCCTCAAAGAATAAAAAAGGGATGCATAATCAGAAAATCGAAGATATATTTAGCGTGAAGAATTAAGGGAGATTTCGTGAAGAATTAAGGGAGATATATTCAGCCCGATAGCAAGTGATGCCGCCAATAGTGTAAAAATTGCACCTTTCTTCTCATTTGGGCTCGCGGCGGTGATGGGTTGAGAAACGGCGGCGGTGGCGGAGGAGGAAAGTGCTCTAATGAGAAGTGGCGACGGGCGACGGTGGAGGAGGTTGTGGAATCGGTAGGAGAGACGGTTGCGGGGGTGGAGGCGGCTGCTCCTCTCTCGCTGTGTTAAAAGTTGAATGAATGAAAGATGAAAAAAATGAATTAAGAAGAAACTATTTTGAAATTTTAAATTCTTGAAAAAGTAATATGCAGTAATGAAAAATAATCTGCATATTTGGGTATACACTGATCATATTTTAAGTTTTACAGCAAAATGTTGTTGGGGTTAGAGGTGGGTTGGAGCACATTATCAACTGCAAATCTCATTTTGGAGTTGGGTTGGAGATGGTCTTAGACATGCCCATATTTTGAGGATAAATACATGACATGTGTAAGCCCCCCCTCTCTCTCGGGCATAGGCACAAATACAAGACAAGACACATGCATGCAAGATTCATTTTTAATATTCAAAAGAAAATCATGATATCCTCTCTCTCTTGCATGCCATACTTTAGTCACAAATATATGACAAGACACATTCATGCAAGAATCATTTTTAATATTCAAAAGAAAATCATGATATTCTTTCAATTTTCTTAATTTCTTATATCACACTTCATTCATTCACACACTTTCATTTCCACTTGGTTCCTTCATTTTTTTCTTCTTTTTCTTTGTACTCTCTTTCCTTCTCATTCTTTCTCACCATTTCAATGTGTTTCTTGGCATAAAAATTAAAAAATTGGCGTTCGGAAAGTGTAGTAAGTCTCACCGCGGTTCCTCTCACACCAACAATCAAAACAGGTTAGTAGTCATATAAATAATTATATTTCTTTGTAGATTTTGGGTGTTTGTAAATTAAAGTTTTTATAGAAATATGAGAAGACAATGACTCAATCCACTCATATTTTGTTGGAAAAAAAATGGAAAATTTAGTTGATGGAGTAGAGTAGAAAAAAAAAACGTAATGAGAAGCATCTTCTAAGTTCTATTTTATGATTATGTTATTTTTTAAATCATAATTTAGTGATAGTAATTATTTATTTAAATATTTTTTTCTCTAATAATTTATTGTTAGGCACAACCTGATTGGAAGAGGATTGCGACAATGGGGAGGTTGCCAGCAATTAATTTATATTATAAGAGAAATAAATTGGAGAAGATTCAGGAAGTTTTGACTACAGTCGGTGGCAAACCACTATTTTTACAATTTATGCAAGGGTGTTTTGAACACCTACTTATGAGAGGGGGTCCAGAATCTGGATATCCATAAAAAACAAAATTAACACTGAAATCAATTAGAACATCCATTATATATACACACCACACACAGCAAAAATAATATATGACATACAAAATTGTTAAATCCATTAACAGACAACAAAATTTAGGAATGAATTAACATATAGGTCCAATTGAAAGCGATTAACAGATATGTTCTTGAGTTTGAGATACAGGTCTACAGTTTGCATTTTTCTTGAAACTTAAACAAATCCTTTCATTTGAATTTTATTTTCCAATACTCAGCTCCTTTGATGTTGGATATTGAGTTGGTTGATGTTGCACCAAAATCTGCATCCAAAATAACATGATATCAATTATCAACAACATTTGAACATAATCCATAGACTACAACGAAAATATCAAAGAACATCAAGCTAAAAAACAATGATAAATTAATAAATTGTAACGACCCGACTTTCGGATCAAACTTTATGGCAGTGTACTTACGAGATGGCTTTCGGGGACTTTGATAAGGCGTTCATCTTCCATCTCCAGGAGCAACTATAAGCTTAAATCCACCCCTTCTTCCTCTTTGTTGATCTTGATTCTGTCTTTTTTCCCGCTCAATTTTCCTGCCAAATTCAACAATGGATTTGGTGACACGTTCAATATCCAATACCTGAAGACTCTTCTCCAGCACAGATGGGATTTCTTCGAGTCCCTCACAGTTCTTAAGCACAAGACATCTAAGTTTAGGAAATGGATCACCCGAGGCACTCCAAAACTCCAAGTCCGTGCGCGCAATGTGCAAGTGTTCGAGAGAAGCAAAGCAGACGCTGTCAGCTCGCCAAATCTTCCCCATAAATGCATATTCTTTCAGCTTGAGCACCTCAAGGTTTCGAAGCATTCCCAACGTAGCCATATTGTCCCAATCCAGAAACGTAGACGACAATTTCAAAATCTTCAGATTTGGTGGGAATCTCTCTGGCTGAGGGAGACGACGCAGAGGCATTTCAGTTTTCACAAGAGGAAACACGTCGTGCACCAGCTTCAGCTTTTGAAGACGAATCAATTTTTCCAAGCAATTAGCTTCCAAGAGAGTGTCGAGTTCCCCACGAATCCCCAAATTTTTGAGGTTGGGGGCTTTGTTGAGGATGTCGTCCGAGCAGCATTCAGCTGACAATCTACTCAATGTTTGAAGGTCCTGAGCTTTACCTTTCATTTCCTTCACAACAATAGCTGCTTTTGTCTTCAAATGCCTCAACTGCATCATCTTTGATATATCTGCTTTGATTTCAAATTTACGCGACATTGTGTCCACCCTAATAGTCTGCAGATTCCAGAGCTTGAAGACGGCCTCAGGAAGAGCATTAAGATTGTCACCAGACAGAGCAATGTACCTCAAATGAATCAAGTGAGTGATCTTAGATGGAAATTTGGGGAATTTGATGGGGTTCACATCTAAAACTCTCAACAACTCGAATGTTTCAGGGATTGCTGCAACATGTTCCGGCTGCAAAATGATGGCTTCCTTCGAGAAACACATGAAAGAACGTACGAAGGGGCCCCTAGGTTTTTTGCGGAGGAAATCAACAACATAGGAATGAATACAGAGTCGACGAGACTTTATTTCAGATGTAGCAGGATAAAACTCCCCTTCCCTGTTCTTCACCTCTTGGAACAAATTCTGCTTAGCAAATGCAGCCTGAGTTATGCAAAATTCACGTATCATATCATGAACACGGCATGCTTTGATTTCTCCTCTGGCCCTAACTTTATCAACCATGACTAAGTTCCTGGCAACAAGTTCCTTCAGATTGTCCTCCGCCACTTCTTCCAAGCTTTTCTCTGGCTTTTGTTGCACGAACCCTTCTGCTATCCATAGACGTACCAATTTCCAAGTTGGGATCTCAGTGTCTTCAGGAAACACCCCAAGATAGACAAAGCAGTCTCTCAAGTCATGAGGCAACTTGTTGTAGCTCAGTAGGATAATATTTTCTGTGCGATTCTGAACATCATAACTGAGTTGGTGCGCGGTTACGCTGTTGGAAACCTTCTCCCATTCTTCTTTGACATTACCACTTTCCGAGAGCTTCTTGAGTAAAATTCCACCAATTACCACAATAGCAAGTGGAACTCCACCACATTGCTTGGCTATAAACTTTCCAAGCACATTCAAATCTGAAGGACAATCATCAATCCTGGCGAATACCTCGAGCTGAAGAAGCTCCCAACTCTCCTGTTGATTAAGGAATCGGAGCTTGTGGGGGTCTCTTTTGGGGTTAGCTAGTCGAGCCACTTGCTCATCACGACTTGTGATCAAGACTTTACCAGATCCATTTTTCTTCGGCAGAGCAGCAGAGATGAGATTCCAGGCTTCACAGGTCCATATATCGTCCAGGAACAACAAGAACTTCGAGCTCTGAAGAGAGTGTCGAACTTTTTCAGCCAACTCGTGTTCGTCTAACTTAGACACGTCTTGATGAGTTAACTTCTTGAGAATGGTGAGGAACACCTCTTTGATGTTGTAGTCTTGAGAAACGTACACCCATATCATGATGGGGAAATCATACTCGATTTTTTGATCGCGATAAATCTTCCATGCCAACGTTGTCTTCCCAAGGCCAGGCATCCCAACGATGGAGATAACATCAAGTTCCTCGGAGTCTTGATTGATGTACTTGATTAGAGTCTCTGCCTCGTCGTGGAAACCGACTAAATTGTCTTCTCTCAACAGCGGACTCTGTTTACAAACCAAGAATCACAGTTACATTAGAGTGAAAACAATGAGCTGATTTATAATCTTACACATGTTACATACAAGTATGAAGAAGTGCGTGTTATTGTACTTTTGTTTTTGCTTGTGTCCTCTATTCCTCTGCATATATATTTTCAGTTTTGTGTTTTTCTTTCAAAAAGCCTATTTAATATTCTTTGAAATTAACAATCATATTCTTTTTATTGAATACAGTAGGAAATAATTATATATTTTTACTTATCCAAGTATTTTAAATACATTTTCTTAATATACATATATGTGTGTGTGAAAAAGGAAAGGAGACTGTTTTTGGGAGGGAAAGAGGTGGTAATGTTAAAATGTGTTTACATAAATTCTCATAGTCCACAGATTAAAAATTAGAATGAGTTTCCATGAGTGTTATATCATTCGAAGAATGTCCATCAAAGTCATATAATGTCCTCAACTTAAAAATTAAAAAAAAATAAAAATAAAATAGTAGTAAACAATAGTGAGGTGAAACAAACGTTTCTAGCCAAATTTGTGTCTAATTCAGTCACTTTCTTTTACATTCTACCCATGTAATTTATTTATCTTTTAATCAAAGAAATTACAAAATGTGCCCACTAATTATTTTTGCAGGGAGAGGACAAATAATTTGGCCTGAATATTCCAAGTGATGAGGTCCCTCAATTTTGGAATTTTTAATTTGACCTCAAAGAACTCTAGGGATTCCATTTCTTACCTAGAATTAAAAGGAATATATACCCGAGAAACACAAGAAAAACATTCCTCATTTAAAAACCCAATCACTCCGAATGAGTTCGAATTTCCTATCACACCTTTTGTTTCGCAACATATTACATTATTAAATCTATAATTTTATAATAATTATTATAAATATAAAAATTAATTATAACATTATTAAACCTGATCAACAAAAAAATGAATTAAAAATTGTAATTCTAACTATGAAATAGTTAACCACAATAATAATGTCAAGTATATACTAGAAAATATTTATATTTCATAAATGCAGTAGAATGGATCTAAAACTAAACTAAAAAAAATGAAGAGAACCCCAAAATTTAATTGTGAGACAGGAGTGAAATAGGAAAAAAGTGTCTGAAAACCTGAACCTAAAATCAAATTTATGCAGACATATATAGAAATAAATATAAATGGAGGGAATTGAATATATAGTTGACCTTTAGAGTGTCAGGATTTTGGGTGGTTGTTTGAGGTGGATCAGCAATTGGCAAGTTGCTGAACTCCATCCTAGCTCGAAAGAACACAGGCTGTATCTCTTGTTCTCGAATGGTTTTCACCTCCTTGGCGAAGTCGAAGCGCTTCGCCTTCTTGGTGAAGGGGAAGTCGAAGCGCCTCGGCTTCTCTGCCGCCGCCAGCGTGAGGCAGGCGTCGATGGTGTCTTCGGCTTTGTAAACGGCTTCTCTGATTTGTCTCTCGTGCTGTCGAAACAATTCCCCCTTCTCCCGCTTGTCCGCCGACTCCACCAGGAATGCTTTCATCAGCTCCAGCTCGTTCTGCAGCTGCCGGAGCTCCGTCTCCGCTCCGGTGATGATATTTATGTGATCCACTAGCAGCTTCTGCACATTCTCCAGCAGGAACGTCACTGCCGGCTCTGCCATCTCTCTCTCTCTCTCTCTCTCTCTCTCTCTCTCACACACACACACACACACACACACACACCAGTGCGTTCTATGTGTGTGTGAATAATGTACTGCCCCGACGACTTAGAAGAGAGAGAAGAACGACCCTCGGGTCTTCTCGATTAAGAATTGAAATTGTTGTAATCGATAATTATTTTGAATTTTGTCATATGGCTGGTCACTCTCTCTCTCTCTCTCTCTGTCTGTTTTTCTGATCTCTGCGTTCCTCTCTCTCTATATATATATAGTGTGAAAGTGCATTCATTACTCCGAGTCTCCGACTACTTTAAAGAGGAGACTTCAAAAAAAAAAAAAAAGTAAAGAGAGAGAAGACTAGACACGCCCTTGTCTTCTGGATTAAGAATTGAAATTGTTGTAATAAATAATTATAGACCTAACATACCTATAGTCAGTTTATATTTTTTGGGTAAATGTACAACTAAACATTCCTACTATATTTCAAGTCCCATCTGTATGTATGAATTATTGTTTGATCAAAATATGCTAATAAACTATTTATAAAGTAAATGGTCCCTCAATTATATATTTAAAACATATCAACACTATTGGATTATCCGTAAATTAAAATATGCATAAATTCTTCAGCTTAATTATGATTGATTCATACAATGATACCATGCAATTTGGATATAGTTGAAATGCACCCGTCATGGACTTTTTAATTACATTCTCAATTTGTCCATCGAACAATGTAATGATTAAATGAAGAAATATCAATGGCAATTGTTTGTATGCATGACTTAGATTTTTTATGTTGGATTTTGAAATTAAAAAAAGGAGTTTGAAATTCTATGGAGTTGCTATTTGGCTGTGGTTTCAAATCGCCCCTTGAACATTCATAGGTGATATAATTGAACTTAAAACATTTTAATTAAGAAAATAAGTAATAGCGCTAAGATCAAGTGTTAATGTGACTTTTTTTTTTGAACAATTTAGGGGGGTGATTGTACCTTCTATATAGTTTAGATGTGTATTTGAGCCAAAAAATAATTCGTACGGTTAGATAGGACTTGACATATTGTTCGAGTATTTATTTGGCCTTTGCCCCTATTTGTTTTTTTTAAAAGGACTTATTTTGATTTTAATCGTATGACAAAAAAGCATATATTTATTTGGCTCGTAATGATCTTGATTCCTTTTTTTTTTAGACTAGCTTAGGAAACGTGCGTTGCACGTGGTTTCAATGTTTGTTGTTATATTGTGTATTTTTAACGTGTCTATGGTGTGTATATATGTATATGTACAAATATATAGCAATTAATATAAAATAAATATATATGAATATCATATAGTAAGAGGTATGAGTATGTAATGTTCCTAAAAAAAGTATTTAATGTTACGAGAATTTTAAAACAAATACTATTCATAAAATGCAAAAATAAAAGTTGTATGTCGTCTTGTTGATACTATATTTTTTCTTGTTTGATCTTGGTGAGTGATGACTTTTTATACTTCTTTTTAATGGTCTTTGAGAGAAACTTATCCAATATTTGATCGTGGTCGCTTGGAATTTCAATGCATTCCTCAACCTTTTTTCTTGACATTCTTCGTTTTCTCTGTACTTGGCCTTCAGTAAAATTCACCTCGGTAATTGAACGCTGATTTTGTCCTACTTTAGTTGTACTTTAATCTTGTTTGTCCACCACTTTACTTTTCTTGGTCTTTTTTATTAAAGTCTTCTTTCCTTCATTTTGATTTGACTTCGGGTCTTCAATTGTGTCCCTTTTTTTTGGATTGCAGTAGCTACAATATTCAGATTTCCTCTTTCATCATATTTTGCATTCCTTAGATTTGTCATGAAGCGAATTTATGTTGATGTTTTTAAGCTCAATCCTCTATAATAAGTAGAATCATTTTCCCCCTGAAGAAATACGAAAATTATGAAAAAAAATATGTGTAATTTTCAAAAGTTCAAATTAAACAAGGAGTCCTACTTCTAAGAAAATGCGTTCAATTTTAGTCTTTATCTACTTCTTCTACCAATACCAATACCAAGAAAGGAATAAAATGGAAACAGAGAAGTGCAATCAATGAAGTTACCCTTCTAAGATAATGAGATTGAATCCACTCAGGCGAAGCGTGAAGGGGAGTCCTCTTCTCCTCCATCGGCCTCGTCATCAAATGTGTTGATGGAAGAGATGAAACTATTCTCACATCATTTGCCAACACATTCTTGAAGTGATCCATATCAAATATATCAGCAAATTCACTGCAATATCACACATATTCAACAACTCATCAAAATGGGATATCTTTGCACAAAAGATAAATAGTAGTAGTATTCAAGAATTGATCAGGAAAAAAAACAAACCTTTCATCACCCCAAATAACATTCTTCTGCAAAATGGGCACAACCAAAGCTGCACCAAGAATTCTTGCAATACAAATTTCATTCAAACTAAATTCAAATATTCTCTACATCGCTTCCTGAGAAGATACCCATCATACATCTTGAAATTGCTTAATTTCATCAACTTGATATTGATCATCATTGTGGGTCATATGAATTGCCACTCTATCATGTCCCTTATAGATATATTTTAAAAAATATTTCACTGCAGTGATACCGGAGCATACCCGACATTGATATGACAATTTTATCTTGATAATAAAAATGCATTGTATGGAACTACCCACTGATTATGTAGATCTCTGCATTGCAGACACGTATGACTGATCCATTATTTCTTCTTCTATAAAGTGGATATCCATCTTTACCTTGCATAGTGTTTTCACCATGCAAGATTTTTTCGGATTTTTCTCTAGACAAGGACCATGCATCATATGTTTCTTCACTAATTCAAACAATTCTGGATTCTTTTCTTGATCAGGAAATTCAGCACTAACAAACTTATCAATTTCATCGGTTGTATTTATCTTGTACTCTGACTTAAAAATTATCAGCATGTGGACATGTGGCAAACCCCTTTTCTGAAATTCAATTACATGAACATGTGTGACTACCTTTCCAAATATATCATTTTTAAATAATTGATCTTTCAAGTCTTGCAACTTAGCTCGAAATACTCTTGAAGTTAAATCTGGACGATCTTTAGCTTTTTGATCGTCATATAATTTTTCTTGTATTTCTTTCCATTCTGGGTTGCAAGTCATAGTGATAAATAGATCTGATTTATCAAATTTTTGTACTAATGTCAATGCATCAAGATATCTGCGCCGCATATCTCTTGGACCCCCAATAAATGTTGCTGGAAGAATAATTCTTTTGCCCACTTCATTTCCTCTCAATTATCCTTTGAAGACACTATCCATGATTCCTTGATACAACTCAACTCTCACACTTGATTGGTTTTGGCGAAAAAAATCTAGTCTTGTTGTCTCCAATTTTATATACATATCAACTACAAATTGTTGTAACAACCTTCCCGCAAAAAGAAGTATGAAATGTCTTGGATTTCTTATTTGTAGTTTTTAATCCATAGTTGATAATTTGTAATTTTATTATTTATATTAGTATATTTTAGTGTCAAATAGTATTAAATGCAATTAATACAAAAATACAGTAAGATAATAAATAATAATAGAAATTTAGCACTAAAATACAATAAAATATGTCATAAATTTATAATAAATTAGCACTAATTCTCTCTGTCTAAGCTAAAGATTGTTACTAAAACCTTTTTTGAAGGTATTTGCTATATAGTTTAAGAATGGAAATAGTACGTTATCCTGAAATCCCAACAATTACAGTAATTAGAATACTTCTCGTTCTCAAGGGGCCACAAGGAAGAATTAACAGAGCAGTTTGGGGTCCCCTGAATACGACAATCAAAAGGGGTGGTGAAGATTCTATAGTTCGTATATGGGATGCTGAGGTTAGTATTTTATTGAAGTTGGTGCTAAATGCATGTTGCAAAAGATATGGCCTAGCCTATTATTTCCAAAATATATAGAAATTTATCTTCAATAAGTATTTGATCCTGGCTATCATTTTTCAAATCACGGACAGGGAAGTTGCTAAAAGTGTCTGGAAAGGAGGAGGGAGATAAAAAAAAACTATTATAACACTTGCAAAACCAGCAGATGGTTCACATTTTCTCTTCCTTGGATAAATCGGCAAAGGTTAGTCATGTTTTATTTGATGTCTTTTAATATTTCTATATGTCTATTGTTAGTGTTGTCATCTTGTGCTGACTGATCTGTTCTTAATTTTCAACTTTGGGATACAAGAACATTAAAACTTGTCAAAACCTACGTAACAGAACACCCCGTAAATGCAGTTGCACTGTCTCCACTTCTTGATCATGTAAGGGTTAGAAGAAAAAGATTTAGGAAATGCGTATTCTCTACTTTTTTTATTGTCTAAGCTTATAGAGTTTTTTCCTTCTCCTCACTCTCCAATTCGTCTGGACATTCTTTTCCCATTCACTAATTTTTCTTCGTAAATATATTATCGTTTCTTTGTACCACTTGAAGTTGGGATCTGTGCTTTAGGATTTGTAATTCATTTGAAGCAGCTATTCATTCTACAATGATTGAGTTCCAGAAATACTTCTTAGGATGTAACAAAATAATAACATGACGGCTTTGCATATCTTTACCGTCTTTATCATGGGGACTTCAATTAATCGCTTCCCTAATCTACTTTTATAATTAATAGCATATCCATTTATGACACAAATTACATAGGGAGAAAGAGAGAGATTTTAGAAATTATCAATCATACCTTGTTGTTCTCTACATATAATATTGTTTGCAGTTATAATTTCAGATATTGGAGACATATCATCGAGATTCATATCATGAACTGTAGAACATCAGAATAAAATAATTAATATATATATATATATATATATCAATATATAAATGCTAAATTAATTCAACATCATCAAATTTGGATGTAATGTGCATTATTCTATATATATATATATATTATTAATGCAACAAGTAGAGGAAATACCACGTGATTCGTTATTACTGGTAATGGATCTGTTCGAATTAATCTTCTTAATATTTTGATGCCAACCAGTTTCACCTCTTGAAAAAAGAAGTGGATATTGCAATGGATCATAACACCCATAATAATGTTTTATTCTATATTTTTTACCTGAAAGAGCATGAACTACAGTATCTCATTCCGATGGTATATTTTTAATATTTCCATCAACCCACATAGCTGCCAACTTGATCTGCATGTGGAGAATTATAAATTCATTGATCTAAATTCACATCTTTTGAGATATGAAGTTTAATATTATCCATTATAGGATACTCCTTCAATCTTCGAAAAAAATTTGAATATGGATTGTCCTCTAGAATTTTCATGAGTTTCTTCACAACAATCTCTGATATATTTTTATTTTTCATTATATTTATTCTATTTTCCACTTCAGTCCCTGTTTCAAAAAAGTTCAATTGAAAAAAACTAGGACTTGTATCGCTTGGGATCAATCCTAGAAGATTATGATAAACCATTCCTTGTGCTCGAAAAGAATATACGCCACGTCTTGTAGATGCAATCTCTTTAACCAGTGTTACACCAAATGAAGTGAATGAGAATACACAGTTATACACACAGATGTTTTTTCAAAAATCAATAGCTTCAAGTGATTCCGATGTATACGAATCATACAACTCATCAGGAACTTCAAAAGATGCAAGAACGATTTTTCCATTGTCACAACAAAATGTAGGAGGTTCATATTGAAACCTTGCAGCACCACATGAAGACAATCAGACACTTTTATTAATTCATGTAATGTTGAACCTAAAGGAAAAAATATGTAGAGTTAACATTTTAAAAATATGATTTCTTACAAACACACACACACAACATTCAAATTAAACATAAAATTACGTACCATTCAAATCACACGAGCTTTGTTGTTTTGAATCTGAATATTTCCTTTTCATGTATAGAAGTCTCCTTTGTCGAAATACATCAGTAGCTGTAATATTATTATAGATATAAATTGTTGATTAAAAAGTTATTTTAGTAATAATATACAAACAACCTTTTAATATTATTTTCTATAAAAATTGATTGTCGAAAAATTCAAACAAAATACTATGACAATAAATAAAAGTTAGGTCCAAAGATGCAAAAAATAAAACAAAACATATATTTTAATATATATTTTTTATACAAAATGATTGATGATAAAATTTAAGCAAAATACAATGACAATAAATAAAAGTTAGGTCTAGATATATTGTTGACAAAATTTAAACAAAATACTATGACAATAAATTTCATTGTGAAGAAGTACAAGTTTCCTATCTTATTTTGCTTGACTTATCATTGCTTCTGTGGCTCTTCTAATTTTCTTATAAATTTCAAAGATGTGCTTGATGGATTGGTTGCTTTTCTTAGCAATCCATTAAAACACAATAACAATAGCACACTACATTTTAACCTTCTAATACTTGTGGTGTATTCTACCTGCTTTATATTGCCGTGTTACATTTAGATTTGGAAACATGGTTGCTTGCTTTCGTTATGCATCAATTGATGTTCACTTAGTGTACCTGCCTCCTCAAGCACTTGAGTTCAATTATGGAAGTCAAGAGTGGTTACAAAGAGAAATGAATGGGGTGAAATCAACTTGCTTATTTCTTGTTTTTCTTCTCATATTTCAGTGGATATCAACGTTGGGATATTTTTTTTATCTTATCTAACAGGTGGCTTCTCGGTCTGAGCTTTTGTTCTCTGAAGTGCTTAATGCTCTGCGTCTTCTGGTAGAAAGAAAATCTCACTCAAGTATGCTCAGTAGTGGTATAAACGTTCCTCAATCAGCACATCACTTAGTAGATCTAGAAGTGACGTTACATGAAGAGAAGTTGGAATATGAGGTCTGGTATCAATTTCAAGTTTCCAGTTCTTTTATCCACACTGAGTGTTCATGTATCAATTTTGTTTATACTTATATCTATAACTGATATGAATTATCTATGAAGCAAAAAGTAAACTTGATTAATCTTCTTAATCTGTCACTCCCTTTGCTAACTGTTCTGGTGAAATAGAACCATTTAATCCTCTTAGGTTGTACTTGTACTGGAGATTTGTTTGATTTCTAAAATTTTCTCTTAGAATGTTTAAATGGTAAGTGAAAAGGAGTGCTTCTCTTTGGGTGTGGATAGATACGATTTTAAGAAAAGGATCACTTAATGTAGGAAATTATATATAAATATATTAATCGTGTACAGTATTATAAGTAATGTAGCTTATCGAGAATTGAAATTCATGAAAAGTATTCAAATATATATTGTGGATTGAAATTACCTGAAGATGAACCTTCCGTGGACAATGAATTATAAAAACTCATTCTTTTCTTCTGTATAGAAAGGTAAAAATCTATACTATACGCTTTAATTCACTCCTTGATAGTTTTCGACTGTCTAGAGTCTAGCTGTAGGTCCTGCAGAAAGGGAAGCGGTTTCACGAATATCAATTGTTGTTCCTGGAACAGATGAAAGTATCAACAAATTAGTTCAGAAATTCTATAAGTTGGTGGATGTTCATGAGGTGATGGAAATTGATTCAAACTTCTCCTTCTTTCGTTTGTTCATCATGAGACAGCTGATAGTAGGCGATTGATGAATTTTGAGAAAGATTTGAGAGTCGAGAGCGGAGAATTATGGAGAATATACGAAATTTCAATACCTCTTATGCTAGATTTTGCACCAAATCCTCATCATCAAAGTGCTGCTCCGGATCTTTGTGTGATTACTTGCAGTAGGAAAAGATTTGAGAGAGTGGAGAATTATGGAGAATAAACGAAATTGAGGTTTGTTAACACACAAAAAAAAATAAAAAATTCTAAAACTGAGGAATTGATTGCGTGAGGAATTGTACGTGTTTGAGGAATATTGTATAGATTGATATTAATCATCATTAAAAAAAAATTCTAAAACTCAGGAATTGATTACGTGAGGAATTGTGTTTGAGGAATATTGTGTAGATTGATATTAATCATCATTACAATCGTATTTGAGTAGATTGAGAAATATAATATGAGATTTATTTATAGATTAGTTAGAATACAAATAAAATTATAATAGATAAAGTCAAAATTATAAGATAAAATATTAAATAATATTATACAATTACATTATTACCCTTAAAATAAAATATAAAACAAGGCTAAAATAGGCGAATCCAAAATTGTAAGATAAGCCACTTTTTATATTAGTATAGATTAATCGTACATTGATCTTGATTATTATATTAGCTCTAATTCAATTTCTTAATTGAGAGAGGATTTTTCATCAAGAATGGTCATAGCATTAGTGTTTTATTCATTTATCTCATAAGATGTTTATGATAATTACAAAAGTTTGTATGAAATTTTCTTAAAAAATAAATCGAAAGATCATGGAAATTGTAAAAATAAATAAATAAATAAATAATAAAAAATAAAAAATTGTATAAAGGCACGAAATTTGTTGGAAGATGTCAAGAAGCTGCTTATCCCAACATGATTATACTATGTTAGTGTGGATGGAATTTCGTTGTACTTTAATGTTGCAAGAAAGTGAGAAACTTCAATTGTATACAAAGACCAAGACCCAAAAAAGAAGAGGGGGACCAAGACTAAAGTCTTCCCCAATTAAAAAATAAAATAAAAAATCTTATCTTACAAATTTAAATTGTATTTGCTTATATTCCTATGATACATAAAACTTCAGAATAATAGTGCAATATAACTTATTATATTTATGAAAATATAATAATGTGTTAGGGATTACATTGTTTACTATATTTTCATTAAATAGAATCTTGTATGAGACCGTCTTACGTTTAAAAATTTGAATCCAAACACAATCAAGCACCAATAAAATTAAACTTGCGCCACTAAGTATGAGTTTGGATACGTATTTTTAACCAGTCTTATAATTTTTTACCCGTAAGATAGTCTTATAGAAATTTTTATCTTCTTATTGTATATTTAATTTGAGGATAATGGTGTAATTTAATAAAGAGTAAAAAATCTGACTGCATTTCTTTAGACTCTGAGTATGATGAACGATGATTCCGTGCGACTTCTTGATCTATGAAATAAACACTCTATCCAATCAAAAGAAATAAATTACAAAAATAAAATAAAAAATTACTCTACCAAATTAAGGAATTCATTATTATGAATAAGTTGCATCAAATTAAATTCTCCATAGCATTTTTTTTAGAGAAACTAGATCTCAATTCTTCATAGCATTAAAGCATAAGAAAAATTACACTTTCTGCAAATGATCAAACCAACTCGAATACAAGTAGCTAGATTTCAAAATAAAAATTTATGGAAATATATACTGGGAACCCACAAAATAAAACAACACATGATGCAAAAACCGATCCAGTATTGATAATGTCCAATGTGAGTAGTGAGTTGTAATCGCATGACATAATGAATTCGAGCCATGAACCTACACAACCAAAACAAGAAATGTAAATCTAATTGTTTGAGGATAACTTAGTGACGAGTAAGATTGAAATTGAAGGTTTCGAGTTCATGATTTAAAAGGTGAAAATTAGGGGTGGGGTGAAAGGGGATAGGGCACTTGCCCCCCCACACAACAATTTTTTTTTTTTTTTTTTAAATTTGGGTTATTTAGCCAAAATTTCTTTTTTTCCCATACAATTATTTTGATTTAAAATTTTGTTGTTGGACTCGACACATTTGAAAAAAAAGAACATTAATACACACACACGTAGCAATCAAATGTTGGGGGGGGGGGGGGGGGGCTGAAGGGGGTCAGGGGCACCCCCACCCCTCAATTTTTTTTAAAAAAAATTTGGTTATTTAGCCAAAATTTCCTTTTGCCCCCATATAATTTTTTTGATTTAAAGTTTTTTGTTGTTGGACTTGGCATATTTGAAAAAAACATTAATATATATATATATATATATATATATATATATATATATATATATATATATATAGAGGATGGATCAAATGTAAACCAATACCTGGTGTGTAAACAGTAAACCAATCTACCACCACACATTCAGAAAAAAGGGACGCTCCAGATTTAATGAAATTCGCGGTGGCAATTTTGCGGGGGCAATTTCGTAATTTAGAAATTCTAATTTCCTTTTCCGTTGCTGATTTGCTTTCCTTATCGTGATTTCATTCCATAAATCATGGATATTTTCGCTGATCGTCTGGGTGTTAAATTTGTTAAAGTAAAAATCCATAGATTTTGTTAGACGATCGATATCGATTCTTTCTACGGTTCATCGCTGAATAATCACCATTTAATTCGAGGATTTGATGGATTCTACAGGTAATGTTATGTTTTTTAAGTTTTCTGCGTGTTTTTTTTAAGATCTGTTTATAGAGTTTTTTCATTAGTTTTTTTATGGAATGCGACTTGTTTTTCGTTGACGATGTTTTGTTGATAAAAAGGTGGATTTCAATTTGATGTATGTTGTTAGCATAATGTTGTTTTTGTTGAGTAGTTATGCGATGATGTTTATGTATTTTTGATCGATTAAAATTATTTCAGTATCATACTGTCTGTTTGTTAGCATCATGTGTTTTTTATTGTCATTTACAAATTTTGTGTTGATAATTTTGTGAATAATTACTGTATTTGTGTTTTTCTATTTTTTTAATAGAATAGCATCATTATATCTGTTTGTTAGCATCATGTGTTTTGATTGTTTTAAATATATTAGCATTATACGATTTGTTTGTTAGCATCATGTGTTTTCAGCATCATGTGTTTCGATTGTTTTAAATATATTAGCATTATACGATTTGTTTGTTAGCATCATGTGTTTTCAGTGCATCCTCATGTTTACATTGTGCTAATAAATATCATTATATATGATGAGTAAGATGAGTTTGTATGTTGAAGTTGTAATATTTTGATGACAGGTTCAAACTCAAGTTCTGACATTTTGGAGACCATGATAGTTGCATCTCCTGGTTTATCTGAACACTATATACCAGGATGTGAGTCTTCTATGAAGCCATTGGTGGGGATGATGTTCAAGAATCTATCAGATGGTATAGAGTTTTATAAGGTTTATGCAGCACGTTGTGGTTTTGATATTCGATTAGGTACTGCAAAAAAACATAAGGATGGTACAATTACTTTGAGGTATGTTTATTGCAATAAACAAGGTTCAAAGAACTCAGCTAAGGAGTATGATGATGCGTCTGGTCATGTTATGAAAAAGAGACATAGAGTATCAAGGAGGATGAATTGTATGGCTCGTATAAGTTTTAAGTTTAAGGCTGAGCATGGGTATGTTATTAATTTGTTTGAAGATCGCCACTCACACGGTTTGTTGCCTGATAAATACAAAGAATTTCTGAAAGTGAATAGAAAATTAGATCACGTACATCAGAAATTTGTGTTGAATTGTGTTAGGGCGAACGTTGGTCCAATGAGTTGTTACAAACTTTTCAAGCAAGTAGTTGGGGGGTATTCTAACGTTGGATGCACAAGCTCTGATGTTAAGAACTTTACTCATGATCTGAGGGCTTACATTGATGGTGCGGATGCTCAAATGATTCTTGACAATCTTTTTAGGAAGAGAGAGTTGTGTCCTGCATTCTTCTTTGACTACTGTGTTAATGCTGATGATCAGTTGACTCGTTTAATGTGGGCTGATCCAATCTGTAGGAGGAACTTTGCTTTATTTGGGGATATTGTTTCATTTGATGCTACTTATTCAACAAACAGGTTGGCAATATGGTTTTATTTGTGTTTGTTCATGATTTAATTATTGTTTGCAATCTTTTTTTTATGTATGATGCTAATGTAGTCTTGACTTTATGCTAACGATAGACTTTTATAATTCTAACTGTTTAAATATATTTATTGTGATAGGTATGAGATGATATTCACCCCTTTTACTGGGAAGGATAATCATGGGAAATGTGTAACATTTGGGGCCGCTCTGTTGTCTAGTGAAGACAATGAGGCTTATTCTTGGGTGCTGGATAATTTTAAGGTTTGCATGGGCCGCTCACCTGCTATGTTGATAACTGATCAAGATCCTGGATTGAAGATTGCAGTTCAACGTTCACTTCTTGAAACAAGGCATCGGTTATGCATGTGGCATATTATGCTGAAAGTTCCAGACAAGGTCCCTGCCCATTTAAGGAAGAATGAGTTGTTTAGGGAGAAGTTTAATAATATTGTTTGGTCTGATTTCATAGAGCTAGTTGAATTTGAGAAAAAATGGGAAGAAATTATGGTGGAGTTTGGTTTGACTGAAACATCTTGGTTCAGTTCAATGTTTGATATCCGAAAAGATTGGATACCTGCTTATTTCAGGGATTTCCCATTAAGTGGGTTGTGTCGGACTACGTCGATTTCAGAAAGTGTCAACAACTTTTACTGCACATTTTTATCTCCCAAGTCGAATCTGGTTGAGTTTTTTATGAAGTATGACAGTGCTTTAGATTCTCAGAGGCATACCTATGCTAAGATGAATAGTTTGGATGAATCATCTGTCCCTGTGCTGAGGACTCCAATTTTTCTTGAGAAGCATGCTGCAACTGTGTACACTACAAGTATTTTTCATAAGGTTCAAAAGGAAATTTATGCTGCTCGCTTCAAATGTCGTCTTATGAGCATAGTTCATGATGAAAGAAAGTTGGTTTATGAAGTGAATGATGGTTGTGATGGGATTTTCCAAGTTCGGTATGACAGAGATGAGAACACAGTAGTGTGTAGTTGTGCAAAATTTGTTCGGAAGGGTCTTCTGTGCAGTCATATATTCATTATATTGAAGGATTTGAGTTTTTATAGGATTCCTGATAAATACGTGCTTTCTCGATGGAGAAGGACTTCTTATTTTGATGCTGGGAATGGGGGTTCTGGTGATTTGGTGAATCATTGTGCTAGGTTGGATGATAATAAATTAATGATCAATACATGTATTTCTGAATTTTATGTATGCATCAGTTTAATTGAGGGTGATAATGAAAGGACATCAGAATTACTGCGTGGTGTTCGGGATCTTAAAATCATTATTGGACAGAACGATGATATGGAAAATAGTGATGGCAAGGACAAATTATTTTCTGATTTTTACGGTTCTGCTCCTCCAAGCAAAATAGATGTTCTGCCACCAAAGTTTGTGAAAATGAAAGGAAGTGGGAGTCGGTTGAAACCAAGGGAGAAGAAGCAAGTCGAGCGTGCTAATAAACCCTTAAGAACATGTCGAAAATGCAAGAAAAATGTCATCATGATGCCAGAAATTGCGATAAAAAGAGTGAATGATCTTTCTAATGTAGGTATGGTATTGTGCTAGTTATGTTTCAGTTATATTCAATGGGTATGCCTATATATTTCATGGTTTTTATTTTTTGTTTTGCATTTTTTTGCAGGTAGTTGTGGTTATTCTTTTCAAGATAGTATCGAGATTGACAAAGATCTGAAGCACATGAATTTTTTAGAAGGGACTATATTTTTCTTCATGATTTCTATTTTTATAGTTGATATGATGAAATAAGTTTGGAGCTTTTATATAAAGTATCCAATGCTAATAAGCAATATGTTTAATGCTAACGTACATGTATTTTAATGAAAAATAAAGACTTTGGAATTATTTTTATCATTACGTATGTTTGGAATGAGATTTCCAGTTTGAATTTTCTGTTTATGTGTGTTGTTGCGAATGACTGATTTATGATTATATGAAAATATTGAATTGTGCAAGTTCTATATTTTCAATTGGATTTTTTTATTAGCATATATTCACTTATTCGTTAGCATTGTTTTATTTTATCATTAGCAATATGGTGTTTAATCATGTATTTACTGTCATACAAAATTTTAAAAATACAATGCTCATTGAAATGCTAAAATATTAACTCGTCATTGCTAACAAGAGCACAAAAATCAGTGCCTAAATCTTTTGAACTTGCAATGTGTTCAAAATATTATTTCAGCAAAAACAAAAAATAAAGACAAACCAATGTTTCAATTGTCAGCATAGCGTTTATCATAGAAAACAATACAGAAACTAATGTCATATTTTAATTCAGATTCAAATTCTTTTTCTCCAATATCAGAGGCTCCACAGGTATAGGTCCATTCTCACAAGATAGCCGATAATGCAGATTTGCAGACTTAACATGGGTAGCCTTCAGTGTATTGCTGTCCGAATTGATAATAGCAGCACAATATTTAGCTCGTAAAAACTTCAGCTGTCGTTCATTACCCTTTTTCAGACTGCTTTTCCAATTTTTTAAACCATTTCCCCTATATGTCTCCATATGCATCATCACATACACAACACAATCAGTCTTATTATTGTTGTCTCTCCAAGGCATCTTCAATCTTTGTATGTTTGTTATTTGGCGCTCAATTAACTCTGCCTTTTGCGTGAGACCATTCTTTTTAAGGAATTGAGAGAGAAAACTTGTCTGCATTAATTTTTTTTTTCAATTAGGTGTATTCAATTTAACTCTAATTTGAGCAAGATATGTACATGCTATGCTAATCATGTTTGGAGTGCATGCTAATATTGTGGAACATATATACTCTCTGTCCTATTAATACATATCGTGAATCATGATTTATTTCTATTCAGAGTAAAATGTTAATAAAACTAAAGCAGATATGTGTATGTAATGCTAACAAAAGTCAGAGTGAATGATAATTGTCTACAACATAATGCTATCTGTCTTATTTTAGTTAAGATAATGAAATTATACTCAAAATGAAATAGAAACAAACAACAGCAGTTATGTATATGTAATGCTAAGAAAAGTCATGGTGAATGCTAATTGTGTACAACATCTATGCTTTTTTTCTTATTTTTTTTTAATATGATTAAATTATACTGAAAATGAAACAAAAACAAACAAGAGTAGTTATGTATATGTAATGCTAATAAAAGTCAGAGTGAATGCTAATTGTGTACAACATAGATGCTCTCTATCTTATTTTATTTTAAGATGGTTAAATTATAATCAAAATGAAACAGAAACAAACAAGAGCATTGAAAGTATATTTTTATCATTCAGATAGCTTACCACTTATGCTGGGACGCTGCCATACTTCACTTTTTGACCATCTTTCTCATTCTACATAGCACTAGAGTTGTCAATTATTTCAACAATGAAATTCTTGACATTAACTACGACCAAGTAGAAGTGATTTGACTGACATATGGGGAAAAAGAACTGCACAAGTTTCAAAAAATTAAATTCTAATATATGAACTATTTAATACTGAATAATAAAAGTTCATACCAGATCAATATCATTTATGTGGACCCATGGGAATCCTGCAATTTCATGTTCTAATCGATCACAGAAAACAGCACATCTGCGTGATGGTACCCATTTTTGAGAGGCATCGACAACTGTGAAGCTCTGAAAAAAAAAGAACATATGTTTCCGTTACTCAAATGAAATGTTTTTTTTTGTGTGTTTTTTAGTTTTGTATACTTACACAGGGTTGTGTAGTAAAGAAGAATCTGTTCTTGGAGTGTGGATCTCGTAATTTTTCATTATGGTTGAGTATGGTGCTCCACACATCTAAAACTGAAGCATCAATATATTCATCTGGGGACAAAGACTTCATCTCATGCCTTCTTAACTGAACACGTGTATCATCATACATCATTTGTTCCCTAGCATTATATCATGTCACATTAGTGTTTAAGTTTTTATTTTATTATTTCCTAAAATAAAAATAGCGTACCTTTCATCAACAGTATTATACATAACCGAGAAATATATTTTCTGCCGAGTCTTATCAATCGTTTCCCTTGCATCAATGTATCTGATTCTGAATGGTGACATCATTTTTTCTGTAGGCTTCAACACTTCCTTTCCTCTTGTTTTCATTCTTCTGCCTTCATCTATTATGTTCTGTATTAAATTCTTCATGTTGTCAGTTAGTAAAGTTCATGCTAATACACTGAGTAAGGAATGCTAACATAGTCAATAAGGAATGCTAAAAAAATATTATCATAAACCTAGCGAATATAATCCATGATATTTTTTATGTAGGATGCTAGTACAGTGAATTATGAATGCTAAAAAAACATAATTTTAATACAAACGAAAGATTAATAATTACCTTTCCTTTGTCTGACACAGTTTGTCCCTCTTTTAATTTTGCATCCTGCATAATATTGATTCAATAAAAATTATATACTATATAAAATAATTGAATGATTTAGGAAATTATTTTTTGAAACAATGACTGAACAAAATTCACCTTTCCTTTCTCTATCACTGATAGATCCCCTTTCAAAGCTGCTTCCTGTATGATATTCATCGAATACATATTTTAAGAATAAACTACATATATAATAATTTATGAACTATTTTAAAACCCATACCTGATGATTGTTTCTTATACAATTTTCAATCACATTTGCTCCATCAACCACATTATATATTGGAATTTTTTATATGTTAATTTAATAAAATTGAAACTAATATTGTGATCAATAAATGCTAACAAAGCATATATTACATGCTAACGAAAGATAAATAATTGTTGAAATTATTAGTTTTGAAAGAAATACCGCAATATTGTCTGCAAAGGAATCGTTCACACCAGTTGCTTCATCAACATGCTTGTCTTGATGAAATATGTTACCAGAATTAATTTCTTGTGTAACTTTGAGCACATCACGCCATGCATCATCACTAATGCCAAGGCTAAAGCTTGGTATGTCTTCAACTTTCTTCTCAAATTCTGCTCTCTTTGCCAATGCTCTCTCAATCTCTTCTATTGCAGCTATGCGTTCTGGATCACTCTAGAATTCATCATCATCTTGTGTTGTAGGTAGTTCATTTTGAGCATCTTCTACCTCAGGTGTAACAATTGTTGGTTTTCGAAGAAGAAGTTGTTGTGCTGTTTCAAATGTCTTTTTAAAAAATAAGTTCTCCAACATATGTTCAGGTACACCTTGCACGGTTTTCATCAGCTTCAGTATAATATCTGCCATCATCTTTGACTGCTCAATTATCAAATCTGCATACTCTTTGACTTTATCTTTGTTCATTTCTTGCTTTTGCAGATCAACAGTGCGAGAAGTCTCTAGATCATTGTCGACAACAATGTTTGAAGGTGCTTTTTCTTCACTCTGATCTTTGATCTCATTTGTCTCATGTGGATTGTTTTTTAAAAAATCTTCATATGTGTATGGTTCATACACATGTCCTCCTCCAAACCCTTCTGATTTCAGCTCTGCAGCCTGCCTTTTGCTTAACAAACCATATGTCCAGCCTTTGAATGCTGAAATTGAACGATCAACCTGTCACATGTATGGTACAACTCTGTCAACATAGAACACCTGAGGCAAAGAAATTTATATTTGGTAAGGATTGTAAAAATAAATAAACCATATTGCTAATTATGAGAATCTGTAAAGATATGTTTTACCATCAAGAATATGGTAGGTCCATTGAAGTATCTATCTTTGTTTATCTTCTAGAAAACTGCTTGATGCACTAAACATCTCTTTGTGTAATCACACTAGTCATAATGACGAATTTTTTTCAACATCAGAAAGTACATGCATCAGTTGGGGGTGTACATAGCCATTTCTAGTCGACTCTATGAGGCAACTGATAAGAAGAATCATGAAATGTATCTTGAATCAATAACCTCCATCCGTATGAGATAGCATTATTTTGCAGATATCAACAACTAAAATTCTGTTTGGCTCCTTTGTGAAACAATTTTTCCATTGCTCAAGCAAAACACATGGTTCAGATCTATGCATTTTTTCTATCCTTCCAGTACCTCTAGGAAACCCCATTATCAGAGACACATCAATTGAATCTATATGCAGTCTTCGACCTCTCTTTAAGGCCAACTCAGAACTCTCGAGATCAAAGTTGTCTAATAACCAGTAGCTTAAAATTTGTAGCATTTCCTTCACACGCAAATGAAGTATGCTACCAAAACTAATTGATTCAACAACTCTCTTCTGTTCATTTGTAAAAACCTTAATTGCATCACACAGAATTGATGGACTAGTTCTGCTTCTCAGAACAGGGTAATTTTTGGAGGGAGGTATTTCTTGCGAGCTGCAGTATTGAATCTTGGAATTTGATTTTTCTGCAGGTTCTGTTAAGTTCATACACTGACCTTCTCTTAGTTGGTTAAAGAATGTCAAAGCCAATGTTGTAGATTCAGATTGTGAATCATCATCATCTTTGTGAATCCCTTTCTCTTCATCAGGTACTGGTATGCTTGATTTATTGTCGTATTCTTTTGCGGACCTTTTTCTTTTGTTTCTTCCTGTCATTTTTTTGAATTTATTATTCATAGTGAATATCAGTATAACAAAAAATGTATGCTATTCTAAAACAAAAATCTATACTAATTTGATGATATGTAAATGATTGATCATATATGTATATATTTTCAGATGTTTGTTTTTGTATGCAGAAAAATGCATGCTAACTTTAAGTAATATAAGGCTAACAAAACAGAATACGAATGCTAACATATACATATTTTTAGAATGCTATCTATAAGTAACATAAATAATTATAGGGACATGTATGTACGCTAAGGAATATGCATATTTATGACAATTTATAGATTTAAGCGAGAAAGAGAAATATCTTCTAACATCCAAATTTGTCACATTTATATTTATATATTTTTTTATATGATGTAGCAGAGAGAATGCAATTCATAATTCAGAACTTCATATTGAGAGAAATACATGATCGCCATGGGAATAAACTAAAATCAAGAAGGTGTTTGGCTAAGGTGATTATAAGACAAAACTTGAAAGGAAATGCTTTTTGTATATCTTTGAGAGGAAATGCGGCGATACAAAGTTGAAGGCAAACCTACCTTATATACAAGCTTTTCAGCCAATGAGAAAACACCACTTGTAATCAAACTATATGCTATCACATACATGGTTGAATGCCCTAAAGAATATTCACAACTAGTTTTATAACTTTCCAGCTCATATGCCATGTCATGTTATGTTTGGACTTGTGGGTCATTTCTCTGCTGACTGAGCTTCATGCTCTTGGTCTGGTAACAGGGTTATACATCCAACACTCTCCCTCAATCCAAGCGACGAATGAGGTAAAACACAGAGAAGGTTTCTCAAGCGAGTGAAGGATTGCCCAGATAACGGCTTAGTTAAGATGTCTGCAAGCTGAGCATAAGTTGGTAGATGATGAACTCGAATAACTCCTTTGGACACCTGCTCACGAACGAAGTGGAAGTCAACCTCAACATGCTTAATCCTAGAATGGTAAACTGGATTTGCAGATAAGGCTATGGCACCTAAATTATCCATCCATATAATTGATGGTTTGGCGTGTGGAATAGATAACTCATTAAGCAAAGCCTGAAGCCAGATAACTTCACACGTAGCCTGTGTGAGGCTACGAAATTCAGCTTCAGTGCTAGATCTTGAAACTGTAGATTGTTTGCGTGAACTCCACGACACTAAATTACTTCCAACAAAAATGCAAATCCCAGTTGTTGATTTTCTGTCATCTCTATCCGATGCCCAATCCGAATCAGCATAAGCCACAATATTAGAGGTAGAGGAGGCAGTAAAATGTAGACCATGCTGCAAAGTACCGGCTAAATAATGAAGAATTCTTTTTACCGCTTTCCAATGAAGATCAAGTGGACAATGCATATATTGGCTAACCTTATCAACACTGAAAGCAATGTCCGGTCTTGTAATGGTGGCATATTGTAATGCTCCTACAATGCTCTTGTAAAACTGTTGATCAACTGTAGGTTGCCCTTCACACTTAGAAAGAGGTGGAGATGCTATCATTGGACTAAGAACTCCCTTGGCTGTGGTCATTTGAACCTTGCTCAAGATATCGAGGATATATTGAGATTGACTAAGATGAAGACCAGTAAGAGTTCTATGAAACTTAATGCCCAAAAAATGACTGAGAGACCCAAGATCTTTTAAGGCAAAAGTCTGTTTCAACTTTTGTATGACCAACTGAATGTCATGAGTATTGCTCCCCGTGATAATAATATCATCCACGTAGGTGATTAACATGATACATGAAGTAGATGAGTGTTTATAATGTAGACAATGGTCTGCCTTGGATTTAGCAAAACCAAGCTGAGCAAGGGTAGCACCAAGTGTGAAATTCCAAGCTCTAGATGCCTGTTTGAGGCCATATATGGCCTTGCGTAATTTGCACACTAAACCAGAACCACCTCCTCTCTCGAAACCTGGAGGCTGCTGCATATGTATCTCTTCATGAAGTTCGCCATTCAAGAAGGCATTGTCCACATCAATTTGTTGAATGTTCCATCCATTGGAAATAGCCATTGCAAGAATTGTCCTTATGGTTATAGGTTTCACCACCGGACTAAAAGTATCAGTGTAGTCGAGACCAAAGGTTTGTGTAAAACCTCTGGCCACTAACCTTGCCTTGTGCTTAAACACCCATTTACAGCTAACTAATTCTTTCACAGCTGGCAACATACATAAAGTCTTGTTTCTTTCTAGCGCATCAATTTATTTATACATAGCATCTTTCCAAGGAGGCGCAACTAAGGCATCATGTAAAGTGGGTGGCTCAATTTGTTCTTGCAAAACAGAAGCTGACAATGCTTTTGGTTTAAAAATTTCAGCCTTGGCACGTGTAGTCATGGGGTGTTGATTGGTGATTCTGCGAGAAGGTAAGAACTCTTGTTGAGTAGGATCATCAGGCGTTCCCAAATTATGAGAACTGTCCAAGTGTGAATTTGGAGGTAGAGAAGTAGAAGTAGAACTTAAGCTGGTTCTGGACAGACCACCAGTACTGGAAGGAGGTGAAAAATTCTGATTGTTGCTGGTGTTAAATCCTAAAGAAGTCCTTATCGTAGAGGAGTCTGGTGAATGGGGCAGAGAATCATCTGATGAAGGTCTAACTTCCATGAGTGTATGAATTGAAGCAGAGGAAGATGGAGAAGTCTGATCTCCAAGAAAAACCTGATCAGAATTAGCAAAAGGAAAACTGAGCTCATCAAAAATAACATGTCGAGAGATAATGATCTTGCCATCAGGAAGAAGCACTTTAAACCTTTTTATATCCAGTGCTATAACCAATAAAGACCCCAGCACTTGATCGAAATTCCAACTTATGCTTGTTAAAAGGTCTAAGGAAAGCAAAACACTTACTGCCAAAAACCTTTAACAAACTAAGGTCAGGCTGCAAACCAGCGAGACTCTCAAATGGTGTTTTGTATTGCAATACCTTGTTAGGCGTCCGATTGATCAAATAGACTGCTGTTGCAAAAGCATCTGCCCAATAACTTGATGGAACACATGATTGAGCAAGTAAAGAAAGTCCAACCTCAACTATATGTCCGTGTTTCCTCTCTGCAAGCCCATTCTGCTGTGGTGTATAAGGGCAAGAGATCCTATGCAAAATGCCATTATCATTGAATACTTTGGCTAAAGGTTTATATTCAGAGCCTCCATCACTCTACAGAGCTTTAATCTTTTTGCCAAACTGAGTCTCAGTCAATTGCTTAAAGTGTAAAAAGGCATTGATGGTCTCTGATTTGGCTTTCAAAAAATAAATCCAAACAAATCTGGAAGCATGGTCAATGAAACTCACATAAAAAGAGAAACCATTCACAGAATTAATGGGTGATGGCCCCCAAAGATCTGAATAAACAAGATCAAATAATTCATAATTAGCAGTACTTTCAACAAAAGGAAGCCTGTGAAACTTGGCTTGCAGACATGGCTCACATAGCCTTACATCTTTGTCCTTAAAAAAATAGATATTTGAAGCATTCAATGCTTTCTTCACAACATCATAAGAAGCATGGCCAAACCTTAAGTGCCACATATTTAAGGAGCCTTTATTACTAATATTACTAACATAAGCTGAGGAAGGAGATAACTGCTGTCTTTGTTGGTGTGGTGACTGAGTAGATAGTCTCTCAAGTGGTAGAGTCCTGAAGAGATTGAATTTGTAGAGACCGTGCTCAACCTTCTCCTGAGAAGTACCTTGCCGGTACCCTGCTCCTTCACAAGGCAGAAAGAAGGGTGAAACTCAAAATAAACATGATTTTCCTTAGCAAATTGTGACACGCTTAATAAGTTCTTCTTGATTTGAGGCACATGCAACAAAGATCTCAACACAAAAGCATACTCAGAAGAATCAGACTTAAGCATAGTATCTCCAACATTGGATATTTTCAGACCTGCTCCATTGCCTACTTGAAGTTTTTCCTGTCCTTGGAACTCGGAAGCATTGTTGAAATTATTGTAATCAAAAGTGACATGGTTGCTTGCCCCTGAGTCTGGATACCAATTCATGTCTGAGTGTATGTCTTGACTCCTATTCATACTGGCCATATGAGCAGTAGCAGTCCCACCATAGTTGTTACCTGCAAAATCACCTGAACTGTTGCTGTTAAAATTATATTGCCTTTCAAAATTCTAATGGCCATTTCCTCTATTGTTTGTGTTAACATTAGGAACAAAATTCAGATTAGTCCTCTCATGATAATTGTCTACAGTGTGCCCAATGATTCGGCATATCTGACACCGAGGTTTCCAATTGTTGTTAAATCGACCTCCGTGACTGGGATTACCACGGCCACGGCCACGACCACCACATCCATAGCCATTACCTCTACTATGATTGGAACCAGATCCACGACCACGAATTCCAGCCGACGAACTGTGAGGTTGCTGAGTGTGAGTAGTCAGATTTGTAATGGGATTAGAGCCATCAGTGTTTAAACTAGGCTGCTCAACAGGTTCTAGTCTACTTTCATAGACCAAGAGCATCGATTTCACCTCTCTTAAGCTAAAAGGTTCAACTCTTGAGGTTATCGAAACCATAACAGGGTTGTACTCTGGTCCTAAACCAGCAAGAATATGGAGAATGTGATTTTCATCACTGAGTTTTTCTCCAGTAGAAGCAAGAATGTCACAACAACTCTTAACCTTGTTTAGATATGCTAGCATACTAAGATTTTCCTTTTTAAGGGTCTGCAATTGGTACTTAATTTGCATTCACTTAGCCCTTGATTGACTTGCAAAATTTGATTCAAGAGTATCCCAAATTTTCTTCGAATTTTTTAAACCCACAACACCGATAAGGACACTCTCAGTCATGGAAGAGAAGAGCCAAGAAGTAATTAGGCGATCCTGTTGACTCCAAGCAATGAAGTCGGGATTAACAGAAACCTTACCGTCCGACTCGTCGGAGAGAAATTGCGTTGGTGTAGGGCCTCCTTTAGTAACAAATTCTTCAAGACCAAATCCAGCAAGAGTAGCCAAAATTTGTTCCTTCCAGAGGAGAAAGTTGGTATCATCAAGTTTTGAACACACAACTTGACTTGGTAAGGGAATCACTTGAATCGAAGACCCACTAATAGATCTCATGCCAGAAACAATAGAAATCAGAGAGCTATCCATCAACCTTCTGCTACTGTCGTTCCCTTTTTTTTATCGCAAAATAAAGAAAGGAAATGGAACAGAGATAACATTATTTTGTAGATATCAACAACTAAAATTCTGTTTGGCTCCTTTGTGAAACAATTTCTCCATTGCTCAAGCAAAACACATGGTTCAAATCTATGCATTTTTTCTATCCTTCCAGTACCTCTAGGAAACCCCATTATCAGAGACACATCAATTGAATCTATATGCAGTCTTCGACCTCTCTTTAAGGCCAACTCAGAACTCTCGAGATCAAAGTTGTCTAATAACCAGTAGCTTAAAATTTGTGGCATTTCCTTCACACGCAAATGAAGTATGCTACCAAAACCAATTGATTCAACAACTCTCTTCTGTTCATTTGTAAAAACCTTAATTGCATCACACAGAATTGATGGACTAGTTCTGCTTCTCAGAACAGGGTAATTTTTGGAGGGAGGTATTTCTTGCGAGCTGCAGTATTGAATCTTGGAATTTGATTTTTCTGCAGGTTCTGTTAAGTTCATACACTGACATTCTCTTAGTTGGTTAAAGAATGTCAAAGCCAATGTTGTAGATTCAGATTGTGAATCATCATCATCTTTGTGAATCCCTTTCTCTTCATCAGGTACTGGTATGCTTGATTTATTGTCGTATTCTTTTGCGGACCTTTTTCTTTTGTTTCTTCCTGTCATTTTTTTGAATTTATTATTCATAGTGAATATCAGTATAACAAAAAATGTATGCTATTCTAAAACAGAAATCTATACTAATTTGATGATATGTAAATGATTGATCATATATGTATATATTTTCAGATGTTTGTTTTTGTATGTAGAAAAATGCATGCTAACTTTAAGTAATATAAGGCTAACAAAACAGAATACGAATGCTAACATATACATATTTTTAGAATGCTATCTATAAGTAACATAAATAATTATAGAGACATGTATGTACGCTAAGGAATATGCATGTTTATGACAATTTATAGATTTAAGCGAGAAAGAGAAATATCTTCTAACATCCAAATTTGTCACAATTTATATTTATATATTTTTTTATATGATGTAGCAGAGAGAATGTAATTCATAATTCAGAACTTCATATTGAGAGAAATACATGATCGCCATGGGAATAAACTAAAATCAAGAAGGTGTTTGGCTAAGGTGATTATAAGACAAAACTTGAGAGGAAATGCTTTTTGTATATCTTTGAGAGGAAATGCGGCGATACAAAGTTGAAGGCAAACCTGCCTTATATACAAGCTTTTCAGCCAATGAGAAAACACCACTTCTAATCAAACTATATGCTATCACATACATGGTTGAATGCCCTAAAGAATATTCACAACTAGTTTTATAACTTTCCAGCTCATATGCCATGTCATGTTATGTTTGGACTTGTGGGTCTTTTCTCTGTTGACTGAGCTTCATGCTCTTGGTCTGGTAACAGGGTTATACTTCCAACACATATCGATTAAATTACAATATAATATGCTAAAATAGAATGTAATTCCGTAAAAAAATCCAGTGAAATGTTAGAATATCTAGAAAATTACTATTTCTATTCTTTTTCTTAAAATATTTTGCTGTGACCTTTTACTTAATGAAAACTACAGAAAAAATTTCTGAGCACTTAGTACGTAAATCTGACGAAGTAATAAATCTTCAATATATAATGAAAAATGTTGAGATTCATAAGTATATTACCTTGTTGTTGTGCTATCTTTTTATCGATTGGCATTTTTTAGCAGCATAGTATATATCACTCATCGTCTTCCTCATTTTTGTATATCTTTCTGCGAAGAACCCTAGCAATGGTCGTCGTTTCTCTCAATTTGTTGTTCTGAATTTGCTTTGGTGTGTGAAGTGCTATGTGAAATGCTGTGACTATGAGAAGTACCTTTTTTCGTTGTACAATTTTTTAGATTTATATTATTATTATTTTTACAATTTATTTCCGTATTTACTTTTTTAGTTCGCGCGTTTTTACAATTTTATTATTCTAAATAAATATTAAATAATTATTTTAAAATTATAAAATATTTAATACATTTTTCTCAACTAAAGAAATTTTTATATTCACTGTAAATATTTTAATTAATGTTTTTTATTACAAAATTAAATACATATTTTAATATTTTTCACTATTATTCTTTATATATTCATTTTTGTTAATTTATATATATTTTTATGGAATATGGTTTCTTTGTCGGGTAAAATGATAATATTTTTGACTTTAATATGATTTAATTTGAATTACATTTATTCATTATTATTGATTATTGTATTCGAATTAGTTATTGTTAGTATTTTTAATAGATGTAGTTCTGCATTTTATTTTGCTAATCACTTAAAATGATAATGATAACGAAGAAAACAACAATATACTGATAGGAATACTAAATAAATACTAATGCTAACGGAGGCATATGACAATGCTAATGAAGGTATTATAAATGCTCTTTTTTTTTGGAATAGAAAAATAAATACATATTGTTCAAATTTGCCCTATTATAATTTTTTTATATCTTTTAAAATTTTATTATTTTGTCTTGTTGATTTGTCAACTTTTTTCGTAATATATATATATTTTTCATGAATATTGGTTTCTTAATTTGGTTAAATGACTATATTTTTTACTTGCATTTTTGGAGGTTGGTTTGTATGTTATTTGCTAATGACTCAGAATCATGATGCTAACGAACAGTACAACAATATAGTTATAGGAATACTAATAAATATTAATGCTAACAGACATAATATGAGAATGCTAATTAAGGTAGTATAATAATGCAAAAAAAAATTTGATTGCAAAAGTAAATACATATTGTTGAAATTTCTCATATTATTCCATTTCATACCTTTTTAAAAATGTGTATTATTATTATGTCTTGTTGAGTTTCTGACTTTTTTTGTAATTTATATATATTTTTAGGAAATATGGTTTCTTAATTGGGTAAAATGGCAATATTTTTTGACTTTTAATATGATTTAATTTCAATTGCATGAATTCGAATTAATTATTGTGAGTAATTTAAATGGAGTTACATTTGTATGTGATTTACTAATCACTGAATATCATTATGCTAAAGAACAAAGCAACAATATAGCGATAGGAACACTAATGAATATGAATGCTAATGGAGCAAATATCATAATGCTAATGAAGGTACTGTAATGATGCAAATGGATTACAATACGATAATAATACTAATAAATATAAGTCATAATAATTAGTCTTACATTACAGGGAAATAGAAATATTGTTTGGTAATTAAAATATCTACATGCCATGAACATTGTTAATTGTTTTCAAAATGTAAAGACAGAGTTCAGAACTTTCTTAATTAGCATTCTTGTTCCGATAATACTGTGCCATGTCGATTGGGCTTTCTTTTGAACGTAGCTGGTAAAAGACATTGGCTTCGGAAATGTTGGTATCTCTATGAATGTTGCTTCTTTCAGAGAGTATGAAAGCACAATACTTTATCCTGAAGTATTTTAGCAACCTTGATGAGTTTTTCCTCAGTCCACAATTCCATTTTCTGACATCACTATGCCTGTAAGTCTCCATATGCCGCATCACATAAATGCCACAATCTGTTTTGTTTGAATTGTTTCTCCACGACATTTGCATGCGGTCGAGGTGGGTGATCTTTTTCTTAACATCTTTTGCAACAACATTAAGGCCCATTTTCCTCAAGAAGAGAATGAAATTAACAAGTTGCAAAGTAGAAATTACAGTAAAAGAATTTGTTAGATATCACATTTTAAGCTTTTTGAAAAAAGATGCATTATTGTTATTTTTTTTCCTTTTAACATTACCAGTTTTCCAGGAACATTTCAATACTTCAATCGGAGACCATCTGTTTTCCCTTCAAGTGCAGTTGAGTTGTCAATGATGTGAGCAACCATTTCCTTTAAATCAATGCTGATGAGGTAGAAGTGTTGTGCTTCATATATTGGGAACAAAAACTACAAAAATTTATCATAAGTGTTATTTTATTGTCAAGATATTGAAAAAAAAAATATAGACCATACCATTTTGATTTCGGATATGTTGAACTGTGGAAAGGATTTGAGTTCAATCTCCAAGTTCTCATGGAATTTGTTCATTGCATCTTTTTTACTCATTCTACAGGGGCAGAGACAATTGAGTATTGCTACAAGAAAACAAGGAAGAAGTAAGTGTATTTTTTCAGTTATATACAATGCTAACGGAACACATTGATAATGCAAAGTAAGGTATAATATTTTGCTAACGGAGGTATAAAAGTTTTTCTTACACAGGCTGTGGTAGTGAAGCAGAATCTGAATCTTGTAGGCTTTGTCTGTGTACGGACCTCAACATGATTTAATATAGTACTCCAAACATCAATGATTGCATAGCTGATGTAGTTGTCCTTATTCAATGTCATCAGCTCAGACCTTCTAATCTCAACTCGATTATCATTGTATAAAATTTTCTCACTGAATTTGATCAGTTATGCATTGTTAGTCAAAATCACAAAATACATATATGTATCTTTTTTATTAATTTGTGTTTATCTTTCATCAGGATCATTATTTTCAATTGTCCAGTAATAGAGTTGAAACTCTATCTCTGTTGGTCTTTCTTTTGCATCAACAAGTGTTTGGAAGTTCTGTTCTGGATTGGCCGATTCAGTTTTTGTTGGTTGCACATCTACACTCTCACCAAGAACCTCCTTGGCAGCTTCGTTGTTTTCAGTCTTATCTTCCTCACAATCTCCATCTTCATTCTTCTCTTTATCAGCTAAATCTATATGCACAGCTTGATTCTTTTCAGTTTCGTTCAGTTCATTCTTATCTCCCTGACAATCTTCATCTTCGTTCTTCTCTTCATCAGCGACCTCTATATGCATACCTTCATTCTTTTTAGAAACCTGCAAAAAAAATTCACCTATGAGATTACTACTAATTACTTGAATGTGAATGCACATCTAACAATATTTAATATATTGACCTCAATATCTTGCATCTTATATCTTTCTCTTTCTGTCAGTGCATGCAAGATGTCATCTATTGCTGATCTATAAGACTTGTCCAAAAAGCCTCCATCATCATCACCATCATCATGTTCACAGTTTTTCTTTTTAAACAGTACAAGTTGATGTACTGCCTCAAATGCTTTTCTGAAACCAATGTCATTTAACATCTGCAGAGGTACTTCTTTCAACATCTGTATAAGCTTGATCATTAATCCAGTCATGCTCTTGGCATGTTTGATCATTTTTTCTGCATAGTCGATTGGATTTGATGGCAATGGAGAGCTAGGATTTTTTTTAGAGATGCTTGGTGGCAAGGTGGTTGCTCCTAGAAAGGAAGACAATTTTAGTGCCAGCTCAGATCCAGATGTTGGATTCTCTCGGATCATTTCTTCTATGTTGTATGGTCGGCAGGGGTATCCTCCACCAAAGTCACCCGACACAAGCTCTGTTGATTGTCTGTCACTTAATAACTGACTATCCCAACTGCGGAAACCTGGGGTACACCTTGGCACCTCTCTATTGTAAATTTCAACTCTATCAATATAGAACATCTGTTTCAAAAGAAAAAGAAATATGTTTTGGATATTTGACATTTGTTAGGTACTGTAAATGCTAACAAGAATACTTTATTATTGTAATGAATAATTATACCATTACTTATTACCATCAAGAAGAATATTGGTCCCGTGTAGGGTTTCGATTTATCGATCTTCCATTGAACTGTGTGTTCCACCAAACACCTCAACACGTAGTCACACCAATCATATGTTCTCAGATTTTCAAAATTTTCAAGATATTGCATCAGCTATGGGAAAACATATCCATTGCCACAGCTTTCAATCATGTAATTTGTTAGCAGTATCATGAAATGTCATTTGAACCATTCACCTACAGACTTGTCTTTGATCATTTTCTTACAGACATCACTTGCTAATATCCTGTCACTATATTTACCAATCTGCTTCCGCCATTTCGGGACCAGGTTATGTGGTTCACTGCGTTGCATCTTTGACATTTTCCACGGTCCTCTAGGGAAATTGAAAATAAGCGATACATCATGAGCTTCTACGTGTAATCTTCTCCCATGCATCAGTTTTAGCTCACGTGAAAGTGGGTCGAAACTCTCTAAAAGCCAATAGGCGATTGCAGTTGGCAAGTATTTGACATTCAAATCCAGTATGCTCTCAAAACCCATTGCAATAACTGCATTTTTCTGGGCTGCATTCATCTTTTTAACACCATTGTATAGAGACGATGGGCAAGTTCTGAGCTTTATTTTTGGGTACCTATTTTCAATCTCATCTGCGACGCTTGTGTTTTCATCAGAATGCTCTGTTGCGTTCCATGAAGAACCTTGTTCAAGCCTTTTAAAGAAATCTAGTGGATTGATCTGTTTTTTTGTGAGGCTTGGATGTCATGCCTCGCCTTTGTCCTTTTTTCAATTCTCACAATATCAATGCTTGTTTCATCTGTCGAGCTTGTTGTTGTCCTTCTCCTTTTTTGAGTTCCTGCATTTTGTAAATGTATGCAAAAATATGAGAAACAATAACGCAAACTAAATTTAGTTATGTGTATGTTTGTAATGCTAACAGATCTTAATGATAATGCTAATGTTTATTAAAATAAAGTTTTGTATCTGGTAACATTTATATTTCTAACCAAGCTATATCATGCCAGGAAGTATTGAAATAGAGAATAAAGTTTTGTACAAGCATCCGATTCATCTCTCCTCTGCTAACAGATAACAGTTACAATGCTAACAAAATAATATGAAATATACAGCATACAATAATTCTTTAATGTTTGTAATGCCGCCATGTATAAAATGATAATGCTAACCAATACTAGTAGTACAGGCTAAAGGAGATATATGATATTGATAATAGTTACTGATTTCATCCTAATAGAACTCAATGATAATGCTAACCAGTATTACGGTACAAGCTAACAAAGATATATGATATTGATAAGAGTTACCGATTTCATGCTTACAGAACTCAATGATAATGTTAACCGGTACTACGGTACAAGCTAAGAAACATATATGATATTGATAAGAGTTACTGATTTCATACTAACAGAACTCAATGATAATGCTAACCTGTATCACGGTACAAGCTAACAAAGATACATGATGTTGATAAGAATTAATGATTTCGTGCTAACAGATCCAATGATAATGCTAACGAGTGTTACAGTTTAGGCTAACCCAGATGTATGATATTGATAAGAACTAATATGTTTATGCTAACATACCTCAATCATAATGCTAAGCACTATTACTGTTGATGCTAAACTAGATATATGATATTGATAAGAATAACGAGTTCATGATAACACACAACAATTTCAATGCTAACATTATAATGCAAAATATGCTAAAGAAAATGTTACTGTAAGCAACATATATCTGCTTGTTGTTATAAGTTAAGAAAGTATCTTTCCGATACTAACAAAACTATATAACAAATGCTAATGAAACTTAAATAAATCATACAGATGCTATCAAAAAGTGAAACTTGATTCATTATCAGACTATTATCTATTTATTTTCATTACGCAGAATGAGTATTATCAATTTAATCTAATTTTTAGTGAAGTCTCTTGCAGTAAAAATCAAGTAAAATATACTTGTTGAAGCATGAACTCACCTTTGTTAGCCATTTTATCTGCGCAGCAGGTCGTATCAGTCGATTTTTCAACGATTTTTTGCGTTTTTTGAAAACCCTAGATTGCTTTCTTCTTCCAGATCTTCTTCGAAATGAATTTTCTGCGATTTCGTGAATGAGTTATGTGAAAAGATGGGTTGCAATGATGTCTGGAGAATCGGAGAACGTGTATAATTTTTTTCCCATAATGCCCTTAATGAATTCGCGCCATCCGTCCATTTCAACTTATTTACAAAACTGCCACCGCGTCAAGATGAAATCTGGTGCGTCCGTTTTTTATAATTGTGTGGTGTAAGATTGGTTTATTGTTTACACACTAGGGGTGGTTTACACCAGAACCAACCCTATATATATATATATATATATATATATATATATATATATATATATATATATGGGAAGGTTATCATGCATATAGGTCCTTAGTGTATAAATTGGGGATTGATTATAACCATTAATTTAGTGATTTGGATGGTCTAGATTGTTTTAGAAATTGTTGAAAATCTACATGCTTTTTATTTGATTCATGGTGCACAAGGGTAAAAATGACTTTAACATATTTCTTTTTTGATCGCCTATTAAATTGGGGAAACTAAATCTTTCATAACTCATGTTTAGTGTTTATATGTGTTGTTTTCTTGTAGGAATTATCTTTCTTTAGTGCGTGTGTTTCCTTCGTTTTTGTGTTGTTTTGCCGTTATTATCTTCGCATTTGATCTCTCGGTGTGGTATGCCAAATTTGTGTAGATTCCAAGCTTTTGTTTTAAAAGCAGTACTTTAATGGCAGAAAAAGTGGAAGACCTAACCACTCTCGCTGAGCACCCGGCAGACGTTGGACTAGAAGTCGGGATCAGTTCAGTTGCCACACTTGAACTTAACTGGAGGCTCGAACTGAACCATCCAACTGACGCCTCAAACTAAATCACCCAACTGAAGCCTCAAATTGAACTAGCCCCGAATTGATCCTCAAACTGAAGCATCAAACCGGAGCTGGAGTACGGAACTGAGGCCGGCCGCTGCTGGGCGTATCTCTCGACAAGAGGAGCCCAGCGGGCGCTGGCCCCCAGCCGGTGTTGGGCCACCCTTTTTCGACTAGCCAGCGTGTGCTGCCTTCCCCGCCGACACTGGCCTTGTGTGTTCCGCACACACTCGGCCGGCGCTGCTATCCAACGACCGCTGACAGAGTTTACTATGTCCCGGTTTAAGGGCATTTTGGGGATCATCTTTTTCTTATCTTTTTGGGGGAGCACCCCTTTTAAGCCCCTTTTTATCATTCTCCAATAGGAGTGAACGGGGGATCCATATCTTTCATCAACTTTCACAAACAAGAGCACCATCAGTTTGGCATGTAATAGGGCACAAAACTTTCTCTATTTTCTCCCTAGTTTTCATTTCTATTTGGGGATCTTCCCACAATATCATCAAGACGATCATCAAGAACTTGTGTAAGCTTGAATTGTATTTATCTTTTGATATTTAAGATGAAGATTATGTATGATTCGTGTTGGGTGTTTTGCATGATGATTCTCCACATTAGGGGTAGATAATCGAATCGAGCTTGATCCTTGTTCGTGATTGTTGATTTCCCGTTGATTGAATTGAATAGAGGTGATATATCATGCTCCATCCAAGCAAGATGAGGAGGCATGTGCATTGTTCTTAGAGGGGAAAAGAGGGAGACCGTATCCTTGCTTCATCAAGGTTTCATTTTTAGTCTGTGACCCGTATATGTTTCGAAGTGCAAACATTGTAACATACTTTTAAGCTTAAAAATATGTACTTACGTTTTGAACTTTTCTTTATTTTGTAAAAATGTTATGAACTTAAAAAATGTCAAAGAATAGCTAAATTTTCTATATTTTTGCAAAAATGTCCTTGAATTTAATTTTTGACATTGAATTGCTGGCAAATTATGCATGAGTCTAGTGTTTAAAATGACTTGAAAACTTATATTCCACGTTAAAATGAATTGCTGACAAATTATGCATGAGTCTAGTGTTTAAAATGACTTGAAAACTCATATTCCACGTTAAAATTAAATATAATTTTTCACATCATTTTACATGTTCACTTCGACGTACCTCGTCAACAATTCAACATTGAAATTTGAATCTTAGGAAATTTTTACAAAAATGTGAAAATTTTGAATATTTTTTGACATTTTTTTAAGTTCAGGATATTTTTACAAAACAGATGAAAGTTCATGACATTTTGAAAATTATAATAATTGGTGAGTGCTATTCACTCAATTGGGTCTTTCAGTTATCCAATTTATAAGAAATAAACATTAACAAGCATATCACCCCTTTCATTTACCTAATTTATAAGAAATAAACATTAGCACATGCACATCACCCAAGTAAACAATGAATCCGAAAAATATAATAGTTTTGAATGAGTACTATTAACTCAATGGAATCCTTTCACTCATCCAAATTATAAGAAACAAACAAACATTAATTAACACATACCATAATATCACTCAACATAACAACGAAACCAAAGGTAAGAAAATTCCATAGCAGCTTGAGCAGACGTTTATCGCCCATCTCCAGGAGCCAATATGAGCTTAAACCCACCCCTTCTTTCTCTTAGTTGATCTTGATTCTGTAATTTCTCCCGCTCGAGTTCCCTGCCGAATTCAACTATTGATTTTGTGACACGCTCAATGTCTAATACCTGAAGGCTCTTCTTTAGCACAGATGGGATCTCTTCAAGTCTCGCGCAATTCTTAAGCACAAGACACCTGAGTTTAGGAAATGGATGATCGCCTGAGGCACTCCAAAACTCTAAGTCAGTGCGCGCAATCTGCAAGTATTGAAGAGAAGGAAAGCCCTGACCATCAGCTTGCCAAATCTCCCCCATGAAGGCGTTTTCTTTCAGTTTGAGCACCTCAAGGTTTGGCAGCTTTCCCAACGTCGTATCCATTTTGCGCCAATCCAAAAACGTCGACGACAGCTTGAGGATCTTCAGATTCGGAGGGAATCTCTCTGGCTGAGGGAGACGACTCAGTGGCTTTTCATTTTTCACGGCAGGAAACACGTCATGCACCAGTTTCAGCTTTTGAAGACGATTTAATTTCTCCAAGCACTTATCTTCCGAAAGACTGTCCAACTTCCCACGAATCCCCAGGTTCTTGAGGTTGGGGGTTTTGCCGAGAACGTCACTCAACCGGCATTCAGCTGACAATCTGCTCAGTGTTTGAAGGCTTTCAGCTCTGCCTTTCATTTCCTTCACCACAATAGCTGCTTTCGTCTTCAGATGCCTCAGCTGTGTCATCTTCGATATATCTGCTTTGATTTCGAAGCTACGCGACGTTGTGTCAATCCTAATAGTCTGTAGATTCCAAAGCTTGAAAGCCGCGTCAGGAAGAGCGTTCAGATTGTCACCGGAAATAGCAATGTATCTCAAATGAATCAAGTGAGTGATCTTGGAGGGAAATTTGGGAAATTTGATGGGGTTTACATCCAAAACTCTCAACAAACTGAAGGCTTCAGGGATTGCTGTGACATATTCGGCCTGCAAATTGATGGCTTCCTTGGAGAAACACATGAAGGAACGAACAAGTGGGCCCTTGGGTTTCTTGCGGAGGAAATCCACAACGTATGAATGAATACAGAGACGACGAGACTTGAGTATTTCAGATGTAGCCGGATAAAACTCCCCTTCCCTGTTCTTCACCTCTTGGTATACGTTTTGCTTCGCAAATGCAGCTTGGTTTATGCAAAACTCACGTATCATATCATGAACCCGACATGCTTTGATTTCACCACTGGCCCTAACTTTATCAACCATCACTAAGTTCCTGGCCACAAGCTCCTTCAGATTGTCCTCCGCCACTTCCTCCAGACATTTCTCCGGCTTCTGCTGCACGAACCCTTCAGCTATCCACAGTCGAATCAATTTCCAAGTCGGGATCTCAGTGTCTTCAGGAAACACCCCAAGATAGACAAAGCAGTCTCTCAAGTCATGAGGCAACTTGTTGTAGCTCAGTAGGATAATGTTTTCTGTGCGATTCTGTGCATCATAACTCAGTTGGTGTGCACTTACGCTGTTGGAAACCTTTTCCCATTCTTCTTTGACGTTACCACTTTCCGAGAGCTTCTTGAGTAAAATTCCACCAATTACCACAATAGCAAGCGGAACTCCACCACATTGCTTGGCTATACGCTTTCCAAGCACATTCAGTTCTGAAGGGCAGTCGTCGAACCTGGCAAATACTTCTAGCTGAAGAAGCTCCCAACTCTCCTGTTGATTAAGGAATCGGAGCTTGTGCGGGTCTCTTTTGGGGTTAGCTAGTCGAGCCACTTGCTCGTCTCGACTCGTGATCAAGACTTTACCAGATCCATTTTTCTTCGGCAGAGCAGCAGCGATGAGATTCCAGGCTTCACCACTCCATATATCATCTAAGAACAGAATGAATTTGGAGTTGTGAAGATAGTGTCGAACTTTTTCAGCCAACTCTTGTTCCTTCAACTTAGACATATCTTGCTGAGTCAACTTCTTAAGAATGGTGAGGAACACCTCTTTGATGTTGTAGTCTTGAGAAACGTACACCCATATCTTGATCGGGAACTCAAATGCGATTTTTTGGTCGCGATAAATCTTCCACGCCAAAGTAGTCTTGCCAAGGCCAGGCATCCCGACGACGGAGATAACATCAAGTTCGTCGGACTCTTCATTGATGTACTTTACTAGAGTTTCTGCCTCGTCCTCGAAACCCACTAGATTGTCTTCTCTCAACAATGGACTCTGTGTACAAACCAAGAATCATAACTTTTCAAATTTGAACATGTATTATATATATAGTTGCAGTGTTGCACTTTGCATTAGAGTCAAAACAATGCATCTACGGATGTCTAATCCTACACAAGTAAGCACATATGCAACTATGCAGTGTCGTCTACTTTTGTTTTTGCTAGACTCCTTTGCATATGAAGTACTTTCACAACTTTTAAGAGAGTGTTTGGCCAAATCGTGTAATAAGTTGCTCATCACCATCTTTTATTTTCGAGTTGTGGTATTATAAATGTTACAAAATTGGGTGTTTGCTCATAATTTTCCTAGTATATACACTTAATTTAAGGGCAATATTATAATATAATATATTATATTTACGAGGCATTCAATAATTCATGTGATTTACATGGGATAAAATCCTCTAATCCACTTTTCATGTTCCACTATAAAATTTAATATTTTAAAAATATTTATTACAAAAATAAATTTTATTATAATGTTACAAATCATAATCAACATTTATTGCTAAAAATTAAAATTTTTAAAAATTATATACCCTACTTTTAGAATAACCAACCATATTAATCAATTATATTAACTAAAAAAATAAGAAATAAATATAAACCCTAATTGGATGGAATAAACCCTAAATAATAATTATAAAATTAAACTAAACCATGACAAATTGAAATTGATGAAAATCGAATAAAAATCAAAATGGGACATTTAGATTTACGTGTATTTTTCTGCTCAATCTCAATTCTCAAGTCTCATTTGTGGTGTATCATGTTATGTGTATGGGATCTGCCAGCAAATCCTTGGAGGAATCAGAGGAGCATAGAGAAACCTCATACTCAAATTGTTTTCAAAAGCAGACCATCATTAATTTCTCTCATTCATGTCAACTTTAAACTCAACTTCTTATTTGATGTAAGAAACTTTCATCTTAATATATAATTTTTATTTCTATTAGCATATATTTATATTTCATAACTATACATTTTGACACTATTTATAAAAGTAACAATTTTAATACTGTGATTTAGTGGAAAACAATTTATATATTAATTTATGGAAATGGAGGGATTAATAGTAAGTAGTTGACCTTCAAAGTGTGTGGATTTTGAGTGGTGGTGACAGGTTCTCTATCAATGGGCAAATTGCCGAAGTCCATTCTAGCCCGGAAGAAGACGGGCTGGATGTCTTCTTCCCGGATGGACTTCACCTTCTTGGCGAGGTCGAGGCGCTTCGACAGATTCTTGATGGCGAAGCCCTTCGACCTCTCAGCGGCGGCAGCCTGCGTGAGGCAGGCGTCGATTGTGTCTTCGGCTTTGTAAACAGCTTCTCTGATTTGTCTCTCGTTCTGCCGGAACAATTCCCCCTTCTCCCGCTTGTTGGCCGACTCCTCCAGGAAAGCTTTCATCAGCAACAAGTCATTCTGCAGCAGCCTCAGCTCATTCTCCGCGCCGGAGACCAGCTTGATGTGGTCTACCAGAAGCTTCTGCACGTTCTCCAGCAGGAATGTTACTGCCGGCTCTGCCATTCCCCCCCCCCCCCCCTCCCCCCCCCCTCTCTCTCTCAATAATTATGTGGAAGAAGAACAACAAGACTTGCTAACTTGGTCCAATAAAGAGTCGAAAATAATTATATGTTAAAGATGCCAAGAAGCTGCTCATCCCAACAGAGACTTACGGTGGTTTTGAGGAAATTTCATTATACTTACTTTATAATGAGAATGAGCTGTCACGAGAAACTTTTAACAAGTAACGACTACAAGACCGACACCCGAGTCTTTTTCTAATACATGAGTGAAATGTGTTATAATTTTCCATTATGTATAAAGTAATTCCAGGTTAGTGGTTTAATAATATAAAATATAAATTTAATTAGTTATTCAATTAAAGAGAACTCCAAGATTGGTCCTCTGTCTGTCCTACTTGCGTATTTTCTCCCCATCAAGAAATATGTGAACCCTAAAGGGGCTTAAGACTTGAGAGCGAGAAACTCAATTCCTCTCAATTATTCAAGATAGACAATGATAACTAACAACCCAACTCACAACCATTTTGGGCTTTTAGTTTTGGTACAAAAAAGGTTGAGAATGTTACATTATGTGATGACAGACAAAAACTTGCATGCATCATGATGCAAATAACACTATATGAGACGGGTCGGTCAAATCCGCGCTATGACCCGGTCAACGCGGGTTGACCCGCGTTGATCGGATCAACCCATAAAAAAAAATCTATCCAAAGTCGGTACCAACAGTCCTATTAAAAGGTATCACAAAACATTCGAAAAGTATCATCTGTATCATTAAAAAGTAAGGGGTCTGCTAGTTATTTTATACTAGTTTATTTAGTTCAAATTTTGATTTTTTTCCATTCAAATTAATGTTTAGAGCTTAGTAGTTTAGGGATTTTTTAGAGTTCATGTTTTTAGGGGTTTTTTTTAGGGTTCATGGTTTTTTAGGGGGGGTTTTTTAATTTTTTTAGGGGGGTTTTTTAGGGTATATTTTGTATTTTTTAGAGTTTTTTGGGGGATATTTTTAGGGGTTTATTTTGTGTTTTTTAGGATTTTTTGAGGGTGTTTTTAGGGGTTTATTTTGTGTTTTTTAGGGTTTTTTGGGGGTGCTTTTAGGGATTTATTTTGTATTTTTTAGGATTTTTTGGGGTGTTTTAAGGGGTTTATTTTGTATTTTTTTAAGGTTTATTAATTCTATTTAATACTCATTTCAAACAAATTAAATCAATTTATTTTAAATTTAGGGTTCACTAATTTTTTTTAGGGTATATATTTTTTTGGAATAAATAAAATTGATAAAAAAGAGAAAAAAACGTACAAAACCCTGCCAGAAAAATGGAAAAAAAAAAGAGAAAGAATCGGCAAAAAAAAAAAAGAAAAAAAAAAAGACGGGCGCGTGGGCCACGCGCCCGCCTGAAATAAGACCCACTGCATGCAAGTGCAGCTCGTGATGTAATCGTATGATATAATATAAATATGATATGTCAATTTTATTTTTTACCAAAATATCCAATTATATTTTCATTCTAAATACGTCTTTTCGATTTTAATCTTTACATCTTTTGTCTTAATTTTAATTTTTTTGACTTTTGTGTACCCAATTTTTTTTTTCGAATTTTTGCTTCCAAAATTAACATGCCCAAACAATTGTAAGGTAAGTTGTTAGTTTGAGGGCAAGAAAGTCAGAACAATAAAATTTGAGACAAAAAATGTGGAGTAAATAAATCTTGGGAACAAAAAAAGTCAAGAGTGCAACTAAAAGTATTAATATTATTCCAATTGGACGAAAATCGTATCCACAATTTGAATAGTTTTTTTTTTCCACTGCTTTGGTGTTTCTGATGGAACTCTACTCTTAATTTTTTCTAATAGAACATGTTTATCTTATTGTAGTATTAGGATTCCCCATGAAATGATTATTTGAATTTCACTTTTAACATGAACTCATAAAAACAACAAAGACAAATGTGATGAGCTAACCCAAAATAAAAAAATCAGTTCAAACATTAAATGGTAAGCAAAACCACCATCCAAAACACTTCATGTATAAAGCAACGGTCAAAATATTATTCTGTTTGTATACAGTAATCCACAACAAAGTTCGATGATCAAACCTTAACAAAAATAGTTAGATTTGTTAATATAATGCGAATCCATACATTATAAGCGGTAAAAAGAACAATCTATAGAGTACCAACCAAGGTTATCCAGTTTAGTTAGAGGGCTTGGATTGCTTCTTATGATCCTGCTTTTTATCAGAATCTGCTGTCTTTCTCTTGTCCTTCCTTTCCCTCTTTTTCAAGGCAGTCATCCGGGCTTTCAAGATAGTCGCATAACTCGACTGGAATCGTTGGTGATCTTTTGGACCAACCTGTCATTCAAATCAGGTGTCTTTCAGTAAACCCCTTGGTAATCATCAATGTTTAAGCAACATTGCAACAATCAACAATCTCTTTCAGGCGTATTGACCTCAAAACAAATGATAATTTAAAACAAAAAAGAGTTAAAACTTGTAAAGCCCTGCACAAAGAATGTTTGCATCATACACATATTTCAACTGGATAAAAGTACATCCAGTCCTGAACTGATAATTAAGATGAAGAGCCAGTGCATTAAAACTCTTTTTAATATGGGTTTTCAATTGGAAGAAAGTTGTTCTGACTCCTCATATGTAAAAATTTAGATTTGTCTAACTATCCTTCCAAGACTAATGACAAGCAAAAAAAAAAATCAAATTTTAACTCGATACAAGAAGCTTATCTATCTATCTATCTATCTATCTATCTATCTATCTATCTATCTATCTATACTATATATCTATCGATGCAACCCCTGCTTTTTCCAGAAATGGTTAGATTGGGAGCTGTGATGGTAGACTTGTACCATAATAAGGAACTAAAATAAGATCATTCAAGGCAGATGTAGTCTCCCTGGGATAGCAACTGGTTGAGATAATCTCAAAGAATAGAAGTCCTAACCACACTTGTCTGTAAATGCATATATGTCTCAGCAGAGTAGTAATTCAAAAATAAATGAATGAAATTGGCACATCAGGAGACTACCACATCACTGACGCAGTATATTTAACCTGTTGCTGAGCATTCTTTGATATTATCCCAAGGAATGGGTCGGTTGCAAATAGAAAGAAGTTAAAGATATGAAAGGGAAGGAAAGCAGAAGAGTGTATACCACTGTTGAAATCGTTTTCTTTCCATCTGTAGCTCGAACGAGGCACTTAAATTCAATCTTTTCCCCAGCTGTCTTCATCTTATTCCTTATAACCTTAGACTTGTCAGAAGCTGGAGATAGTCATAAAGAGAATCAGACTACTCTCAATTCCAATAACAGCAAGTAGTATAAAAATTTGTCAATGAAAAGGTAAAAAATGGACAAGAATATCCAGTCGAGGATTAGCACTCACAATGCTTCAAAGTAACCCACACGGAGCCCTTTTCTGTAGTCCGCTCAAACATGTTGGTGAGTTCATTGAGAAAGGGATCGGCTTGTAAGCGTACCTAGTTAAATAAAATAAAAGATTAACAACACTCTATGTTATTTTAGTCATTAAGCTATTTCTATTTGCACCATATGAGCAACACTTCATTCTGAAAGAAGGAGAAGAAAGAGAAAATTGTTGGAGAGGGAGAACACTAATAGGCTTTTTTGGCTACTCTCTCCAACAATTTTCTCTCTCTTCCCATCAGTATACACATGGAATAGAGAATGATCTGCACATTGCACTTCCACAGGTGGCTGTTTAAATGGATTATACTAGGCTATTATCAGCATCTTCTATTTTTTTTTCTCTATTATATGAAGAAGTGCTCAAAACTATTAACAAAATCAAATAAATCAAACAACCTAAAGATCCTACATCTCATACTCAAATTAGTATACATGCGTCTATGAATCCGTAAAAATTCAGGCGATTGCAGATCACCACAAGCAAACATAGAAATTGACAGGCACAAACATAGAATTTAAACAAAATATTAATAGATAAAATAGGTTCCAATCAAGAACCCCGACCAAGTTTTTTTAACTCAAGAGTCATACAAAAGCAGAGATGTGATGAGAATTACCATCTTGTTTCCGGCAACGGATGGAGGAAGACTGTGACTTAGTATCGAGATACGAGCCGATGCTGCTGAGAGAGGCGAGGGCTAAACTCTGGATTGCTGCTGCCGTGTTGCGTCGTCTGTAGATTGCTGTTGCCGCCTGCCGCTGCGAAGAGAAATTGAACGGAGAGGGAAGATGGAGAGGGAGAACAATAATGGGCTTTTTTTTTTGGATCCTATTGATGTTCAATGGTGGAGTTGGGTTTACAATAGGCCCATTTTTCTCTTATATCCCAACAGACTCATTTATTTTTATTTTTGTTGAATTGGGAGATGGAAGAAGCTAAAGTAATTGCACTGTTTTAACGACTATGATGAAACTTTTCTTCCCAAATTAAAAGAACTGATTTTGCATAAATAATTAGAATATTAAGAAATATGTTTGCAAATTTGTTGAAATTTTTAGTAGTACAATATTTTTCTATTCGCAAACACTTCAATGCAGCGATCTTAAATAGTGCTATTTAAGACGGGTCGGGTCAACCCGGTTTTTGACCCGGGTCAATGCGGGTCAACCCGCAAAAAAATAGAAAAAATGATAAAATCAATATCAACAGTCTCACTAAAAAGTATCATAAATAATTCAAAAAGTATCATCTGTATCATTAAAAAGTAAGGGGACTGCTAGTTGTTTTATACTAGTTTATTTAGTTCAAATTGTGATTTTTTCCATTCGAATTAATGTTTAGAGCTTAGTAGTTTAAGGCTTTTTAGGGTTCATAAATTTTTAAAGGATTCATGTTTTTTAGGAGTTTTTTTTAGGGTTCATAATTTTTTAAGGGAGTTTTTTAAGTTTTTTTAAGGGGTTGTTTTTAGGGCTCATGATTTTTTAGGAGGGTTTTTTTAGTTTTTTTTAGGGGATTTTTTTAGGGTTCATGGTTTTTTAGGGATTTTTTTTTAGTTTTTTTAGGGTTCATGGTTTTTAGGGTATTTTTTTTTTTAGTTTTTTTAGGGGTTTATTTTGTGTTTTTTAGGTTTTTTTATAAGTTTTATTAATCTCAATTATGGTTATATTTAAGTTGGAAAAATTAATAGTCGAGCACAATGCACGAGCCCACGCGTTAGCGTCGGGCGAGTGCATTGTGCGAGTCGTCGAATTTAAAAAAAAACTAAATTAATGCACTTTTATTTTAGGGTTCACTAATTCGATTTTAGGATATAAATTTATTTCAAAATTAGATTTTTATTTTTCAATTGTCGTTTTAAATTTATTTTTAAAAAATTAAATTAATAGTCAAGCACAATGCATGAGTCCATGCGTTATGCATTGTGCGAGTCGCCGGATTTCAAAAAAGAAATCAAAGAAAATTGAAAAAAAAAATCAGAAAAAAAAATGAAAAGCCGCCAGAAGGAAAAAAAAAAAAAAATGGACGCGTGACGCCCACGCGCCCGCGTTAAGATTGTTGCACGGAATACCAACTCTTTTCTATTAGAGCGGGGGAGGGGGTTAATTTAACAGTATATTAAAATATTGTAACTTATGTCACGTATTATTAGCATGAATTAAGAAATTTTCGGGCAAGGATAAAGAAAAACATGACGCTTTCGACTTCATTTTGTTTGATTACTTTTTCTTTATCCTAAGTTCTAATTATGGAGTTTACCATTCTAAATTGTAGATGTGGTTTTAGTTATTTTGAGTTTTGAATTAACCCTTTAAAGCTCTTAAATTATTATTTTTCTTTAGCTAGTTTAATAATTAAGGCAATACACGATAGAAATTACGTTTTCAAATTTATTTTAGAGTTATTCTAAATACACCGCTATTTTTTTTCACATCAATTTTTATTATTTTCACATTTTTTCTTTACACACCATAATAAATATCAATTTTACCATTCTAATTAAACCTTCAAATCATATTTTTTCAAAAATCAATTTAACCTTAATAATTTCTGAAAAAGTTAAATCGATTAAAAAAAACAGAAAGACACATACGTTAAAACCTCTTCTACCCTCTTCTTCTCGGGCTTCGGCGATTACCACCAACCAGTCCATTGCCCGCCATTGACGACTACCAAGAAACTCTGACCCCGACCAGTTGATTTGGTGAAGGTAAAAATAATTTGGAAATCTTGATTTTTTTTTCAAACGAAATCCCTTCCCAATCGGATAAAAAATTTTGAACTTAGGCCTCTTCTTTCGAATGGGTATTGGTTGCGGGCTGACAGTGGTAGTAGCGAGCTAGCAGTAGTGGTGATAGTTGGGGTGGCTGGCCAGCGAATGTGGATGGGTGAGGAGAGAGAAACATGAGGGAGAGGTACATTGTGGAGTAGAAGATGTGAGAGGAATAGATGTGGATGGGTAAGGAGTGAGAGGAGGAGAGGGGTGGGTGGCCGGTGGTGGTGCCCGGTGAGTGTTGTAAAATGCGGGCTAGCCGGCTGCCTAGGTGCCGTCTAGGTGCTCAGCGGCCCCTAGCCGCCGTGAATATGTTGTATTTGGCCATTTTATACGGGCCTCCGCCTAGATGGGGTTGGGCGCTCCTAGGCGCCAACTAATCGGGACTAGGCAGAGTTAGACGGGGCTAGATGATTAGTGATAGATCCAGATCTAGCTCCGCAAATCATTTTTTTTCTGTCGTTTGTGCTGCCTTTGTCGCTGATGACGAAAAATAATATGGGAGGGTGTTGTCGTGTTGGTTCTTGGTGGCTTGTTGGTGCTTTGGTCATGTGACGTTGGGGGTGGGTTGTGCGATGTCAAAGTTGAAAAACTAATTGAAGAATTTGAGATATTTTGAAGAAGTAAATCTTTTGTATTTCATTGATAAAACTGATACAATTAGCAAACATATACAGTGTATTTATAAGCTAACATAAGACCTAACTAACTTCTTAATTCATGGAACTTCTGCCATGTGGAGTTGAGCTCCAACTGCTACTAACTGCCATGACTCCATGCAGACGTGGAAGCCATCCTCATGCACATAAATATCTTAACACTCCCCTATAGAATTTCAAGTGTTATTGCTTGAGATTTAGCCGATCACGCAGAGATTGTAACCTTGTTTCAGACAAAGGCTTAGTGAACAAATCAACAACTTGATCTGCAGATGGAACGTTACCAACTTCTATCACTTTATCTTGCACTTTATCCTACACAAAATGAACATCTACTTTAATATGCTTTCTTCTTGCATGGAATACCGGATTGGATGCAAGTGATATGACACTGCTGTTATCACACCAAATTTTCGCTGGATTATCAATCAAGAAGCCTAGCTCTTTGCACAAAGCTTGTAACCAGATCACATCAGCTGTAACATTAGCAAGTGACATGTATTCTGACTCAGCGCTGCTCCTTGATACTACCTGTTGCTTTCTTAGAGATCCATGTGAGTAGATTATTGCCTAAGAACACACGATGCCCCCAAGTTGAGCGTTGATCATCTACACAACTCGCTCAATCCGCATCTGAAAAAGCTTCAATCCTGGCAGCTGAAGTGGGACTGAAACATAGAGAAAAATGATTAGTCCTTTTCAAATATCTGAGAAGATATTTAAAGGTTGCCCAATGAGTGTCTAATGGCTATTGAAGAAACTGACTGAGCTTATTAACTGAGAAGGCAATATCCGGCCTTGTCAAAGTTAAATACTAAAGAGCTCCCACAGTGCTTCTATAAAGAGTAGGGTAAGCAAAGAGAGAGCCATGTTGTTTAGACAACTTGATAACATGAAGCATGGGAATGGAACATTGTTTACTATCATTCAAATTGGTTCTTTCAAGGAGTTCATCAATATATTTGTCTTGAGACAGTTCAAATGTACCAAGTTTATGAGTCATCTCTATCCCCAGAAAGTAATGAACATCTCCAAGATCTTTTAAAGCAAACTTGCTATGGAGATCTTGTATAACATATTGTATTTCTTCAGAACTATCTCCAGTAACTAGAATATCATCAACGTAGACCGGCATAAGAACAACACTAGTAGAAGAAATTCAGAAAAACAAAGAGAAATCTGACTGAGATCTAACAAAGCCTGTTGTGTTAAGATATGACTTTAAAGTATTGTACCAAGCCCTAGGATCTTGTTTAAGCCTATATATGGCTTTAGTTAACTTGCAGACATGCTGAGGAAAGTGTTTGTCTTCAAAACCTTTAGGTTAAGTCATATAAATGGTTTCTTCAAGCTCTCCATTAAGAAAGGCATTATTTATGTCGATTTGTCTCACTGACCAACCCTTCATAGCAGCCATAGCAAACACCAATCTAATTGTAGAGAACTTAACTACATGGCTGAAAGTTTCAAGGAAATCAACATCAGCAAACTGTTCAAACCCTCTAGCAACCAATCTTGCTTTCAACTTGCCAAGAGTGCCATCAGATTTTGTCTTCACCTTGAACACCCATTTATTTGAAATTAACTTCTGATCAGGTGAAGATGGCACTAAAACCCAGGTCTATTTGTCATGTAAGGCAGAAAATTCAGTTTTCATGGCAGCAAACCAACCTGGATCATTAAGGGCTTGCTTTACAGAAGAAGGCTCAGTAGGCAACTGAACTTCTGCAACCCAAACTTTAGGTCTGAATATACCATTCTTGGATCTAGTAACCATATGGTGAGGAGTTGGATTAGAAGAAGGGATATAAAAAGGTAGAGAAGAAGGTGGAGTAGGAGGATTAGGCTCAGAATCAGAAGAAGAGGAAGGAGAGGAAGAAGAATCTGTGGTATTAGGAATAGTGGCAGCATATGATGGCACAAATTAAGGAAAAAGAGGAACAGGGACATGCTCAAATGAGACTAAGGAAGAAGTTGGCTGAGTTGGGGAAGGAAAAAGAGAGATGTAAGGAAAGTCATTCTCATTAAATGCCACTGAATCAGGAATGTATAATCTGCCTGAAGAGCTAAGACATTTATACCCTTTATGAGAAGAGTTGTACCCTAAGAACACATATTTTGATGACCTGAATTGGAGTGAGAAAAGGATAGAAAGCACAACCAAATGTATGTATAAAGGAATAGTCTGGGGATACCTTGTATAAGATGTTAAAGGGTGAAAGATTTTGAGTAGTGGAGGAAGGTAAATGATTAATGAGATACACTGCAGTAGAAAAGGCATCCCACCAAAACTTGAGAGGAAGATGAGCTTGTGCAAGAAGAGTAAGACCAGTGTGAAGTATATGTCGATGTTTTCTCTCCGCCTTACCATTTTAAGCATGAATGTGAGGACAAGAATGTTGAAACTGAATTCCTAAGTTGGCAAGATATGTAGTTAAAGGCCTGAATTCACTACCCTAGTCAATTTGAAGGCATTTAATGGTAGTGAAAAATTGAACCTGTATTATAGTAACAAATCTCTTAACAGATTCAGCTACTTCTAATTTAGTGATAAGGGGAAAAATCCAGTCAAATCTGCGATAATCATCAATGAAATGAATATAGAATTTGTATCCTACAAAACTAGTGATTGCAGCAGGACCCCAGAGGTCAGAATGAATTAATTGAAATGGTGTTGTGGTTTTGAGTGGTTGAGAAACATGAGGAGATTGATGAAGTTTGCCTAATTTACAAGCTTCACAAACAAGAAGAGATGAATCTGTATATTTGATATGAAGATCAGTACGAACTTGTTTCAGTACAGAAGAATGTGGAAGTCCTAACTTTCTATGTCATTCATTAAGATCAGTGGTACATGAAACAAAACATATAGGTAAACTAACAGACTTATTGACTAAAACAAATAAAGCTACAAGAAGATGAGATGTCTGATGAGCAGCTGTAAGAGAAGAACTACTGGATTGAGCTTGGATTTGAGGCATGGCTGATAGATCCAGATAGTACAGACCCTTGATGAGAGCCCCCTTCATCAGCACCTGTTGTGTGTTGAGATCCTTAACACAGCAAAAAGTAGGATGTAATTCAACAAAGACATTATTGTTAAAGGTAAACTTGGAGATGTTGATAAGGTTCTTAGTAATGCCAGACACATGTAAGACATTGTGCAGAAAAAAGGCTTATTGGAAGTAGAAGTAGTAAAACTGGAATCATCAATATTAGCAATGGAAAGAACATTACCATTCCCTACTTGAAGAAGCTCAGAGCCAGAATAAGGTAAGCTCAGCTACAAATTAGAAAGATCATGTGTGATATATGCAGTAGCTCCACTATCAGCATACCACTGTGAGTCCAACTGTTGAGCATAGAAGGCTTCTTCCTGAGCTAAATCATAGGAATAGTCAGCATAATAAGCATGTGGAGCATAAACACCAGTGAAACGGATATCAAAATGTTTGAAACACTTTAAAGCAACATGACCATTCCTCCCACAGAGTTGACAAATAACTTTTGTATCTCTAGTAAAACCACGACCCCCTCTGCCCTAAAAGGAGCACCTCTACCAGAATTAAAATCAGGAGAACCATGGCCACGACTAAAATTAGCTTCAGTTTAGCCATGAGCACTAGAGAACTGAGTAAAATGATCACTAGGAATGAATACAGATATCTAACTTTGAAGATGAGTCTCATGATCTTGAAGCTCATACTGCACTTCTGGCAAAGTGAGAGAATCAACTCGATTTGTAAAGTTGACCACCACAGCATCAAACTCAGTGCTAAATCCTCCTAAAATATGCATAATCAGATCTTCATCGTCAACGGGTTTGCCAACTACCGCCAAACTATCGGCAAAACCTTGCATTTTAAGAAAGTACTCATCAATGGAGAGATCTCCTTTTTTGGTGGTTTGCAATTGAAGTTTCAATTGCATGACTCTGGACTTGGATTGCGATTGAAATAAAGCCTGTAAGGTACGTCAGATATCGCGAGAAGTGACACAGTGAGTGATATGTCCAATCATCACCTCAGACACAGAACCAATCAACCAACTGAGCAGAAACTGATCTCTGTGACGCCAAGCTTGAAATTCTGGATTTGGAATACTTTCACGTGAGGAAGAAGATAGAAATTGTGATGGAGGAACTGAGTATTCAGAGATTAGATCCTCAAAACCATGAGCACAGATCAATGCTAACACTTGAAACCTCCAAAAAGCATAATTGTTCCGATCGAGTTTGAAATTTGTGACAGGAAAAAAGAGGATGAAGAATTTGGAGCGGAAGCCATGGAAAAATGATCAAAAAATCAAAAAACCACGATAGAAACGCGAGAGACTCAAGAATAGGACCTGGATCTCGATGATACCATGCCAAAGTTGAAAAACTAATTAAAGAATTTGAGATATTTTGAAGAAGTAAAGCTTTTGTATTTCATTGATAAAACTGATACAATCAGGAAGCATATACAGTGTATTTATAGGCTAATATAAGACCTAACAAACTTCCTAACTAACTCTTTAATTCATGGAACTTCTGCCACGTGGAGTTGAGCTCCAACTGCTGCTAACTACCATGACTCCATGCAGCCATGGAAGCCATCGCACATAAATATCTTAACATGCGAGAAGAAGGTAGAGTAATGGAGATGAAGATTGAAAGAAGGTGTTTGGACTTTGCAACTTTGGAGAAGATGACAAGGGGAGAGGAGTGCTTTTGGCTTTTGGTATTGGTGGGGCCCTCTATCTCATTGATAAATAAAGAAATAAGTCTCTCAAATTTAAAAATTAGTAAATTAATTCAAGTTAAACACCAAATATGCCGTCTTAATTCTTACTTACATCCTAAAAAATAAATTGAGATTAAAAAAAATAGAAAACGTCTAGACTCCGCCTAGGCGCTACCTGACCGTCTAACTAGCACCTAGCGAATTCTACTGAGATGTTGTTGTTGCAGATTTTGCATATTAGTAGGGAAGAAGACGAAGATTTTTATTTACCTTTTTAAATTATTTTTTATTTTATTTTTCAATTATTTTTATTTTTGATTTAATAAGGATATTTAAGTAATTATCTGAATAATTATTTTTGAATTATTTTAATATGTGGTGTATAAAGAAAAAAATTATAGTATTTTTAAAAACACCCTTTATTTTAATCATACTAATCTTAATGTTGCTTCAAAGATTGTTCTTATAACTGAGAATATATTATTTTTATTAATATTCAATAAGTTATCAAGGGTGTTGTCTCACTCTTGTTAAATGTCTGTTTTGGGTGACTTATGTATGTATTGGAATTATTACCTTTTAAGTTGTACATCATATTACTCACATATTCTTATGATATATATTACTTTATTATATATCTAATGACCCTCAAAATTCAGTGACAATATGGTCACATCTAAAATTTAAAATATTAATTTATAAAAATTTAAATATGCACAACGAACAATATGACTACCTTTTATAAGTAAGTAACTATTAGAAAAAAAATGAACGTATCATCAAACCATGTTATTTTCTAACAGGATTTTTCTAGTGTCTTTTCAAATTAAAATTATTATGCTACTAATAAAAATTGAAGTATGTATACAATAATTCATTTAAAATATACTTTTTTTTTGTTAACCCCCCGGTCTCGAGAGATCGGGTGAAGAAAGATAGAGACATTAGTTAGAAAAATGGGTAGGGATTGGAAGAAAGAATGATGCAATAAAAAGTTCTAGTGGGCAAGAACAGATTACGCCTTCTAGAAAATTTTACAGCATATATAACGTGTAAATTGAGAAAATCTCGGTTTATTCACAACTTATAATAAATGAATAAGAGCTAGAATTAAATCAATAAGCTCATTCACATGCCAAGAAATAAAATAGATACGGACAAGCAAAACGACCCTTCAGTCATTCCTCATGTTTAAGAATATGTTTTCTTCTTTAATTCAGTTATTCCTCATATTTAAGATATAATGTTCATTAATTAATTATGTAAGCTTTTGACAACCATAATTAATTAACATCTCCATTCCTGTAGTAATATTGTACAAGCTTTATCATGTAGAAAATAAATTCAACCTGCAGGATTTCACATGAACTTTGTGCTTCTTCAAGGGAACATCATCAATCTAGTGCACTAGGACATGATTACCATATATAATGCACAACTTATCATATATGTAAACGCCACTACTCAAAATATCGAGATTAATGATCCTATCAAAGAATCTCTCACTCATTGATAAATCAAAGTAGTCAACAGAATATATATATATCCACCAATAATATATGGGTTAAGAACCCGACTTCTATAAATCTTTGTTCTCTCACTTAAGGTTAGAATAAAGAACAGTATCCTATCATGATCCTCCTCAATACATACGTTGGTACACTAGAATAATATGTTAGTCAAGATAAACTAACATTATATTATTCTACGGTGTATCGATGGTTGATTCAAGACTATCTAAGTTGTTATCATTTTAATACATTGCAATGATCAATGATATGATCTTTACCGTATGCTAACCCACACCATATCTAATGCAAGTATATGGAAACATGCAAATAAATATAATAATAATTAAATACACATAGAGACTATAATAAGTATTCAAACAACATCATCAAAACATTGTTAAATATATACAAAGATAAGTTTTCTAATATACAAAACTAACAATCTCCCATTTATACTCAAAGCATTATGTTATTCAAGCCGAAGCCAAACGAATGGAGACAATAGCAACACAAGCTACTATAGATGCAACATTTGCAGGTGGCCCACGAGGTGTACACACCAGAAGACAAACGTTGGACTAACTTATCGCATAAGTGCACTTGTCATCTAAACCAATGATAACAAGTTCATCTTCAACATCTCCGATAAAGATTATAAGGAAGAAAAAGAAATCTAAATCATTTAATGTCCAGGTCATGTCTCCATCATCCTCTACTCCATCAAAGAAAAAGAAGATTGTTGCAAAGATAAGTTCTTCTTCTCCTATTTCTGCTAAAAGATTAGCTAAGACCACCTCTAATAAGATCTCCAAGAAGAAAGCAGCACCTTTTGTGTCTGAAGAAACAGTGTCAGACTATGTACCTTACGAACTTGAAGGTGTTCAAGAGTCCTCTAAACAATCTAAAGAAGAATACCAAATGGTTCTCACTCATGCCTCTCCAATCAATGTTTTCTTTCGATCCCACGAGCACGGTATGAATTTGGGACAAGGTTGTGGAGAGAAGTTTCATTCCAGAAGCTCCGACCAACATTGATGCTTTGAAAGAGTCTGGTGTCTACTATTTTTATAAATATGTCAGGTTAGCAATGATAGTGGATCAACCTGAGTCATATGTGTTGGTTCCTGGGTGAGTCAGAATCAGTTTAGAGGGGGGTGAATAAACTTATTACAAAACTGAACTTAGATGCAGAATATTCAGGGCCCGTTTTGACTTCCAAATATTATATGTGCTATGTAGAGATCAGTTGAGAAGATCTGCTAGCTCGGAGTGTTGTGTGTGTGTGCTGAGTGTGCAGTTAAAAACATATAACTGAACTGAAATTTAAAGCAGAGCACACAAGCAATTTATAGAGGTTCGAAGCTTAACTTCTACATCATCTCTTCCTTACGCAGAAGGGCAATTCACTATGCAAGTGTAAAGTTCCTTTATTACAGTTACACAATGAAGACAGTTGCTGTCCCGGAAGCTGCACTCTCAACTTCGTCAGCTGATAGGTCGACAGCTCACACTTGCGATCCCCAACTGCTCGCTGGAGAGATAAGTTTCTATTGTCTGTCTTTTCACAATTTTAGATCTCGCTCAATCTTCAAGATCTTGAAACTGGTATCAACTGGAGTGCTCCTTTGCGCGTCAGCATCTGAGCTGGGATAGTTGATCACTTAAGCACAGTGACTGAGAGAATAGCTCTGGCTGGAAATCTTCAACAGATAGCTCGAAGAGCATTAAGGCTCATTCTCATCAGTTGGAACTTTTGATTTTTGAGTTCTTTGAGCGTGCGGCTTTAGTGCTTCGGCGAACGTCTTCGCGGAAAGACTTAACTAAAGTGCTCTCCAAATTTCTCAAAAGTCCCACGGTCTTCTCTGGGGTAGCTCACCTTTTAAAGATAAGTGAGTTGGTGACCGCTGTTGATCACTGTTGGATCATAAATGAAAAGGCCAATTGCAAGGCTTTTCATTTAATGGGGTCGTTGGGATGTCATTGCTCTTCTGACGAGCTTTTGCTTCAAGATCTCGGTTGCATTAACTTTAAGATCTTCTTTAGCTTATCTGAATTTCAGTTGCGGCTCCCTTCATGATCTTCAATTCTGAGATTTGTTCTGGCAGCTGAAATCTTCAGTTCCTTTGTCTGTCAGTTCTGCGTGTCCCTTGGCAGTTTGAAAAGCTTCAGTTGAGATCTTCTTCAGTTGGCATTTCTGGGCTTGGGCTTAATGCCTTCTGAGCTCCAGTTTACTTCTACTTCAGCTGGCAGTTTGACCAGTGTTCTTTAGCTGGTATTCTTGGACTTGTGTCCCTTCAGCTTGAACTTTCATGGACTGGTCTTCAGTTCGGTTGCTGGCACTTTATCAGTTGGACTTCAGAACTAATGTGTCTTCAGCAGAGGTTTTTCGAACTGGTGCTTCATCAGCTGGAACTTCATTCTTCAGCTAGCATTCCTGAGCTGGTATTTTCATCAGCTTGTACCTTAGTCTTTTCTTCAGTTGGTATGTTCCCTCAACTGGAATGTCCTACGCTGGTATTTCCTTCAGCATGGATCTTTAGACTTGGTACATTTCTTCAGCTGGTATTTCCTTCAGCTGGAATGTCTTGAGTTGCTACTTTCTTCAGCTCATGATTGTCATCTCTTCGGCTGGCAGTCTTCATCAGTTGATGTCATCGTGGACTGGCATTTTCATCAGTCCAAACTGATGTGCTTCTCAACTGGTATTTCTTCAGTCGGAAATGATCTAGAACTGGTATGTCCCTCAGTTCTTCTCTTCCAGCTGGTATTCTCTTCAGCTAGGATCTTCCTTTGACTGGAACATTTCTTTAGCCGGCATTGAACTAGAACTGGTATGTGCTTCAGTTCTCTTCAGCTGGAACTTCCCTTCAGCTGGTGACTGCCTAGAACTGGCATGTGCTTTAGTTCTCTTCAGCTGGAACATCTCTTCAGCGAGTGACTGCCTAGAACGGGTATGTGCTTCAGTTCTCTTCAGCTGGAACTTCTCTTCAGCTAGCGACGGCCTAGAACTGATATGTGCTTCAGTTCTCTTCAGCTGGTGACGGCCTAGAACTGGTATATGCTTCAATTCTCTTCAGTGGAACTTCTCTTCAGCTGGCGACAGCTTAGAACTGATATGTGCTTCAGTTCTCTTCAGCTGGAACTTCTCTTCAGCTGGTGACTGTCTAGAACTAGTATGTGCTTTAGTTCTCTTCAGCTAGAACTTCTCTTCAACTGGTGACGACCTAGAACTGGTATGTGCTTCAGTTCTCTTCAGATGGTACTTCTCTTCAGCTGGTGTCGGCCTTGAACTGGTATGTCCATCAGTTCATCACTTCAGCTGGAACATCTCTTCAGCTGGTGTCGGCCTTGAACTGGTATGTCCATCAGTTCACCACTTCAGCTGGAACATCTCTTCAGCTGGTGTCGACCTTGAACTGGTATGTCCATCAGTTCATCACTGTAGGCTGGTGGCAGTTGATACCTCTCGGATACCTGCAACTTCCAGTTTGTCTTGCTAATTATTCTAGCAAGCTACAATCTTCTTTTTCTCTCTATTCTTCTCTTTTCTTTCACACAAATTGATCATATCCGTTGGCTTTGACAGCTTTGACTTTGTATGATCATCTTTTAGTTTTCTGCTTGATTTCTTTTCAGTTCTTTCAAGGCTCTTTTCATATTTTGACATATTTTGACATCTCATCAAAACCCCTTGTAAGAAAAATCTTGATAGTTTTTCCTAACAATATGTTAAGCTATTAATTTGCGAGTTTTATGCAAATTTGCTTTGAAGAAGTCTCCAGAATATCATAATGTGTTTCTGCATGGTGAAACTTTAAAGTTCTTTCAAAGGCTGATCAACGCCTACCTGGGATGCAAAGGCATAGGCAGTTTGGTACTACTCACACAGACTTTGATTCTATTGCAGTAGAGCTTCCTCAAGGGTATGTTTTTGTGTGGCTAGCGAAGATGGAGGATATCCCTGCTTCTAGTTTGAGAAGGAAGTACTCCTCTTTATTTAAGAAAGTCCTTCCTAACTTGATGCCTACAAAGAACAAATCATATGTGCCACGAAATCTAGAAGCTTTTCTCTTTTGCATAAGCACCAGAAAGAAATTTGACATTGGTCAAAGTGTCTTTAACAGAATTATGATTCATGCAAATTCTACTGCCACCATGCTGTCTATGGGATATCCATCCTCAATATTTGGTATCCTAAAGAGATAAAAAGATGTTCTAAAGAAGCATGATCTCATGGCGCCATTGGAACGCCTCTTGTAGATTCGGACTGACCCTGCTATTGATAGTGTTCACAAGAGTGTGCGTCCAAGTGTCCCTATATCTGCCAAGAATGCTTCTACCTTGCTGTTGACTTCCGATGTTGTTGTTGTGAAGAAAAACTTGCCAAGTTGCTCTGCTTCTCTCATTTTTTACCTGGAGTATAAGTTGGAGTTTCACTCCAAGGCTATTCAAGAGCACATAACTCACGAGGAAGTTATGGTTTCCATGCTTGCCACTTTATCTGCAGAATCTTCCAAGAACAAGCCTAGCCTCTCTTCCGGTAGTGTTCATGTTCGAGCTTCGCCAAGGTTGAAGCAGAAAACACTTGCAGATCTTGCTCAATCTACTGCAGATGATCAAATTAATAAGAAGAAAGAAGAAGACAAGTCTATGAACACTGCATCATCAAATGAGACTTAATCTCTCTGTTTGTATTTTTTTCTAACAAATAGGGAGTAGAAAAAACTTACTCTAGATGCTGAAGTTTATGCTAGCTAGTTTTTAGATGTTATTTTTTTATGGTAATGTAAGAGCTACATCAAATCCCCACCACTTTAAGTAAAAATTTCATTACCATTCTCCATATACTCTCATATATATATATATATATATATATATATATGTATATATATCTGAAACACTAACATCAAGGGGAAAAGATATTGAAGAGATCGCTTAAGTATTCCATGCACACTCGAACGATTTCGTTGTTGATTTCTAAGAATTTTTTTATCTCGCTAAACAGAATATGAAGAAGTAAAGGTTGTGCAAAAACATTAATGAACAAAACATAAGATTTGTCAGCTATAAAGCTAAAGAGGGAGATTATTAGTGCAGATGTGCATGCCTTATAAATTGTCAATATGTTTATAGCATATGTTTATATGTTTGACTAAGTGTTTGATATGGTGTATCGGTTGGTGTTCGAATCCGTTGTGAAAAAAAAAGTTGAAACTGAAATACTTAAAAAAGAAGAGAGATTTTAGATGGTGGGCATTCAACCAGGTGTACATCTGTAGCAACAACAATCAGAATATAGATTGATCGAGAAGAAGTTTTGGGATGGATGATATAGTGTTGCAATTTTCTGAAGACTTGTCTGACGTTGCAGTGTAGAAGATTTCAAGTTCGTTCTTAGAAAGGAGCTGATCGAAGATCAACAAGGAAGGTTTATGGAAGATGTGCTCATCAAGGAAAGTCTTACCATATTGATCTATGACAGAAAAAGAAACTAACTTTTCTTCTTTAACTAGGAGTCAGTTTGCATCATTTATAAAAGAAGAGGCTGCAGATCAGATTATTGTATCGATAAAAAAGTGCAGAATTCCCAAATATGAAATTGCTTTTAGAGCTCTACGTGTTTTAAACTATTAGGATTTATCGTAACTAGAGCTGTTCACTCAAGTGTTCAACATGAAATCTAGTAACTTAGTGTTTAGATTATTTATCTATAATGTAGGTTTTTGTCATTTTGGGTAGAAATAGGAGGGAGAGTTTACTTGTACAAACTGAAGGGATTCTAGAGTGTAAATGGATCATATGTCAATTCACGAAAGAGGGTACAAATTAGTGAAATGGTATCGAGTGAAGGGAGGCCAGTCATGTAAAAACCTTATTACATATTTGTACTCAATTAGTGGATTGTTTCTCACTGGACTAGGTCCCCACAGTATATGTTTACGAAACTAGGTTAACACATCATGTGTTCTTTACTTGCTTTATATTTTGTTCAACACTTAATTGAACACTAGTGAAGAATACCATAATTCTGTGTGGTGTCTACAATTTCAAAGGTTTTGGCAATCAGTTTCTAAGATATCTTTCCGACCACCACACTCACGATTTTAGAGATTTAGAGAAATGATGATCGATGCAATTTCATCTAGCAGATTTTGAAAATTGAAATTGCGATTAATTAGATGAGTTACCGATATGGTTAGATATGTTTATGTTTGGAAGATTTGATTTTTCCAATTTTATTGTGTATTTTCTTATGAAATTTAACACCAAAATTACATTAATGTCCTTACTTGATTAATTTAATCACTAATATTATATTTATTCTATCTTCAATCCATTTAATCTCATTCATCCATCAACAAGAACTAGAAATTTGTTCGTATTTCTCACATAAGACTTAGTCCTTATTTTAACCTACCTCATAATCTATATAAATAAATAACCTAGATTTTAAAATTGCAATTTTAATTAGTAAAGATCCTAATTTAATTAATATACATTATTCATAAATTATAACCCTATATTAAAAAATAAAAAAATAAAATGTTTCCCTCGCCCCAGCATGCATCCGCCCCATAGTCCAGAATATATGATGCTATTGTGTTACATCTCCTATTCCACTATCATAAACTTCCACAGAGCAGATCTCCTGTTGCCATTTGTATTACATTTGGTGATGCATACCTATTTTATTTTTTAAAGATACCCTAATTGGAGAAGGATAAATCATAAATAGAAAATTTAAATTAAAATAATAAAAAATAAAAAAAATTATATTTTTTGAAAAAATATTAAAGAGTTCGCAACAACATTTGTAACAGGTGATCCCATTTCAAACTTCCATGCCACATGCATTTGATGACATCATTATCATTATCACACAACATGAGATTTAACACAATTTACAATAGAGAACCCAAACCGAATTCAAAATGTATAATGTAATTTTTCTTAATGAAATGATTAAAAAATAAAATTTAAATATTTGTATTTATGAAGTTCAATTAAATTCGATGAGCAATTCTCCCGTTACATTAGAACTACATAAATTTTGTGGACAAAAGGTAATGAGAGATCTCTAAAATAATATTGAAACGATAAAACTGAGAATGGCTGCCGAAATTCCAACTTGAGAAATCACGGTGGCTGCATTTTTCTTCGGCGGCGCGCTCGTTTCGGAACCTACACAATTATTTAACGGAGATTTAATTATCGGATATGATCAAATCTTTATTGCTTTTTTTTTATATATATATTTTAATAGTCTATTATATGCACTGTATTATATACATGCGTGTTTGTTGTATGCCTTTTGTCCAACTTGGGAAAACATGGTAGACCAGCTTGATCAGCAAGTAGGACACTAATACTCAATCCGCTCCATAATTATAATCTCTTATTTCTCTATTTGTACGTCTCAAAATTATAATCTTCTTATATATATATATATATTTGATCTCTCCTCTTTATATATATATATATATATATATATTAAATTTTTATTTTCCTTAATATACCTCTATTCAATATTCTTTAAAATTAACATTCTTTTTCTTTTGAAGCAATAAATATGAATTATACTGCATTTTCTTAATATGTGTAAAAAGGGTAGGAAGACTACATTTTTTAATTAGACGGAAGAGTAATTTAAGCATCTATTTTGCCAAAGAGCAAATCATACTGTAATAACAAATTGTCATAGTCAATAATTATTATTAGCTGTTTCAGAATATTAATTTTCAACAAATTAAGGAATTAAAATTTTACTTAAATACTTACCATTTGTAGGAGATGCAGCGGGAAGAGATGGTGAAGCAGGAGTAGCCTCTGTAAATGGAAAAAAATGTTCTAGTTAGTAATTAAACTCAATTTGACAGGATAATCAAACATAATATTTAACGATGAGCTCAACAAGAATATTGTTGTTCTACAAAAATACACTAATTAGCATTGTGAAGTGTAAAACATAATAGGGGTAATTGTTTAATTTTAACGCTTAATTTCATATGAAAATATGTGTCCACATCGAAAGGCCAGGAGATTTCTCTCTCCAAAAATCGGCAGGGCAGACGGTCTGTTTTTTCCCAAAAATCGGCGCCGATAACAATTTTGGGGTGAGAATTAATGTTTGACAGAATATTATTGCAGGAGAATATCCGTATTTATATATTCCTAAGTTGTTCAATACGATTAATTAATTCCGATTACAGAAATGTATACATTCAATGTACACGCGATCAATGGATGTAACTTCTATTTGTGAAATGATAATAAGTTATAGGTTCTGCTATATAAACCCCCCAATATTTCTCAATAAACTCAATTTGTTCTAATACATTTTGCTCCTTTTACAAAATTCACAATTAAATTATTACTTGAATTTCTTCATTATATTTGGTGTTTCAGATCACAATTATTAATTCAAGATTTAAGTGTGTAACTGACCCCATATATCCATGAGGAAAAAAATATTTAAAAATCCAAAACGAATGAAAAAGTGGAAAAGCGCACCAAAACCAAAAAAATAAGAAAATAAAAAAAATAAAAACTCAAAACTTATTCACCGGTGCAGTAGGCTAGAATATAGGGAATGGATATGAATTGGGTTGAAATTTCCGGCTACAATCTCATGTTTCATTATTAAATTTATGATTTTAACAATATTTATTATAAAATAATAATTAATTATAAAATGAATGAGCATATAGTCAACACTTATCAATAAAAAAAATGAATTATTAAAATTATAAAATATAATTTAAAAAAATCAACCATAATAATGAATTATTAATTGAAAATAAATAATAAATATTAAAAAAAATTAGAAACCCTAGTCGGGTGCGTGCACCCTAAAAACTATCATAAAATTAAACTAAATCACAGAAAAAAAATTTGAAGAAAAAAATACGAAAAAAACTCATAATATGAAAGTGTAACACATGATGTAACACAAAGGGTCTAACGGGAAATTCTACGTGGAATTATAGATATTATACATACACACGTCATAAAAAGTTAACATCAACATATATATACATGTATGTATGTATTGTAAAACAAATTAAAAGAATGAGGATTAACATTTCTAAAAAAGTTGAAGAAGAAAATGAAGAAAATCAAAGGAATAATTACCATACGGAATATAAAAATATGGGGGGGGGGGGGGGGGGGGAAAAGAAACCTTTATTGCAAACCGATATATCATCATTGGCACCACAATTTCTGACTAGATGAAGAGCGTCCTCCTGCGTGACATTGAGATTTTTTAAGATGGCCTGATTGTTGAAGACGGCGCAGAGGCATTGGGTGTCACCGGAAACCATCTGTTTCAGCGGCACGCAGCACGCCGTCGACGGCGACGGCGATCCTTTCAGATACGCCTCACACGGCATCAGTTTCTGAATGCACGGCACCGAATCTCCGCCGCCGGTTACTTGAGAATACCCCACAAAAGCCGAAGAACATATCACCAGAAAAATGACTAATGATGATTTGGGAATTGTCATGGAAATATATGTTTATGCTTCTAAAGAAGAATTTTGGTTGGTGGTTGCTTTTTTTATGATTTGTGAGGGAAAAATGGTGGAGAATTAGGGTTTTGGGGAGTTCCTGGTTTTTGCGAGGGTTTGGGAAATGAAGGTCTAGATATATAGAGGTATGAAGTGTATTGTAAATTCAAGATTAAGGTGTGTTAATTTAGAAGATGAAAAATGTGTATGCAAACATAATATTTTGGTCGCTTGGAAAATCAAAGTGCTTGATAAATGAATGATGACACATTTGAAAATATATATGGTATCTCTCCATCGTGGGTATGCAATAAAAAATAATTAATTATAGAAAATATTATTTCTTCAATACACGTGTATGCATAAGTAAAAAAATTTAATTAATGAACATTTTAGAAAATGACAATTTCGGAGAGAATATCAATATACACTGAACCAAACATAACATATCAAGATCTTATCTCGTCAAGTTTAGCAAACGAGTCTTAGGTGAATTTGCAAACGAGATCTTTTATTACAAAATGGTATTCAATTTCTTATTCCACATTGATTGTATGTGGTTGGCATTTAGAAAGACTAAAAATTTCATTCTAAAATTGATTAATAAAATTTAAGGAAATCTGTAAATACGTACATGATCACAATCTCACAATTAGAATAGGAGATGGAATAGTACATTAATGGATGGATGATACAATAGAAAATATTTGCAATGTGATTTAGTGCACATGGTATGTGTAAATTGAGAATTGAGAAAGAATGATGAGATATGGATTGCACACGTAATTAGAAACCTTGTTTGAGTTAGTTGTTACGAATCTTTATTTGGAAGAAGGTTTTTGCCTGTTCATAGGAAAAATGGTTAAAACTACTTTTCAACAGAATTCTCATAGGTGAAGTTTCCTTCTTTCCTTTTCTTTCCCCTACAAATTTGATGCGGATTTTAAGGGTGTAGATTAAATTTGGCTTTAGCAAATTAAGGCATACATATTGGCTTAACTATCCACTCCGTCTTCTACATTTCATGATGATTTGCTTTAAAGGGCAATCTACTTGGACGGCTCGAGAATTTTTAACTTAGATGATATATTAGATATATTGATAATATATGGAATTAAATATTTGAATAATTACATAATTTAACAAACTAAAAATTAATTAATCCATCAAAGTATAAAGAGAAGTAGTCTATTATTTTTATCATTACAAATTATATCTAATTTATTACACTAAGTATAAACATCATGTATTGATGTTACATGAATCATCGATCACTTCCAACCAATATACATAAGGGGCTCATAAAGGGGATAAAATCATATAGTCCACATTTCCGTATTCCACTATTGTGTCTCACTATCAAATTTAATATTTTAAAAATATTTATTACAAAAATAAAATTTATTTTGGTATAATTAATCATGATTAACATTTATATTAATAGCAATTATTTGTATTATTCACAAGGAAAATGGTAATAATATTATTTACAAGGATAGAAACAATTACGTGTACAATTTAAACTTTCCCAATTTACATTGTAACTTCAACAATCTTCAATTAACTGAATATTCGATTAGTAGTGTGATTTGAAAATTGCCCATAACATCTTGTACGTTAGTCAATTAAATAATATAAAGTATAAAAATGAAAAAAATAATATGTATAGTTTTAAAAATAAAATAATAAATTAATAATAATTTTGATAAAGCTGTTATGTTAACTTATTTACGTTTATACATTGGTCCTTCATCGAATTACATTGCAACATTAACTTATATTTTTCATATTTCGAAACTGATATGTATGAGTCTTATTGTTAATACTTATAGCTTTTTATTTCTTGACATAATTATGTAAATACTAAATTATGGAAAAATTATGCAATAAAAATTATTAGAAAATATGCTTTGACTATCTATTCACGTGTTCATATATATTTTGAAATCAGCTGAATTTACATAATTAAACTCAACTACTCAAGCAATCATTGATATTTCAATACGACAGATACATAAATTTATTAAAGTAAATGAAATAAATTAAAATAAGTCCTAAATTAAAAAAAAAATAAACAAAGTTTAAAATCGAAATAGTCGTTCTCTAAAGTTTTCCAAATATAAAACTTTTTCAATGATATTTAGAAACAACCAAATGCAAAAAATCTTCAACCTTGCCTCTTGGAAATAACCTAATGGTGGAGTGGTATAAATTTGAGACCGCGAAAGTCTCGAGTCTGAATATCATCAATATAATTAGATTAAGTATGAGTCTGTCACATTAATTTAATTTTCTAAGTGTGATTTATTTTTACGGTGTGCTTTGCAGACTATTGCACATGAATGCCGTTTAAAAATATACTAGCATTTCTCCCGTGCAATGCACGACCACATGAACTATTTTATTTTTACTTATTTTTAATTTAAACAACACACACACACACACATAATACAAATAATGTCATAACTTATGAGTTGGATTAAATAATAACAAAAATTAAAATAAAATGTGTGTATAATTTTATCAAGCAAACATAAATATTCATTATAGACATATTTTATTTTATTTTATTTTGCTAAAAATATAATTATTTTAATCACTAATTACAATTTTGAATATTTAATTTACGATTTATGAAATAATATTAATTTTGGGAGTTGATATATAGTAATACTGAATATCAACTTTGTAAACTGTAGGCCAATTTTTATTAGCATGAATTTATCATTTTATTTCTATATACATAATTAACTTAGTATATATCTGTGTTCATATTTTTTTCAAATATTATCAAATACGTCAATATGTATAATTGTTTTAATCACAAATTATAATTTTGAATGTATTCATTTTTATTTTATTTACTATTCGATCTAGTTTATTTTTTGTTACTACCATTTTTTCTTGGGTTAATTGCTAAAAAAATTAGGATCTTAATTTGAACAGATTTGCAATTTAAACTTAATTTGAAAACGTTGCAATAATAACTCAATCTTTTAATTTATAGTAAAATGGACATCTTCATAAAATTTCGACGATTGGAAAATTAGCATTGCACAATGAAAATCCTTATTTTCAACTCCCATAAACCAAATTAATCCGTTCACATGGAAAAATAATTCCCACATCATAATTATGATCATCAGAAAAAAGTTAGAAGTGTCAAATTTGCTACAAATCAACAGATTAGGTTATTATTGCAACATTTTAAAAGTTGTGTCTAAATTAAAAATTCATTTAAAAATTGTGACTTTTTTGGCAATTAACCCTTTTTCTTTAATCATTTATTTGCAATATCAATGATCATTCTTCTAATAATTAGTACAAGTATATTTTTATCACAAAAATGTTATCCTAAAATGAAATTGAGTGTGTATCTATACTTGTGATCATATGTTGGAAGTATCTTAGCATATTGTAATGTATTCTAATCAAAGACAGCAAATAATATATTTGTCTCATTTACTCAACTTATTTTTTTTTCGATCTCTAATTGTTCAAAGCTTTATATGAGGTCTTTACATAGAGCTTTACGGCCCAGCTATATTGTTGTTCTATAATACATTATCTATGGAAGATAGTCGTTGCGAGTAGGAAAATTTATTTTATATATAAATTATCATATTGTGAGTTAATCATATAAATACATTTGTAATTTTACATTAATTAGAGATATAATTATAAAGAAAATTCTGGTGGTTAATATATGAAAATTGACAAGTTCAAGTCATAAATTCTCTCTCTCTCTCTCTCTCTCTCTCTCTCTCTACTATTATAACAAAATAATCAAACAACTATGGAGGTCATTATTGAATAAATTATAACCATTAAATAAATAATTAAATAATTATTGATACGACCCGGGATTTAGGAACGAACACACGTCGACACACGTAAGGTTTTGTGACTTCTACGACTCAAATAACTAATGGAAAATATGCGGAACAAACTAGACGACTAGAACTAAATAAAATACCTAGACTTATGACACACAAAATAACACAAATCCAAAGAGTGAGGAGCTGTTTTGGACGGTGGTAGGGACGGTATTGATGAAGGGGTTTTGGGCATGAGGTATGGTTGAAGAAGGGCTTGAGTAGATAGGGTATGATAGAGTTGTAACGGACTTACGGTTTGAACGGGAGGGGCACGAACTTGATCACGATCTTATGGATGGCTTTGAGATGGACGACGGTGATGGAGGATGGACGGCAAGGTGGCTGATCGGCGGCGGTGATGATGGTGTGAATCACAACCCGAAAGTTGCCTTGAATTTCGACGTACACAAGGCCAAATTCTTTAAGTTGCTCTTTGATAGCGAGTCTCCAGCGATCCCTCGAACGTGGACGACGAATTCCCTTTGTAAAACCTAGAATTGCTAGTTCTAAGAGTATGAATTTAATATCTAAACTCACAAAGATTTAATGGGGATGAGACAATATTGAAGCAAAGCTTAATTAATCAAATAAAGTCTAAAGTAACAATGTAGCATGGATCCCCTATTTATAACAATAGGAGGACCGAAAATATAAGGGATAGGGGCCAAAAATTGCAAGCCCAAATCAAACTAGAACTAGACTAGGTAATTTCCTAAACTAGAATTCTATTTAAGGTAGAACTTGTAGATCTTGCCTTATCTAAAATCCTAGTCAAACCTATGACTATTATGACCGAAAATTACATCCAAATTAATTAAATAAACTGATTTGGACTATAGTCTAATTAAATAAAATAAATACTATAGTCTAAAATAAAATAACTCCTTAATTTAAAACATTAAGGCCGAAACTTTTGGCTTTCTTCACTTCTTGGCCGAACGTCTTCAATATGCACACATGCACACGTGCACAACATCATGTATTGTTCTCCATGTCTTGATCTCCATCTTCCATCTTCAATAAGGTCATCATCTTCAAGCTTCCTTGCACGCCGTCTTCTTCTTCGAGCTTCTTGCGAATTGTGGCTTGCAAATAATCTTGCAACTTCTTAGCTCGTAGTCTCGTGATGGGTCCTTTGAAATGCAGCTCTTCATTGATTTCCTCATTGCTATGGATGTCCTCATCATTCCCCCCCTGCTGAAAAGAATTCGTCCTCGAATTTGGATCCTCATCATGGTCGAATTCATCTGCAAGAAAAGGAGATAAATCAGCTACATTAAACGTAGAAGAACACTTATACTCACCAGGAAGATCAATGCGGTATGCATTATCATTAACACGGCTTAGAACAGTGAAGGGACCATCTCCACGGGGTGACAACTTGGATTTCCTCAGGTTGGGAAATCGGCCAGGACTCAAGTGAATCCAAACACGATCTCCGGGCTGAAAGATAACACGTTTGCGCCTCGTGTTGCGTGCGGCGGCGATCCTCGAGCCTTGGTGCTCAATCCGGGCACGTACCTTCTCATGCATCTCTCGAATAAAATTAGATCTCTTCATACCTTTAACACTCGTTAGATGCTCAACGGGTAAAGGAAGCAAATCAATAGGAGTTAGTGGATTAAATCCATAAACTACCTTAAAAGGAGACATGTTAGTAGAAGAATGCACAACACGATTATAAGAAAACTCAGCATATGGTAAACATTCTTCCCATGACTTCAAGTTATTCTTAATTAGAGACCTAAGTAAAGCTCCTAATGTACGATTCACAACCTCAGTTTGACCATCGGTTTGTGGATGACATGCAGTAGAAAACAATAACTTAGTACCTAATTTTCCCCACAAAACACGCCAGAAATGTCCTAAAAACTTAGAATCCCTATCACTAACAATAGTACGAGGAATTCCATGCAAACGAACAACATGAACAAAGAACAAGTTGGCAATGTAAACAACATCATCAGTTTTCCTACATGCAATGAAATGAGCCATTTTGGAAAACCTATCAACTACAACAAAAACAGAATCCTTACCCGACCTAGATCTAGGCAATCCTAAGATGAAATCCATAGAAATATCGATCCAAGGAGCTGATGGGGCGGGTAGGGGCGTGTACAATCCGAATGGGTGTGACGTGGATTTGGCTTGACGACAAGTAATGCAACGACTACACACATTCTCTACATCCTTACGCATATGCGGCCAAAAAAAGTGTTCATGCAGCAAGTTCAATGTCTTATGCACACCAAAGTGACCCATTAAACCCCCCCGCATGCGATTCTAACACTAATAGCTCACGCATAGAACAAACAGGAATGCATAACTTCGACTCTTTGAACAGAAAACCATCATGCACATAAAAACCATCTAAAGACCTAGGTTTCGAACTACATGAAGCATAGATGGGGCTGAAATAGGCGTCTTCAATATACAATGGTTTAATGGACTCGAAACCAAGCATCTTAGTATGCATTAAGTTCAAAAGAGCGTACCTTCTTGATAGAGCATCGGCGACCACATTGTCTTCTCCTTTCTTGTACTTGATAACATACGGGAAAGACTCGATGAACTCGACCCATCTCGCATGTCTCTTGTTCAGATTGTTTTGCCCTTTCAAGTGCTTCAAGCTTTCATGATTCGTGTGAATGACGAACTCCTTAGGCCAAAGATAGTGCTGCCATGTGTCCAACGCACGCTTCAAAGCGTAGAGCTCTTTATCGTACGTGGAATACCTAAGGGAGGTGCCATTCAACTTCTCACTGAAGTATGCAACGGGTCGTTTTTCCTGCATCAAAACAGCATCAATACCTATGCCCGAAGCATCACACTCGATCTCAAAAGTCTTAGTAAAATCAGGTAAACAAAGAACAGGAGCTGAACATAACAAAGACTTCAAAGTATTAAAAGCATGCTCTTGTTGTTTACCCCACTCAAATTTCCGGTCCTTCTTACTTAGCTCAGTAAGAGGGGCGGCTATACTGGAGAAATCCCGTACAAAACGACGGTAAAACCCAGCTAGACCATGGAATGACCGAACCTCAGAGGCATTTTTCAGGGTTGGCCATTCCTCAATCGCTTTGATTTTGGAACGGTCTACCTCAATACCTCGTGAACTGACGACAAAGCCTAGAAATATGGCTTCTTCCATACAAAACGAACACTTAGACAAGTTTCCATACAACTTAGCATCACGCAATAAGCAGAATACATGCCTAAGGTGTTCTATGTGCGCCTGTGCACTGTGACTGTAAATCAGAATATCATCAAAGTATACAACCACGAATTTTCCAATCACATCACGCAAAACATGATTCATCAATCTTATAAACGTGCTCGGTGCATTAGTGAGACCAAAAGGCATAACTAACCACTCATATAAACCATGCTTTGTTTTAAACGCAGTTTTCCATTCATCCCCTTCATGCATTCTAACTTGAAAATAACCAGATCTCAAATCTATCTTAGAAAAAACATTAGAAACACTTAATTCATCTAGCATATCATCAAGTCTAGGGATAGGAAATCTGTACTTAACTGTTATCTTGTTGATGGCGCGGCAATCCATGCACATCCTCCATTCGTTGTTCTTCTTTGGCACTAGGATGACTGGAACTGCACAAGGGCTCATCAACTCTCGGATTTGCTTCTTCTCTAGCAACTCCTTCACTTGACGGTCGATCTCCTTCATCTCCTCGGGCAAAGTGCGGTATGCTGGTCAGTTGGGCAAAACGGCGCTGGGTACGAAGTCGATCTGGTGCTCGATCCCACGAACTGGAGGTAATCTACTTAGAATCTCTTCCGGAAACACGTCCGCGAACTCCTCCATAAGTGGCTGCACATCACAAGGCAAAGAAATACCATTAGTAGCACTGTCCTTATAAGATAAAAGTACGAAAGGTAAACCTGCTTTTAGTGCTTTCTCTACGCCTTTAACTGAGATGAACAAGGACCGATTTTGTTCAACTGTAGGGGCTGATCCGGATGATTTGCCTTGAACTAAGGCTTTATTAGAGGCCTTTAAAGGGGCTGCATTGGTCGACTTTGAAGAAGACTCCGGTTTGAGACTCTCGGCCGAGTCTCGGCCGTTCACGGCGGCGGTCAGGGAGGCGGCTGCGGCTTGCTTTGCCCGTTCTTGTTTGAATCTCTCTTGCATCCTTTCTTGATCCTCTGCAACGACTTTAGGAGTGAGTGGCTTGAGCACAGTGGTTCGGCCGTCTCTTATGATCGAGTACGTGTTGGCTAAACCATCGGGAACCGCTTTTCTGTCGAATTGCCACGGTCTTCCTAAAAGTATGTGGGCTGCTTTCATGGGAATAACATCACACAAAATAGTGTCAGAATAACGACCTTTATTAAAAGAAACGTGTACCTGACCTGTCACACGAATTGATCCGCTATCTGTGAGCCACTGCAGCTTGTAGGGCTTCGGATGCTTTGTTGTGGTGAGGGCGATTTTGTCAACGGCATACTGACTGATTGCATTGATCACGCTCCCACTGTCTATAATCATCGCACAAGTCTGATCTTTGATGGCAACTCGAGTGTAGAAGATGTTCTCTCGCTGCGATTGTTCTTCGTCTTCACGATTGATGTTCAGACTGTGGATTGAAACTAGACTGACATGAGGTAACTCGGATTCCTCATCATCTGGCTCGACTTCAGGGACGTCGACTGCTTCAGAGGCGGCGGCCTGAGGCTCCTCTTCATCTTCACTGGCTGATTCAAGTCCATTCTGTTCATTGAGGAACAGAACACGCCGGTTTGGACACTGGTTCTGAAAATGACCCCAACCTTGGAATTTATGACACTGGATGTCACGGGCTCGACTAGGGGCTGAATTCGGCATTGGAGTGGACTGATTGGGCCGTTGGAATGGTGGCCTTGGTGTAGACTCGGGTTTACGGCTTGCTTGCGGTGTAGAACGGTCGAAACGCCGTTCAGGGGGTCCGGATTGACCTCGGGGTCGTGTAGACTCATTAGAAGGGGTAGAAAGTAATGTGGAAGGCGTACCTTTACTCCAAGAATGGTGAGTAGGGGCTGAAGTCTGACTGGATCGACGGCGGCCTTCTCGCAGCTGCTTTTCCACAATTGATGCGTACTGCACCATCCTCTCTATGCTGGTGAATTCTTTGAGTTCTACTTCACATGCGATATCGGGATTCATACCTTCAATGTACCGAATGATGGTAGCATTTAAGGTCTCCTCCTTCCCGACTCGGTTCAAGGCAGTCTCGAGCTCTTTATGGTATTCTTCAATCGAACGGGTGCCTTGTTTGATCCGGTTGAGCTTCTTCTCAAGCTCTCTTTCATAGTGGACTGGAATGAAGCGTCCACGCATGAATCCTTTCATCTTTTCCCAATTGTCGATGGGTGGATTTCGATTTCTTCATCTTCTTTCTTGCTGCATCTCCCACCAAGTGGCTGCGTAGCCTCTGAACTCCAAACATGCTAATTGCACCTTTTTAGCTTCTGAGAAGTCATAGCATGCGAAAATCTTCTCTACCTTACGTTCCCAATCTAGGTAGACATCGGGATCGTGAAGGCCTTCAAACTCCGGGATGCTCATTTTGATGTTGTTGAGCATTCGGTCTTCTCCATAGTCATCATTATGGTTCCCACGCCGTTGGCGGCGCCCACGATCTGGAGTATCATCTCCGGCATATCTATTCTCATCAAAGTACTCCTCCTCTGGCTCGTTTTGACGCTCTAGGCGCCTATTGGGTCCTCGAATGGCTTGAGGAAAGACTGGCGTCGTTTTAGTGCGTTCAAGGGCATGCACTAAATCATCAATCTTGTCGGATAGAGCTTGGTGTTGTCTTTGAACGTGTTTGGACAGCGCTTCAAAGTGATACTTAGGATCCCACGGTGCGGGTGGATCTGAGGAAGACTCCATGGGTGCTTTGGATGGATCTTTGGACAGGTCCAAAGGTGGCAAGGTCGACTGGAGGTGTAGAGGATGACTCGGAGCGGGTTCCTTTCTTCATGATACCTACAAAACGAACAAACATAAAGAAAACAAGGTAGGACCTCATAATCTCACGTTCACTCTTTTGTTTTCACTCTTGATTTTACCACTCTTGTTTGCACTCAAAGTGTATGGTGATGTGTGTGTATTGTGTATATGAAGTGAAGAACTAGCTAGTGATGCGGTTCTTGAACTCGGGGAATGAGTGTCACGATTTTAGGAAAGGAACGGATTCACTACTCTAGAAACAAGGATGAATTTGGTATGTGTATAGGGTATTAGTCGAGTATGAGTGTGTATGGGAGTGGCCGAATGTTGTAGGGTTTAGGGATGGTGATGGCCGAATGGATAGGTGGTAGTTAGGGTTGGAGTTCGAGTAAGTGTAGGATAGGAAAGGAAGGAAAAAGAAGGAATAAGGAAAGAAGAAAGAGATAAGGTAATTGGGTGATTTGGATATGTATCAATCTATGTGACACAATCTAAATACCTTAATTAGCCTAGACTCTAGAAGGAATGAACCAAAAATAAGATAAGACTCTTATGGAAGTTACCAAAAAGAAAATAGAACTTGTATGGAAAGTTCCAAAAATAAAATCAATCTAGAAGGAAACTACCAAAAATAAGATGAGACTCACTAGGTAATTACCAACTATAAACTAGGACCAAAAGGCAAGTACCAAAATAGAATTGAACTCAAAAGGAAACAATGAATATTTTTTTTTTTTTTTTGATTTTCGGATTTCTTCTTCTTTTTTTTATCCGATTTTTTTTTTGTTTTTTTTTTTGAACGAACGATCGGCTCTTTTTGTTTTTTTTGTTTTTAAATAACAATCGTGCCTCTTTTTTTTTTTTAACAATGAACAATACGGAAATTAAATTACAACTCGATCAAACGTAAAATAAAATAAAGACACAAAACACGAACCAAAGCCGACGTGGCTTTGATACCACTTTTATGATACGACTCGGGATTTAGGAACGAACACACGTCGACGCACGTAAGGTTTTGTGACTTCTACGACTCAAATAACTAATGGAAAATATGCGGAACAAACTAGACGACTAGAACTAAATAAAATACCTAGACTTATGACACACAAAATAACACAAATCCAAAGAGTGAGGAGCTGTTTTGGACGGTGGTAGGGACGGTATTGATGAAGGGGTTTTGGGCGTGAGGTATGGTTGAAGAAGGGCTTGAGTAGATAGGGTATGATAGAGTTGTAACGGACTTACGGTTTGAACGGGAGGGACACGAACTTGATCACGATCTTATGGATGGCTTTGAGATGGACGACGGTGATGGAGGATGGACGGCAAGGTGGCTGATCGGCGGCGGTGATGATGGTGTGAATCACAACCCGAAAGTTGCCTTGAATCTCGACGTACACAAGGCCAAATTCTTTAAGTTGCTCTTCGATAGCGAGTCTCCGACGATCCCTCGAACGTGGACGATGAATTCCCTTTGTAAAACCTAGAATTGCTAGTTCTAAGAGTATGAATTTAATATCTAAACTCACAAAGATTTAATGGGGATGAGACAATATTGAAGCAAAGCTTAATTAATCAAATAAAGTCTAAAGTAACAATGTAGCATGGATCCCCTATTTATAACAATAGGAGGACCGAAAATATAAGGGATAGGGGCCGAAAATTGCAAGCCCAAATCAAACTAGAACTAGACTAGGTAATTTCCTAAACTAGAATTCTATTTAAGGTAGAACTTGTAGATCTTGCCTTATCTAAAATCCTAGTCAAACCTATGACTATTATGACCGAAAATTACATCCAAATTAATTAAATAAACTGATTTGGACTATAGTCTAATTAAATAAAATAAATACTATAGTCTAAAATAAAATAACTCCTTAATTTAAAACATTAAGGCCGAAACTTTTGGCTTTCTTCACTTCTTGGCCGAACGTCTTCAACATGCACACATGCACACGTGCACAACATCATGTATTGTTCTCCATGTCTTGATCTCCATCTTTCATCTTCAATAAGGTCATCATCTTCAAGCTTCCTTGCACGCCGTCTTCTTCTTCGAGCTTCTTGCGAATTGTGGCTTGCAAATAATCTTGCAACTTCTTAGCTCGTAGTCTCGTGACGGGTCCTTTGAATTGCAGCTCTTCATTGATTTCCTCATTGCTATGGATGTCCTCATCAATTATATTATTAATTAACTAAAATATTCCTAGCAAATGAGTGGGAAAGTTTTTGTTCCACAACCTTGTTGTTGTTGTTATTCTTATTCTTATTAATATCACTATTATAGATTAATTAAGATAATAATTAAAATAATAGTTAACCGAATAAAAAATAGTAGTATTATATTGTGACATTTATAAGTTCAGCATAATTATTGGCATCGAAGACAATGACATTCATTATCATTTTATGTTACATTGGAGGTTTTCTTGCTGCAATTATGATAATAAATTAATAATAAATAATACAATAATTAAAATCATTATTAATTAGTAAAATACTGGAAAAAATGAATTGCACAACTCTGTTATAATATATATGTGTGTGTGTGTGTTGGAATTCGTTGCCCAAATTACTGAAAATAGAAAACAGTTTGTAATGTCAACCTTAATGTTAAAGATAGTAGTTTTACTATCTTAACCAAAAATGCAATAAATAATAACAAGAATGCACGAAGTTAAATTTTAAATCACACACAACATGTATGTGATTGTCGAGAAAATTTCAATTTTGGTCCCATAAGACATGGGTTAGTCCGATTTTGGTCTCATCCCTATCACTTTTGGTCTCAAATCGATTGAATTATCAATTTTGGTCCCGCTGTAATGTTTTCCGTTAAAAAAAATTATCGATTTTACTTCCATTTTGATATCGATTTTGGTCCCAAACAGAAAAAAATGGCAGAATTTTTTTTTTTGGCAATTCAATTGGAAGCAAAATTGAACTGTTTGGTAGAAATTTATCCTGATTTTATTCCAAATTTCCCACAAACATGCATCTAAATATATATACTCACCAATTCATCAAATTACAACTATTAAATCAAAAGAAAGCCAAATTTTTTTTATTTAGTTTAATTTTTTGTCAAGCTCGAGTTCAATCAAGATGATATTCGGCTCGACTCGGCTCGTTTACACCCCTAAAGACAGGGAAATTTTTTATTTAGTTTAATTTTACAATATTGTTTATGAGCGTTCACCACATCTAATTAGAGTTTATAATTATTTTTAATATTTAATTTTAATTTTCAATTAATAATTCATTATTATGGTTGATTATTTCATAATTAAAAATTATCATGTAAAATAAATAAAAATATTAAAAAATTTATATTTGAATTCATTAGCAATTGAAAAATAAAAATATATATAATAATAAAAAATAGTATATAATATTAAAAAAGTATAAAATAAAACAAATTTTAAAATGAAAAATAAATACAAAATTAATAGTATTTAAAAGATTAATTTCAAATTTGTAAATAAGTAGAAATTGAAAAATTTAAAATTCAAAATATCAAAAAACAATATAAAATATTGAAAAAATTAAAATAATCAAATAAATTCAAAATAATAAAATGAACAAACAAAATTAAAAAAATTTGATTTCAAATTCGTAATCAAGCATTAATTGGAAAATAAAAAATATTAGAAAAAATTTAAAAAACAAAAAGATCAAAAAGATCAAAATTAATTTAGATACGAAATAATTTTGCAACTAATCCATCGCTAAGATTTAAAAAAAAAAATTTAGCAACGCATTTTTCCGTCTCTAATGTAACGAAAGAAAAATCTATCGTTATTGTGTCGTTAACATAAAAAATTAAAATTAAAATTAAAATACAACGTGTGTTCTTTGTTAAGTTTGAGACAAAAAAAATCATCATTAAATATCTTAATCTTAATCCGTTGTTAATGTGTTGGTATTTTAACAACGAAATATAATCCGTTGTTAAATCACATTTTTATTGTAGCGTTTTTTTTAAATAACCTGTTAAGTATGACGTGTTCTAGATGATGTTATCACTTCGCTGATAACATCGCGATCAATGTCGTATCTAATGTTGCCCGTCATTCTCGTCACACCGAGTATAACACTCGGATCTCTAACCTTATCCTTTCCTAATATTTTGGATTAATTTATTTTAAATTAATCTTAATAAATTGTGATTTTTGTCACATATCATTTTTCACGATTTAAGGGATTTATTAGATATTTTATTTCGAATTAAAACGTGGATTATGCTTGATTTTGACTAGGTCAGAATCTGTTCCAAGTTTCAAGGGATGTGATGTTCCCCACTTCATCTTTGATACTAACCGTTGCAGAGAACGTGGGTAGCTGGAGTAACCGCCATTGTTACACGATGTTGAAGAATGTGTGCCACGCAGTGCAGAGGACGGTTATCTCGAGTCCGGTTCAGCAAGGGTAGTGGAAGGCAGTAGTTTTGCATCCAACTCATCAAGGATCGTGGAGAAACTACCCAGCCGAGATGGAGGAAGTATTTAAGGCATTTCCAAGCCTTAAAATCATTTATGCAAGCAGGTTATCACCGTGGTTTGTGAGAAGCTCTGAATCTTGCATCTAGTGTCATCTCTGAAATCCAAGACATCTTCCTCGACATCTGCCTAGCGTCCTAATCAGCTGGAGACTTTCATTCCAGTTGTGTGTGTAGGTTAGATAGTCAACTTAGAGAAGTCTAGGATTTAGAGTGACTGTTTGTAATCTATCTATGTGTTTAGATAGGTTTGTTTTTGAGTGATTATTCGAGTGAGTGAAGCTAGGATAGTCCTCTGTATATTTTATGCAGTGTTGTCAAAGGAGTGAACCGAGATAACATCAGCATTGTTTTTGTGTTTCACTTGTGATAGTGAATTTCGCCTTGAGGCAATCACACACCGTAAGGAGTGTGATTTAAAACTTGTTTTGTGCAAAGTTCTATTTACGTTTCCGCTTCATGTTGAAGGCAATGTGGTAACACTAGCTTCAACATTATTTTCAACTTTGCAATTTACATCCGTAATTCACATTATTTTAGGCAACAAATTCTAACAAGTGGCATCAGGAGCCGGTACTTGACACACTAAGTACTCGATCCGGTGTTACTTGAAATCTGTGATGGATATTCAAATTAATCAATGTCGTCCTCCTGCTCTAGATAGCAATGGTGGTAACTATGTCATGTGGAAATCTCGAATGAAGATCTACATCAAATCTATCGATGAAAGAGCATGGATGGCAGTTTTTGAAGAATGGAGCCCTCCTAGGATGGAAGGTTCGAATGGAGATTTTGTGCTAACTCCAGAATCTCAATGGACAAATAATGAGAGAATAATCTCAAATTTTAATGCTCGCGCTCTGAATGCGATTTTTGTTTCAGTCGATGTTCCATGCTTCAAAATGATTTGCAATTGTATTACTGCATATCAAGCATGGACCATTCTTCAGGAACATTGTGAAGGGTCCAGTGTTAGGAAGACCAAACTGAGGTTGCTCACATCAAAATTTGAAAATTTGCGCATGTTTGAAGATGAAACTATTTCATCTTATGCTGAAAAATTATGTGAGATCTCAAATCAATCTACCGCTCTTGGGAGTCCAATCTCTAATGAGAACATGGTTAGCAAGTTGCTTTGAACTCTCCCAGAAAGATTCAATATGAAAATTTCTGCAATTGAAGAAGCACATGATGTAGGAACCATGAGTATGAGTGAAGCGGTCAGCATCTTGCTAACATTTGAGATGAACCTGCAAAATCAGAAAGCAAACTCAACTTCAAAGAGAATTGCTCTTCAGACAACAACTATGTCATCTGATGTTCATGATGATGTTGACAGTCTTTAGGAAATCAATGAGGAAGAGAATCTAAGTGTTGCACTCTTGACAAAGAAGTTCAACTCACTGGTTCGTTCCATGAAGAAAAGCCCACCAAATATCAAACCTCGACGGCTGTTTGACTCTCCATCCTCATCAACATCAAATTCTGGAAGATCAAATGTCAAGAAGGAAGTCGCTGACACTAGGAAAGACATTGATTCAGTTCAATGTAGAGCATGCTCTGGGTATGGACATTATTCAAATGAATGTCCAACAACACGAAGAAGACAAAGAAATAATTTTAATGTTGTTCTCAGTGATGAGTCTGATACTGAAAATGATTCAGATCAGAGAGTGTTGTTTATCAATATCATAGAGGAAGACGACCAGATTATTGATGCCTTGAATGGTATTGATGAACTTGATTGTCTGGACATTGAAGAATGTGAAATTGAAGATGAGGTTCTCCCAGATGTTGAAGATGAAGCCACTGAGATCTCTCCCAACACTACTAATTGGTATGAAATGACTCTACTGGATGAGTTTAATCATACTTCTCAGATCAGAGAGGTTAATCCACAGGAAGAACGCCCATCTACCTCTCTTGAAGAGCTCAGTGATGTTGTGAATGAAGTTTGCAATCAATGGACAGCTTAATCCAAAGAACTTAAATTTCTTATGGAAGAAAATCGGTGTCTTAGAGAGAAGATTGTGGGACTGGAAATTAGACTCACCAGGAGTGATGCTGAAATCACTAAACTAAAGAGGGAAGTGGAGAGCACCTCAAGAACATTTCAGAAATGGAATCAAGGAACGAATGTCCTAAATGAAGCCTTAACATTGGGACAGATAGACAGGGCTGGACTGGGATTCTCAAACAAAGTTTCCATGACTTCCTCAAATCACAATGTTGTGAAATTTGTGAAGGAGAACAACCCAAACATGTCTACAGGGAGCAATGTTGAAGATGATGATCAGAAGAAATGTAAGGGCTCAAAGGTTCGAAAATATGTGTGCCATTACTGTCAGGAGCCGGGACACATCAAACTACATTGCTTTAAGTTTCACAATGATGTTGCGACCGGGAGAACAACATCAAGGATCACATCAAAGAACAAGAACCAGATGAAGTCCAAAAAGATGAAGGTTACATGCAATGTTGTGTACACATCACTGAAGGCTAACATTGCCGGAACATGGTACTTCGACAGTGGATGTTCTCGACACATGACTGGCAATAAGGAGTTTCTTGAAGAATATACCACTTCAAACAAAGGCAAAGTCAGTTACGGAGGAGGAGCTCAAGGAAACATTGTCAGAAAAGATACATTGAATGTTAAACATTTTCCTAAGCTTCAGAATGTTCTACATGTTGAAGGACTGACATCAAATTTGATCAGTATTAGTCAGCTTTGTGATGATGGTATGTATGTCAAGTTTGATAAAAACACTTGTGAAGTGTTTGACAAACATGACAAATGTATAATGTTTGGTAGCCATGCATCTGATAATTGCTACCATGCTGACAAAGATGAAACGTGCAACATAACTGTTAATGATGAAACCAAGTTGATTCATCAAAAGCTCGGTCATATGAGCATGGTAAATTTGAAGAAACTGATTGTGTCGGATGCTGTCCGTGGCCTACCAAAGCTGAATGTTGATCACGATGTTGTATGTGGTGCCTGCCAAAAAGGAAAACAAACCAGAATTCCTCACAAAAGCCTGGGTGGTTGTCAAATAACAAGATATTTTCAACTCTTACACATGGATATTATGGGACCAGTCGATACAAAGAGTATGAGTGGTAAGAGTTTCATACTTGTCATTGTTGATGATTTCTCAAGGTACACTTGGGTTGAATTCCTACAGGAAAAATCTGAAACATTCAAAGTCTTCAAAAGATTCTGCCGCACAATGTGTTTGCAATTTGACACCAACATTGCATGCATCAGAACAGATCATGGAAGAGAATTTGAGAATGCTGCATTCAATGAATTTTGTGAAAGGAAAGGAATATTTCATGAGTATTCAGCTCCCAAAACTCCTGAACAAAATGGAGTAGTGGAGAGAAAGAATCGAACTCTGCAGGAAATGTCATGTGCAATGTTACAGGCTAAAGGGCTTTTGAAGAAGCTGTGGGCTGAAGCTGTCAACACAGCCTGTCACATCGGGAACAAAGTCTATCTTCGACCAGGAAGAAAAGAGACACCTTATGAGCTTCTAAGGGAAAGAAAGCTAAATCTCAAATATTTCCATGTGTTTGGATGTGTCTGCTACATCCTGAACGATAGAGACTACCTTGGAAAGTTTGACTCTAAAAGTGATAAAGGATTGTTCTTGGGATATGCTCAAAACAGCAGAGCATATCGTGTTCTTAACCTAAGAACCAAAGCTGTGCAAGAATCTGTCAATGTTGTGTTTGATGATCTTGCAGGCCTGACAACTAGATCTGAGGAAGATGATGTGTCTTTTCTCCTCCATGAACCAGATGTTGCTGATAAGGAGCCTAGTGGAACTACCAAAAGTCCTACGAGAAGTCCTGATGTCAAATCCAATGCTTCTTCTCCCTCAGCAAAGGGATCAACATCACCTCGAACACCAGACTCAGAATCCCCCTCTGAAAGTGATGATGACCATCTTCCACTGGCTCAGTATGAACCAAGACGTGATCCTCCAAGGAGAATCAAAAGAGATCACCCAAATTCCCAAATCATTGGTGATGGATCTCAAGGAGTCAAAACCAGAACAAAGAGCTCAGCCGATGTTGCTGAATTGGTCAAACAGGTTTGCATGTCATCAGTTATTAACCTTGTGTCTATTTCATGCTTTCTATCCAGTGTTGAACCTAAAAATGTCAAAGAAGCATTAAAAGATGAGTTCTGGGTAGAAGCAATGCATGATGAGCTGATTCAGTTTGTTCGGAATAATGTGTGGGAGTTAGTTCCAAGGTTTGAAAATAAAAATGTAATTGGAACTAAATGGATCTTTAAGAACAAGACTGATGTGTCTGGGAATGTGGTTATAAACAAAGCCAGGCTAGTGGCACAAGGTTATACACAAGTAGAAGGAATAGACTATGATGAAACATTCGCTCCTGTTGCTAGAATAGAGTCTATCCGTCTCCTACTTGCCATTACTTGCCACATCGGGTTTACACTGCATCAAATGGATGTCAAAAGTGCCTTTCTGAATGGCATTTTGAATAAGGAAGCCTATGTTGAACAACCAAAAGGCTTTGAATGCCATGAAAAACCAAACCATGTGCTGAAACTACACAAGGCCTTGTATGGGCTTAAACAAGCTCCTAGAGCTTGGTATGCTCAACTTACCGAGTTTTTAATTGACTTTGGTTTTTCAAGAGGCGTGGTAGATAAAACATTGTTTATCAAAAGGATTCACAAACACATCACTGTTGCACAAATCTATGTTGATGATATTGTGTTTGGATCCACCTGTTCTAATCTCCTTAGGGAGTTTGTTGATGCAATGTGCAGCACATTTGAGATGAGCATGGTCGGTGAATTGGCTTACTTTCTTGGTCTCCAAATCAAGCAAGACAAAGATGGGATTTTCATATCCCAAAGTAAGTATGCCAAAAGTTTGATCAAGCGCTATGGACTTGAAGCTGCAAAGCCCATGAAAACACCAATGAGATCCTCTGAAAAACTGAGCAAAGACGATGTTGGAGTCAATGTTGATCCAACAATGTACAGAGGAATAATTGGTAGCTTGCTCTACTTGACTGCCAGCAGACCTGATATTATGTTCAGTGTTGGAGTTTGTGCTAGATACCAAGCTCAACCCAAGGAGTCACACTTGAAGGCTGTTAAAAGAATAATTCGATATGTTGCTGACACAGTCGACTTTGGAATCAGATACTGCAAAGACACCAACACCAGCCTCATTGGATATAGTGATTCAGATTGGGCAGGTGATGTTGATGATAGGAAGAGCACAAGTGGTGGTTGTTTCTTTTTGGGGAGCAATATTGTTTCTTGGTCAAGCAAGAAACAAAATTGCATCTCTTTGTCAACAGCTGAATCCGAATATGTTGCAGCTGCTAGTTGCTGTGCTCAGTTGGTATGGGTGAATCAAATGCTGAAGGACTATGGCATGACAAGCTCATCACTAACCCTGTTGTGTGATAATGCTAGTGCTATTGAAATTTCCAAGAACCCCGTTCAACATTCACGCACTAAGCATATCGACATTCGACATCACTTTATTAGAGACTTGGTGGAAAAGGAGATCATAAACATCAAATACATATCCACTGAAAATCAAACAGCGGATATTTTCACCAAGCCTCTTGATTTTGAGAGATTTTCTGCCTTGAGAAAGTTTCTTGGAATGTGTTCTATTTAATTAGTTCATCTTGTTTACTGATGTTGAACTCGATGTGAGTTTTTTTTATCAAACATCAGTTGTTTACCTCGTTTGCATTTATTTATGTTAGTTATTTCTTTTAAGCATTATTCAAGGGTGACTTAATGAAATTATTGTGTTTCTGCATTTATTTAACAAAATCAGCTACTTGAAATTCTATGTCTGTGTTTGTGAATGAAATACCCGTAATTCTATAAGGTGAATTATAGTTGGGTTTGTTCACTGTTTGTCTGTGTTGTAGCTGATGTTGTGACCAAGATTGCAGAAGAAACGATAATCGTCAGAAAATATGTCTAGAATTATATTTTTGCTGTAATTTCCGTCTTTTTATTCTTTTATATATATAAAAAAAAGAAGGGGAAACAGAAACTATTTTGGGACCCATAAAGATTCACTTTTTGAATTTGTGTGATAAATACACGTTTTGATATGGTGTATCCCTATCCACTAATTCTGTTTTATTTAAATATTTTCCTTGATAAGGAAAATAGAAAAAGTGGGTGATGTGACAGGGGTCTGTTCCGATTTTTGAGGGTGAAGAGATATATCAACCCATTTCTGAAATCATTCTTTATTACTCTCACTCTCTCTCTCTCTCTCGAAGCCTCTTCGTCTCCCACTATTTTCTTTCTGGTTCTTCAAGTTTTTTTTTTCTTGAATATCAATGGCGGAACCCAAGGATATCTCTACCATGTTTGAGATGATGAAACAAATGTTCGAGAAGACTATGGGCACTCCATCCTCTGCCTCTGGTCCTGCTGGAACATCAGCTATCACTCCCTCCGCCACATCAACTTCTGCCGTCACTGCAACAGCCGAACTCACTCCAGAAGGACCCAAATCGGAGTCCAACAAACCCTCATCTTCTCCGACTGACCATGCAGATACTTTTATGGTGGATACTGCTGCTCCTGACTCCATAATGGTACTAAACCCCACCCCTCTCCAACACATAAGTCCTGGTGTAGAGGAAAACCCTATCGACCCAGATCTGGAGCTACATACTCAAGCTCTTGCCGAGAAAAAGAAGAGTGGCCCTACTCGCAAGTCAAAACGACTACACGGCCAACAAAGGTCTGTCAAGGAAGAGGCCGGTGAGGGTTCGAGCAAAAAGGCAAGAAGAACGCTGAAAATGGAAGAAAAATCAGCAAGGTCATTGAAAGATGAGTCCGAGGATGAAGAAAACCCCCTTGAAAATTCTCCAGACAAAGTTGTAGCTGATGTGGAAGTTGATGCTGAACAACAAGAGAAACCTCTATCTGCAATACCAGAGGACGATGTTCCTACTATGCCTGCGACTTCAGGACACACTTTGAAAGGAAAAGGGAAAAAATGGTACTACAACTGGCCCTACAAAGAAGGAACTCTCCTCCACGTCTTCACAAGAGATGGTCTCTTCTAGAACAGCTAAGGAGATAGTCTCTCCAACTCCTACTCATTCAGCCGATGTCAAAGATGATGTTGATTCTGCTGACTCTGAACCTGTCTATCCCCCAGGTTCTCCTCATGATGTCTCCTCTGCATTCAGTAAGACGTTCTATTCTCAGCATGCTAAAACTCTTCATAAAACTGTCATTCTTCGCCCTACGCGAGTCGAAAAACAAATTGACATGCTTAGTTTTAAGAAGTATGGAATGGATGTTTTCTTGAAGGAGAGGGGTCTCTGGAAATCTGTCACTGCTTTGTCTTCTTTTGAGCCTGATGTTATTGCTGAATTTTATGCAAATGTGTCTCCTGAGATGGGTGATAAGTCTAAGAGAAAATTTGGGGAGGTTTATATGCGAGATAAAATCTATGTTTTTAACCCCATGATGATCAACAAATTTTTGGGTCTGGGTAATGATTCTGATGTTGTTAGCCTAAACTTAATTGATGATGTTGTTGGGACTGTTACTGGTGGTTTGGTGACTAAGTGGACTAATAAAATTTCCACTTCTAAGTTCACATTTTTCTACTCTGTTTTACACAAATTGATTGTGTGTAATTGGTTACCCACCACCAACACTTCAGTCCTCACAGTTGATCAAGCCATCTTGCTCTTTAAACTTGGCACAAAAATTCCCTTCAATCTCGGAGAATACATTTTTGATTGCATGATGAAGTCGGCTGCAAAGACAAACACCGCCAGCATTTTACCATTTTCCTGTCTCATCTATGCCCTCCTAGTAGACCAAGGTGTGAAGCCAAATAAGAAGAAGATAGTTACTGAAACTGCAACTATCTCTATCACCAAGCCCAAAGGGAATGAAGATCGTGTAATTGATCTCCCTTACACCTTCGGTCGAAGTTCAACAGCTGCATCAAGGGATGTTGGGCAGGATGTTGCTGCAGATTGTGCACTCTCTCCTCTCATTTCAGGAAGTGATATAGCGAGTGCTTCCTCGCACTTGACTACAATTTCTGTGCAGGTTTTGAATTCATATGTCTCACAGATGGATTCATTAATTCATCAAAGCACAGTGCTCACCAATGCAATGGTTGAGCTTCGTCAAGCACTTCGGGGAATTCTTTCTACACAAAAAGGGGGAGTAGATGTTGCTACTGCTGCTGGGATTGCTGGTGAAGTTGCTAGTGATGATGGTGCTGAAGGGGAGAAGACTGGAAAGTCCGTGGCCAAGGCAAAAGGCAAGAAGAAAATATGAATTTTCTTTATCAAAAACAATTTATTTTTTTGGGTATGTATTGTGCTGGACACAATTTTATTTTGGATGTGTTTACATCCTTGTTGGTTTGTGATGTGCTGGACACATGTTATTTTGGTTGTTGGGTATCCTCGTTGGATATCCTTGAATATTTTGGTTTTATTCATCAGCATTAGTTGATGATTTTGCTCTATATATTATGTTTGCATATTTTAATATGTGATGTTTTTATGTTGAGAATGCTTTCAACATTGATATTTTATTTTTCACATAACTTATAGTATGTGATGTTTTATGTTGAGAATGTTCTCAACATTGTTTCTGTATAGGGGATAATTACCCACTAATTATTCTGTACAGGGGTAAATACCCACTAATGTTGTATTCTGTACAGGGGTAAATACCCACTAACCTTGTATATCATGTATAGGGGATTATACCCACTAACTTTGTATATTATTTTACAGATAATAACTTAAGGGGGAGCAGACCTTAAGGGGGAGTTTTTGAACTCCAATATTTTGATCGTATTCCGCTGCGGCTCTAATCATGTATATATTGAGCTTTATGTTTTGTGCAGAAAGGATAAGCTTAAGGGGAAGATTGTTCAGTATAACGTGTTCCAGATGATGTTATCACTTCGCTGATAATATCGCGATCAATGTCGTATCTAATGTTGCCCGTCATTCTCGTCACACCGAGTATAACACTCGGATCTCTAACCTTATCCTTTCCTAATATTTTGGATTAATTTATTTTAAATTAATCTTAATAAATTGTGATTTTTGTCACATATCATTTTCCACGATTTAAGGGATTTATTAGATATTTTATTTCGAATTAAAACGTGGATTATGCTTGATTTTGACTAGGTCAGAATCTGTTCCGAGTTTCAAGGGACGTGATGTTCCCCACTTCATCTTTGATACTAACCGTTGCAGAGAACGTGGGTAGCTGGAGTAACCGCCATTGTTACACGATGTTGAAGAACGTGTGCCACGCAGTGCAGAGGACGGTTATCTCGAGTCCAGTTCAGCAAGCGTAGTGGAAGGCGGTAGTTTTGCATCCAACTCATCAAGGATCGTGGAGAAACTACCCAGCCGAGATGGAGGAAGTATTTAAGGCATTTCCAAGCCTTAAAATCATTTATGCAAGCAGGTTATCACCGTGGTTTGTGAGAAGCTCTGAATCTTGCATCTAGTGTCATCTCTGAAATCCAAGACATCTTCCTCAACATCTGCCTAGCGTCCCAATCAGCTGGAGACTTTCATTCCAGTTGTGTGTGTAGGTTAGATAGTCAACTTAGAGAAGTCTAGGATTTAGAGTGACTGTTTGTAATCTATCTATGTGTTTAGATAGGTTTGTTTTTGAGTGATTATTCGAGTGAGTGAAGCTAGGATAGTCCTCTGTATGTTTTATGCAGTGTTGTCAAGGGAGTGAACCAAGACAACATCAGCATTGTTTTTGTGTTTCACTTGTGATAGTGAATTTCACCTTGAGTCAATCACACACTGTAAGGAGTGTGATTTAAAACTTGTTTTGTGCAAAGTTCTATTTACGTTTCCGCTGCATGTTGAAGGCAATGTGGTAACACTAGCTTCAACATTATTTTCAACTTTGCAATTTACATCCGTAATTCACATTATTTCAGGCAACAAATTCTAACATAACCCAATTTAAAAAAAATTAATAAAAAGTACCCCATTTTTACAAATCTAACATTTGATCAATTTTTCGGTTCAAAAATCGTTCATAGCTGATTGCATTTTAGAATTTCTATTTCGCTGAAAATTTCACTTTTGGTCCCATAGTATCAAGTTTGGTCCCAAAACTAACAGCCGATACCCCATTTTTTTCGGTCTAAATTGTGGAACCAAAATTGATAATCCAGGCCCTACGGGACCAGATTTAATAACAATTTCTGAAACAGGACTAAAAGTGATAGGGATGGGACCAAAATTGGACTAACCCATGTCCTGTGGGACCAAAATCGAAATTTTCTCTGTGATTGTCATATGGCGAAATTAGGCTTAAACAAGCATAAACAAAATAGTTGAATAATCTTATCATAAGAATTGATTGAACGAAGAAAACACAAATTAAAAAGAAGAAGATAGAACCCTAGAAATCTAGTTACATAAAAGGTGACCCGAGCTCTTGATCTTCTCATGATCACTCTCAAGGTGATATCTTCTCTGCTCGAATGATTCTTCAAATGTGAATCATGCACTTTAAATGCATTCTTCACTCGAATCGGCTTGAAGTCCAAGTCATCTTCATAAACGTGTGTTGTAGATAACCGACACCACTACATCGTGTTGAGAAAAATCGTCTCCTTGGTGTGGCTGAAAATATAACTCACGTTCTTCACCATTTTCCTATAATTCCAGTAATTCATTTTCTAAAAGAGAAAAATGGTTAAATACAAGATAACTAAAGACCTAAAAAATAGGAGATAACGTTTGACTTAATCAAACCCTATTTAAACATTAATATATCAATCATATATATCCATTTATTTGAAATATAAATTTCGTGGATATATATGATTTAAGATATACAAAATAATTATAATTTATTAAAAATAACAAATCCTAAAATCTAGGAAAAGATAAGATTACGATCATCAAATGTTACAGACAATGCTGTAGGGATTTAGTATGACATCATGTTCAACATTGAACTCAATGTCATACACCACATTACAATCTCCCCCTTAATCTTAGTCTTTCTGCACAAAACATACAACTCGATGTATTATGTACACTTAGAGTCGCAGCGGAAAAATGGAGACACAAATCTCCCCCTCAAGCTAATCAACATACCACGGATAATTACCTCATATACAAATCAATGTTGAATTAAAGTCCAACATTAAATGATTAAGGCAAGTCGAGAGACTAGTCCATACCAATCATTCAATATGCCAAAACATCACGATGCTCAACAACACACATCAATTAAGATATATAAGGAATACTAATGAGCATCTAAAAAAATAACCATTCATCAACAGAAGATGCACCGAGCATCTCTTGATTTGTGAATTTTTACATGGTTGCGGGCATTTAATGATTTTTGCACTCTTCACAGGAAATGACAATCATGGAAAGCTTGTGACCTTTGGTGTTGCTTTAATGTCGGGTGAGGATGTTGAATGTTATTCATGGGTTCTTCGCAAGGCTATGATGATGCTAATAGGCATAGCTGATATTTCTTTAAGGACTTGCAAGAAACCTTTAAAGACCTGCAAGAAGTGTGGGAAGAAATGTTATCATAATTCTAGAAATTGTGGGAAGAAGTAGATACATTTTTTGTACTTTTTCATACTGATTTTTTATTAATGATAGTAATATTCTTTCCTGTAATGCTAATAGGCATAGCCGATATTTCTTTTTTCTTTGCATTGCTAATAAATGTTTTGATAATGCTAATTTTACTGTTTGTGGTGCTAATATAGATCGTTATACTGCTAATAAGATGTTTACTTTTAATGAGAATGCATTACATTTAGTTATTAATGATATTATGATATTATATGTTTACTTTAATGATAACATGTTTCAATTAGTACAAAATATTGATTTTGTATAATGCTAATATACATACTGCTTATATTCCCTTTTTTGTGTGAAAGATAAGTCTAAAATGAGATATAACTGTACTAAAATTTTAAAATAATAGTGCTTAAAAAAAAGTGGGAGTTGGGTTAGGGAGAAAATGACATTTTTTATGCTAATGCTAAAACAATAGGCATGCTAAAGAGGATCCGTGTTAGTGCTAAAATAAGTCATGACAATGCCAAAATAAAAAATCACAATATTTCAACTTGTTAAAGTGTTTGTTCATGGGTTTTTTGAAATGTCGGCGACATTTTTCATGCTAATGCTAACACAAATTCCATGCTAAAATAAGTTATGAGAGTGCTAAAATAAGAAATGATAATGCTAAAATACGAAATTGAAAAATATACACATAAATCACAAATACATTGCCAACACTGGTAGGGTTAACATTTTCATACAGGTTTTTCGTCATGAGCAGAATGAAAATAAAACTGATAAATTATCATGCAATAAAATAAACACAGTTTGTTGAAGATTAGATTTTTGTATGTGTTATGCTTACAAAAACATGAAAGAAATTGCTAAATCATCATAATATAATACTAAATGAATGTTTATAGCAAACGGAAATTGCTAAATCAACATAATATAATTGCTAAAAAATCAAACGAAATTTCTGAAAAATAAAAATGAATGACATATTACCTTGAGTTTTCATGCTTTCTGAAGATTTTAATGATGTTTTTGGGAGAGTTTGACGGTTGAATTCGAGTTTTTTTCAGTTTCTCTTCAATTTTTTTGGCTCCTGAATTTGCGTAAGTTCGTGGTTGCACTATATTGATAATTCAACATGTAACATCATTTGTTCGTGGTTTTTTTACAATGTCGATGACATTTTTTTATACTAAGGCTAAAATAGAGTCATGCTAAAATAAGTCACGATAATGCTAAAAAATGCCATGATAATGCTAAAATAGAAAATGACGGTGCTAAAACCCTAAATTGAAAAATATATACGTAAATTCTGAGTATTCATATATTTTCAAAAATTTTCTGATTTTACGCTTACTAAGATTCAGGGGCAGCGAAGTTAGATGTTATTACGAGATTGCCACCGTATTTTTTGAATTTTGGAACATATCTTGACCGTCCAAATAGGCGAGATCTATGACTCAGATTGGTTCTCGGTTCTCACCTAGGGTATGGTTCCTTCTGGAACCCAACCCTATATATACATACATACACATACACACATAGCTCAATTACTAATATCTATATCTATTTAATATGTTTACATTAAATATTAATTCATTGTTAAATAAATAAATAAATATAGACATATTAAGATGTTTACTTTCTTAATTTTCTTAATTTCTAAATAAAGTGAAACTTGTAACTTGGGTACTTAGTTGCTATTTAAATCTAGTCTTTTCGGATACGTTACTCACCATTATTTGCTATAACTTACTCCGTACACTTACGGGTTAGTTTTTAGTGAAATAAAATACTGAACAATTGTTGAGCGCAATGCACAAGTTAACGCGTTAGCGACGGGCGAGTGCACTGCGTGAGTCATCGAATAAAAAAATTTAAATTAATTCACTTTAATTGTAAGGTTCAGTAATTACATTTTAAGATACATATTTATTTCTAAAAAATAAGTAAATAAATTAGGCAACCGAGATACATAAGCCCGTGCCCGCCTTCGATGATTCAATTTTGGGGTTCAATAATTCCATTTTAATCATATTGTAATTATGTAATACACATATTACATTCTATCAATACCACAATTAGGGGAGATGAGATCTTCTACATATTATTTTCTATTTCGATACTCTTATATCCCACTATCAAATTTACCATTATAATTATATTTATTATAATAATAAAAATATTTTAATATAATCAATCCTAATTAATATTTTTCGTTGATAATTGAAATTTTAAAAAATATATATACACACACACATATACATACATATAACCTTTAATTATTAACTAAAAATAAAAATTAAATTCTAAAAATTAATAACAAAGAGTAATTGAATATAATAAAGCCTAATTAATTATTTTAAAACCAAACTAAACCTCAATAAATTGACATTATTGAAGAAAAAGATACTGGAGAAATAATAAAATTGATAGTGGGACACATCAAGTGAATTAGAGGATCAAATTTACAAATCTGGTAAATTTATCCATCATCAACATGTTATATTTAATTTTTTTTTCATGTTTAACTAAACAATATAATAATTGTTTAATAAAAATTATATTGATAATAAATAACTAATAGCACTTTTGAGGAATAATTAAGCATGCTTAAAAGTGATATTTTTAATTTTGAGTAACGTATCATACAAAGAAATAGTATTTTGTTTTTGACTCATAATTAATTCTATTATATGTTTGTATTTTGATAAAAAAAGAGTAAAATTGTGTGAGATTGTCTCTTACAAGTCAAAATTCATGAGTGGGGTCAAAATTCATACTTAGTGGCACATTTATTATTTTATTAGTATTTGATTGTGTTTGAATCGGACATATCTATCTTACCGATTTTAACCAATAAAATGATCTCACACAAGAATCTCAACCATCATGTATTTTTAGGTGAAAATACTATCCAAAATGACATTAATAATTCAAGAAAGTGTATGAGCACACATGCATAAAAATATATAATAATCTCAACAAAATTTATTCAACACATTTCTTGCGTTTACTACGACCAATTCATCTTCACTAACGTAGAAATCAGATAAGTGTGTGGCTAGGTTTGGACATATTTCACTCATTTACGGATTAGGACCCGTTATATCATTTTATATAATTTTTTGTCTTAAAAGATTATTATAAATTTTAATTAGTGAAAGAACTCTAATTAACAAATATAAAATTAAACTACGTATAAGATATTGAACTTAAATAAAACTTAATCAATTTAATTATGCTACGCCGGGTACAAGATACTGAAATTAAATAAAAATTAATAAATTTGATTATGTTAGACGGGATGTAACACAACATTGGAATTTTTTTCAAAGGTTGAAAGCAATATGTACGACTAAATGAACAGTCAACACCAACTTCCTATTTTCTTCAATGTCAGTGGGTGAAATGCTATCCAAATCCACACCCATTAATCAGAGAGTTTGTGACACGTGCATATAATAGTCTCCGTCTCCACAAAATTCAGTATCTATTTTTCTTGCATTTACTAGAAAACCATGTCTTCTGCAACAAAAGTAGTAATCAGATAAATTCAAAACTCAGAATCCGTTGATGGCTGCATACGCAGCTTTAGTTTCTCTCACTCACATTCTACACCAAATTCTGCATCCTCCCCCTCTCAATCAGATAATCATTCCTAAACAACAAATACAGTCTCTACAGGAGAAAGTTTGTTTCTTGTTAGATTTTCTTGAAACATATTCCAGCCTACGCAGAGAAGAAATCGAAGATTTGGAGAGAAAGATTGCAGAAGCAGCTTATGCAGCAGAGGATATCATTGAATCCCACGTGGTGAGCCAAATTAGAGAGAAGTATCCTATCCATGGAGCAGAGAGTTCTGCTCTTTCACATCAAATTAGCATTGGACTAAAAGGAGTAAAGGGTCTTCATGCAATGGTGAGAAAGCTGGGGAAGATCACATACAAGAATGAGATACCAAGGGTGATAAAGAAGTTTCAATCGATCGAGAAAGAGTTGGCCAAGATCAGAAACAAGAATGGCATTGAAGCTCTGCAACCAAATAACTCCCACGTAGCTACTTCATCCACACGGCCTCCCTTGAGTCAGGAGGATACAATGGTTGGATTCGACGAGCAGTTGCTGCAAGTGATGAGTGCACTGGCCACGTACCAGCCCAATCGTCTAATCATCCCTATTGTTGGAATGGGAGGCATTGGTAAGACCACTCTGGCTACAAATGTTTTCAATAATCCTACTATCAAAGAATATTTTCCTATTCGTGCTTGGGTTACAGTATCCCAAGTTTATACTGTGGGAGAGATTCTTTTAGGCCTTTTGCATCACATTAGTAATATAAGTGCAAATGAACGAAGGAGAAGTGATGATCAACTAGGAGAATTACTGTATAAAGAATTGTTTGGGAGGAAGTATTTGATAGTAATGGATGATGTATGGGATATTGACGCCTGGGACGTGGTGAAGAGGTTCCTTCCACCAAATAATGATGGAAGTCGAATCTTGATAACTACGAGGCTGTCAAACTTGGCTGTAGAGTTTGGAAGTTGTAGCCCTTATGAAATGAAGTTTCTAGATGATGCACAAAGCTGGGATTTACTCCGTGAAAAGGTATTTGCAACATTTGGTTGCTCTGTTGAAATGGAAGAAATTGGAAGAAGTATTGCTAAAAGATGTGGAGGGCTTCCTCTAGCCCTTGTCGTCATTGGTGGGCTTCTTGCAAACTCTAAAATGAGTAGAGAATATTGGGAATCTGTTGAAGTAGATGTGACTTCAGCTATAAACTATGGAAATGATGACCAATGCATGAAGATATTATCATTGAGTTATGGTCACTTGCCTATATATCTAAAGCCATGCTTTCTTTATTTATCTGTGTTTCCAGCTAATTTTTCTGTCAGAGTGTCTAAGCTCGTCAAATTATGGGTTGCAGAAGGATTCATTAGACCGAGTAGAGATAAAACCTTGGAAGAGACTGCAAAGGAGTATTTAGAGGAGCTTATAAACAGAAATCTTGTTTTGGTTTGTGAGAGAGGAAGTAGTGGAAAGTTGAAGAGCTGCAGCATTCATCATGTCATATGGGACCTCTGTAGGAGGGAAGCTCACAAAGACAAGTTTCTACACATTGAAAAGTTTGATAACCCGGATATCGCACCGTCTATTGAAAGAGAGCGCCGGATCAGTATTCAGCCCTGCAGAAGGGAAGATAAGTTGAGTAATCCCATGCTACTTGCACCACTTAATAGGTCATTGTTTAGCAACTTGTATTGGGATTCTAGGCGCATTACTCGTAAGTTCAGCTTACTACGAGTACTTGATGTGGTTGATTTTTACTCCATTGAGGAACTTCTGCACCTGGCTAACACACGCTATGTTGCTTGCACCATGGATATATCACTGAGGAATTCTTCACTATGGAATTCTATATCTCGACTTTGGAATCTTGAAACATTAGTTGTTGATAGAGAAGTCTCCCTGCCCCCCCAAATCTGGCAGATGCCACAACTTAGGCATCTAAAGATGGAAAGAATTGTCTTCCGTGATCCTCCAAGTGGCCAAATGGATGAGCAAAGCTTTGTAGTTCTTGAAAACCTACAGACACTTTCAACAGTCCTAAACTTTAAATGCACTAATCAGGTAACTCAAAGAATACCAAATTTGAAGAAATTGAGGATTACTTATGGTTATAGTATCAAGAGTTTTGGAACTCATTATCTAAGCAATCTTGTCCATCTTGATAAACTTGAATCACTTGGAATAAGAGGTGATGAGAGACTGTGTGGGAACATTAACTTCCCAGCTTCGCTCAGAAAGTTGACACTAGAAAACTGCTTTATTCCTTGGGAAGATATGTCCATGGTTGGTTTGTTGCCTAATCTTGAAGTTCTCAAACTGCGGACTAATGCTACTAAGGGCCGAGAGTGGAATCCCATTGAAGGAGAGTTTTGTCGACTGAAGTTCCTACTGATTAACGCGTGTGAGTTGGAGTTATGGGGGGCAGAACATTTCCATTTTCCCTGCCTTGAGCAACTTCATCTTAGACGTTTGATGTTGAAGAAGATTCCAATGGCTTTTGCTGAAATAGTAACTCTTCAAGCTATTGACTTGAAATACTGCAGCAGTTCACTAGAGAGATCAGCTGGAGAAATATCAGAGGAAAGAGAGTGTCTGGGATATGATGGCTTTCAGCTTCGACTGAATCCTTCAAAGGTCAGAAACATGAAAAAAATGAACAATCAAATTGAGCTTTTGCTAATTAATTCCTTTTCATTTTTAGCAATATATTCATTTAGTTTTGTCATTGCTCTTGTACATAGATTTCCTTGAGCCAAGAAAATGTAGTGGGGTTTGAAGATGAGGCAGACACTATCATCAAATATCTCACTGAAGAATCAGAGGGGCTTGAAGTTATCTCCATCACCGGTGCGCCTGGCTTTGGGAAGACTACTCTTGCATGGAAGATTTATCACGATCCAAGAATTCAATACAAATTCTCTTTTATGATTTGGGTTAATGTTTCTCAAGAGTTTAACATGAAGAGAGTGTTTCTTACCATTCTAAAAAGGTTCACTGACCTAGACATGTCTGTTTTGTCTGAACCTGAGTTAGCCCAAAAGGTTCAGTTCTATCTTAACAAGCAAAAATTCTTATTGTTCACGGATGATGTTTGGACTATTGAAACATGGGAATCTATTGAGAAATCCTTGCCAAAGAGTAATAGAATGGGGAAAGTCGTGATGACAAGCCGCGATGAGGTAGTAGCTAGGAAAGCAAATCACTTGAGAGAACCCCACAAGCTGCGAGTTCAAGATTCTAAAGAAAGTTGGGAGCTTCTCCAGTTAAAAGTATTTGGTAAGCTTGATGAATGCCCGCCGGAGGTGGAAGAGATTGGGAGTGTTATAGCCAAGCAATGTGAAGGAGTCCCTCTTGCAATAGTTGTGATAGCAGGAGTCCTTGTTGAGAAATACCCAAGAACTAGTGATATGAAAAGGCAATGGGAGAAGATATCAGCTAGTTTGACTGTGTATGCTGAGTATGACAATGTTGTGGAGAATATCATTGCATTGAGCTATGATCAACTGCCTCATCACTTGAAGGATTGCTTTCTCTATCTAGGTATGTTTCCTGAAAATTCTGAGATCCCAACGTGGAAACTAATACGTTTGTGGGTTGCAGAAGGATTTATACAGAAAAAGGCAGAGAAGAGCTTAGAGGAAGTGGCTGAGGACAATTTGAAAGAACTTATAAAGAGGAACTTAATCATGGTTGATAAAACAAAGGCCAATGGTGATGTCAAAACATGCCGTGTTCATGACATGATACGCCAGTTCTGCAAAAACGAGGCTGCAGTTACAAAGCAGAACATGTTTCAAGAGGTTGAAAAATCAAGGGAAGGAGTTTTCTGTCCCTCTGTTGCTGGAATACGAAACTGCCGTCGTCTATGTATTCATTCCAATGTCGTAGAATTCCTCCGTAGAAAGCCAAAGGGTCCATGGGTTGTTTCCTTCTTGTGTTTCTCTAAAGAAGCTTTCACCTTACCACCAGATTATACTTCATCAATCTCTGATGCCTTCAATTTGCTGAGGGTATTAGATGTGAACCCCATCAAATTCACCAAATTTCCTGCTAAGATTACTCAACTAACTAATCTGAGGTACATTTCTGTATCTGGTGATAACTTCAAGGAACTTCCTAAAGCTGTGTTTGAGCTCTGGAATCTACAAACTATAAGAGTTGATACAAAGTCACCTACATTTGAAATCGAAGCAGACATGTGGAATATGATGCAACTGAGGCATTTGAAGACGAAAGCAGCCATTATTATTAGCAAGGAAGTGAGAGGTGAAGCTGGTGAGAACCTTCAAACACTCAGCATGTTGTCGGCCGGCTGCTGCACGGAAGAAGTGTTCAACAGGGCCTTCAACCTAAAGGACTTGGGGATACGTGGGCAGCTTAACATTGTTTTAGACGTGAATCTAAAACAACTGGTTTGTCTCCAAAAGTTGAAGCTAGTACATGATGTGTTTCCTGAGGTGAACTGCTTGAAACCATTGATTCGTCTTCCTCGAGCAGATAGATTCCCTCCCAATCTAAGAATGCTGAAATTGTCATCTACATTTCTGGAGTGGAAGCATATGGCAACATTGGGAATGCTTCGTAATCTTGAGGTGCTCAAATTGAAAGAAAATGCATTCATGGGTAAGTCCTGGAATGCTGTTGGTGGTGGCTTTCCTTCTCTTGAATTCTTGCACATTGAATCTACAGATTTAGAGTTTTGGACAGCGTTAGGTGATCCTTTCCCTAAGCTTAGATGTCTCGTGCTTAAGAACTGCAAGGAACTCGAAGAAATTCCATTTGTGCTGGTGAAAAGCCTTCAGACATTGGACATTGAACACGTTTCTGAATCTGTGGTTGCGATTGCCAGGAAAATGGAGCTGGAGAAACAACAAATGCAAGGGCAGCAACGAGCCAAAAAGGATCGATTTAAGCTCATAATTGCTCCTGGAGATGAATGAAAAGTTGATAACCAGTTGATCTGAACTCCAACATGCTACTGCAACTGTGGAATGTGGTTCTGGTATTCTGGATTTCCTCCTAAACATGACTTTGTATGTTCAGCTTTAATTCATTATATATGGAGAGCTTTGCTAAGGTTCGTTGGTTCTCTTTCTTCTTCTTTAGTTCAAGAGAATTGAGTGATTTCTTATAGCTGCATGATCTTATAAGAATGACGTGAAATCTGTTTTTCTTTCCAGAAACATAGTAATTCGTTAACTATTTGTACTCAATTTTCATTTCAACATTTTGGAAATGGTTCTTTTAAAGAATCAGAGTTTGTTTTATGAATATAAAAACGTATTTGAACTTCTTTGTTTTTTTTAGCAATAACTTTCACTTTTCAGAATCTGATCTTTATTTGGGAATTTTGGAAACCAATTCTCCCAATTTCTCGTTACACTTCCCCCACATGAATTGAAAGCAAAAATTCTCGTATGATGAAGATTTCTAATAAAATCACTAGTCGCATATTATGAGTGATGAATCACAATTGAGAAGTATTGCTCTACAAAATTATTAAGAGTTTGCATGTTAGATAGCCTGAGAATGCATTACTTTACAAAATCAATTGTGAGAAATCTGCATTCTTTCTCTAAAGCGACAATTATTTTCTCGTTATTGAGGCACATCCACATTGCATTAACTCATTGACATGTGTTCTATCTATTCTGCAACATTATTTTAATAATGTCAATGTGAAACCGTAAGCCAAATATAAAATCTCAATAGCTAATATAATTTGATAGGTGAAGCAACGTAAAATCATAAATGACTCTATATACACAAAAATACGAGATAGAATATAAATTTTTGGAAACTTGTGTCAATCATGCAATATATTCTATATATTCTATGGAAAGTCATAACAATACAAACGTTTGCAATCAGCTTGAATGATTGATCATATCTATATATGCTTTGAAGGAGCTTCAAAGATAACAATTGAAATATCTCAAAATTAAATAGTTCTTCCCAAATATGATGTGAAGATGTAATGAAAAAAATAAATTAAAAGTTCCCAAATATCATCCACAACAACATATGTAACGAAAAAATTATGAAAAAATTATGAAACTACATTGTTAAGCCAATTACAATTGATGATGTGTATAATATATGTGAGTACAATGCACCATGCATGTAAATACAGAGAAGTTACATATATTCACTCGCATGGAATGCCAATGCGGTATAATACAGTACAGCTCGGCATTGATCTTTATTCCTTACTTTGGCTTGTCCTTTGCATCCATTAATGATGCTAATTATCATAACAAAAAAAAAAAGAAATTTATAAATTCAAACATAAACAGTAAAAAACATAGTAGCATTGAGACTCTCTTCAGCGGTCCCCCTCCGATTCGTTGGTCGAGATTGGTGTACACCTTATAAGATCACGCAAGCTTTGGAAAAGTGAGATTGTGAGATGGAATTGTATTGTTGAGATGCAATGCACTCTCGCATTATTTGAATCCTAAATCTTAGAAAATCGTGAAGTTTTTCTACCCTTCTTTGCAGCACCATCAGATCCAAACCTTCCTTAATACTTCATATATTAAGCATGTATCTGTCATGCATCAAGAGGCTGATATGAAGAAATTAGAGGCTGATGTGAAGGAATTGGGGGCGGTAAAGATCGAGGAGGAGGCGAAATGTGATGAAGAGGGTAAAAATCAAATCTTTACCAAATTAGGGTTCACGATCGAATCTAAAGGGGAATTAGCGGATTCGGGCAGGGCTGAACGGGTCGAATATTTCAAAGGGGCTGAGCTTAGTGGATTGTTTGTGGAGGCGGGCTCGATTATGTTGGGCCGCGAGGGCAAGTGGGCTAAGAAGAGTGGCTAAATGGGATTGTGATTACCATAGCTATTTTATGTTATATTTTGTGTTATCTTTAGCTTATGGTTGTATTAGGGTTTATGTTGTGGGACCTGGTTGTGGTATATATATTACCCAGCTGCTGCCGATTTATGATATGAAAAACTTTAACTCCAATTTCCCTTATCTCCTTCTTCTCCTGCTACCTCTCAACTCTCTCCCCCAATATTCTATTTCTATTAATTACAATTACAGCAAAACCATTACACAACTTGTAGTTCACACTACAATTGGTATCTAAAGCCACGATCCTGAAAGAAAAAAAAATGACGGAGGGTACGCGTCTGAAGGATCTCCAGGAAGCGCAGAAAAAGCTCGATCAGGTTTTGGCTGCTGAATCTGTGAAAAGAGAGGCAACTGAAATTAAAATGTAGGAAAAATTAGAAAATATCACCACTCAAGTACAAGATCAACTCAAGGGAGTAAATACCAAATATGACAGCCTTAACCATACTCTCTCTGTTATTCAATCTCAGTTAGCCATTCTAGCCAAAGGAAAGGGGCATATGGAGGAGCAATCAATTTTGGGCCCCCCACCCACTCCCTTAGCGGCTGAAAGTGGGACTCCTACCCAATCTCAGACTTATTCTGGGTACAGATCTCAGCAAGATCTAGCGCCTATGCATGTAAAACACCCTATTCCTAAGGTTGATTTTCCCAAATTTGATGGGAACCAACCCTACTCCTGGATTTTGAAATGCAATTAATATTTTCAACTCGTTCCCAGTATTCCTGATTCTTAGAAAATGGTACTAGCTTCCCTGCGCTTTGAAGGGAAGACAGAGCAGTGGTTTCAAAACTATAATACCAAATTTAGGGGGTTAACTTGGGACCAATTTTTGGAAGTAGTCTCTGCTAGGTTTGAGGAGTTAAGAGAGACTAAAATTATCATGGAGTTCAACAAACTAAAATAACAAGGCTCTTATGAAGATTATGTGGAGAGGTTTGAGGAATTAAGGGCTTGTCTGATGTTGTTTAATCACATAGAATACACTGAAGGATATTTTATGGCTAGTTTTTTGAGTGGGCTCGGTGAAGATTTGCAAGCTGCTATCACCATGTTCAAACCCACTAACCTAAATCACGTCATGGAGTTGGGAAGAAGCCAGTTGCACACCATTGATGCCATTGCAAAGAAGATCAAAGGACCTGGGAAGCCACATTTTAACCAGTCACTTGAGTTCAGGAGGACTGATAACAACCATGGAAACACAACTAAGCCAAATTCCTCCCCTATGAAGCCACCTACTAAACTCCTATCTGTTGCTGAAATGGCAGCCAGAAGAGAGAAGGGTTTATGTTACAACTGTGATAAGCCCTATGTTATTGGCCACATATGCAAGAACATGATCAATTATATGATCATGACTGAACAAGAAGAGCTAGCTTACTTGCATACCAGTCAAGCTGATATTGAAGATTATTCCCCAGTTAACTATAAAGAGCCCCTACTGGAGGAAGTACATATATCATTGAATGCAGTTTCTGGTGTAGAGAGTATCACCACACTAAGGGTGAGAGGGAAGATGAATGAGCATGAACTCCTCATTCTCATTGATACATGTAGCACCCTAAGCTTCATACAGGAAGCTACTGCTAAAAGGCTGGGATGTCAGGTTGAGAGTACTACCAATGGGCAGATGCTGGTTAGTGACTCACAGGCTACTGGCTTTAAGTGGAATGTTCAGGGGCATGATTTTACCTTCTCTCCCAGACTTCTGAAAACTGAGGGTTATGACCTCGTCTTAGGAGGGGATTGGTTAAAAACTTGCACTCCTATTGAGCTAGATTATAACACATGACTTTTACAGTCACACAGGGTGAGGAGAAGATAAAAATATAGGCCAACACTTCTCAAATTGACTGTCAAATGATTGATGGGCACAACTTATACAAGATGATGCACTCTCAACACATCAAGGACATTGAAGATGTGTTTATGGTCAAGCTGCAGACATGGGTTCAGGATGAGGGTGGTGACTTGCATGGTCTGTTAGAGGAATTCAGGGATGTTCTTGAGGAGCCCACAGGGCTACCACCTATGAGAGGGGTTGAACACCACATTTCTCTAAAACCTAATAGCTTACCCAGACACCAGCATCCTTATAGGACCTCCCACAACCATAAGGATGAGATAGAGAGAATTATGAAGGAGTTGTTGGACTCAGGGCTTATTCAACCGAGTAGAAGCTCCTTTGTTTCACCAGTTATATTGGTGAAAAAGAAGGATTAGACTTGGAGAATGTGTGTTGACTACAGGTATTTAAACTCTTTTACTGTGAAGCATGAGTTTTCTATACCTGTGATTGATGAACTCCATGGGGTAAAATATTTTTCTAAAATTGACCTAAGGTCAGGGTACTTTCAAATTCAAGTGAGACCTCAGGACAGATTTATGGCTGCTTTCAGCACTCACCATGGCCACTATGAATTTGTGGTCATGCCTTTTAGGCTGTGTAATGCCCCAACTACTTTTCAAGCCCTAATGAATCAAACCTTTAAGGATCAGCTAAGGAAGTTTGTCTTGGGTTTCTTTGATGACATCCTAGTTTACAGCTCTAGCTGGGCAGATCACATTCAACACCTAAGGGTGGTTCTACAGCTGTTAAGAGACAACAAGCTATATGCTAAGAGAAACAAGTGTAGTTTTGGGCTAGACAAGGTTGAATACCTTGGACATATTGTCACTCAACATGGGGTAGCCACTAACCCCCCAGAAAATTAAATGCATGATTCAGTGGCCAATTCCCAAGACACTCAAACAACTCAGGAGTTTTCTTGGCCTCACAGGCTACTACAGGAAATTCATCAGAGGGTATGGGTTGATTAGCAAGCCCCTTACTGATTTACTGAGGAAGCATAGTTTTCATTGGAATCCTGAGGCAACTAAGTCTTTCCAGGCTCTTAAAGTTGCTATGTCCACTGCACCAGTGCTTGCTTTGCCTGACTTTAGCAAGCCCTTCACTATTGAAACTGATGCAAGTGGAGCTGGAGTGGGGGCTGTCCTCATGCAGGAGGGAATGCCCATTGCCAATCTGAGTAAAGCTTTGTGCCCTAGGAACCAGGCATTATCTATCTATGAAAAGGAATTCCTGGTTGTCCTCATGGCTGTACAGATGTGGAGGGTTTACCTACTGGGGCATAAATTTATTATCAAAACTGGCCAACAAGCATTGAAGTATATGTTGGATCAAAAGGTTATGAACCCCCTACAATAGAGGTGGCTGACCAAACTCTTGGGGTTCACCTATGAGATACACTATAAGAAGGGGAGTGAAAACAAGGTGCCTGATACTTTATCCAGGAGAGAGGCCACTGAGACAGAGTGTACTGCCTTATCCACTGCTATTCCTACTTGGATACAGAAGGTTACTTCTAGCTACCAAGGTAATCCCTATTTTTCTAAAATACTGCATGCTAAGCTCTTGGAGGCAGATTCCTATCCTGAGTTCCAAGTGACAGAAGGGTTGATCAGATACAAGGGCAAATTGGCAATTGGTAGTGTAGGGGATTCTAGAGCTCACATCTTGGCTGTCATGCACAATTCAGCTTATGGTGGGCATTCTGGGGTTAATGGGACTTACATGAGACTTAAGGGGGTTTTCTATTGGCCTAGTATGAAGGTTAATGTGGCAAAATGGGTATAAGAGTATGAGGTTTGTCAAAGGCACAAGAATGATCCGGTCCCCTACCCAGGGTTACTTCAACCTTTGTCTATACCCCAGTAGTCCTGGATTCATATTTCCATGGATTTTGTAGAAGGCCTGCCTAAATCTAATGGTAAGAATGTGATACTGGTGGTTGTGGACAGACTCACTAAATTTGGTCACTTCCTACCTCTATCCCACCCTTATTCGGCTGAATCAGTAGCCAAATTGTTCTTAGACAACATCTACAAGTTACATGGCCCCCTTGTAAGCATTGTCACTGACAAGGACCCCATTTTCACTAGCTCTTTCTAGAAGGAGTTGTTCAGATTAATCGGAGTCAAACTTGATATGACCTCTGCTTACCACTCACAATCGGATGGCCAAACAGAAAGGTTAAATCAATGCCTAGAAGGGTACCTAAGGTGCATGACTAGCTCCAGCCCACGACAGTGGCTGCATTGGCTTTCCTTAGCCGAGTATTGGTATAACACAAACTATCATACCAGCCTCAAGTGCACTCCCTACCAAGCCCTCTATGGCATACCACCCCCATGCTCTCAATCTCTGCTTATGTGGACTCTCCTAACCCAGGGGTGATAGATTTTCTACATCAACGACAGCAGATGCTTCAATCTCTGCGAGACAACCTCAAATAGGTACAGAGCCAAATGAAGTGGTTCGCTGATCGAAAACGACAGGAATGAAGTTTTGAGGTCGGGGAGCAGGTTTACCTCAAGCTGCAACCCTTCTGTCAAACCTCTGTGGCTCTTCGCAGAAACCTCAAACTATCAACTAAATTCTAGGGCCCTTTCACTATCCTAGAGAAGGTTGGTATGGTGGCCTATAAGCTGGATCTTTCGCCTACTGCGAAGATCCACCCAGTGTTTCACGTGTCCTTGCTAAAGAAATTTATAGGTAAAAAGCAAGTACCTTCAACGGATCTACCGGTGGCCACTGAAGATGACGAATTTATGTGTTTTTTATGTTTTTTATTCTGTTTCAGTATTACGCTATATATAGAGTTTTGATTTTCAGATTATGTTGGTATTTTAATGTAACAAATTTATATAAAATACATTTAATTAACAGTGTAAAATGCAATATTTTTACATTACAATTTTTTTTTTCTGCAAACATCGAAACATGTAAATAACATGAAGCTCATCAATACAACATAATTAACTCATCACATTCTAATTAAATTTAAACATGAAATGTATTTTAAATATGTCACAGTTTAAAAAAACACTGCAATAATAAATACATATAATACGATATTCCACAAATGATGCAATACCATAATGAAGATGAATTACATATTAAGTCATTAACTGCGAAAGCTATGGATCATAGATTATTAACCCATCAAGAACCATTTAGGAGTAAGTGGATTTCCCAGTTCACAATCACCCGTTTGAATGGGGGCGCAGGGGGTCACACAAAGTCCATGGCTCTATCGGGTTAAACACTATAATCCAAAGCAAAACCTCTCATCGAGAGATCTCGCCGACTGTTCTAAAAAAGAACAGTCACAGATCACACAGATCTGACAGTTAAGAACAAACCAAGCTGTACAACATATAAGGATTCATATATAAATATTAAATTACATATATAAAAGATTTTAAACTAAAACATTCAACCATAAATATAAATTCTCAAACAACCAGACAAAGCATGAATAAATGTAACGTTAAATTAAACAAAATACCATTAACATATTTTAAATAACAGAAAGAAGTGTTCAATAAATTAAATATGATTAACTTAATTCAATAAGCAGGAACAACAACATTGAAGCATATATATAAATTAAGAAATATATTTTATCATGTAACACTAAAGCATGTATTGAAGTATATATATATAATTTCTTAAATACAGCAATGATAATTTGTAATAATATTAACATGACAGGTTAATAACATGTAATAAGAACAATTAAATTCTGCAAATTTACATCACAGGTTATAAACATGTAATGCACATATATACATATAAAACTAAAAGTTTACTAACACATATTCATATATGCTTTAAACAGTAAATTAATATAGTGTATTAAAAAAACCAAAAGTAAAAGATAAATAGTAATTAATTACAAATACAAACATACAAATAAGTAATATATTAATTTTAAAATTTAAAAAGAACTGAAATTAAAATTATATTAACACCATAAACAATGTTAAATACAGAAATGTTACCAATATGAAAAAAATAAATTTTAAATTAACAATGCAAAATATTTAAATAATTTAATAAAATTGGTATTGAAAAAAAATAATTAAATCTGGGAAATATATTATTAATACATAAAATAAAATATGTAAAAATGGTCATGGTAGTGGGCAGTGAGAAAAAAATTTAAACTGCCACTTCTTAAAGAATTCAAAAATACAGAGATTTTCAAAAATTCAAATTTCACAATATTGGACATTTCTAGGCAGTGCAAAGATGAAAAACACAGAGAGAGAACATCCATTTTCTCATCAAAGCGAAAAACAAATTAAACGACTTCGTATGTCAGAATCGTTACCAGGTATGAATAGCATATATGTACATTCTCATTCAATCAAAACATATTATAGTTCTTTCGCATGCTGAAGAAGACAGAACTAAAAATATAAACAAAGATGAAGCTTTTCAACAGTTAAAATAGAACGATTTATACCTTTAATAGTTGTAGTTTATAATTTATACATGTTGAACTAAATCTGTGATTCAAGCATCTCCTTACATCCGTTCAATTGCGTGTTTCTAATCTGCAAATTCAGTTAAAACGAAAGTTAAAAAAGTAGAGAGATATATCTGCTTAGATTTGAATTTCAGCTTTCAGGAGATATGAGTGTGTGTTAGTGAGTGAGATATAAACAGGAAGAGCAAGAGGGTCTTATCTTTCTTCTTTGGCAGATTGGGAAGGGCAAGTTGGGTTTTCACAGTAACATTTAAGAGCCAGACTCACTGTATATAATACCTACAGTTCATATCGTTGAGGAAAGAACCTGCAAAACAACATACCAAAAAATTAGAAATAAATTTTAACAAAAAAAAAACATAGAGTATTAGCATAAAAAAATACATAAATATCACAGATACACTTCAGATCTGCTTAAATCTGATGTCATACTTTGACTAGGTGTGTGTGTGTGTGTTAATCAATGTCATAGGCATAAAAAAAAAGTTAAACTCATCTTTTTTGGGCCATCCCGTGGCTGAAAATATGATCTGCTCGAGCTCATCTACTTAGGTTCAATAAAGGCCAACATTGTAGGTATAGCAGTATTACTAGAAGCAAATCTGTGCTTAAATCCAAAAGGCCGAATTTGACCTGCCATTTAAAACAAAAAAAAAAAGTTAAAAGGCAGTTAACTTTTTTTTCTTTAAGTTATACAGAGAGAGAGAGAGAGAGAGAGAGTCAGAGAAATACCGAAAAATATGGTAGCATGAGATCGGTGAGGATTAATGCAGGATTAGATCTAGAAAACCATAGATCTACACTTTCGAGTGATACATCCAGTCACTTAACAGTGACTGAAGCCTCACTTTTATCCTGCTTAGGATCTCATTCAGAGATTCAAGAGAAGATGGAAAACCTGAAGCGAGTGAGAACTAAAGCAACGCTTGGAAAATCTGCAAAATAACAAAATGTCGTAAAACAAGTAAAGAGGAATTTATTTTTAAATTAAACAGATAGTGAAATATCTGTGTTCGTGTGTTACTAATTTACCAAAAAAAAAAGAGAAAGATGAGACTTATCTTTTGTTTTTCCACCGTATCTAAAACCCTAATTGTTGATTTAGGGTAAAAAATGGAAGCCGATTCTCAAAGAGGCCAAAATATTCATACATGATTTGGTGGTTTAGTTTCAGCCTCTCACCGAGAGACTTACAGATTTATAGTGAAAGATTCGAATCAAGTGTTGATGGATGAGAGTTTTTCGGAAGAAGGAGAGTGAAGAGTGAGTTGCCGGAAGAGAGAAAGAGTGATTAAGAAACCCTAGATCTGTTTTTTAGACATAAGCGAGAGAAATTTGGGGGAGAGAGAGAGAGAGAGAGGGTGAATGCGGCGGAATTTAGAGAGAGGAGGAGTTGAGCTGAAATGAATAAGCCAAGGAAATCGTCTATATATATGTAGGGTTTTGTTTAAATAAAAGTTTATCAAGCGAATATGTGGTTGCATCTGGCCCAATATGGATTTTAAAACATGCTTATCTATGGCCCAAATAATTTTATTCATCCATTATAAATATTAATTTAGGCCCAAATAAGGAGTTAGATAATTAAATATTATTAATTTAGATCATGTAGATAATTAATTACTTAAAAAATTTAGAACATTAATTAATTTATACTAAATGTACTGAATAAAAGATTTAATTAATGACGAATAATTATGTATTATATAATTTGGGGACTAATTTACAAATTTTTTTAATATTTAGTTAAATATTAGATAATTATTCAATATTTATATAAATAGATTTTTAATTTAGATAATTTTTTAATATTTAATATTAATTATTCAAATCTTAGATAATTTAGGTAATAACTAAAAATTTTATAATTAGTTTAGATAGTAAATTATTTGATATTTGACCGTGTCATTAAATATTACTTAATTAATATAAATAAGATAATATTTATATATTTAGTCAATGATTATGTGTATAATCTATACTATATATAAAATAAAATTCTTCATTACTTAATGGAATTTAAGAAACTATTTCTCATCTGTAATAAATATTTTTAAACAAATATATTAAACATTTAATGTATATTGTTTTCTATTTTTTTAAATTATATTATATTTTTTCACTACAGGTTATTCAATAACGGATGAACTACTGCAGAATACAAGATTAATTGACATACATGTTGAAGAGATTTCTAATATTGGTATTCTTATTTTTTTTTGTATTAGATTTTGAGATAATATATTATGATATTATAAATCAGATTTATATTTTTAATAGTTTTTAAATCATTCATATTGATCCAAAAGAAGATTTTTTATTTCATCAATCTTCAAAGAAATTGATGTTAGTGATTCTCTAAATTTTAATGGTAAGTTCGGAATTCAATAATGTATATTTTATATGTACATAAATATATTTTTTTTTTCATAATATTTTAGATATCTAAACTCATTCTTAAATTACTCAAATACAGGCGAAGGAAGAAGTACATCTGAACAGATTGTTGATTTAATAAGTAATGAATCAGTGGATGTTGACCAATTAATTGATATACATGTTACACAAATATCTGATATAGGTACTAAATGCATTATATGTTATTTTAAAATTTAATATTAAATTATAATAATGATTATATGAATCTGATGTTAATAATTTTTTTATATGTAAGGTGAACAGTATGATCGTAATTTGCAGCAACATTGTACTAGTAAGTTATTAATTATATCCAATCTTAATTAGTTTTTTTTATTTAATAATTTATTTATATATAATTAATTTAGATAGTAAATTATTTGATATTTGACCGTGTCATTAAATATTACTTAATTAATATAAATAAGATAATATTTATATATTTAGTCAATGATTATGTGTATAATCTATACTATATATAAAATAAAATTCTTCATTAATTAATAGAATTTAAGAAACTATTTCTCATCTGTGATAAATATTTTTAAACAAATATATTAAACATTTAATGTATATTGTTTTCTAATTTTTTAAATTATATTATATTTTTTCACTACAGGTTATTCAATAACGGATGAACTACTGCAAAATACAAGATTAATTGACATACATGTTGAAGAGATTTCTAATATAGGTATTCTTTTTTTTTTTTGTATTAGATTTTGAAAAATATTTAGAAAACAATATGAATACCTATATTAGATTTCTAATATAGGTATTCATATTGATCCAAAAATATTTAGATTAAAAAATATTTATATTTGTAATTTGTTATTTTTTTATTATTTATAGTAAATTAAAAAATATTGGGAATCAAACTTTTATTGGTAAATTTAGAATATATCGTATTGGTAAGTTTGCAATACTATATAATTTTTGAAAATTATATAGTATTATTATTATTTTTATATTTCTTTACATACCAAAAATCTAAATTAATCAAATACAGGTGAAGAAACGGTTGAACAGATGGTTGATTTAACAGTTAATGAATCACTGGAGGATGACCAATTAATTGATATACATGTTACACAAATGTCTGATATAGGTAATAAATGCATTATATTTAAATTAAAAATTAAATATCAAATTATAATATTAATTATATGAATCTGATGTGAATACTTTTTTTTTTGCTTATTAGGTGAACAGTATGATCGTAATTGGAATCAATATTGTACAGGTAAGCTAATGATTTTGTAAAATTTTTATTTGATAACTTATTTGTATTAAATTTGTTATTTTTTCAATATTCATAGCAACGCAAAATAATAAAAATGGGGATCATACTTTTATTTGTAAATTTAGCATATATTTTTTAAAAATTCAGTTATCTAAATTTTTTTTACTAATATATGAATTTACAACAATTATCAATATAATTATGAATAATATTAAATATTTATTTAACATTTAACATTCATAACAGTTTCAGACTACTCCGATCTTGGTGATCCGGTTTTTATTTGTGCATTTTGTGGAGCACATTTTTGGTATGATGAGAGGTTGGGAAAAAATTCAAATTCACACATTCCGAAATACTCATCATGCTGTGTTGGAGGAAAAATTAAATTGCCACCTGTTCAAAAGCCTCCTAAAGTTTTGGAAAGTTTGTTCTATGAAAATGATCATAAGAGTAAACATTTTCTTGATAATATTCGTTCCTACAATAGTATGTTTTCTTTCACATCAATGGGAGGCAAGATAGATTTCAGTTTAAATACTGGTAATTCTCCACCGACATTCCGACTGCACGGTCAGAATTATCATATGATTGGAAGTCTACTGCCAACACAAGGGTCTACACCAAAGTTTGCTCAGTTATATATTTATGATACTGAAAACGAGGTTGCAAATAGAATGCTTTCTGTGAGGTAATTTAAATTTATTATTATAATTTTTTAAATATATCTCTTAATATTAAATATATTCCTTCTAATTCAATTTTTTTTTTATGTTTATGTAGGAACAAAAAAAGCCTAAACACACTTCATGCAGAGATTGTTTCTGAACTTAAAAGCATGTTGGATGAATATAATATTTTTGTGAAGTCATTTAGGATGACGAAGCACAACATTATAGATCTTGGTCAATCAGATGTTAAGTTGAAACTTATTAGTAGACGTGGAAGCGATGCTAGAATGCATAATCTTCCAACTGTGTCTGAAGTGGCTGCGTTAGTTGTTAGAGATTTTGATCAGTCTTTTGGAGATAGAGACATAATTTTGGAAACTCAAACTGGAGAATTGAAACGCATTAATGAGTTAAATACAACCTATTTAGGTTTACGATATCCTCTTTTGTTTCCATATGGTGAAGACGGTTATAGAGAAGATATACCATTTTCATATTTGCATTCTTCAGCAAGTTATGGCAGAAAGATGGTCAGCATCAGAGAATATTTTGCATATCGATTGCATGAAAGAGATTGTGATGCAAAAACCATTCTAAGCTCGAGGAGATTATTTCAACAATTTATTGTTGATGCCTACATAATGGTTGGATCTGCTAGACTTTTATACATACGAACACATCAACAATCATTGAGATGTCATGTGTACAAAGGTTTAGAGGAGGCTCTAATAAGAGGTGAAAGAAATCCCGCAAGTCAAGGAAAACGAGTTATCCTGACTTCCACATTCACTGGAGGAGCTCGATACATGATTCAAAATTACCAAGATGCTATGGCTATTTGTCAGTGGGCTGGATATCCAAATCTATTCATCACATTCACATGCAATCCAAGGTGGCCAGAAATTGTAAGATATGTGCAGGAAAAAGGATTGAAACCTGAAGATCATCCTGATATTGTTTGTCGAGTATTCAAAATGAAGTTGGACAATTTGATTTACGATCTACGTCAAAATAATATCTTTGGAAATGTTAAAGCAAGTATGTGTTAATTTTATTCAAATTATTCTATCAAAGTTTTATTTTAATATAATTTACAATTTCTTTTACTTTCAATTATAGTGGTGTACACTGTTGAATTTCAAAAGAGGGGTCTTCCACATGTGCATATCTTGCTTTTCATATCGAAACAGGATCAAAATCGAGGATCAGAAGTGATTGACCAAATTATATCAACTGAAATACCTGATAAAGACTTGGATCCACAATATTACACAGCTGTACAGGAATTCATGATTCATGGTCCATGCGATGTTGCGAAAAAAAATTCACCTTACATGAGAAATGGTCGTTGCAGTAAATATTTTTCAAAAAATTTTACTGAAACAACAACCACAGATGAAGATGGATATCCAATATATAGACGCAGAGACAATGGAAGAACAATTTTCAAGAATGGAATGCTGATGGATAATAGATATGTGGTTCCTCATAATCGATTCCTTCTGATGAAGTATGCTGCCCATATAAATGTGGAATGGTGCAACCAATCAAGATCAATAAAATATTTGTTCAAATATGTAAACAAAGGTCACGATCGTGTCACCGCAACATTTTATCAGAGCATTCAAGATGATGAAACTGAAAAAAATATTGATGAAATAAGCATGTATTATGATTGCAGATATATTTCCCCCTGCGATGCTGCATGGAGAATATTTGGATTTCAAATTCAATACAAATACCCTCCCGTTGAGAGATTAAGTTTTCATCTTGAAAACGAACAGACAGTTTTCTTTCAAGATTCTGATTCAATGGACGATGTCCTCAACAGACCAACTGTTCATGAAAGTATGTTTTTAGCTTGGTTTGAAGCAAATAAGAAGTATCCGGAAGCACGGAAACTTACTTATGTTCAATTTCCAACAAAGTTTTTTTGGAAAAAAGCTAAAAAAGAATGGGTGCCGAGGAAACAAAATTTCTCAATTGGAAGAATTTTCTTTATTCCTCCGGGGAGTGGGGAGATGTATTATTTGAGATGTTTGCTTAATGTTGTGCGGGGACCTACATGTTATGAAGACTGATAAGTGATATTTTTACACAACATTTTGATGTTGAAATGAAGTGATTTGAAGAGTTTTGCATGTGCTTTAACACAATTTGAGCTTTTAACCTCCCGATTTGGAAGTTTTGTTTGTTATTTGACTTTCACAGGAAATAGAGAATTAATCAATGAATATTTGAGTAATCAAAAGCCATGAGAAGATATAGAATCGAATGAGGAACGCGCTGCAAGTTGAATCGCCTCAATCGGACAAGAAACGAGGGAGAACAGAGCAAAACCGTGAAAGGTGTCAGTGCAGAAATTCTGGCGCGAGTGGCAGCTCGATCGGAGGCGCGACCGGCCTGCACTCGCGCCAGAGACATATTTTTCTTTGATCGGGGCGCGACCGGGGGCGCGACTGAGCCCGTGTCGCGCCCCCAGCCCAGAATTTCAGATCCGTGCGGCTCTTTCTCTTTTTATTTGATTTTCCTCTCATTATCCAGACAACACACACACACACAACATATTTTTTTCTCTCCACAAAACTCTCCCAACACCAAACCCTTCTTCCCTCTCCCATTTTCACATCTCACCCCTCAAACCCACACCCTAGCTAGGATTTCCACCTAGCTAGGGTGAATAAGGAGCAATGACCCGAAGATGGAGCAAAGAGGAGACAAGCGGAGGCAAGAGTGGAGTCGAGGCCAACTTCCGGGTTGTTCTTAGTTTCATTTTCTTGTTTTTGTCTTTAATTTTCTTTTAGATAATTTAATCCTTACATTGTTTAGATGTTAGGTTAGATTATCTTGTATTTTGGGATTGAACATATTTTGGTATTTATGCATTTCTATTTTTATTGATTGTTTATGACTCGATTTTATTTATTGTGCTTATGCTATGTATGAGTGTTGATTAATTGATCACTAATTTGCATGATTTTATCTATTGATTCATGAATCAAGAGATGAGTCTCAATAGACGAACCCTAGGCACAAGACACCTATGTCGATAAATTCGAGAGAATTGAGGCTTAGTGTGAGGGCTAGAAATCTTAGGAGTTTTGGTAAGTATATGTGTAAGATTCGTTCGGAGACGGTGAACCTAGCATGTACCCTCCAAACTTAAGTATCTCGAGAGAGAGCTTAGACGAGATTTCCCTAGTGAAATTTAGCACCACAAATAGGCATTCAATAGGATCATTAGTGCCAAGTACTGAAGAAATCAATCCTAAAAGTACCTCTACCTTCTTGTCCCAATCTCCCTTTAATTGTCCTTTTTATTTATGCTTTCTTTAGTTTTAGATTAGTTAATTATCTTTTCGTTTTCTTATCGTCTAGATAATGATTGGGGTCCGATATTATAGTACACACAATTAGGTCTAATTAGTCTCTGTGGATACGATACTCTTGCTCGCTATATATACTATAATTGTACCGTACACTTGCGGTTAAATTTTAGTTGAATAAAAAGTCGATCAAAGACATCAGAAAAATTGATGGTGTGCAGTATGCTTCATTCAAAGATACATGTTATGCTTTGGGATTGTTAGACGATGATAAAGAATTTATTGATGGGATCGTCGAAGCAAGCTATTGGTCATCTGCTAAATCTCTTAGAAAGTTATTTGTTACATTGTTTGCCTCCGATTCAATGGGACGTCCAGAAGTTGTGTGGAATAATTGTTGGATATATTTAGCAGATGATATATTATATAAGCAACGATCAATACTGCAACACCTTGGTACTTCAAATTATAATTGTTTAATCTTTGTTTAATTTTTGCATAATTTATTAACTTCCATTATTAACTATTCTTATAAATATATAGAATTGCACTTGACTGATGAACAGATTCAAAGTTATTGTCTGATGAAAATTGAAAAGTTGATGAAGAGTTTTGGAAGGACTTTACGAGAATTTGAAGGTATGCCTTTTCCAAGTTCTGACTTCTTTCAATCTCAGGAAAATAGATTGATAAATGATGAAATGAGATATGATAGGACGGAATTGGAAAATGATCACAAAGTGTTTGTTAGCAAACTTACAGATGAACAACACAATGTGTATCGAATTGTATTGGATGCTATATCATCAGAATCAGGGGGCATGTTTTTTCTGTACGGATACGGAGGTACTGGAAAGACATTCATATGGAAGACATTATCAGAAACATTGAGATCAAAGGGAGAAATAGTGTTAAATATTGCATCAAGTGGTATTGCTTCTACATTATTACCAGGTGGATGAACAACGCATTCAAGATTTAAGATACCGTTAAATCCAAATGAGGATTCCACCTGTAACATTATCCAAGGAAGTCTGTTAGCAGAATTGATTGTTAGATGTAAGCTCATAATTTGGGATGAGGCACCTATGATGCACAAATATTGCTTTGAAGCTTTGGATCGAACATTACGAGATATAATGCGTGTTTCTGATTCATCAAATGCACGTAGAATTTTCGGAGGAAAAACAATCATTTTTGGAGGTGATTTTCGACAGATCTTACCAGTTATCCCAAAAGGAAGCAGACATGATATTGTTAATGCCACAATAAATTCTTCTTGACTGTGGAAAGACTGCCGTGTCTTGAGATTAACCAAAAATTTAAGATTGTCGAATTTGGGTCCTAATGATGTAGCTGATGAAGTTGAACAATTTGCAAATTGGATTGCTGGTATTGGAGACGGTATTATCGGTGGCCCAAATGATGGACATGTGAATATTGACATCCCTGATGATATTTTATTGAAATGGTCAGGAGATCCAATTTCAACAATTGTTCATAGTACTTTTCCATTATATGGTACTGATATTGTAGATACAACTTATCTAGAAGAACGAGCAATTCTTGCTCCAACTTTAAATGCGGTTGAATCTGTAAATCAATATATGCTTTCTATGAACAAATGTGAGGGCAGATTGTATTTGAGTTCTGACTCGACATGCAACTCAGATAACAATACGGGTTTGCTGCAAGAAGTTCATACTCCGGAATTCTTAAACAGTATCAGATACTTAGGGATTCCGAATCATGAATTATTTTTGAAAGTAGGTACTCCTATTATGTTATTGAGAAACATAGATCATGCAAATGGTTTATGTAATGGGACTCGGTTGATGATCACAAGGCTTGGCAAACATGTTATCGAAGCAAGATTTCTCAGTGGCCAAAATGCACAGCAAATGGTATTAATTCCAAGAATGTCTCTTACGCCTGCTGATCCAAGATTGCCATTTAAGTTTCAGAGAAGACAATTTCCTGTCATGCCCTCATATGCAATGACGATAAACAAGAGCCAAGGACAATCACTATCTCACGTTGGTTTATTATTGCAGAAGCCAGTTTTCACTCATGGACAATTATATGTTGCTGTTTCGAGGGTTACAAGTCGTGGTGGATTGAAGATCTTACTTGATGATAATGATACAAATACCACCACAAATGTTGTATATAAAGAAGTTTTTCAGAATTTGTAAAATTCCTGCTTTTATTATTTTTTTTAATAGTGACTTTGATTTTTCATAACATAAAATGTATATAATTTAAATATGAATTAATATTCATTTAAAATGTTAAGAATTATATAAGTACCTCATATATATATGTGTGTGTGTCATGTAAAATTTGTGTTAATAATTATTTTGTTAAAATTAATAATTATTAGCAATCAATTTTATAAATTTATAAAAAAATTAAATACCAATATATGTAAAATTATAGAGAAATGTAACATAATTTTAATTTTTAATATATTTGTATTGCAAATAACGCAACGGTGAAATAACAATTCGCTTCCAGCGTGCAACGTACGTCTCACATCCCGCGTTACTTCCATCGCGCAACGCGCGGGCACTGTACTAGTAATCACTAATTAGAGGAAAAAAACACTCCACCACATTAACCAAAAAAGTCAAATATTGTTTCGGCCATTTAGGTTAGCGCTCAATTGAGAAAAAAACCCTCAATAACAGTGATTATGCAAGAATATAAAAAATCAAAATAAAAATAAAAAATCAGCGTTAACGTCACGTGACATTATCAATTTTTCCCAAAATATTAAACAATCATATCTTTCTTATTTTAATCGAATTTTTACGCAAAACATTGATTTTTTTGAAACTGGGAAGTAATTAAGATTAATAAACTCTAATTAAAATGTAATAAACTGAGACTGATAAATCATAATATATTGAAATGTAATGAATTCTAATTGTGATAGTGAGATACAATAAAATGAAAAAAATTCATATTAGTATAAGATATTATATTTTTTTTAGTATTATCTATACTATATATAAAAGCAGAAAAAATCCATTTTCCCTCCAAATTGATGGCAATTTTGTAATATTATATGTCAATTGAGGGCAATTATTTTGTGTGCTTATTTTCACTATATTTAATTAAAAAAAAATGTATTCATTAAGAACGTGTGTTTATTTTCAAATGTATATAATTTGCATTTAATTTTTAATTTAAAAATGTAAATAAAATATTATATGTGAACGTGTGCTTACCCACATAACTATTTTTAAATTTGATTTACTTAAAATAGAATTCATCAGAATCTGTAGACCAATTATCAACGGTAGAATATCAAATTTAATTTTTGCAGGTAATTTTTTTTAATTTTTGTAAGTAAACTGTTTAATGCTAATTTAATTCCATTCAAATTATATTATTTCAAATAGATTTACGCATTGTAAAATTTATAATTTATGACTCGGATTAATTTTAAAAAGTAAACTAAAATTAAATAATTATTAATTGTGAAAATAGTTATGTACGAAAATAAGAAATAAAGAATATTGGAATATAAAATCAGTAACTTCCCAACAAATCTGGCATTTTTCCCGTCATTCCTTTTCCTCACAAAGCGGCGCAGTCTCCCTCTTCCTTAGAAAACCCTAATATCATCAACCCTAATATCCTCAACCAAGTGATCGAACCCCTATCAGCCGTTAACCCTCCCAGTCAGAACCCATTCCCAAAAGCCACGCCATTTACTCCATCTGTTATTAGCCAAGATCTGCCCAACAGCTCCCACATTCTGCCTCTCTCTCCGATTTTAATTCGCAGCAGTCAAATCTGAACCCAATTTTGGGTTCGACCCTTTCTAATTTTCCTTTAACCAAACCTGCTTCGAATGACTCGGTTGCCATTGGAAATGGTTCGCCTATTTTGGGTTCAACCATTTTAAATCGTGTGGAATTGGAAAATCAGAGCCACTTTGATAATATTGAAGCACAACCCCTCCTAATTCAAGAATCGAATTTGCCTTCTAATATTGTTGAATTTTCTGGTATTGGGCTCCAAAATAATATTCCATTAGCTATTGGGCTTGATTTAAGTGATTTTCCTCCTCTACCTTCAAGAAAGAAAATTCTGGCAGCCTATTTGCCTAATCAGCAGGATAATTCAGTTATTGGGCCTTTTTCACAAATTAATTCCCAGCCCAGTATTGGAATTAATTCTGAACAACCCAATTTGAGAGATGTTCCTGGGAAAAATTCCGATCATTCTTCTCGGGATGCTATGAGTATGGAGAATATCGGTAATGATGAATTGATGCAAGATAGTGTGCCGAATGTTTAGAATAATATGCATAATATCAAGGGAGGTGGCAGTAATCCTTGTGTTTTTAAATCTGGAAATGAAAAAATTCAAAGCGAAACTCGTGATGCTTCGTTGGGGTTCCTTGATGCTCTTCGATCTCCCTCACACCAAAATGGACCTGTTATGTTTAATACTTCGACAATCAAAGACGTTGGATCCCTTGAGGTACGTGATGGCATGCCGGTTCTTTCTTTTAATCATAACGATCATGAATTTCTTGCAGGACGAATGGGGCTTGCCTTGGTAGGAAAATTCTCCCATGCTATTCCTTCACCTGCAAACATCGAGAAAGCTCTTCGTAATATTCAGATCACGAGTTCTTTATCTTGGTATTTTCTAAATGCTCGGCATATTTTAATTAAACTCACGCATGAAATTGATTGTCAAGTTGATTAAAGGAGCACATGAATTGCCTATTTGGTTTGTGAATAGATGTCCAATGCGTGTTTTTAAATGGACACCGGGATTTAATCCCTCATTTGAAACACCTATTTTTGCAATTTAGATTACTTTACCTGGTTTACCATTGTATCTTTTTTATTACAGTGCATTATTCAAAATTGGATCAATTTTTGGCAAGCCTATACAAATTGAAAATGCGACTGCTCGTTGAAATCGTGTGTCTTTTGCTAAACTATGTGTCGAGATTGATCTAACTAAGTCTTATCCTACGTCTATTGTGTTGAATTTAGATGGGAATGAAGTGATTCAACGTGTTGTTTTTGATAAGCTCCCCCTTTATTGTTCTGAATGTAAACATCTTGGCCATGCCAAAGATACTTGCTATGCTATTGGTAATTTGCAGGGAACTCGTCGGCCTCCTAATGCTCGTCAGCCTCCATCCCAACCTAACCACTCTCGGCACCAGCAAAGAGATAAAGGCAAAGGAATTATGGAGCAGCCTGTTGTTCATAAATCTGCTTTAGATGGTCGTGGTCCTGTTTCTCGTGAATTTGATAATAATAGTGATGGTTGGCAGCAAGTGGATAGATGTTGACGAGGATCGCTCTCCCATGCAACGGGGAAAAAGAAATCTGATAATGGCAGCCGTTTCCGCGTCTTGAGTGAAGCTGGGATTCAACCTATTGTTCCGCATAATGAAGCAACCCAAAATTATTCTACTGCCTCTATCGATTATATTCAGCGGGATATGGATGCATTTCAGAAGGAAGTGGAGGCTGGGAATGTTAAAGGTGTTTCTACAAGGAGTGGCAGTTTTGATATGTCCAAAAAGGGTGTGGGTTCTGTTATGCACAACAAGGATGTTCAGAATTCGTCAACAAATTCAGGGAACGTATCTAGCACGTCTAAAGCTTCTAATCCAGCGCCTAATCATATTGATATTGATCGGGATGTTGAAGATGTTGGAATTACCGTCTCCGGATCACAAGTGGTGAATAATGATACATTGAGAGCTCGACGTGGTTTGGTTTTGGGATCGGTTAATTTGTATGGGAATTCCAATACATATGGGCTTAATTCTAGAGCACAAAAATGTGATGGTGGAGCCCTTAGTCCTTCCAGAATGGTGGTGGAAGATGGTCGTGTTAAGAGTCGTGCACGGGTCTTTGATACTATTGGAAGAAATCGTGAATTTGATAAATCCCGATTGCATAATTCTCGACACCATGATGATAATTATAGAGACTGTGGGCATGATACATTTGAGCAGGCTATGGACGCCAATTTGTGTAATGAACCGCTTCATGAAGCTACTAATTCTCCCATGCATACGTCCCCAATGTTGCATGGTCAACCAAAGGAGATTCCCCCATCTCCTATGAAATTGTGAGTTTTTCTATGTCCGTTCAACTCTTGATATGGAACGCCCGTGGCTTGGGTTCGAAAGCTAAGTGCGGTTATTTACATAATTTAATTAGGTTGCACCGTTTGTCTATTGTGGTGATTATTGAGCCTAAGGTCCAATTTGATTTGGATTTTTTCAGTCGTCATTTTGGGATGACTTTGGTGGCGTCTAATTTATCTAATCATATTTGGATTTTTTGTGCTCATGGGTTTACTGTGTCTGTTGATTTGGATTTTGGTCAGTTACTTCATGTGAGAGTGGATTCACCTTTGTTGAGCAGGACTGTGTTTTTATCTCTTGTGTATGGTCGGCACTCTCGGGAGGATCGATATGAGCTTTGGGATCAGTTGAGGGACATTGCTCTTGGTATTGATGGGAGACCGTGGCTTGTTGGGGGTGACTTCAATATTTTTTTGACTGAGGAGGAGGTTGAGAATGGAGTGTCTGATCGTCATCGTGAGATGATGGATTTTGGGGACGCCATTTCTGACTGTCAGTTGTTGGATCCGGGTTTTGATGGAGCTTGGTTTACCGGGGAGCGGCCTTCTACCGGGTTGAGAGAGAGGTTGGATCGGGTTTTGCTTGGAGAGTTCTGGACGTCTGTTTTTACGGTGACCAGGGTCACCCACTTGTCGAGGCACACCTCTGACTATGCTCCTCTGTTGGTTAGGTGTCAGTTCCTTGAGCAGATTCCGAAATCATCCTTCAGATTTCAAAATATGTGGATCCGGCACCATACCTTCAGAGAGACTGTTATGCAGGAGTGGAGTGTTCCTACTGTATTCAACGGTATGATGAACTTGCAGCTGAAGTTGAAGCGGGTTCGGAAGAGGCTGAGGCAGTGGAATTGGGATGTTTTTGGAGATGTTTTTGAGCGGGTTAGGCAGACTGATGCTGCTGTTGCTGTTGCCCAGGCTTCTTATGATTTCTCTCCTACTCCGGAGGCTCGTGCTGACCTCAGTCGCTATGTGGCTGAGTATGTGCTTCGGACGAGGATGGAGGAAGACTTTTGGAAGCAGAAGACGGCGGTTAGGTGGGTCACTGAGGGGGAGCGGAACTCTCGGTTCTTTCAGGGATGAGTGAAGCAGAAGCGGTGCAAGTCCAGGGTTCACTCAATTGAGGCTGAGGGGCATGTGATTGAGGATGATGCTGGGATTCGGGCTTCGGCTGCGGGTTTCTTTCAGAGGCTTCTCACGTCAGATATTGCTCAGTTAGGTGATCCAGATTTCAGTTGTCTGCATAGGATTCCCTCCGATATGGATACAGATGGGCTTTGTCAGGTTCCGAATACAGATGAGATCAGAGCTGTGGTTTTTGGTATCAGTGGGGACAGTGTGTCGGGTCCGAATGGATTCACTTTTTTGTTTTTTCAGCATTGTTGGGACTTTGTTTGCAGTGATGTCGTGGGTGCAGTTGCGGATTTCTTTGCAGGGGCCCATATGCTGCGCAGCTTTACGGCTACTTCTATCGTCCTTCTACCGAAGGAGGGATCGGCTGCTTGGACTGATTATCGGCCTATCAGTTTGTGCAATGTGACCAACAAGATTATCACGAAGATTCTGACGTCGCGGTTGGCTTCATTTTTGCCTTCCGTGCTCGCTCCGAATCAGAGTGGTTTTGTGAAGGGTCGTTTGCTTAGTGATAACGTCTTGCTTGTTCAGGAGATGATTGGGGATCTTCACATCAGCCGTGAGGTTCCCAATGTGGCTCTTAAGTTGGATATGGTGAAGGCGTATGATCGGGTTCAGTGGTCATTTTTGCTTGCTGTTTTGAGACATATGGGTTTTCCGGATCAGTGGGTGGGCATGATTAGCAGGTGTATCAAGGATTGCTGGTTCTCAGTCCTTGTGAACGGGGCCCCAGCTGGTTTCTTTCCCTCTTCCCGAGGGTTGAGACAGGGGGATCCTCTATCTCCCTCCTTGTTTGTTCTTGCGGCTGATTACTTGTCTCGGATTCTGGACAGATTGATTTGTGGTGATCCGGTCATGAGGTACAAGACGGCGAAGAGGGGTTTTCCGGTTTCTCACTTGTCTTATGCTGATGACGTCATCATTTTTACTAGAGCTGACCCAGATGGTTTGGGTCGTCTTGTGGACTGCTTGGAGCACTATTCTTTGGTTTCAGGCCAGCTGGTGAACCTGGGAAAGAGCAACTTCTACATCATAGAGAAGTTTGTTCCGACTTGGCATCACCAGATTCAGTCCGTCTGTGGGTATCAGCGGGGTTCTTTGCCATTCACTTATCTTGGGGTCCCGATCTACAGAGGCTTTCTGAAGTGCTCGCTTTTCATCCCTTTGAGACAGCGTTTGAGTGACAGGATTCACAGCTGGTCGCATAGGCACTTGTCTTTTGGAGGTTGTCTAGCGCTCATCAAGAGCACCCTTGCTACTATTCCTTTGCACATCTTCCAGGTCATGGAGCCGCCTCAGGGGGTCCTTCATCAGCTCGAGTAGATGATTGCTCGTTTCTTTTGGGGTTCTGTGGGGGAGAAGCGGAAGATGCACTGGATCAGCTGAGAGACCATATGTTTGCCGATTTCTGAGGGAGGTTTGGGTATCCGTCGGTTTGGTGATCTGGTCACTGCCTTCAGTTGGAAGCTATGGTGGAGGTTCAGAGCTCGTGATTCTTTATGGGCCCGATACATGTGGGCTAAGTATTGCAGAGGTTGTTTGTATCCTTTGAGGGTGCCATTGGGTCCGCATGACAGCCAGGTTTGGAAGAGAGTGGTTAGGGTTGGTGCTTGGGCTCAGGATCATATCCGGTGGTCCCTTGGGGACGGACAAGTTAGTTTTTGGGATGATATTTGGTGTGATGATGTTCCCTTATCTTCTTATTGCCCTGCTTCTCGTTTTGATCATTTGCATGTTGATTGGTACTTATCTGGTGAGTCTTGGTATGTTGAGCATCTGCATACGTTGCATGAGCATTATGCTTTACCTGTTGATTTGATTGATTCGGTGATCCGGACTCCGGTGATGTGGGGAGAGAGGGATAGCATGCGGTGGAATTTGACCTCGACAGGTGAGTTCTCTTGGACCTCTGCTTGGGATCAGGTCAGATACCGGCGGTCTGAACGTGCCATCTTTGGGTCCTTTTGGCATGATTATCTCACTCCCACTATATCTGTCTTTCTTTGGCGTCTCATACATGATCGCATTCCTGTTGATGTTAGGTTGCAGTCCCGTTGTATTCATCTTGCGTCTCGTTGTCAGTGTTGTGTCGATCCGCAGGTCGAGTCCATTGAGCATGTTTTTTTTTTGTCTGAGTTTGCGAAATCGGTGTGGGCATATGTTGCAAATTGGTTCCATATTACTGCTCCACGTGCACACACTGTTGCACATGCTTTTAGGTTTTGGAGGGGGCTGTTCCCACGGTCCGTTCCGAAGCACATTAGCTTTTTGATTCCTTGCTTGGCTTTTTGGTTTATTTGGACGGAGAGGAACAGCCGCAAGCACCGCAGTGTTTTTTTCCTTGTGTCTCACATTGTTTGGCAGGTACAGCATCACCTTCATCTCCTGGTTTCGGCTGGGAAGCTTTTTCCGCAGCACTGGTTGGGCTGCTACCCTCAGGTGCCTTTTATGCCCGTTACTGACCCCGTTCCTAGAGCTTTACGATCTAGAATGGTGTCGTGGCGGCCTCCGGAGGCACCCTGGGTGAAGCTAAACACGGATGGATCTTTCTCGACGGATCTTTAGATGGCGGCTGGTGGGGGGACTTGTTCGGGATCATACAGGATCTCTTCTGGCTAGTTTTTGTGCACCTCTGAGGGTGGCCTCCAGCTTCGACGCTGAGTTCCAGGCTCTACTTCACGGTCTTCGGCTTGCAGTTCAGTATTCGGATCATGTTTGGATTGAGATGGATGCGGCGTCTGTTGTGTCGGTGTTGCAGTCGGGACGTCAGGGCTCGACTGTTACCCGACATACGCTCACCTCCATCAGATTGTTGTGTAGAGGTCGGCTTGTTCGGTTCACGCACATCCATCGTGAGGGGAACCGGGCGGCTGGTTTCTTGGCTGGTCGAGGGGTCCAGACCTCGGCTTTGACATTTTATGATGATGTTTCAGCCCCTCCATATCTGCTCTCCTTGGTACGGATGGATCAGTTGGGTTATCCCAACTTTCGATTTCAGTATCATTGATGAGGCTTGTGATATTTTTGTTTTGTCTTTTTTTATTGTTTTGGTTTGGTTTTGTGTTTGGAGTCTCAGTTTGTTTGTGGCTGCGCTCCACGTGTTTGTGATTTATTTGGTTTAGGAGTTAGCATTCGTGTTGTGGATGCATCTCCTATGTTTTTGTTGCTTCTATCAGGTTCTCGATCTTGGTTAGGAATATGTTCACTTTTGGGACATATTCCGCCCATGGCATTGTACGAGATGTTTCAGTATTTATTTACAGGCTGGGCATGATGCCGAATGCCCCACCCTTAGGGGTGTTTAAAAAAAAAATCAGTAACTTCCCCACTAAAGAGATATCCACTTCCCCACTTCGTTTGTAACCATAAAAAAAGCAAGAAATATTGAAATTGATTCATTTACAAACAACAATTCAGTTCTCCCGCTGCATTTCCACTATTTTCTTTCAAAACTTTTCAACGATCTCAGTAATATCATTCTGCAAATTTGGAGCAATTTCACAAATCAACGTTCTGAAGCCAGCACAGAAGTAATGGCTCCAGTATTTGGAACTATTGACATGATCAAACCAAGAAGAAGTACATTCGATCTCGAATTGCGACTCATAAGATGCTACGAGAATTCCAATTCCGATGGTGTGGAATATATTTTCCATGATCGTCAGGTAACAATAATCACAATGTTTATCGCAATTTTCTCCAAAATTTTTTGAAATCAAATAATCTGACCAAATAAACCTTTTGTTTCTTTTCTTGTAGGCTGAAAGAATTCATGTGACAATTCCAGGATCGAATTCTGAAAAATTTAAACATCGGCTAATTGAAGGCAGTGTGTACGCGCTGATAGATTTTATGATCAGGCTGAACATTATGAAATATAGGACCACATCATGTATTCATAAAATTATCGTATTTAAACACACAAGATTGTTTGAGGTTTTTCATGAAGAATTCCCAAAGTGTTTATTCGAGCTAAAGACATTCGTAGACATTGCTCAAATGGAGAATGTAGGCGACTCTGCAATGTTTGGTAAGCATTTTCAGAATTAACAAAATTCAATAATATATATCAACAATATGTTACTGTTTTTAATTTTTTTTTCCAGATGTCATTGGTGCTATAGTTTCTCACTATAGACCACAACAGAAAGAGATAAATGGCAAGATCACAAAGCTGATGGACATACTGCTGGAGGACTTGGAGTAAGATTTTTACTGTTGAGCTTTTATTTTTTTAATGTTTTCTATATTATTACAGTTGGTTTTTTTTTAATGATTTTCGTAACACTTTTTTAGGGGGAATACAATTACTTGCACAGTTTGGGAGCACTATGTTGATAAGGTGATAAAATTTCTGGATTCTGGTCCAGAAGCACCGGTTGGAATTATAATGCAATTATGCAGAGCATCCATTTTTATAGGTATGAAATACATTTTTTTTATTGCATATTTTTTGTTGTTTTCTTTTTTGCTAGATTTCAGAAGAAATAATACAATATGTTTTTTGCACAGGTTATTTACATTTTATTATGTATGTTTTATTGCATTATACTTGCTATATTAATTTTATATCACATACAAATTAATAGTGAATGTTTTTAATTCTATTATTTTAATTTTTGTAGGTTATTTACATTGTATGTTTTTAATTTTTGTAGGACAAATTACTTACATATTTTTTTGTTGTATGTTTTTTGTTGTTTGTTTGTTTTTGATGAATTTCAGAAGAAATAATACAATGTGTTTTGCACAGGTTATTTACATTTTTATTATGTATGTTTTATTGCATTATACTTTCTATATTAATTTTATATCACATACAAATTAATAGTGACTGTTTTTAATTGTATGTTTTTAATTTTTGTAGGTTATTTACATTGTGTGTTTTTAATTTTTATAGGACAAATTACTTACATATTTTTTTGTTGTATGTTTTTTGTTGTTTTTTTTTTTTGCTGGATTTCAGAAGAAATAATACAATATGTGTTTTGCACAGGTTATTTACATTTTATTATGTATGTTTTATTGCATTATACTTACTATATTAATTTTATATCACAATAGGTGAGGTTAGAGTCTCAACATTATTTAATATTACAAAGATACTCACTCATCAGAAGTTGGAGGATATAAGAGAGTTTATTTTCAGGTAATATAATTAATTTAAAATCATATTTTGCAATATGCACTTTTGTACAGTATATTTATTATTTAGTATACTTTATGTACAATTTTTTTTAAATTATTTGTCTTACATATTTTCAGTTATCTCACTACTGGAAAAGTGAGATCAAATACAATTTCTACTTTGACATCATCATCAACAAGGAGTTTGAATTATCAAATAAAAGATAGTGATTTTGAGATGAAAACTATATCTGAAATTCTTTCAGAGGGAAATGTATTATTAATTCTTATAAGATCATTTTAATATAGATAATTTAAGAAACAAAATATCTAATCTGCTTTATTTTTTCAGACGGGGAATTTCTGGATATATGCATGCAAGTATTTTTTGTGTAGAGACAAGAGGTGATTGGTCATACTTGGCATACAAGAGATGTCAGAAGAAACTGAAAACAAGTGGTACTGAATTTTTTTGTGAAAAATGTCAATCCTATGACATTGCAGGAAGACTAAGGTAAATTTAAATAAATTTAAATCTAATATTCTGTTAAAAATAATTATTTTCTAAATTTTAGCTAGATTTTATATTACATATACAAATTAACAGTAAGAGTGGTTGATCAAACTGGAACGACGACGTTCCTTTTGTGGGATAAAGAAAGTACTACTCTTATTGGAAAAACAGCTTCGGAATTGAGTGAGGTAAAAATTATTATTTAAAAAAAAAATATTAGAATATTTTAATATTAACTACATGTATTTCACAGGGTCGAAGGATTGATGAAATTCCAGAAGGAATTGAGAAGGTAGCAAACAGAAAAGCATTATTTAATATAAGTGTACAACCTGGACAAACTAGCAATTACACTGGATCTTTCAGTGTAGCTAGGATTTGTTGTGACAGAGTAATAATTGAAAAAGTCTGTGGAAATAGATTTTCAATTAAGGTATATCATAAAATAACTCACAATATAATTATTTAATTAGATAAACATATTTTTTTAACGGAATAAGTTGTTTGATTGGTGCAGGAGCAAGGTTCAGTTTCCAAAATTGGAGCAGAAAATGCTGAAGAGATGGTTTGTTCAGAAAATACGTCTTCATTATTTAAAAAAATAATATCGAAATTTATATATATAAATTTTATTATACATTTTTTATGTATTCTGTTTTACTTTCAGGTTGATTCCACGGAAGAGCCTATATCATCTTTAAGATCACTTGATGGAAACATAGATGATGTGGTCATCCAAAAAACAATTCAACAAGTGATAGATGAGAAACATGTCAATATTAATGCAACTTAATTTAATTAGTTGATTGATTAATTTTAACATATCATATGACAAAAAACAGATTGGAGAGTTTTGGATACGTTGCACTATTAAAAGCATTGAGTCAGTCAATAGATTTTCATTCTTTGCATACAAGCGATGTTTGAAAGAATTGCAACCACAAGATGAGCTGAAGTTTTTTTGTGAACAATGTCAAACATTTGACATACGTGGAAAATCAAGGTTATCATTAAATATTTAATTTAAATTCTATACTGATTTAATTTTTTTAAGAATTATTTATATTATTTTGACATATGCAGATACAAATTGGATGTTGAAGTTGGAGATGGAACTGGAGAAACAATACTTGATATGTGGGATATTCAAGGATTGGAAAAAAACCGGCAGAAGTGAGTATAACAAAAAATAAATTTTTTTCCTACATAATCGGATAAAAGATTAACAAATTTTTTTGGTAGGATCAAATTCTTGATATACAACCTACTGAAATTGATGAAATTGTGGGTGCAAAAGGCTTCTTCAAAATAATAGTGATGCATGAAAAAATGAAAGGACCTTTCATAGTTGTTAAGGTGACAACCGATGATAAGATGAGGACATTGATTGAGGCAAGTTATATAGGAAAAATTTAATTTACAGCAGATTTTTATAAATAGTGGAAAAAATTTACAAAAAAAATCTAATGGTTTTATATTTTTTCAGGCTGCTTATATATGTGATGTATTGGAGACACCACCAACAATGAAATCAACAACTGAGAGAAAAAATTCAGCTGATCTCATCAACGAGGATGAAACAAACCGAAAATTGATCGATGAGTTTTCATCAAATGCATTGAAGAAAAGGCAGAAAAGGAATGTGAAGAAGGAGGTGTTCAGTAATATGAAGTTAATCTATTTTAAAAACTTTTTTATTCAGACAATTTAAGTTTTGCATTTTGGATTTGTATTCATTTGGACAATTTTTCTTTATGTCTTGGTTATTATGTCTTGGATTTCATGTTTCATTATGGTTTTAGTCTAACATTAAGGTTTATTCAACCCACGTTTTATATCTTTAAATTTTTTTAATATATGTTTATACATGCTACATTAAATTAATAAACAAATTAAAAACAATATGTTTTTATCACAAATATTTTTAAACAAAAAATCCAACCGTACATATAACATAAACCACATAAACAGAGCACAATTAAAAACAGTATGTATTTATCACAATTTTTTTTTAGAAAAATCCAACCGTACATATCATAAACCACATAAAAAGTGCACAATTAAAAACAGATTAAACTAATATTTTTCTAACAGAAAGAAATGTGACAGATCTGGATCATCGATTATTAACCATTCAAAAACCATATAGGAGTAAGTGGATTGCCCAGTTCACAATCACCCATTTGAACGGGGGCGCAGGGGGTCACACAAAGTCCATGGTCCCATCGGGTTAAACACAATGACACAGACCACAACCTCTCACCGAGAGATTTCACAGGGACCGTTCTAAAAAAGAACAGTCACAGATCACACAGATCTGAGAGACGAAAGCACATAGCAGAACATACAAGCATTCAAGCATACATATAAAAATAATAAAGCACATATATAACAGATTTTCACCTATAACATTCAAGAATACATATAAGGAGAATAATATAATGTTTTACTGCAAATAAAAAAAATTATACAAGAGTTAACTTTCAAATTACATATTTTTGCATACAATTGAATTATGAAACATTCAATCATATAAAAAAAATAATAGGAACAATAAATTAAATTAGATAACATTAACAGATTTTTAAGCACAGGAACGGTAAATTAATATTATCATAATTTTTATAACATATATACATACATATAATAAATAAGTAAAAAATTAATTTAATACTTTAAATAGAGGAACAGTTAAAAAAATATTGACACCATATGTTAATTAATAAAACAACATCCTTAACAATTTACGCAAAAATTATTATTAACTAAACCATCCATAAAACATACACAGATCCATGAAATGCCATTGAAAAAAAATTTAATAAATAATTTATAAAAAATTTATTAAAATAACTAAAATATAGAAAAATGATACATGTTAGTGGGCAGTGGAAAATATTTTAAAATCGCCACTTCTTTTTTAATTTAAAAATACACTGAATTTCAAAACTTCAAATTTCACAGTTATAGAAATTTTTAATCACAGCCAAAATGAAAAACACAGAGAGAGATTGTCCATTTAGCCATGAAATAGATGATCAAATTAAACGAATTCGAATGTCAAAACCATTACCAGGTACGAATATGATACATCTATGTTCTCATGCAATCGAAACATTTTTTAATTTTTTAGCATGTTGAAGAAGACAGAAACAAAAAAATATAAACATAGACAATGCTTTTTATAAAAAAATTGAAAAGATTTATACCTTTAGTAGCTGCAGTTTATAATTTATTCAGGTGTATCACATCTGCAATTGAAGCATCTCCTTAGATACTGAAAACGAGCGTTGCTGATCTTCAATTTCTGTTGAATGCAAAGTTAATATTCTTAGATCTGAAGTCTTACATACAGTAGATGTGTGTGTGTGTTAGTCAATGATAGAGAGAGAAAAAATTTAGGAAATTATCTTTTTTTTGTCTCGTCGATCGCCAAGCCTAAGTCGCAGCTTCACAGTAAGAGAGAGAGCCAGACTCTGACTTAGGCGAAAATCCCCACAAATCATGCAGTTTTTGCGAGCTACTACCTGAGACACACGAATCAGTAGAGGAAAATGCATATGATAGACAAAAATGATATTGGAACTACTAAAATATATTCACAGAGCGTTAGGGAATAGTATATAAATATTATAGATATTCAATAGATCTGCTTAGATCTGAACTTTTTCTTTCACTAGATGTAACGCCCTGATCCCAGGAGAAGGGTAGGGGACCGGTGCGCTACTTGGGGAAAGGGGGAAGAGGTTGTTGAACAGAAGCAATCAAAGAAATAGGGATAGTGCCCCCAAAATTTGGGCAGCATAAACTCTATAAATGGATCAATCCACGCTTTTAAAGCGTATGAAATGACTCAAACCAGATACCATGACACTTAGGATGAACCCAAGAAAGAATAACGAATGCAAACTTCAATGTAAATAATAACAGTTTAAAGGTTAACTGTTAATAGGTTAGGCATAAAAAAGGTCAGACTGATGTCTGTCCAAATACTTGAAGTAAAGAGATGCCAGGCTCCCGCCTGTCGTGAAAGCAATATAAAGCCAGGCTTTTGCCTTGACATGGAAAACAATGTAAAGCCAGGCTTGCGCCTGTCTAAATAAGGAAAGTAAATAAATGACAAGCTTTCGCCTGTCAGGAACGGAAAGTAAACAAGATTCGGAGAACCGAACACTCCGTAACAATAAAGAAAATGGGATTCGAAGAACCGAACACTTCATAACAGTAAAGAAAATGGGATTCGGATAACCGAACACTCCATAACAGTAAAGAAAACAGGATTCGGAGAACCAAACACTCCGTAGCAGTAAAGAAAACAGGATTCGGAAAATCAAACACTCCATAACAGTAATCAGAGTAAGCGGAAAAGAATGTAGTGCATTTATTCAGACTCAAAAGGAAGCATGTTCTCAGTTAGACTCCATATCGGAAAATGAAACATATACATCAAATGATAGCCCTTCAGCCTTAGCACAACCGTCCACCATCTTGCAGCTCATCCTGAAAAATATTTGAAAAGATTTTAGGCGTGAGTACTAATGCACTCAGTGGGTACTTTTGAGAAAAATCTTCACAATCATTTTATAAAACAGAATATCCAATCATATTTTAAGCATATCATGGAAAGCTTTTAAAATAAAGATTTGTGAATTTCATGTATACAAAATCATTTTAGTTCCATCATTGCGCGCCACTCTCCCCTAGAACGCTTACGGTGAGTCGGTTCGTGTACACAACCTGGCTGCTTAAGGTTGGACACTGCCCTGTTTGCTTGGGGCTCGATATCGTGAACCATTGTAGTTTCATCACCAAAAACAGTAGTAAGACTTACATGAGTCAGGAGAGCACATCAAATACAGTCATGAGTTGGATATTCAATCACATTTATTTTATAAATATCAGGGCTTAATAACCCAAAAATACATTTTTATATAATAAAACCCCACCTGGAAATCAGATCTGGAATAGCTAGATCTAGATTCTGGTTCTGGTCTCAACTAGAAGTCTCCTTCTTCTGCGCCTACAAGATTATCCAACAACTTAGTTTCGATAAAAGACCATCATTAGGTCAAAATCTAACCTTTCTTATCTATGAAGTAAATATTATAATATCTACTATCTTAATACGCAACACCTGGGTCATCAAAATATTTTGACTCTTAAGGGAACTTTACTCAGGGCATTTTTATAAAGAAAAACCTTTTTGGAAGTTTTGGCATACGGGGTGGTCAAACCCATATCCTAAAATTAACTCGATACAAATAAATTCATACCGTAAGATCTGCCCATTAGAAAAATATGAAACTTTAAATGAAAATACTATATTTTGACACGGAACAACTTTCGAGCTTAAAAATACGATAGGACTATCCACGAAGGATAGATCTGAAAAAGACTACAATTTAATATTCGGATACCCAAAATATACCCGAAATCAAAAAGTGATAACATGGAAAATGTATATAAATATACATTGAACATAAAAATCTAAAGACACTTTTTGATCCGGCGATCCAAAAGAGTCACCGATTTGAGGGGTGGTGGCGACTTTGGTGGCGGTCACGATGATTTTCCATCATGATCGTCCATCGTGTCATCATTTCAATCACGTATTCATGATCTACGCGTTGACACCTTCAAAATGACTATTTCAGAATTGAAATAGGAAACTAGAGTCGTACCTTCTCTGGAAGCTGCTCGGCATTTCGATTTTGAAAATGAATGAAAAATGAAACCTTAAACTCCTATTTATAGAGGAGAAATAAATAGGATAATAACGAATAAAAGAAAGGGGATAATGATGGAATAGGATAATGATGGAAAAAGAATAGGATAATTACAAATAGGATAATATTTCGAAAAAGAAATTGGATAATGACGGATGTGCCCTAGTTATCCAAATCTATTACCTTTTAGTTTAAAATTGTGCCAAGAGTTCATTTGAACTCGGAATTGGAAAATTCAATGTTTGGCACGATGCTTGAAACTTTTTCTATGAACCCAAAAAAAATATCACAACATATTTTTAAAGCAATTTTTGACCAAATTAAATTTTAACAGATTTTCCTGGCTGCGATTTTCCTTTATTTGAATCCTTTAAGGACCCAACTTATTTTTCTAACTTAGCAGAGGGTATCATACGTCGAATAAAACCTTCTAAAATATTTCGGGGTATTACACTAGATGTTAAAAATAATACATAAATAATTAATAAATATGACAGATACACTTCAAATCTGCTTATATATGAATTCTTACTTTTTTTCAGTATAGCTACTACCTAAGTCGCAGCTTCACAGTAAGAGAGAGAGCCAGACTCTGACTCAGGCGAAAATCCCCACAAATCATACAGTTTTTGTGAGCTACTACTTGAGACACATGAATCAGTAGAGGAAAATACATAGGATAGACAAAAATGATATTGGAACTACTAAAATATATTCACAGAGTGTTAGGGTCGAAAATAGTATATAAATATTATAGATATTCAATAGATCTGCTTAGATCTGAACTTTTTCTTTCACTAGATGTTAAAAATAATACATAAATAATTAATAAATATGACAGATACACTTCAGATCTGCTTAGATATGAATTCTTACTTTGACGAGGTGTGTGTGTGTGTGTGTGTGTGTGTTAGTCAGTGTTATAGAGAGCAAAAAAAAGAGTAAAACTCATCTTTTTTTCGACTGGTGAAGTTTGTGATGGTGAAGAGCTCATTTAGTCCTTCTGGAGTGATAGTACTGCAATAGAGTGAGTGAGGAGGAAGGCTGCGAAAGATGAACACTCAGGTCTCAGTGTACATCATACGAAACCCTAAGACAAAAAATAAAATAACAAAAAAATTAGAAACACATAGTAAAAATCTACATAAAAGACAGATACACAAAAAAATTATGAAAATAAAAAAACTTATCTGATTTTTGTGCAATCGTGAAGATTGAGGGAGCTGATACCTCACATAGTTGAATCAATAGATGGATATTCACAACCAGAGAAAGACCCAGACTTAGAGTGAAAGATCCACTGATTTACAGTGACTGAGGCGGCGGATTAGTGATGGTGAAGACCTCATTTACAGACTAAGGAGAGTGTGGTAGAAGAGAGGGAGTGAAGTTGTTAGCGGCGGAAGCTGAACATTTAAACCCTAAATCAGAGCTTCAAAGTGAGAGAGATAGATTAAAAGCTCGACATATCTTTAAAAAATAAACTCGGAGATTGACAATGAGATAGAGAGCCAGATTGTGAGTGAGAGTGATGTATATTTACTGTGAGTGTGGCGGCAGAATAGTCATGGTGAGAAATTTTTTTCAGGCAGATAGGAGTGACAGGCGGAAGAGAGGGGGTGAGGGGGAGGCGGCGGCGGCGGAAGAGTGAGAGCTGAAGTGTGAAGAAAACCCTAAACATCCATCTATATATATGTGGAAGAAATAATTTGATTAATACAAAAACCTAACACGTGTATAACTATCTGTCTATAACTATAAGGCCGGGCCAAATAATTTATAGTGAATAAAATATACTGTGGGCCGAATTAATCTGTTTTGGAATGTTAAAAATAATTCTGGCCCAACTACTAATTACATGTAATTAAATATTACATAGTTTATTACTTTATTTTATTATTTTAGTTAATATTTGCAGTTAGATTATTTACATGATCTGATATTACATAATTAAATGTATAATATGTGCAGATAATTAAATATTACATAATTTACATATTTTAGTTAATATTTAAATATTAGAAAAAACTATATAATATATCATTAGAAGCACTTAATTTAATTTTTTATAAATACAATTACATTAATAGTTGATTATTTTATTTTATTAAAGCATTAAATTAAATTAATTTAAAATTTTATATTTTAAAAATTTTGTTTTTAAAATATTTTAGCCTTTTAAAATATTAACATAAATTTGCATAAATTATTACTTTAAATTTATTTTTATAATATCTACCTTTCACAGCTTCCTCATAAATTAAATTTTCTAGGCTTCAATCTACATTTATTAACATGATTTATCAAAAAATTATGTTAATTATGTGTACAATTAAAATTTTAAAATATTTATAATATAAAAAAAATTAATTAATAGTATATAAGAAAGTATTTCTCATTTGTAATAAATATATTTTAAAAAATATATTAAATATTTAATTTATATAGTATTGTATTAATTAAATTTTACTACATTTTTTTATTACAGGTTATTCAATAACGAAGGAACTACTACAGAATACAAAATTAATTGACATACATGTTGAACAGATGTCTAATGCAGGTATTCATTTTTTTATTACATTTTTTAATTAATGGATTATGATATTATAAATTAGATTTAATTTGTTTATAATATGTAAATCATTTGTATTGATCCATAAATTATTGTATTATTTAAGCAGTCTTCAAAGAATCTGATTTTACTATTCTCTAAAAATTTATGGGAAGTTTGCAATTCAATATTGTATATTTTTTCTTTGAAGAAAATTTTATTACTATGTTTTTTCTTATTAGTTTACATATCTAAAATCATTCTTAAATAATTCAAATACAAGTGAAGGCACAAGTAACCCTGAAAAAATTGTTGATTTAACAATTAATGAATCACTGGAGGATGACCAATTAATTGATATACATGTTACACAAATGTCTGATATAGGTACTAAATGCAGTACATGTTAATAAAAAAATAAATATCAAATGATAATAGTAATTATATTAATTTGATGTTAATAATTTTTTTTCCCTTTAGGTGAACAGTATGATCGTAATTGGCAGCAATATTGTACTGGTAAGTTAATAATTGTGTGCAATTTTAATTGGTACTTTTATTTAATAGCAAATTTATATTTAATTTTGTTATTTTTTTAATATTTATAGTAACGCAAAGAAGAAATTATTGAGAATCACACATCTATTTGTAAATTTACTATACTTTTATGTTTAATTGAGTTAGCTAAATAATTTTTAATTACTAATATATAATCTTACAACTATTATGAATGTGATTATGAATGATATTAAATATTTATTTAAAACCTGAATATTTAATAATCGATGATCCAGATCACGTATTTTTTTTAATTACCTTTTTAACTAATAGATTATGATATTGTAAATCAGATTTATATGTTTTCTAATATTTAAATCATTCATATTGATTCATATATTATTGTGTTATTTAATCAGTCTTTAAAGAAACTTATTTTAGTGATTCTGTAAATCGGATTTGTAAGTTTGATATTCAATATTGATAAAAAAAATTTCCACATCACTATTATTACTATGTTGTATTATATTAGATTAAATACATAAAATCATTCTTAAATTATTTAAATACAGGTGAAGGACCAAGTAAATCTCAACAGATTGTTGATTTAACAATCAATGAAGTAGAGGAGGATGACCAGTTACTTGATATAGATATTACACAAATTTCTGATATAGGTATTAAATGCAATATATGATAATTAAAAATTAAAAATCAAAATATAATAATAATAATATGAATTTGATGTGAATTTTTTTTTTTGTCAATTTAGGTGAAAAGTTTCATCGCAATTGGCACCAATATTGTATTGGTAAGTTAATAATTGTGTGCTATTTTAATTAGTATTTTTATTTAATAATTCATTTATATTTAATTTGTTAATTTTTTAATATTAAAAGAAACGGGCAAAAAATTTAATTTTCTAATTACTCAAATTCTTACTTATAATTACAATTGACTTATATAAATTATTTTTTTTCACTAATATATGATTTAATAGTCATTATGTATATGATTATGAAATATATTAAATATTTCATTAAAATATTTACATTCCTAATATTTTCAGATTATTTAGATCTTGGTGATCCAGTTTTTATTTGTGAATTTTGTGGAGCACGATTTTGGTATGATGAAAGGTTGGAAAAAAATTCAAAATCACGCACCACGAAATACTCATCATGCTGTATTCGGGGAAAAACTAAATTGCCTCATGTTCAAAGGCCTCCTAAAATTTTGGAAAGTTTGCTCTACGATAATGATCAGAAGAGTAAACATTTTCTTGATAATATCCGTTCATATAATAGTATGTTTTCTTTTACATCAATGGGAGGGAAGGTAGATTTGAGTTTAAATACTGGCAATTCTCCACCGACATTTCGACTGCACGGTCAGAATTATCATATGATTGGAAGTCTATTGCCACCTCAAGGTTTTACACCAAAGTTTGCTCAATTATATATTTATGATACTGAAAATGAAGTAGCAAATAGAATGATGTCTGTGAGGTAATTTATATATTTCTGTTACATTTTTTAAAAAAATTTGTCAATAACATGTATGTTCCTTCTAATTTGATTTTATATCTTATTTTTATGTAGGAACAAAAAAAGGCATAAACACACTTCAAGCGGAGATTGTTTCTGCACTTAAAAACATGTTGTATGATAATAATGTTCTTGTGAAGTCATTTAGGATGGCAAAGCAAAACATTGTTGATCTTGGACAATCTGATGTTAAGTTGAAATTGATTGGTAGACGTGGAGGCGATGCTAGAACCTATAATCTTCCAAGTGTGTCTGAAGTGGCTGCATTAGTTGTTGGGGATTTTGATCAGTCTTTCGAAGATAGAGACATAATATTGGAAACTCAAACAGGAGAATTGAAACGCATTAATGAGTTAAATACATCCTATTTGGTTTATAATATCCTCTTCTGTTTCCATATGGTGAAGACGGTTATAGAGAAGATATACCACTTTCAGATTTAAGTTCATCAAGTTTTGCTCAAAATATGGTTAGCATAAGAGAATATTTTGCATATCGATTGCATGAAAGAGATTGTGATGCAAACACCATTCTAAGCTCAAGGAGATTATTTCAACAATTTATTTTTGATGCCTACACAATGATTGAATATGCTAGACTTTTATACATACGTACACATCAACAATCATTGAGATGTCATATGTATAGAGGTTTAGAAGAGGCTCTAACAAGAGGTGAAAGAAATCCGGCAACTTAAGGAAGACGTGTTATCTTGCCTTCCACATTCACTGGAGGAGCTGGATACATGATTCAAAATTATCAAGATGCTATGGCTATTTGTCAGTGGGCTGGATATCCAAATCTATTCATCACATTTACATGCAATCCAAGATGGCCAGAAATTGTTAGATATGTGCAAGAAAAATGATTGAAACCTGAAGATTGTCCCGATATTGTTTGTTGAGTTTTCAAAATGAAGCTGGACAATTTGATTCAAGATTTGCGTCAAAATAATATCTTTGGAAATGTTAAAGTAGGTACGTGTTAATTTTTTAAAACATATTTGTAGCGCCCCGATCCCGAAAGACCGTGGAAATGGACGCCACGGGGGTGGGAATTAAGAAGCGGGAAAGAAATGGGGTAATTAAATTAATGACAGGGTGTTAATCCAAAAGGATTAATGTTTGGAATAAAATTTAACAACCGGGTATGCCAAAAATAGGTTATGCTTTCCGGAAAATTAGACAGCATAATCTCTGTAACTAGAGCGAATCCCCGTTTATAACGGCTTATAAGAGAAGAATGGAAGCTGTAACAATTCAATAAGCCCTTTCATAGGCCAAACGGAAACAAATAACCAGATACCAACAATCAATAGACCCATTCATAGGTTGACAAAAGAAATAGACACCAATATGCTGAACAAATGAAGCCCTTCAATAGGCCAAAATGAATGATCAAATAGACATAACGAAAGACGGACTTCCTCCCCTTGGAATAATTATGTAGCTAAGCATATGATACATGTTAACTAGGAAGTCAACAAATGTTCAGAATCAGAGAAGCAGAATCATATCAACAAAATACCAAGATCAGATTTCTTAGCATTTAGCAAAAGAATACCATAAGTGCGAAAGCTCAATTATTAGCAGAATACTAACAAAAAGGGACAACGAAAAAATATGTAAATCATAATAGCCCATATCTCAGTCTCGTCACCTCCACGCTCCAGCCTACTGATCTGAAAATGTTTGAAAAGATTTGTTCTGAGTACTAATGCACTCAGTGGGCAAGTTCTCACAATTTAAGTTATGCAGGTAGTGAAACTTAGGAGGTTTAAAAGTTGGAAGCAACCTAAGTTCACCAAAACATTTTATCGTGAAGCGCTTAAGAGTATAACCCGTCACTGCCCGTAACCCAAACTACATCACCAGCGCATAACGTTGAGTATGGCCATAGTATACCCAAAGAGTATAACCAATAAGTGTTTCATTTTAGTCTCACCGACAAGGAGTAGGGCAGGACAAACAATGCATGCATACTGTAACTACTCACATTGACACAGCGCTGGTTTATGAGACTCCGACAACATACAGTAGTAGCATGTAAATATTTAACACAGATAGTCACATATGCAATTTTGACAAAAGCAGAGCTTAATAACTCGAAAGATACAATTTGCAAAGATATAGTATTGTATAACCCACCTGGTTAGCTAATAGTAGCTGAAACTTTACACGTGTCTTGAAAATCCTAATTAAATATGGGTCTCAGGTTCGGACCTACAAAGGAGAAACTACCTATTAGTATCATGCTAGGCCTTGAAACTATAACATAAGGTAAGCTTCAACTTAGGATAGATAAATGATTTTTTTCTAAGCTAAACTAAATGTAATACGAATATTCTAAACTAATAAAACGGCTTCAGACTACAATGCGCAACATTAGGATTTCATTCTCAACTCAATACTTTAGGGAATTAAATTCAGCGAATATTTTCGAGTAAAGCCGTCCAAAAACATTTGGAAAAGGTGGAGGTCGATCACTTGCCATTTTACTCGATTCTGATCAAATTTAATCTACAAGTCTTTCTAGCTTTCAGAAAATTACCAAATTTAATTGATAACATACTTCACATATAACAATGCAAGTGTGAAAATTTCATGATTTTCAGACGACACATGAAAAAGATACGGATTTAAATACACGATTTGAATAATTGGGTAAACTCAAAAATCTGCCTGGACAAAAATGGAATCTATAGCAAGTAGATAATCCACCATAGGGAATAAATGCTGAAGGAACCTTTTTGCTAGGATGGATCTAACAAACATTTTGAAGCAATTCTAACTAAAATGTAATTTTTGAAAATGAGACATTAACTTCGAAAAATCATATTAAATTCATTTCAACACAAAACGGAGCACCGTCTGCGGCCACACGTCAATCTCGACGGGTACCACAATCGGTCAGAGAGGATCAAAGGCTAATTCTGGCTACACCGGGCGAAAAGCTGGCTAGCGGAAATTCCCGCCACAAATTTTAGCTGAAAATGTATCGATCTCGATCGAGCTCGATACTCGGTGGATTTTTGCTGAAAAGTACAATTTTTGATAGTACAGAAAATAAGGAATTTAATGGTATAATCAAATCAAAGATCAGACGGCTAGAACATAAATTCGAACTGGGCAGATTTATAATATAATATTCGGATCCGGATTTCAAACGATGAGAAATCAAAAATCTATTCCCGTTAACTACAAGATCCAAATAATCAAAGACTATTGATAAAAAGAAGATTTATAATACGACTATCCAGGAAGAGTAGATATGAGATTTACATAAAATGAAAACGGGGAAAAATACCGAAAACTCACAACATCAAAAATCGGAATTGGTAGAATTAAAGATAATCGAAATATAAGCATATTTAGAACTTGAAATTTCTAAATTCATCGGTCCGAATGACCAGAATTGGAGAAAGTACCTTCTCCGATGAATTGACGGCGGTCACGATGATTTTCCATCGTGATCATCCTTCGTGTCATCATTTCAATCATGTATTCGTGATCTACGCGTTGACACCTTCAAAATGACTATTTCAGAATTGAAATAGGAAACTAGAGTCGTACATTCTCTGGAAGCTGCTCGGCGTTTCGATTTTGAAAATGAATGAAAAATGAAACCTTAAACTCCTATTTATAGAGGAAAAATAAATAGGATAATAACGAATAAAAGAAAGAGGATAATGATGGAAAAATAATAGGATAATTAAGAATAAGATAATCTTTTGAAAAAGAAATTGGATAATGACGGATGTGCCTTTTTCTATTAAATTTATTATTTTCCAACTTAATGTTGTGCCAAGAGTTCATTTGAACTCGAAATTTGAAATTTCAAAGGTTGGCACGATTCTTGAAATATTTTCTATCAACCCGAGAAAAATATCATAACATATTTTTAAGGTAATTTTTGACCAAATTAGATTTAACAGATTTCCCTGGCTGCGATTTTCCTTTATTTGAGTCATTTAAGGACCCAGTTTATTTTCTAACTTACCAGAGGGTAACATAAGTTGAATAAAATTTTCTAAAATATTTTCAGGTTGAGAGATCATGATTCTATTACCAGGTTTCATGATAAGAGGTCATGATTCTTATATTATCAGGTTTCATGATGAGAGGTCATGATTCATATATATTTTTTAAGGTTTCACGATTTGATATCATAATTCGTTTATTGTAAAATATTTTCAGATTTCATTATCCGTTATCGTGAACAATTTTGAAAATATTTTACAGATTTCATGATTATATTTCATGATTAATCATTTGGTTAAGAATTATTTCCAGGTTTCACGACAAGAGGTTGTGATTCATTTACAAGAGAGTTATCTCCACGTTTCACTATAAAGTATTGTGATTCAAACTTATATTAAGGTTTCATGATGAGAGTTTGTGGTTCGTCTAAAGTTATTCAGAGATGTCGAGACATCTAGATTTTGGTTTTGACCAAAAGATGGAAATAATTGAAAGATGTTAGAATTATCTTAAGAGATGAGAATGAGTTGTGAATGGATTCTAGATTGATCATAGCAAAGAATCTAGACTATAGTGGCTTCAACTTTGGATTGAATGTTAAGTTATCATGTTGTTTTTGAGAATTTACACAACTAAGTGGCTTTCTTTAGATAGGTAGATTGGATTTTAAGTTAATGATTGTTAAGATTCTGTGGAACATAGGTTGATTAAGTGTTTTTCCACATTCAAGATTAGGAGCTCACATGGATTGGTTCCACTAAATGTGTCAATTTGTTATGATGTGAAATTTCAAAAGAATGTGTTATGTCACGTTTGGATTGAATCCTACATAAAAGAGGGTTGACGGTAAGGCCGTGGTTCGCCTATGATTTAATAGGAAGTCTGGGACATCTGGATTCCGGTTCAACCGAGAATCTGATGAGTATTATAAAGAGCGGATTGATTCAGAAATATGGGAACGATTACGTAGTGTCTTGCAGACTTGAACGTAGGAAAAACTTAGAATGGATAGGTATATTCTTTTAGATGGCTTAAGTTATATGGTTTTTTTTAGGAAATGCGGCTCTCGTGTATATGTATTTGAGGAGCTGAGGCAAGGGCTAGCTTGTTGTTATATGCTTGCTCTTTTTGTGTTGTTTAGAAATCTTAGATACTCTAAATCAATTAAGTGCTTGCAAACAATTTTACTTGAATTGTGCTCCGCGCTTGCTCCGTTCACTCTGATACAGCTTGTCTTCAATTGTTTGAAACATGTTATGATTTCAGCATTATGCTATGATGTTCCTTTACAGTTATTTGGTGGGATAAGTTCCCTTTGATGATTGTTTATTGATTCAAGTTCCTTCTAAGACGCCTTAGAACGTGGTTTAATTCCAGTTACAGAGGTTATGTTGCCCAAATGTTTGGGGCACTAACCTTATTCCTTCTGAACACTCTCGTGGGTGGTTCTATTTTAGTTACAAAGGTTATGTTGCCCAAATATTTGGGGCACTAACCCTATTTCTATAATTATCTTTATGTAACAACCCCTTTCCCCTTCCCCCAGTAGCGCACCAGTCCATTGTCACTATTCTTCTGGGATTGGGGCGTTACAATATTTTTCTTTTAAGGTTTTATTTTAATTTAATTTTATGCGTTTTATATTGAATTATAGTGGTATACACTGTTGAATTTCAAAAGAGGGGCCTTCCACATGCGCATATATTGCTTTTCATATCGAAAGAGGATCAAAATAGAGGATCAGAAGTGATTGACCAGATTATATCAGCTGAAATACCTGATAAAGAGCTTGATCCACAATATTACACAGCTGTGCAGGATTTCATGATTAATGGTCCATGTGGTGTTGCGGAAAAAAACTCACCATGCATGAGAGATGGTCGTTGCAGTAAATATTTTCCAAAAATTTTTACTGAAACAACAACCACAGATGAAGATGGATATCCAATATATAGACGCAGAGACAATGGAAGAACAATTTTCAAGAATGGAATGCTGATGGATAATAGATACGTGGTTCCTCACAATCGATTCCTTCTAATGAAATATGCTGCCCATATAAATGTGGAATGGTGCAACCAGTCAAGATCAATAAAATATCTGTTCATATATGTGAACAAAGGTCACGATCGTGTCACTACAGCATTTTATCAGAGTGCTGAAGATGATGAAAGTGGGAAGAATATTGATGAGATAAGTATGTATTATGATTGCAGATATATTTCCCCCCGTGAGGCTGCATGGAGAATATTTGGATTTCACATTCAATACAAATACCCTCCAGTTGAGAGATTAAGTTTTCATCTTGAAAATGAACAGACAGTTTTCTTTCAGGATTCTGATTCTATTGATGATGTCCTCAATAGACCAACGGTTCATGAAAGTATGTTTTTAGCTTGGTTTGAAGCAAATAAGAAGTATCCGGAAGCGCGAAAACTTACTTATGTTCAATTTCCAACAAGATTTGTTTGGAAAAAAGCTACAAAAGAATGGATACCCAGGAAAAAAAATTCTCAATTGGAAGAATTTTCTTTGTTCCTCCAGGCAGTGGAAAAATGTATTATTTGAGATGTTTGCTTAATGTAGTGCGGGGTCCTACGTCTTATGAAGACATCAGAAAAATTAATGGTCTGTAGTATGCTTCATTTAGAGATGCATGTTATGCTTTAGGGTTGTTAGATGATGATAAGGAATTTATTGATGGGATCATTAAAGCAAGCTATTGGTCATTTGCTGAATCTTTGAGAAAGTTATTTGTTACACTGTTAGCATCTGATTCAATGGGACGTCCAAAAGTTGTGTGGAATAATTGTTGGATATATTTATCTGATGACATCTTATATAAGCAACGATCAGTACTATAACATCCAGTTATTTAAAATTTTAATTTTTAAATATTTGTTTAAATTTTTCATAATATTTGAACTTTAATTATTAAATATTCTTATAAATGTACAGAATTGCACTTGACCGATGAACAAATTCAAAGCTATTGTCTGGTGGAAATTGAAAAGTTGATGAAGAGTTTTGGAAGGACTTTACGAGAATTTGAAGGTATGCCATTTCCAAGTTCTGACTTTTTTCAGTCTGAGGAAAATAGATTGATAAATTATGAAATGAGATATGACATAACCAAATCGGAAAATGATCACAAAGTGTTCATTAGCAAACTTACAAATGAACAACATAATGTGTATCAAATTGTTTTGGAAGCTATATCATCAGAATTAGGTGGGCATGTTTTTTCTGTATGGATATGGAGGTACTGGAAAGACATTTATATGGAAGACATTATCAGCAGCATTGAGATCAAAAGGACAAATTGTGTTAAATGTTGCATCAAGTGGTATTGCTTCTATATTATTACCAGGTGGACGGACAGCACATTCAAGATTTAAGATACCCTTAAATCCAAATGAGGATTCCACCTGCAACATTATCCAGGAAGTCCGCTAGCAGAATTGATTGTTAGATGCAAACTTATAATTTGGGATGAGGCACCTATGATGCACAAGTACTGCTTTGAAGCTTTGGATCGAACACTTCGAGATATAATGCGTGTTTCTGATTCATCAAGTGCACATAGAATTTTTGGAGGAAAAACAATCATTTTTGGAGGAGATTTTCGACAGATTTTACCAGTTATCCCAAAAGGAAGCAGACAAGATATTGTTAATGCCATAATAAATTCTTCTTATCTGTGGAAAGATTGCCGTGTCTTGAGATTAACAAAAAATTTAAGACTGTCGAATTTAGGTCCTAATGATGTAGCTGATGAGGTTGAACAATTTGCAAATTGGATTGCTGGTATTGGAGACGGTACAATCGGTGAGCCAAATGGTGGACATGTGAATATTGACATCCCTGATGATATTGTATTGAAATGGTCAGGAGATCCAATTTCAGCAATTGTTCATAGTACTTTTTCATCATATGGTACTGATATTGCAGATACAACTTATCTACAAGAACGAGCAATTCTTGCTCCAACTTTAAACGCGGTTGAATCTGTAAATTAATACATGCTTTCTTTCAACAAAGGTGAGGGCAGATTGTATTTAAGTTCTGACTCGACATGCAACTCAGATAACAATAGGGGTTTGCTGCAAGAAGTTCATACTCCGGAATTCTTAAACAGTATCAAATGCTCAGGGGTTCCGAATCATGAATTATTTTTGAAAGTAGGTACTCCTGTTATGTTGTTGAGAAACATAGATCATACAAATGGTTTATGTAATGGGACTCGATTGATGATCACAAGGCTTGGCAAACATGTTGTCGAAGCAAGATTTCTCAGTGGCCAAAATGCATAGCAAATGGTACTAATTCCAAGAATGTCTCTTACGCCTGCTGATCCAAGATTGCCATTTAAGTTTCAGAGAAGACAATTTCTTCTCAGGCCTTCATATGCAATGACAATAAATAAAAGCCAAGGACAATCACTCTCTCACGTTGGTTTATTGTTGCAGAAACTGGTTTTCACTCATGGACAATTGTATGTTGCTGTTTCAAGGGTTACAAGTCATGGTGGATTGAAGATCTTACTTGATGATAGTGATACAAGTACCACTATAAATGTTGTGTATAGAGAAGTTTTTCAGAATTTGTAAACTTCATACTTTAATTTTTTTTTAATATTCACTTTAATTTTTCATAACATATACTTTTAAAGTGTATATGATTTAAATATGAATTAACATCGGTTTAAAATGTTAAGAAGTATATAAGTACTTACTATATATATATGTCATATAAAATTTGTGTTAATAATTTTTTTAATAAAATTAATAATTATGACATTATTTTATAAATTTTTAAAAAAATTAAATACTAAGCTATGTAAAATTACATAAAAATATAACATAATTTTTATTTTAACTAAATTTCTTTTCCGTGCAATGCAACAGTGAAATAACAGTTCCTTCCAACGTGCAACGCACGGCTCACATACCGATTCACTTCTACCGTGCAACGCACGGCTCAGACATCGATTTACTTCCACCGTGCAACGCACGGGCCGCGTACTAGTAGGTGATAAAAATTCATCTACGGTTTGCTAATTATGTGCATTGCATGCGTTTCTTTACTTTTTTTGTGGCAATTTTAAAGAGCAAATAATTTGGAACAGAAAAAAATAAATAGTTATTTAAGAGACAATGGATCGGTTCGAAATAACATATCAAAGCCTCTTTCAAACAGAATAATTAAAGTGACAGTTTGAGTCTTGGATGAGATTTATTGAAATTAAAAATAATATATATTCTAAGGGCCATAATATGAGGGAGTCATTCTTATATATGCGACGTCCTTTCCATGAACCTGAAAGCCTAAAATGGTTTTGTTAAACCATCCATCTCACATTCAGAAAATAATAATACTTCTAATAAAGAGAATGCTAGGGTACAACATACAATTTGAAGAAACCGAATTCTCGGTTCTGACAGAGTTGTGTACAAAGATGTATCTGAAGTTCAGACAACTTTGCTTACGCAGCGGAAAAACTTGTAATAAACAATGGATTGTAATTTCACGAGATTATAAATTTATAATCTTGTGAAGTGCCTCAGGGCAAAAGATTCACTATATGAAATTGTGAATTACAAAAACACTTCGAGTAAATACTCACGAAAACTAAAGACAATTTATCACTTCCTTTGCAGAAGGTCGTGACTAAAGTTGTCTTAACTATCACTCGAAGAACACAAATATCTAAATCGAATACAGATCTGATCTATCTGAATTATCTCTATGAACTCGTGTGTCTCTAACTCTATACTGTTGATCCCTATTTATACCAAAGTAATAACTTGATGTCTACTCCACATATCCACTTCATCACCTCACGATCTTCTCTTCTAGACTTGCGCTGCACACCCACAACTTCCGCAACAAACATTATCTTGGACTCTTTCTTTAGACTCGGCCAAAACATCCACATGTTCCTATTTTTGCTCAACCATATTTTATCTGCACAACACACATAAGAAAGACAAAACAAAAACACACATATATATACCAACGGTTTCAACAATCTCCCCATTTTTGTCTTTCTTCCCAAAACTTTCTTCAAACATGCGACAGAGCCATAACAGAACTTCCTCTACACATATACTTAGGAAAAAAATAGAATACTCCCCTTATCAAGTACATTTCTTCCCAAAAATCGCTCCTCCTGTTATGCACACTTTTCTTCAAAATAGTGACTCCAACTTATAACAGAAACATAGGACATCATAATTAAAAAAAAATGAAGAGAGCTTATCCAAACTTAACCAAGCAACAAAATAAACATCCATATCTATGGTTAAGTTTCCAGCAAAATAAACATAACAATCATCAAAGTAGTTTTTTAAAACAAAAATAAACATAAATTGTTTGTTAAACTAGCATCAAAAGATAAATTGTTTTGTTAAACATCAGCCAAACATTCTGCAGCCTTCTTCAGTCCTTCTTCCTTCCTTCTTTTCTCCTCCCACTACTCTTCTTGCTCGTGTTCATCATCCTCACTTCCAGCTCGCCCTCGGCTGGTGCCTTCTCTCCCTTTTTAGGAAGAAAGAAGATGCTGGAACACTCGCTTATGGTTGTCGAAAATCTGGATCTGTGCAGTGAGAAAATGAATTTGTTCTTGCAAAACAAACACATGAATAGAGCAAAGAAGGTCCGAAGATGGTGGAGCAGATTCTGCAACATCAATCCAAGGGAGGTCACGGATCCGGGAGTCAGCAAGGAAAGCCTTCTGGACAGTTTGAAGTGGAAGTCTGAGGGATAGAACATCCTTCGGTTTTGGCTTAAATCCTTGATCCATCAGCATGTTGTATATGAGAGAAAGAACAACCAACTTCTTGTTGGACTTTGTCATAGCAATCTCAGCAATTGCATTGAATATGTGATGTCCCAAGTTCACCTTCTCTCCAACATACACCTTATAAAGCAGACACACATGCTCGAATGGAACCATTGTTGAGTTAGAGGTAGGAATCCAATTTGAAACAGAAATTTTGTGAAGCGTAGAAAAGAGTGATGTGAGAACTGAAGCAAGCCTATTTGGCTTTTTGTTAGCAACCCAAAGGTCTGCTTGTCCTCCAGTCAACACATTGGCCATTTTGGCCTCTAACGCTTCATCAATGTCCTCTCTAAGTTAGATTCTGAGTAGGCTTCATCCTCAGCTGGAGCAGCACTGCACTTAGCTTTCTTGACAACTTTGTCTCGGCCTTTCAACGGTGATGAAAAAGACATCTTTCTCTTTCCCTTCCTTGAGGCAGCAGTCTCAACTTCAGCTTCATAGCTTTCTTTTGAGTCCGACCCATGCTCAGTGTCCTTTCTCCCGAGTCACTTTCCGACACCACCTCACTTTTCTCCTCTTTATCCGGTTCACTGGTGATCTCAATGGGTTTAGTCAGATTCCTCGAGGAGCTGTCCGTAATATGTAGGCGCTTTGACCTTCTAGTCGAAGACGCCTTTTTGGACTTGGTCAACTTTTTTTTGGGAGGGGTTTGAGTCGGAGCAGATTTCTCCGATGCCTCCACCTATGGTTCTCGTTCAACCTCAGAAAATGAGACTTCTATAGGACAGCCGTTGTATATAGTCCATTCTTTGGAGGAAAGAGAGAATCGAGTGGTTCTTCGGTGAGGACCGGAGTGTCGAGGACCAGAGTGTCGAAGGGCATCATTATTACTCCGTTGAGGGCTAGAATAATAGCCTGAGAGCTTTCCAGATCAGAAGACGGTGATACTGAGGATGGTTTCATCGGTGTAGGGCCAGGTAGAGAAAGGGTCTTTGACTGGACTTCGGAGCAGCTATCAATCTCCGGAGAGATTTCCATGGGGGCATTACCTCGTAAAGGAGAGAGGAGGACTTTGGGTCGTAGAATCGGAGTAGAATTCGGCGACAAAAACTGAAAGGGATTTGGTATAATTGGTTATGACGGAGAGAGGATTCACGGATGAGGCGGAAAGGTAGACAAGGGACGGAGATAGGCCGACACCTCGGGATCATTGAAGAGCTCTTGAATTTGTCTCAACTTGTCGGGATTCATGGTGAGAGAGACGAAGATGATGGGTTTGAGAAGATGAAAGGGTTTTTGTGAATAGTTGATCGAGAGGAGAGAATCTAAGTGAGAGTGACAAGTGAGGAGTGAGAGGGACCCTTTAAAAATGCATATGGAAGGATATAAATATATTTGATAGATACCCGTCTCCGCATAAATAGAAATCAACATATTAAAGATATTGTCAAAGTAGATATTAAAGATAGAGTAAGATACATTTCCAAATACATTCAACTGACTTTCAAAATTTTTCATTTTTTTATGAATTTTTTTATTATTATTAACCAACTGTTGTCAAGAAATTTATATGATCAGCTTACTTTTGATACATCATAGGAAACTTTTTAAGAAGAAGAGAGATGATGAATAGACGAATAACCAAAAGAATCTTATAAATACCATTTATCTAAGATCTTTGATCTAGTTGTATGGTTTTATAAGAACGATCATGGTTTCACCTTAACACAGGCTTTGTCATCCTCGAATCTGTCCAACTTCACAGTTAACTATGATATACAAAAAGTGTGACAACAGTTGGGCCAACTTTACTTTTCATATAGAACATAAGCCAAGAGATTTTCTCAGAATTGAGAATCTCTCATAGCTTAAAGCTTTTGTGAACATATCAGCCAGTTGATTATCTATACTAATATACTCTAACTTTAATAGCTTCTTTTCAACTAAATCCCTAATAAAATGATACCTTAAGTGGATGTGTTTGGATTTGGAATGATGAACTGGGTTCTTTGCAAGGTTGATGGCGCTTGTATTGTCGCAGAGCATCACCAAGGGATTGCTTTCCAATCCATAATCATCCAACATTGACTTCAGCCATATCAATTGTGTTGAACAGCTTCCAGCGGCCACATACTCGGACTCGGCTGTAGACAACGAGATATAGTTTTGCTTTTTGCTATGCCAAGAAATGAGATTGTTGCCAAGATAACAGCTTTTTCAACTTGTGCTTCGTCTGTCATCAGTTTCTCCTGCCTAGTCAGCATCACTGTACCCAACAAGGTCTGTAGTTATGTCCTTTGTGAACCATAGACCTAATTCACATGTGCCGACTATGTACCGAATGATCCTCTTTACAGCTTTAAGGTGTTCCTCCTTTGGACAAGACTGGAATCGAGCACATGCACAAACGCTGTACATGATGTCTGGCCGGCTAGCAGTCAGATAAAGTAGACTTCCGATCATTGATCTGTATAAAGTTGGATCAACTTCGGGTCCAACTGCATCCTTTGAAAGCTTCTCGGTCGTGCTCATGGGGGTTCTCATATGCTTTGCACTTTCCAGACCGAACTTCTTTACAAGATTCTTGGCATATTTTGTCTAGGAGACGAACACTCCATTTTCTTTTTGCTTGACTTGAAGTCCAAGAAAATTGCTAAGCTCACCAACCATACTCATTTCGAAAGACGTGGGCATTGCCTCCATAAACTCTTTTAAGGCCTTCTCACTTGTTGACCCAAATACTATGTCATCGACATATATTTGTGCAATTGTGAGAAAGTCTTTCTCCTTTTTGAGAAAAAGCGTCCTATCTGCATGTCCCCTGAAAAAACCAACATCAAGCAAGAACTCCGTTAGTCGACTATACCAAGCTCTAGGAGCTTGCTTAAGTCTATACAAAGCTTTGTGTAATTTATATACATGATCGGGTTTTGACGGGTCTTCAAAGCCTTTGGGTTGCTCAACGTACAATTTCTCTTCCAATATTTCATTTAGAAATGTTGCCTTAACATCCATTTGATGAAGAGTAATGTTAAGATAACATGCAATGGCAAATAATAACCTGATGGACTCAATTCAAGCAACGGGAGCAAAGGTCTCATCATAGTCAATGCCCTCTACTTGAGTGTAACCTTGGGCAACTAAGCGTGCTTTATTTCTAATGACATTCTCAAATTTATCAATTTTATTCTTAAATATCCACTTAGTCCCAATTACATTTATCCCTGAGGGTCTGGGAACAAGTGTCCAGACTTTATTTCTAACAAACTCAAGTAGCTCGGCTTGTATGACACTTATCCAGAACTCATCTTTTAATGCTTCATTCACATTTTTAGGTTCAATCATGGATAAAAAGACAATTGTACCAACTTCATTGATAACACATGGTAAGCACACCATCCTTACCATTTCTTTGTAGTTGATAGGGGTTTTACCTCTAGTTCTGACCCCTTCGCGAACATCTCCAATGACTTGATCAATTGGGTGATCTTTGCGAATCTTTCTTGGTGGGTCTCTTCTAGTGCTTCCCTGAACTACTTCTGGAATCTCTGAATCATTTAAGTGGAAATTTGATCCAGATCTTTCTGTAATTGCATCCTCATCAGTCTCTGAAGTTGACTCCACTTCTGGGTTAATTCTCCCTTCTTCATCATCAGTACTTCCTGTCCTTCCCTGTATCTCAAGTAAATCATCAATATCTTCTTTAGGAGTGTACATGCTGGCTAGATCATCAAATCTCACATTCACACTCTCCATAACAGTTTTTGTTCTTAGATTATAGACACGGTAAGAATGACTATTAAGCGAATAACCAATAAACACACCTTTATCACTTTTGGGATCAAATTTGAACAAATAATCCCTATCATTCAAAATATAGCAAACACAACTGAAAACATGTAGGTATTTAAGGTTGGGTTTTTTACCATTTAGAATTTCATATGACGTCATGGTGGTTCCGGTTCTTAAGTTCACACGATTACTTACATAGCATGCAATGTTTAAAGCTTCAGCCCAAAAATGTTTGGACAACTTCTTAGAGTGTAGCATGACAGTGGCCATCTCTTGCAGAGTTCGATTCTTCCTTTCAGCTATACCGTTTTCCTGGGGTGTTTTAGGGGCAGAATATTCATGATGAATACCTTATTTAATGCAAAAGTTTAGGAGCTGAAGATTTTCAAGCTCTCTGCCATGGTCAGATCTAATTCTTTTAACGCAAGAATGGTAGAAGTTTCTAACCTTAGCATATAATTCTAAGAAAGCATCATAGGTTTCACCTTTGTCACTTAGAAATTTTACCCAAGTGTACCTGGAGAGGTCATCGACAATCACAAAGTAATACCGTTTACCTCTAAGGCTTTCTACATCTGCTGGCCCCATAAGATCCATGTGAAGCAATTCAAAACAACTTTGAGTAGCAAAAGGTTTCTCTGAAGTTGTCACAACTGGATGCGAGGCTTTTACTTGATTTTCTTTCTGACAATCTCCACACAGACTTAGATTTGAGACGTTCAGCTTTGGCACTCCAAGAACAACATTGAGTCTCTGAAGATTCTCTATGTTGCGAAAATTTGTATGCCCCAATTTTTTATGCCAAAGTTGTACGTCATTTACCTGCGCACTTAAACAACTCTTTCTTTTAGTTTCATAAATGTTATTAGAGGATCTTACCCCAGAGATCACATGTTTGCCATTGTTATCAACAACAGTACAACTTTGCTTATCAAAGATGACAGTAAAGTTGGCATCACAGAGTTGGCTGATGCTGATAAGGTTTGTTGTAAGGCCTTGAACGTGGGATACATTAGCCAGCTTTGGAAGACCAGGACTGTTCAGGATTCCATGCCCTACAATCTTGCCGTTTGTTCCTCCCCCGAAGGTAACTTCGCTGCCATTGATCTTCTGGTAGTTAGACATATAACATTGAGATCCAGTCATGTGATGAGAGCACCCGCTGTCAATGTACCATGTTGCCGAATTATCAGCTACTGATGTAGTGAAGACAACTTTGCAGGTGTCTTTGGAGACAGCTTTGGGTTTCCAAACCAAATTTCTGGTTCTGTCACCTTTGACTGTAAGGCCTGATTTTGAGGCTTGTGTCCTCAGATGAATCTCCTTTTTATGTTCTTGTAAAAACCTATGGCAGAAAGGTTTTATGTGCCCAGGGAGGAAACAATAGTGACAAACAAATCTCCTGCGTTTCTTACTCACTGATGAGGTGGGATGTGCTTCTTGAGCTTTCACAAAAGGTTTTCCATGAGTGGACATGATTTGTGTAAAGGTAGTCTTTACAGTTTTGTCATAACCTAAGCCATGAGAAGTTACCTGAGTTTGAGTAAGAACTTCATCAAGTTTGAAAGTACCCGTGTTGAGCTTTTTGAATGTTTCCTTTGCAAGATTGAGTTGAATCCTCATATTATCAATATCTGCATCTTTCTTTGTCAACATTACCTCCAACTTTGTGAGAGATGCCTTCTGGCTAGTGGATTCCTCATTGAGTGACTCAATTTCCTTACACTGTTTGATCCACTTAGCATACAGCTCCTTGTAGAGTCCCTGCAACTTTATTAGCAACTCTAGAGTTTCTTTCTCAGTAACTTCTTCTTCCTCATCTGCAGTAGTTATCACAGTGTTGAAACAAAAGAGGGTTTCATAATAGGACTCATCGTATCTGTAAGAAGTTATCTCAACTTCTGTGAGCTTTGAATTGTCCAGTTCGGCACATACTGCAGTTAAGGCTGCGTGTTCATTGGTTGCATCATCTGAGATTTCTTCCACAAATATCCCTGAGGTGTCCAGCTCACTGTCACTAAAAGAAAGAAATTTGACGGGCTTTCCAAGTTTTCTAAAGGTGTTGGCACATTCATTTGCAAAGTGCCCATAGCCTTTGCACTCATAGCATTGAACAGTGGAGAAATCTTTCACTTCCTTTGGTCTAAAGTGATCTGATGCAGCATGCTTCATGATCTTAGGTTCCTTTCCAGGTGTGTTCATCTTCTCATAGATCACCAAAGGTCCGGACGAGTCATGATGAGGCTTGTGTTGTTCAGTACCTCCCTTCTGTTGTTTTCCTCTGTTAGCTAGGGTGAGAGTGTTTAGTCTTCTAGTGAGAAGAGCATAATCAGGAATCTTTTCACTGATTTCTTCAAGATCCTCATCCTCTTCTTCGTCATAAACTGAAGTTGGCTTTGAGGTTGACCCTGCTGTCAGAGCAATTCCCTTTTTCTTTGACCCGCCTTTCTCATTCATTTCCATTTCATAGGTCTTCAGATCATTCATCAGCTTTGTGAAGTCCAAACGTCCAGTAGTCGATGTCGTGTCAATAGCAACAATCTTCATATCAAAATGAGGTGTTAGAGTTCTCAAGGCTTTAGAAACTAACCTCTTGTTGGTGATTGGATCACCAAGATCAGTGCACTCGTTTGCAATCTCAAGCAATTTGTTGCAATACTCTCCAACAGTTTCATCTTCCCCCATCTTCATGTTCTCAAATTTTGTGGTGAGAATACGATGTCCTGATTCTTTAATTCCAACATCTCCTTCGCAATGTTGCTGAAGAATATCCCACGCTTCTTTGGCCGACTCACAATTTCTTATGAGTTTGAACATCTGAATATCCAAGGAAGACTGAATTGCGTTGAGTGCCTTGTCATTGAAGGTAGCTTCTTCATTTTGTGACCTGGTCCATTCTTCTGGAGGAGTACATATTGTATCTCCTTTGGCATCTGCGGTCTTAGGATGCGTCCATGCCTTTTGAACAACATTCCATGCTCTTGCATCAATGGATTTGATGCACGCTCTCATTCGAACTTTCTAAAAGGAATAGTTCATGCCATCGAGAACAAGAGGTTTGTTGAACAACGGGTTTGTGCAATCCATTGTACTCACGAAAATATGATCACCACTTAGTGCGTCAAGTATTCGCTCTGATACCAATTGAAGAAACCGAATTCTCGGTTCTGACAGAGTTGTGTACAAAGATGTATCTAAAGTTCAGACAACTTTGCTTACGCAGCGGAAAAACTTGTAATAAACAATGGATGGTAATTTCACGAGATTATAAATTTATAATCTCGTGAAGTGCCTCAGGGCAAAAGATTCACTATATGAAATTGTGAATTACAAAAACACTTCGAGTAAACACTCACGAAAACTAAAGACAATTTATCACTTCCTTTGCAGAAGGTCGTGACTAAAGTTGTCTTAACTATCACTCGAAGAAAACAAATATCTGAATCGAATACAAATCTGATCTATCTGAATCATCTCTATGAACTCGTGTATCTCTAACTCTATACAGTTGATCCCTATTTATACCAAAGTAATAACTTGATCTCTACTCCACATAACCACTTCATCACCTTGCGCCGCACACCCACAACTTCCGCAACAAACATTATCTTGGACTCTTTCTTTAGACTCGGTCAAAACACCCACATGTTCCTATTTTTGCTCAGCCACATTTTATCTGTACAACACACAAAAGAAAGACAAAACAAAAATACACATATATACCAACGGTTTCAACACAATTAATAGCACTTGGTAGCTAGCTTTAATTTATTATTTCCATGACTTACCTCCAACACTAGTTATCAGCTTAAATCCACCACTTATCTGCTTCTTCTCAGCAATTTTCTTTGCAGATTTAACTGCAGATTCGCTAACACGTTCAACATGCAACGTCCGAAGATTCTCTTTCAGCTGAAATGGAATTTGCTCAAGTTTTTTGCAGTCTTTAAGTAAAAGGCATTCAAGTTTCGGAAAATAACTCTCCTTGGCAGTCCAAACCACTAGATGATTGTCTGCAATGACCAAGATTTCTAGAGAACGAAAGTAGCCCACCATAGCCAGCCAGTGTTTTCCCACGAATGCATTTTTTTCAGTTTCAGCACCTTCAGAGCAGGAAGGTTTTCCAGAGTGAGAATTTTATTCCAATGCAAAAATGTACCTGAAAGTTGAAGGACCCTTAGATTCGGTGGGAACCGGTCGGGAGTCGGGAGGCCACGCAATGGTTTCTCAGATGCTATTCTAGGCGATATATTATACACCAGCTTCAACTTTTCAAGAAGATGCAATTCTCTGAAGCAGTTCACTTCCAAAATAGAGGCCAAATCGCCACGAATTCCCAAGTTCTTTAAGTTCTTAGCCTTGTTGAACACACCTTCTATGCAACACTGTGCAGGTAATCTACTGAGAGATTGAAGTGCCTCTCCGGCTTTACCTTTCAGTTTGTTCTGAAGAATGATTGCTGCTTTCGTCTTCAAATACCTCAGATGCATCATCTTCCATACATTTGCTTTGATTTCAAAAGTTTGCAACTTCGTCTCAATTATAATACTCTGTAGGTTCCAAAGATTGGAGATGGCTTTTGGAAGAACTTTGAAATCATCACCATCACCAGATAGAGCAATGTACCTCAAATGAATTAGTTCGGGACGCTTAGATGGAAATTTGGTTAACTTGATAGGGTTCACATCAAGAACCCTAAGCCTATTGAAATCGGGATGGATTGGAGAAGTGTTTGCTAGCAGTGAGGAGATTGCATCTTTGGCGAAACACAAGAAAGAATGCACTCGTGGGCCTTTTGGCTGCTTGTTGAGGAAGTCCTCTATGTGGGAACGGATGCAAATACGACACCGGTTTTGTATATCGAAAACTGGGGGGTCGAATGTTCCTTCACTTGTTGACATTTCCATCTCCTGAAACAAATTGTGGTTTTCAAGTGAAGCCTCATTTTTGTAGAATTCACGGATCAAATCATGAACACGACACATTTTGATGTAACCATCAGGCTTGACATTATCAACCATGACTAGGTTCCTGTCTATGAGATCCTTGAGATTGTTGTATGCCACTTCCTCCAAGCTCAAGTTCATATTTAGCTTTCGCCATACGAATCCTTCTGCAATCCACATACGGAGTAATCTCCAGACGGGGATCTGGCTTTCTTCAGGAAAGATCCCCAAGTAGAGAAAGCAGTATCTCAGGTCAAGAGATAGTTCATTGTAACTAAATCCAATTATGTTTCTGGTGCGGCTCTCTTTATCATTGAAGTACTTACGCACACTGTTGGATACCTTCTCCCAATGATTTCTTCTCTCATTTCTTGTTGTTGTGGAGTATATTTTGAGAAGAATTCCTCCTATCACCACAATTGCAAGTGGCACTCCACCACATCCGTGGGCTATTATTCTCCCCAACGGCTCCAAATCTTTCGGGCAAATGTTAAGATTGTCAAATACTTCTAGCTGAAGAAGCTCCCAACTTTTGGCTGCATCCAAGATTCCCAACTCATGGGGGTTCCTTTTCAAATTTGCACTCACAGCCACACTCCTATGGCGACTCGTTATGATGACTTTTCCAAGGTTATTAGTCTTTGGCAGAGCTGCCTCGATGTCTTCCCAGTCTCTTGTATTCCAGACATCATCCAAGAAGAACAAGAATTTCTGAGCTTGCAGATAGAGTTTGATTGTTGAGGCCAACTTATTATCATCCACCTTAGAAGTATCTTCATTGGTGATATTCTTCAAAATGCTGAGGAACATCTTCTTCTTTTCGTAGTTCTGAGAAACATCAACCCAAATCATCAGCTTTGGAAACTGACTTTTAATTCTTTTATCCTGATAAATCTTCCGTGCCAACGTTGTCTTCCCCAGGCCAGGCATGCCGATGATGGAGATAACTTCGAGTTGATCAGATTTCTCATCACAGAGAAGTTTGATGATGGTGTCAGCGTCTTTCTCAAAGCCCACTACCATACCTCGCCTCGGAGAAGTCTACGTGCAAGTAAACAGTTATAATTTCACAAACTTGTCTAATTATACATTCCCAACACTTCCATTAAACTGAACTACGCTAAGGACTAATTTCCTTTAACAAAAACTTGGATTGTTACAGTCTAATCGGGTACACCCTTTTGTACCCAAGTGATTAAGGCAGACACAAATTTATGACACTTTTCAATGTTAAAGTCATAAATTTTAGTTTTAAAAGTGATATTTTGTTTCAATTCAAAAAAAATCTAATAATAATTAAAGTAAATGTTTCTTTTAAAATTTATTAGTAATTTTCATTAAAATAAACTCAATACTTAGTTTTTTAGTACTATTAGAAATAATATATTTTTGATATTATAAGTGATATTTTATTTTCTTCTTATACAAGGCATTATTGTACCATCTAAGAAGACCTCTTTCCTTGAAAATCATGAACATTAGACATAATTAATGCAACTTTAACACTAATTTTAAAAGTGGCAATTAAGACATTAATTTTTAATTTGGGTGTTATTCAACATCTCCTAAATAGTTCCCTTGGCCAAAAAAAGAAAAAAGAAAAAAAAGAAAGATTTCTCCTAATTCCTTAAAAGAAGAAAAATCACCCCCCACTCAACCATCAACTTTTTGAAATAGTACATTAGTGTTGCATCCCCATATTTTTCCGTTGACGAGAGTGTAAAATTCAACCACCCTAACATTATTTTTCAAGGGCTTGAAGAAACGAACAAGTTAGTGGTTGGTTTAAGGTGTATTTTTATTTTATTTTTCAAAATATTTTGAGATGTTGAATAACACAAATTAAAAATTAAGGTACTATCTTTTTTTTTTCTTTTGAGAGGGCAGATAGTTATCTAAGAACAAACATAATTAAACTGAAGAATATGGTCATTAATTTACTACGTCTTGCTCAATAAAATTTAGAGAATGACTTATGTGCACAAGGTGCATATAATCTATATCACATCGCGTGTGGTGCCAAGCACGCCCCAACCACCCATCTTTTTTTTTGGATGATTTTTCATTTTTTTTCTTTTTTCTTTTTCCCCCCAAAAGTATATCACTTAAACTCAAACAGATTATCTTAATTTTTTTTATCCAACAACTCACACAGTGCACTGCGCTCCATAATTAAGTTTATTGAAATAAATATATATTTTAAAATAAAATTATTGAATCCTATAATTAAATTGAATTAATCTAATTTTTTCATTCGGCAACTCACACAGTACAGCCATCGGACCCTAACGCGTGGACTAATGTACTACACCTGATAATTAAATTTATTAATATATATATATATATACACACTACTGTAAAATGGAGTTCCCTTCAAAAAAAAATTTCCCCCACAAAAATATCAAATTATCTATAATTTTTATAAATAAAAAAAAAATATTTATATCTTCCCCCTCTCACACACCTCACACACATGTCATACACATTTTTTATTTTAGAATTCATTTGTCTTATATTCAATAACATATTTTCTTATATACATGACATTCAAAATCTATTTGCACGGATGATTAAATATGTGAATTTTTGAATATTAAGAAGTGATTGATAACGCTGGATAGATTTTATAATTATGTCAAATAATCATCAACATATGTTAAATACATTAAATAAAATAATTAAGTGAATAATTTTGTAAAACATTATAATCACTAGAATATTTTATGACACATTTAACAATTTAGAATTCTAATTAAATGAATAACTAAATAAAACAGAGAGTCTATTGTATTATTTTTGAGAAAATATAGTCTAATGTTATTGGATATACAATCATAGTTAACATATTTTACAGAGCTTATTACACTTTAGTACTTGAAAATTGGAGTTTTTTACAATTTTGTCCCAAACTTTTAAAAAATTACATATTAACATATAGTGTTTGTACAAATTAACACTTATAGAACTAGAATATTTTTTCAACCTCGCAAATGTTGGTGTGTACTGTCAAAATCTTTCAAACTCATTTTTAAGCTTATTCAATTTATAGAAATATTGAATATTGTTGTTGTTCTTCAGAATTTCTACTGGTACATGTTAACATTTGTCAGCCCGTAAAATTGCTTTAGCATTATAGGCTTTAATTTGTGCAAACGTACCTTATCATATGTAAATTTTAAAATTGTAAAACACAAATATAAAAGCGTTCAATATTGGATACTAAAGTATAATCAACCATATTTTAATGCACATAAAATGAAGATACAAAACCTGCATTATTATAGTTTTATATATTGATTTTTTTATGTTTCAATGTATATTTATTAATCTTATTTTTGGACTACATTTATTTTACATAAAACATAATTATCAATTTTCTTAAGAGTTAAATAAAACACATCTATATAAATATACAAACTTTAAAACATTTAAAATGAAACATAATTAAGTTATTGTTATAATATTTGTTCATATATATATTTTAGAAGTTTTCAGTCGTGGTCAGTTATACATAACTGTTTCATGAGTCACAAATATTCCTGGTTTGAAAGTTTTTATTTGTAAAGATGGTATAGTGTAACAAATGCTACTACAAAAGTTGTATATAAATAAGTGCTGTATAATTTATAATCTAATATTTTGATTGTAGTAGTTTATTAATTATTTATAAAATTATTTGAAATATATTGTATTATAATATAATATGTATGTATATACATATGTATATGTGTGTAATCAATTAATTATTTCTTTTAACGATTGCCAACTTATTCTTTTTAGGTTCGAAATAATAATAATAATAATTTTCTCAAATAAAAAAAAAAGATAATCTGACAAATAAAAAAATAGTATTAACTTATTAACTAAGATATTAATTATTTATAAAATATAAAAATGTAACACCTATATGATGCAAGGGCGGAAATCTAGTATATACAATAAAATGGAATTATTGAACCTTAAAACTCAATTGAATTAAATTTTTTTTTTGTATCCGGCGACTCACGCAGTGCACTCGCCCGATACTAACTCATGGGCTCGTGCTCTGTGCTCGATAATTAAAAAATTTAAATTAAATATAAATCCTAAATTAGATTAATATGCCTTAAAAAACTTAAACACTAAAAACCCCAAATAAAGCTCTAAAAAATTAAAAAAATTCTAAAAATACAAAAAAAAAAAGAACCCTAAAAATACCTTGAAACTTATAAAAATGTAAACCCTATACTTTAAACATTAATTTGAATGGAAAATTCACAATTTGAACTAAATAAATTCATATAAGATAACTAACCGATCTGTTAATTTTTATGATACATGTAATATTTTTGAAATTTTGACTGATACTTTTTAGTATTAAGGTTGATATTAATTTTGATATTTTTTTTATGGATTGGCTCATAAATTTTGACCCGTTGTCTAAAATAAACTTATATACAACTAGTGTATGTAAGTGTTTGTGTAAAATTTATGGATTATTAACGCATTCGCTAGAAAATTAAAAAAAAAAAAGTGTAAAATTGCAACTTACTCCAAGCTCTAACTCTTCATTGATGGTAAACTTTTTTGGAGTGCCGCGCTCCTCTTCTCCTGGGGCCGTAATCTACATGCAAGCAAAAAACTTGTAAATCAAAAACCTTATATTTGATTATTCCTCCTCATCAGGGCTGCTTTTTCCTTGAGGTGGATGACAAGGTGTTAATTAACTTCCCCGAAAAATTAAGATCTTATTTGTTTTCATTTCTAAACAGAAATTTCTCACTTTTTACTATTCAAAATACTGAAAACACGTTTGTTTTACTCATTTTCAGTTTTCACATTTTTCAAATCCTATATAATCTATTCAATTATATATATCATTACAGTGGGACTCATCATTTAAATATTCATCATAACCACACAAATATTTATCTTTTCATCACAACCACAAATTGAAAATTAAAAATATAATCAAACAAACATATTTTCATTCCCCAAATCTATATTTCTAAACATTAAATCACTCATCATAACAAAATCATTATATTTTTTCAAAACCAATACATAAGTTATGATTTTTGAGGTAATTAACCCCTTAATTATATAAGAAATTCTAACTTTTTGAGTAGACTAAGACTACCTACATCAGTGACCTCATCCAACCCAACGTTCAAATAAAATATTAATTTCTCTCTCCCTCCAACTTTATATAATTTATACTCCCATCAGTGATCTTCATCAAACCCAACCTTCACATCAAATGGTTTTGAACCCTGGACCTCCTAAACACATACAGAACACTCATCCAACCCAACGTTCAAATAAAATATTAATTTCTCTCTCCCTCCAACTTTATATAATTTATACTCCCATCAGTGATCTTCATCAAACCCAACCTTCATATCAAATGGTTTTGAACCCTGGACCTCCTAAACACATACAGAACACTCATCCAACCCAATGTTCAAATAAAATATTAATTTCTCTCTCCCTCCAACTTTATATAATTTATACTCCCATCAGTGACCTTCATCAAACTCAACCTTCACATCAAATGGTTTTGAACCCTGGACCTCCTAAACACATACGGAACACTTAACCAGACCTCCTAAACACATACAGAACACTTAACCATTAGACTAAGCCCTATTTTTGAAATTAATCATCTATAATTAATTAATTATATATATATATAGTCCAGAAAGCTTTTAAAATAAAAAGATTAATAAGGAATAAAAGTACTTCAATAGAATTCGAACCCTTGACCTCTTAAGTATTAATCTGAACACTAATCATTAAACCATATATCATTTTCGAAATTTAAATGATGTTATTAATTATATAAAGTTTAAAATCATCTTAGATAAAAATAATTAAAAATGAAATAAAACTGCATTAAAGAGAGCTCGAACCCCTCCCCAATACATGTATGAAGATTTGAACCTTAGACCTTTTGATTAATAAATCTGAACATATCCATTAAACTAGTTATCATTTTTGAAATTTACACATGATTTTAATTAATTTAATTTCAAAATTTACACATGATTTTAATTAATTTAATCTGAAACAGAGGACATTAATTACAATAAAAGAGATTTAAAAATGCATGCAAGAAGATTTGAACCTTAGACCATTTTGATATTAATTTAAGCATCTACCATTGGGCTACATAATCTTATGGAAATATTAACTTATACTCTTTATTAAATAATTTCATAGATCTAAAAAAAAAAATAAAAAAAAAAATGAAAATAAAAACACACACAAACACACGCCCAAACACACACACACACACACACACACACATTCACGGCATAACACGCACACACAAGCACAAATCCTTTTTTTCTTTTTCTTTTCTTTTCCTTTTCATTTTATTAATCAACCATTTAATATCTAAGGTGTTCAAGAACACCATAAATAAAATTAAAAATATATTTTAAAGTTATCCATCCAAAACAGCCCTTAAATCACAATATAGATACTAAAATCGAAAATAAAGTTGAAATATAAAGAAATAAATGAGGTATTAAAAGGCTAGGGATTAACCCATTTTTAGATCTGAAAATCGGAAGCCTAAACCTCAAAATTTCTTAAAAATAATCAAAGAATAAAAAAGAGGAGAAGAGGATTCCAAAAATGTAATTGCATGTAAAAATAAAGGTCGCCGAAAATTTTCCGACCGGCGGCGATGATGGCGGCGCCGGCGCCGACGGCGGAGAGGAGGGGAGGCGAGAGGGAGAGAGAAGAGAGGGGGGGCTGACCTAAAATGGATCCTCCAAAAATGACCTAGCTAAGGAGTGAAATGGGTATTTATATCCCTCCATATCTTAACCTAAATTTTAATTAAATTTCTAATTAAATCATAACTTGGTCAAATGAAGTCCCACTTAGGTGAAATTAGTCTCTATGGATACGTATCGATGAGCACTATCATCTACCATATTCAATCATCTCGTTCCGATAACTATAGGTCTCAAAAATAATTAAAAACGTAAATGGACTAAAAAGCCCATGAATTGGGCCTAAATAATAAAATGCCTAAATTTATTCATTTGGGTTATGAAATCATAATTAAAAATAGATTTGGGCCTATTATTAAATATTGGGGTGTTACAAATCTACCCCTCTTAAAAGAATTTCATCCTAAAATTCAAGTACCTGGTAAGGTTAGGTTTGGATATTGCCTCCTGATTTCTTCTTCAATTTCCCATGTGCCTTCATTCTTTCCGTGTCTGCTCCACTGCACTTTCACAAGCACTGTCTCTATTTCGTAAATTTGAACCTTGCGGTCGAGAATCGCTATTGGAGTCTCTTGGTAGGTAAGATCAAGATCCACCTCCACATCTTCATCGTGTACAGTGTGACTTGTGTCAAAAACATATTTGCTTAGCATCGACACGTGGAATACATCATGTACTCCTCCTAGTTTGGGTGGCAAAGCAAGCCTATAAGCAACTTCTCCTACTCGATCGAGAATTTTATAAGGGCCAATGAAACGTGGTCTCAACTTCGCCCTTTTTCCAAAACGAATTATTCCTTTAACCAGGGATATCTTAAGGAAGAATTTATCTCCTACTTCAAAGTGTAAGTCTCTTCTACGCTTGTTCGCATAAGACTTCTGTCTATCTAGAGCTTCTTTAATTCTGGTTCGTATTTTGTTGGCAGCTTTCTCTATGGCTTGCACCAATTCGGGGCCCAGAATTTTCTTCTCTCTAACCTCATCCCAATAGAGTGGTGATCTGCACCTTCGACCGTACAAAGCCTCATAAGGTGCCATCCTAATGGTCGTCTGATAGATATTATTGTATGCAAATTCCACTAAAGGCAAGTAGTCTTCCCAACTTCCACCTTGATCCAAAACTACGGTCCTGAACATATCTTCAAGAGTTTGTATGGTTCTTTCTGATTGGCCATCAGTTTGAGGATGAAAAGCAGTGCTAAAATTCAGTTTGGTTCCCATAGCATCTTGCAAACTTCTCCAAAATTTTGAGGTGAAACGTGTATCTCGATCTGAATTAATAGACACGGAAACTCCATGTAAACGAACAATCTCTTTGATATAGATTTGAGGTAGCTCATCTAATCCCAACCTATGTCTTATGGGCAAAAAGTGTGCTGATTTGGTCAATCTATCAACAATAACCCAGATTGTCTGGTTATTGCGTACTGTTTTTGGTAACCTAATGACAAAGTCCATTATAATGTGTTCCCATTTCTATTTAGGGACTTCGAGTGAGTTTAAAAGTCCAGCGGGTCGTTGATGTTCTGCCTTTACTTGCTGGCAAACCAAACAGTGTCCTACGAAAATCGCAATATCCCTCTTCATGCCTTTCCACCAAAATGTTTTCCTTAAATCTCGATACATTTTCGTTCCTCCGGGATGAGCAGTGTACGGAGTGTTATGCGCTTCTGCTAGTATCTCATGTTTTAACTCATCATCTTGGGGTACACACAGTCGACTCCCAAAAGTAAGTGCTTGATCATCGGTTACAATAAATCCTTGGTTGTCTTCGGTGCGGCTCTTCCCTCTCATCTTCTCAAGAAAGTCATCTTGGCATTGAGCCTCAACTATATGAGCTCGTAGGTTTAGTTTCACTACTAGATTTACAATTTGAGCCTCTGTATTCTCCGGTGGTAGGATCGCCTCCAAATTAAATTTAGAGAAATCTCTAATCAGTTGCTCTTGTTGGGTGAAGAGACAATTCAGTGCTACCCTATTCTTTCTGCTCAAAGCATCAGCTACGACATTTGCTTTCCCGGGATGATACAAGATGGTACAGTCATAGTCTTTCACGAGTTCCAACCATCTCCTTTGCCTCATGTTGAGTTCCTTTTGCTCAAAAAAGTACTTTAGGCACTTGTGATCTGTATGGATCTTGTTGGGGTTTTTTCGAATTGAACCACCACATGATCTAATTTGATGTTCATTAATCCTAATGTCATGTAGATCATAAATTCATGCATCTCATATGTTTTAATTAACCGAGTTCTATTAACATGCAAATCTGATTTAAACGATTCTACTAAAGCGGAAACATAGAAATTGAAAAACGACTTACAAATAAAATGACGGGTTGAGGACAAGATTAAAGATCTAATCTTGTTGTTGTGTATGATGAAATTGGCACCCACTAATGCTATTCCACTCCTTGATCTTCTGTTGTATTCCCGGACTGAATCTAGTTTCAGGGTGAGATAAAATCTACTAGATCAGTATGGAATCTGTGGAGATAAAGAGAACACAAGAGGAGCTGATCTATATCTCCAAACTTTCATCCCCCACCTCCTTATTTATAAGGGGGTGGGTGAAATTTCAGTGTCCCAACCCTTCTGGGTTTGGGCCTCTATCCCTTTTTTTTATCTCCAGTCTATTAAAGTCATATTAGGCTACAACAAGGATCTAGAAGAATATTAAATTGGCCTCCTAATTTATTTAATTTTCAATATCCAATAAACTTAGGATATTATTAAATAAATTAAGTATTATTTTTATTCCACTAAAGAAATAATACTGGCCTACCAATTTAATACATATTTCTGAATATGCTTTCTCCTTTAGTCCAGCCATTCCCCATGTTTAAGATATAATGCCCATTAATTAATTATGTAAGCTTCTGACAGCTATAATGAATTAATATCTTATCCTTGAGTAGTACCACACAAGCTTTACTCATGCATGGAATAAATTCCACCTGCAGGGTTTCAGCATGAACTTGCATTTTCTCAAGAGAACACCATCAACCTGGTGCACCAGGACACGGTGCCCCTACATATTGCACGACCCATCATAAGTGTAAATGTCACAACCCAAAATATCGAGATTATTGATCCTATGAAAGAATCTCACCCTTTGATAAATCAAAGCTGCAAACACTACACGTATATGTCCGCCAACATATAGGGGTTAAGAACCTGAACTCTGTGGATTCTTATTCTCTCATTTAAGGTCAGAATAGAGAATAGAATCCTAAGTAGATCCTCCTCAATACACTTGCCCGTGTATTAGAATAATCAGTTAGTCAAGACAAACTAACTATCAGATTATTCTACGGCGTACTGATAGCAGGTTCAGTGCCATCTAGACCGTGAGCCTTTTAATACATTACAAGGAACCGATGATATGATCTAACCATGTGTTTACCCATACCATGTCATCTACAATGTAAGTATAGTGAACATGCATGTAAATATAACAATTTAAATGCAAACAGTGACTGCAATTGTATTCATTCTATATCATCATAAAACCATCATCAATAATGTATACAAAAGAAAGGTCGTCTAGTATACAAAACCAACAATCTCCCACTTATACTTGAAGCATCTCTTTCAAATATAAAACAAACTGGCAAACTCTCCAACTCTAACTAAAATCTTAAACGGCAACCTCGGGTCTGCATCTCACTCCCATTTTCTCCACGTGACCGTAGAAGGTCTTAGCTGGAAGGCTCTTCGTGAATGGATCAGCCAAATTGTCCTCCGATGCAATCTTGACCACTGCCACATCTCCTCTCTTAACGATTTCTCATAGAAGATGGTACTTTCTCTCTATGTGTTTACTTGCTTTATGGGCTCTGGGTTCCTTCGAATTTGCCACTGCACCCGAGTTATCACAATATACCGTGATACTCTTAGGCAAATCAGGTACCACACTCAAGTCCAATAAGAAGCTCTTGAGCCAGACGGCCTCTTTTGCAGCCTCAGAGGCAGCTACATATTCGGCCTCCATGGTGGAATTTGTAATGCATTTCTGCTTAATGCTCCTCCATGCAATGGCTCCGACTCCCAAGGTAAACACATAGCCTGAGGTAGATTTACTCTGATCTTTATCGGATTGAAAATCTGAGTCTGTGTAACCCAAAGGCACTAGACTATCAGAGCGGTATACCAGCATATAATCTCTAGTCCTTTTCAGGTACTTGAGTATATTCTTAACCGCAGTCCAGTGACCTTGTCCAGGGTTAGACTGATATCTGCTTACCATGCCAACTGCATAGCATATATCAGGTCTAGTGCATAGTATAGCATACATAAGGCTTCCCACAGCCGAAGCATATGGAACGCCCTTCATTTCATCTATCTCAGCCTGTGTGTGGGGACACATATCCTTGGATAGATGAATTCCATGCCAGAAAGGTATAAAACCTTTCTTAGAATCCTGCATGTTAAACCTAGCTAGCACTGTGTCGATATATGTCACCTGGGATAAGCACAACATTATTTTCTGGCGATCTCGAATTATCTTGATGCCAAGGACGTGTCCGGCTTTTCCTAGATCTTTCATATCGAACTGCTTGGACAACCACACCCTTATGTTAGATAATACTTTCTTACTGTTTCCAATAAGTAAGATATCATCAACATATAGCACGAGGAAAGCCACCACATTACCGTCACTCTTCTTGTACACACAACTCTCATCCGGACATTGCACGAATCCATATGACTGGATAACCTCGTCAAATCGGATGTTCCAAGACCTTGACGCTTGCTTATATCCATAAATAGATCTCTTAAGCTTGCACACTAAGTGCACTTGGCCTAGCAATGAAACCCTCTGGTTGCTTCATGTGGATGTTTTCCTCAAGAATTCCATTAAGGAAAGCTGTCTTGACATCCATCTGCCAAATCTCATAATCCAAATGAGCGGCTATAGATAAAAGAATCGGGATTGACTTAAGCATGGCTACCAGCGAAAAGGTTTCCTCATAATCGATCCCTTCTTTCTGAGTGTACCCTTTCGCCACCAATCTTACCTTGAAGGTTTCAACCTTCCCGTCAGCTCCTCTCTTGCGTTTGTAAACCCACTTACACCCAATGGGTTTTACCCCATCTTGTGGTTCTACAAGCTCCCAGACTTGATTGTGATCCATAGATCCAATCTCAGACTTCATTACAATTTTCCAAGAATCTTCATCTTTGTCTTAGATCGCTTCATCGTAGGTCCTGGGATCCAATTTATTTAGTCCTTCAAGGAAATCCGAAGACTCACCCAAACTAATGAATCTGTCAGGTTGGCGTACAACCCTCCCACTGTGATGAGGCAGTTCCTGTATTTTTGTGACACGTTGTGCAGTAATTTGTGGTTCCTCTTCTTGTACTATTGGTGTCAAATTCGAATTTTCCCCTTGAAGTTCCTCGAGTACTATCTCACTTCTTGGCTTGTGATTTATTACATAGTCTTCCTCTAAGAATCGAGCATTGGTACTCACAATGATCTTCTGATCCTTAGGACTATAAAATAAACCACATTTCATTCCTTTGGGATATCCAACAAATAGTCTAACATCCGTACGTGGTGCCAGCTTATCAGCTTCCTTATCCAGCACATGTGCTGGACTACCCCAAATCCGAAAATGTCAAAGACTGGGCTTTCGTCCAGCCCAAAGTTCTGTGGGTGTAGATGAGACTGATTTTGATGGAACCACATTAAGAATATAGGTTGCCGTTTCCAGGGCATATCCCCAGAATGAAATAGGCAGATCTGAATAGCTCATCATCGATCTAACCATCTCTAACAATGTTCTGTTCCTTCTTTCCGCCATGCCATTCTGCTGTGGCATTCCCGGCGCAGTCAACTGGGATGTAATCATATTCTCTGCTAAGTAGTCCCTAAATTCATTCGAGAGGTACTCACCACCACGATCAGACCGTAGTGATTTGATACTTTTACCTATACATTTTTCCACTTCCGCTCTGAATTCTTTAAAAGTCTCAAAGGATTCTGACTTGCGGCGTAATAGGTATATGTATCCATACCTTGATTAATCATCAATGAACGTGATGAAATACTCGTACCCTCCTCGAGCCTGAACTGACATAGGGCCACATAAGTCAGAGTGAATCAAATCTAGTACCTCTTCAGATCTATTCCCTTTATCCTTAAAGGGTCGCTTGGTCATTTTACCTTCCAAACAGGATTCACACAAAGGGAACGATTCTAGGACCAATGAAGACAAGGGCCCATCGTTTACTAGTCTTTGTATCCGTTTAAGGTTAATATGGCCGAGCCTAAGATGCCAAAGATAGGTTTGATTCATTTCCGAAGGTTCTTTTCGTTTGTTAGGGTTTATGACCGATGTATTTAGTAAATGCATTTGCGTAGTGTTTTGCATAGGATTAAGTAAATAAAGATACCCTTCCAATGTGCCAGAACAGATAAAATGTTTATCACTAAAGATAACAACCTTGTTATCAAAAGAAACAGAATATCCATCCATAAAAAGTTTAGAAACTGAAATCAAGTTTCGCTTAAAACCAGGCACATAAAGACAATCCTTTAAAACTAAAATCCTATCACTACTAAAAGATAAGGTTACGTCTCTTACTGCAACTGCCGCCACTTTCGTAGCATTGCCCATGTAGACTGAAATCTCTCCATCACTCAGCTGTCTTTTTACCAGGAACCTCTGTAAAGACATGCAAACATGATCAGTAGCTCCAGTATCTACTACCCATGACTGAGTAGAACAAGTAGCTAAACATGTTTCAACGATAAGAGATTGAGACGTACCCCTTTTCTTCTTCTTGTTAGGACAATCCGCCTTTCAGTGACCTGGTTGGCCGCACTTGAAACACTTTGTCTTTGACTTAAATTCCTCAGGAGGAATCTTAGTCTTGGAGACGTACCCCTTTTCTTCTTCTTGTTAGGACAATCCGTCTTTCAGTGACCTGGTTGGCTGCACTTGAAACACTTTGTCTTTGACTTAAATTCCTCAGGAGGAATCTTAGTCTTGGACTTCTTCACCTTAGGCGCCCCATCTGCAGCTTTCTTGGGTGTGTTCCTCTTCTTCCTTTTAGTACCGGAAGAAGACGCCCTATTTTCAGCTAGGTGTGCCTCCGGATTTCCTTTTTGAAGTAACTCAGCCGCCTGAAGATCCATGAGCAGTTCATTCAGGCCGACATCCCTTTTAATCATGTTAAAGTTCAGCCTGAACTGCTCAAACCTCGGGGACAAGCTATGAAGAACAATGTCGATTTGAGAATCGCCATCCAGCTCTCCACCCAAGGTCTCGATCTCAGCCAGATACCCCATCATCGTGAGAACATGATCCCTAACAGGTGTGGAGTCAGACATTCTCGCATCCATTAGCTTTTTCATTGCCAAATAGCGTACCGAGCGGTTCTGATGACTGAAGAGCTGCCTAAGGTTATACATGATATCATAAGCGGTTTTCATAGGTTCATGTTGATGTTGCAACACATTCGACATGGATGCCAGAATGTAACAGCGCGCTATCTCATTAGACCTAACCCACTTATCATATGCAACCTTTTGGGCTTCGTCAGAACCCTCATCTGGCTTCTGAGGACATGCCTCTTCAAGTACGTATTTATGTCCTTCCACAGTGAGAACAAGATTAAGGTTTCGAATCCAATCATTGTAATTTTCACTGATTAACTTGTTTTCTTTGAGAATAGTGGACAGGTTGGAGAGTGCCATGATGATACAGAATAACTGAAAAAGTAAACATCCAGTACAGTCACAAACTTTAGGATACTCACATATAATCGTATACCTCAAAAAAATTATATATAATCCACCGACATTTTAAAAATGTTTATTATAAGCCACGTTAGTGTGGACATTTATAAAATTCATCCTTAAATAGGTAAAACCACCTTTAATTTACCTCCAGTCAATTTTCCTTATGACAAGTAAATTAATAGTCGGAAATGACCACGGTCATGTAACCTTCCAATTAATAAGCCACGTTAGTGTGGACGTTTATTAATAAATTACACCTAAGTGTGAACACCATCATCTTAGCACCAAGTCCACTATTTTGAACTCCCTGCTCCAGTTGGATGAGTCAGTTTGTTCTAGTAGTGTTCTACAACTATCTTGATAAAGAAGTTTAATTTCTAGAGATAACAGTGATATGACACATCCGTTATGGAGAAAGATCTATTGTCAATTCGCATGTCTATCACATCTCAATTAAACCAGATTAATGGAGATCGTTTGAGATTTCTACATACTTTGGTATGAATCTCTCCCACTTAGTTATTTAAGATTGAAGTTTCATTTTATCCCATTGTAAAACATGCAAACATCACATAAAAAGATAAAACACCATTGCATGCTTCAAACAACATAATAAGCAATAATAATAAAAACCAACTATCATGGCTTATATCTCATGTTACTGAATGAGATAAAACTGGAAAGTCAGCTCCGGAACCTTGGGCATGGCCGCCGCCCCCATCACTGCGCCTCGCCGAAAATCCTCGCTCCAATTAGGATTTCGGGACGTGAATCAGTGATGCTTCCTTTCTTGAGCTGTACTACTCTCCTCCCTTTGAGTTGATCTTCAAACTTTATTCAATATAGAATTTCTATTCCTTAGAGGAAAAAACTAATATATCTAGAATAAAATTACAACTCAATAACTTGGTCTAACAGTTTTATTTCTATTACATTAAAACAACATAAAATAAAACCTAGACATAATCCATGGATTTTCTCATGGATTAAAATCACGTAGCCAAACCGACATACGACCCATCATACATCCAACATAAATTAAAACATACATCACAATATTAAGGAGCCATGATAGTCGGTAACCCTGCAAACAAGTAAGTCTATAAATCCAACAATGATAATTACATGATTAGCATAAAATAACATATGATATCCACACATGACATGATTTTCGAAAATTACAATTAATTATATTAATTAATTTTGAAAATAGCTTCAAGATTTAATTTGGAAATTAAAATAATTATCCACCAAATTTAATCTTGACAAATCTCGAAAATCCCTTAAGAATAAATCTGGAAATTTGTTATAATTATCCACCAAATTTATTTCTTAATTTTCAGATAACACACTAATTAATTAATATTTGAAAATCTTGATATGAATCTAAAATCTATCCCAAATATTTGGATAGGCTAGGATCGAAAATTACAAAGATAAAATCTGGAAATTTGATCCACTTCAAATTCCATCCAAATTTAAATCTTATCTTCAATCCTATCTAGATTAGGATTAAGTAATCCTATCTTACTTTTCCAATTCTTATCCACAAGAATTTTGAAAATTTCAAGATAAAAAATCTGGAAATTTGATCCACTTCAAATTCTTCCAAATTTAAAATCTATTTTCAAATCTTTTAGGATTAGAATTAGATAACTATTGATATATATCAAAAATTACCTTATCCAATTCAAATCTTTGTAGATTTCAAAAATCAGAAGAAGATTAAATTTGGAAATTTGATCCACTTCAAATTCTATCCAAATCTAATATTCTATTTTCAAATCTATCTAGATTAGAATTAGGTAATTTTAAGATAAACATAAAAAATACCAAATCTAATTTTAATACATATAATTTTCGAAAACCCCCACCAAATAAATCTGGAAATTTGATTTTCATAAAAAACTTATCTAAATTAATTTGATAGAATCGAAAATTACATAGGCAAAATTAGGGAAATTAAACATCAAATTTTCGAAAACTTTGATGCTCCAATTTTCGAAACACACATCTAATTAAATCTGGAAATTTTGATAAATCAAAAATCTATTCCAAATCTAATTAAGATATGACCGAAAATTACAATCCATCCAAAACTAGAATTTTCGAAACACCATCAAAAATTCATCCAAGTTTAGAACACAACCAATTCGAAAATATGAACACATAAATCTGAAAATTTAAGAAACTTAAATATTTCATCAAATTTAAACATATTTTTTGAATTAATCCTAGGATTAAATCTAGAACAGTGTCAAAACCCGCTCTGATACTAGTTGTTGGGGTTTTTTCGAATTGAACCACCACATGATCTAATTGGATGTTCATTACTCCTAATGTCATGTAGATCATAAATTAATGCATCTCATATGTTTTAATTAACCGAGTTCTATTAATATGCAAATCCGGTTTAAACGATTCTACTAAAGCGGAAACATATAAATCGAAAAACGACTTACAAATAAAACGGCGGGTTAAGGACAAGATTAAAGATCTAATATTGGTGTTGTGTATGATAAAATCGGCGCCCACTAATGCTATTCCACTCCTTGATCTTCTGTTGTATTCCTGGACTGAATATAGTTTCAGGGTGGGCTGAAATCTACTAGATCGGTATGGAATCTGTGGAGATAAAGAGAACACAAGAGGAGCTGATCTATATCTCCAAAATTTCGTCCCCCACCTCCTTATTTATAAGGGGGTGGGTGAAATTTCAGTGTCCCAACCCTACTGGGTTTGGGACTCTATCCCTTTTTCCATCTCCAGTCCATTAAAGTCATATTAGGCTACAACATGGATCTAGAAGAATATTAAATTGGCCTGATAATTTATTTAATTTTCAATATCCAATAAATTTAGGATATTATTAAATAAATTAAGTATTATTTTTATTCCACTACAGAAATAATACTGGCCTACCAATTTAATACATATTTCTGAATATGCTTTCTCCTTTAGTCCAGCCATTCCCCATGTTTAAGATATAATGTCCATTAATTAATTATATAAGCTTCTGACAGCTATAATTAATTAACATCTTTTCCTTGAGTATTACCACACAAGCTTTACTCATGCACGGAATAAATTCCACCTGCAGGATTTCAGCATGAACTTGCATTTTCTCAAGGGGACACCATCAACCTGGCGCACCAGGATACGGTGCCCCTACATATTGTACGAATCATCATAAGTGTAAATGTCACAAACCAAGATATCGAGATTATTGATGCTATGAAAGAATCTTACCCTTTGATAAATCAAAGCTGCAAACACTACACATATATGTCCGCCAACATATAGGGGTTAAGAACCCGAACTCTGTGGATTCTTATTCTTTCATTTAGGGTCAGAATAGAGAATAGAATCCTAAGTAGATCCTCCTCAATACACTTGCCCGTGTATTAGAATAATCAATTAGTCAAGACAAACTAACTATCAGATTATTCTACGGCGTACCGATAGCAGGTTCAGTGTCATCTAGACCGTAAGCCTCTTAATACATTACAAGGAACCGATGATATGATCTAACCGTGTGTTTACCCACACCATGTCATCTACAATGTAAGTATAGTGAACATGCATGTAAATATAACAATTTAAATGCAAACAGTGACTGCAATTGTATTCATTCTATATCATCATAAAACCATCATAAATAATGTATACAAAAGACAGGTCTTCTAGTGTACAAAACCAACAGATCTCACACTTGACTCCATAAAGATAGTGCCTCCAGATCTTCAAGGCATGAACAACGGCTGCAAGCTCCAAATCATGAGTAGGGTAGTTGACCTCATGTGGTTTCAACTGCCTAGATGTATAGGATATAACCTTCCTGTTTTGCATCAATACACATCATATTCCTTGCAGAGATGCATCTGTACAAACGACGAAACCTTCTACTCCATCAGGAACAGTTAACACATGAGCAGTTACCAATTTCTTCTTAAGTTCTTGAAAACTTCCTTCATAGTCTTCTGTCCAAATGAATTTCACTCCTTTCTTTAGTAGTTGGGTCATAGGTTTTGCAATCTTGGAGAATCCTTCAATAAATCGTCTATAGTAACCAGCTAAGCCTAGAAAGCTATGAATTTCACTGATATTAGTAGGGGACTTCCAATCACTCACTGTCTCCACCTTGGAGGGATCTACTTTGATGCCTTGAGCCGAAACTATGTGGCCTAGAAAGATAACTTCGTCCAACCAGAATTCACATTTCCTGAACTTAACATACAAATTCTCTTTCCTCAATGTCTCCATTACTATTCTGAGATATTCCTCATGTTGTTTCTCATCTTTGGAGTAGATGAGTACGTCATCAATAAATACTAGCACAAACTTATCTAAGTATTGGTGGAAAACTCGATTCATTAAATCTATGAATACAGCTGGCGCATTGCTCAGTCCAAATGGCATCACCACAACTCATAATGACCATACCGTGTCCGAAAAGTTGTCTTTGGTATGTCATCTTTCTTCACCTTTAATTGATGATAGCCCGATCTGAAATCAATCTTGGAGAAAACTCTAGCACCCTTGAGTTGATCAAACAGTTCATCAATTCGAGGTAGAGGGTACTTGTTCTTGATTGTCAATTTGTTTAACTCCCTGTAATCTATGCACATACGTAGTGATCCATCTTTCTTCTTGACAAATAACACAGGAGCTCCCCAAGGTGAAACACTAGGTCTGATGAACCCTTTATCCAATAATTCTTGTAGTTAGACTTTTAGCTCTTGAAGTTCCTTTGGCGCCATTCGATATGGTGCTTTTGATACTGGGGTGGCTCCATGGATAAGGTCGATAGTGAACTCTATTTGACGATCAGGTGTGACTCCAGGTAGTTCCTCAGGAAAAATATCTTGGTAGTTATGAACAACAGGCACATCTTCAATGGTTACTCCTTTGGTCTTTTCCCCTATCAAACTTACAAGGAAAGCCTGACATCCTTACTTCTTGATCATCTTCTTTTCTTTCATAGCAGATATCATAGGTATCGTCGTCCCTACTTTTGATCCATAATAAGTGAACTTTGGCTCTCCTGGGGGTTGGAGCATTATTTCCTTCTCGCGACATCGTATTGTTGCACGATTTTCTTTAAGCCAATCCATTTCAAGAATTATATCAAAATCATTCATTTCTAGCACGTGCAGGTCTGCCCTAAGATAGTTATCGTCGAAATTTAACTCTAATCCAGCACAGATCATACTAGCTACAAGCATCCTCCCTGATGGTATACTTACTTCTAGGGGTTCACTCAAGTTTTCTCCTAAAATTCCCAACTTCTTATATGTTCTCATAGATATGAATGAGTGTGTTGCTCCAGTGTCAAAGAATGCAAGTATTGGGGTGTTGTGAATATCAATCATACCGGCCATGTTCCCGGGTGCTTGAGCTACTTGCTGTTGATTCAGGGCAAAGGCACGTGTATTCCTAGACGCCTGTTGTCCTAGGTTATTTCCCTGATTGATCCTTGGATAGTTTCCTTGGTTGTTCCCATAGTTATTCCCTTGATTGTTCCTTGGGTTATTCCCCTGGTTGTTTCTCGGGTTATTCTCTTGGTAGTTTCCTTGGTGGGTTCCTTAGTTGACTCTCAAATTATGCCCTTGGTTGCTCACTTGATTTCTCCTATTTCTAGGGCAGTTAGGAGCACTGTGGCCAGGTTGCTTGCACCAAAAGCAAGCACTCATCCTCAGAAGACAAGTGCCATTGTGTCTCTTATTGCATGTTTGGCATAGTGGCTTCTCCACCTGTCTTCCAGAATTAACAGGTGGCCCAGTTCTTGCTTGCTTGTCATGCTTGGATTCATTCTGGTTCACGTTATCCCATTTTCTTTTTCCTTTTGAATCATGGTTCCTTTTTTCTTCCATCATGAGTAGTGATTTAATATCTTGAGCTTTGCTGAGTGTTTCAGCATAAGTGGCTGTACCCCGTCTAGTAATAGGGATCGCAATCTCGGTTCTTAGGCTTCTTCTAAAATGGAGTGCTTTCTTCACATCAGTATCCACTAGGTGAGGGGCATAGCGAGATAGTTGATTGAACTTCTTATCATAGTCATCCACTGTGAGGGTTCTTTGCTTCAGATAAGTTAACTCATTTTTCTTGCGTTCTCGATAGCTATCCGGTATATATTTCTCCATCACAGCTTGTTTGAATTCATCCCAAGTGAGTGCAGCAAGATCTTCAGGTGTCATAGTCCTTGTATGTGATTCCCACCAATAGTCAGCATTTCCAAAGAGTTGATAGACTGCACATGCGACACGATGTGCATCACCACAAGTTATGTGTGTGAAAACTCGATCCAATTTGCGCAACTAAAGTTCCATATCTAATGGCTCCCCTTGACCATCGAATGTTGGTGGTTGGTGACGTCTAAATGGCTCGACAATTTCAGTAGTATCATCAGTCGGGGCATTTTGGTTTTGCGGTTGACGTCTCCTAGGCGGCATCCTATATTCATGTATTAATTGTGAGACATTAATGCTAACACGATTTGGTAATATAAGTAGCGAAAAAATATAGTATCATAAGATTTGAGACAATAAATTCGTCAATTTATATCATAGAAGTGTCATAGCTCAAAGTTATAATCACGGTGCCTCAAGAGAGGACTATTTCATACATACATAATAACCATAAGTCAACAAAATAACATAGGAACTACATACTAGGCCAATACTAACCTACCTCATAGGGTGGTATACAAAAAGAGGATTGAATCCACAAAAAGGCCTTAATATTCCTATGTAAAAAGAGAACATAATCCATATACATAGACAAAAGGTGCTAATCGTCTAGTGCTCAACAGTGCTCGAGCTATGTATGTGCTCCTCGTAGTCCTCCTCAGGATCCTCATCATTGTCATCCTCTATCAGCCATCCATTGTTATGCGCCTCCGGATGTGGAATAGGAATAGACGCTGGGGCCGGTGCAGGTGCTGGGTTAGGCACAGGGGCCGGGACTGGTGCAGGTATCGGGGCTGGTACATGCATCGGGACTGGTACAGGTACCGGGACTGGGGCTGGTTGAATGACCATCCAATCTGCAGGGACATGGGCTGGCATCGGAGCTGGTGCATAGAGAGAGTGCACGAATCTAGGTCCAATGACCAAGGCTGGCACCGGTAGATATACTGGGGGTTCACCCTATGTCGTCCATCCCTGGTAAATATGCAATGAGAAGCCCGGATAGTCTGTGATGTAATGTAGGGTTGTAGGGTAGATCTCTGTGTAGTCTCCCAGCACTCGAGCAGCATAAGAAGCCCAATTCGATGGTAGAGTGCGTACTAGTCGATTGGAAGCCTCCCATCCGAAGACTCTTGCAAGCGTGTCTCTTACCTCCATCCACATCTCAGTCATAATCACGGTATGTCGACCTACACTGTGTGCTGGATCACGTACATAGGCATGGTACTCTCGCTGACGCTGAACTCGTGTGGGGATAAATCCTACCCTCTTCCTAGGTCCCTGAATAAAGTTTGGCATCTGTAGGAAAAGCACTTAAGCGAGTCTAGGATCAATATACTATATAGTAAGACATGAATAACTTAAAGGCAGTCTATATCCTAATAATCCACCTAGGTTCATCCTTATAGTGGGTGACATAGCATATTTTCAAAGCAATTGTAATCGAAATAAATTTGACCTTAATTCGATGCAAAGCGAAGAACCTTACCAGGGCTTGAGATGCCGCGAATCCTCTTGAAAGAGAGGGGTGCCTTCGGGAACGCGGACACAGGTGGTGCATGGCTGTCGTCAGCTAGTGCCGTAAGGTGTTGGGTTAAGTCCCGCAATGAGTGCAACACTCGTGTTTAGTTGCCATCGTTGAATTTGGAACCCTGAACAGACTGCCAGTGATAAGCCGGAGGAAGGTGAGGATGACATCAAGTCATCATGCCCCTTGTGCCCTGGGCGACACACGTGCTACAATGGCCGGGACAAAGGGTCGCGATCCCACGAGGGTGAGCTAACCCTAAAAACTCGTTCTTATTTCAATCATATCATACATTAGTCAAATACATAATTGATCAATCAAAATTTTAGTCACATAATTTTATACCTGGCTGACGAGGCTTGGCGTGGACGTGGGACCAAGGGTAGTAGCATATATACAAAATGCAAAAAATATATTTTTAACATTTAATAGGCTTTCAGAGGATTGAACCGCTCTGATACCATATGTAGCACCCCAAACCCGGAGGGGTCAGGGTGCTAATGAAAACATACGCGAATGAGAAAATCCCATAGAAAAATTTCCAAATAGAGTAATCAATTTGAGATTTGCTATATCAAAGAAGCTTACGTCTCCTAGTCAAACACCAAGAATCAATATGTTTGACTAATCAAGAATTAATAGAAATAGATCTTAAGAAAACTTGACTGGTCAACCACATCAAAATAATAATAGTTAATTCATGAAACATAACGTGACCAAAACGCTCATAGGCGTACACGTGGCAAAAGTCAAGGTTCAGCGGAAGCATAGAAATTAAGAATCATACAGTTGACCATCAACAAAGCATACAGCGGAAGCATATGAATCATATAATAGTTTGACCATAACTAATAAATTCAAAAGACGGTCAACTAAAAACAAAAGGGTCCCCATTGGTCCACATCCGCCACCTGCCATCATCAATTACCTGAAAAACATTTTAAATAATGAGGCTGAGTGCCAGAAAATACTCCATAGACATACTCATACATTCATCCCATAATTTGCATAAAAGAAATAACAATAATCATAATAATGATTTCACATTTGACGTCACAATTCATACGCTCATTAAACATAGTGGAGACCGACCCTAATGTGATCACATATCATCTATAGCATATTCATAACATATTCGGATATCCTCATATGAGTCGTATCAAATCCACAATGAGCAACATAACATAAATCATAATTCATTTTTCCACATTGGACGAAAGTTTAAATATATTTTCGAAAGAGTTTTGGTAAGTAAGTCCACCTTCTAGCTAAATGTAGCTGTCGCTTTAGTCTCAACTTGCACGTGCTAAGCCTGCTGCCTCGGGTTAAGACCTACACATAAAGGCTATGTCTTAGAAGCTTATTAAGGTCATTAACATATTCTATAACGTAAGTAAGGGTATAAGGTATATCTATAAAATAAAGTCGCAAAAATACGATGTCTAAAGATCAAACGGGTAATCCTAGCTTTAAGCTATACCCGAGCCCTTGATCGAGTATAATATATGGATTAAAATCATAATAATTAAAGTAAGGCTTTAATAATAATAATAATAATAATAATAATAATAATAATAATAATAATAATAATAATAATAATAATATTTCCATACCAATAAAGTATCACTTATAATACAATATGCTTAATTTGAATTAAATCCAAAACTAAACAAAAATAGGAAAAGAAGGATTTGAACCTAAAAATAGCAATCCGTGCTTAAACGTTTTTTAGTTAACTGCTTAAAAACTGTTCTGTGATATGTGTGAGACAGATGCAAGAACATAAAAGAATAAAGCAGTAAAAACGCACGAGATGGTAACCCAGTTCAGTTCAAACAACCTACTCTGGGGGGATTGCTCCCAAACTTGAAGATTCGACTGGTACTCCTTCGAAGAGTGTATTAAGGATCTTACACATACAAGCCTCCCGCCTTATATCGCCCGTTCTTCTCCTCGAACTCTTTCACTAGCCGAAAGTTGTAAGATCCCCTCACAACCGTGACACTAGACTCCATCTAGCTACCCACAACTTCAACTTACAATCTCTCCCGAGATTGCGCATAAAACTGGAATAAAAATCCCCTCACGTGTTTCACTCGTAAACACTCAAAACTAGTCTATCACATTGAACGTTTTAATGAACAACTACTAGTTACAAAAACGACCACAAACTTATTCTAACACTAGAATCTAAATAAAATATCAGTGGTACCGATTGCTCCTCAACTCGGTCTTCTTATAGACTTGGCGTCGATCTTCATCCGCCAACTAGGTAAGTGGTTTGTGGCCTTCCAAACATGTGTAGATACTTCCCATGTGTAGGAGGGTTAATTCAGCACCGGATCTACACCACAAGGCAGTAAAACGAATCTATCTTGAGCTTCCAAACTGGTTTGGCGCAAGATCTTTCCAATAAGGAAACTGCCATAAATAGAGTGTCCCTGGTTCTGTCTGGGACATACTCTAGAACAGTTTACCAACTGTTCTTTCTTTTCTTGCACAGCGGAAAACAAATTTTCGTGGGACATATCCAGGCACACATTGTCGAACATATCTCGCCAATACAACAACACAAATACTTAGTGCATGATGGTTGACAATCTCCCTCTTTGGCATTTATGGTTGACAATTATCATCACGATCTGCACACCACTCGAACAAACTTTCCCAGATCAAAATATATCAAATAGAGTGATATATTTAAAAAACTGTCAGGGACAGTTTCAAACACACTCCCCCTGAATCTGAACTGGGAGTGCCTTCAACACGATCAGAGCATTGTTTCGCAGTAGAGAACTGTATTGTCAGTTGATCAAAAATATAGTACATACCAACAAAAATAAAATGGGGTAAAATAGCATCCCCAATAAATTGTTTGTTCAAAAATCATCAAACATAAAAAAATGAGCACATGTTCATAGCAGCAGCAGCAATAGACCATCCTTCATCCAACTGTGGCCTTTGTGCACCAACATTCTTCTCCCCCTTAATTGTTGCAAGAAACGGAAAACACCAAACTTCAGGCCAGGGAGGCAGCAGCATCATCATCATCGGCATCAGCAGCAGCCGGCTTATCAGCAGCAGGAACAAAGGAAGCACTCAGCACGTCAAGCGGCGAAGCAAGGCCAAGGGCTCAGGCTCGGAGATCAATCAACAAGGCCTCCAACTCTTATTTCCTTGTTTTGAAAGTCCGAATGGACTTGCTCAGAAACACAACTTCACGCTCTAGAGACTTGATATGCCTGTCAAAGAAAACAGAGGTGACAGCAAAAGAGGCAGTAGATCTGTCTGGGACAGATACGGGAATAGGTCTCGAGCTTTCATCAGCACCGCAGGCAGGAACATCCGGAGCATGCTGGGACGAAAACAACTTATGGCTGATTGACAGCGGCTGCGCAACAGGCGCATACACATCATTTGCAGAAACAACATCATGCTGGGCCATAATGATACTGAAGATTAGGCCAGGATAGCCAACAGGTTGCTGAGCACGAGTCGATTCAGCATGAGCAAAAACATTCTCAAAAATGATCAAACCAAGGTTGATCCTCCTTCGAGTGCCCACAAAATAGAGCAACAAGGCCATAGGTGTGCCCAAAGTCGAATTATGAGTACTGGGCAACCAATTTCTAACAGCAACATTGTGAAGTATCGAGTAATTCACACTCAGATCAGAAGCCATTAATGCATGCCCCGAGGGCCAAACCACCCGACTTCCTCCAGTCAATTCCGATACCACTTCATTCAAATAAAAAACAGGTGCAGGAGCAACAAGGTTCTCACGACCCAAAAATTCATTAATCACGGCAGGGGAAAATGCAATCCAATGACCCCGCACAAACACAGAAAAAACATGCTCATAGGAAGCATCACACATACGCTTAGACAAGTTGGCATAAAATTCATGCACAACAACAGCAATAAAAGAAGGAGCAGAAAAAGCAGATTTCTCTAACCGGAGATCATGCAACAGAGAATCAACACCAGTTCCCTCTATATTGGACTTAACCAAACAACGCTCGGAAATCAACGAGCGACCAATAACAACCTTGAATTGATTTTGGTGAAAGGCAGAGATAAACTTACTTGAATCAAAGTCCTCAAAATCGGAATCTGATCTGTCTGGAACAGACTCAGAGACATCCTCTGCTTCGTCATCAGAGAGGGAAGGTACTCTGGCTTGCTTCATCAGCAGGCAATGACGTCCCGACATCAACCCCATCCTCTGCTCAGACACACTCCGTGTAATACGACGAGTAGGAACAACCTCAGACTTCTTAGGCACAACCTTTTTCCCAGCAGGCTTCACTGATTTTGGGGGTTTTGACGAAGACCCCTTCTTAGCAGCAACTTTCTTGGATTTGGGGGTTTGTGAAGAATAACCCTTCTTTCAGCAACCTCGGCCAACACTTTGGATTTCAACTTTGCAATGGGCGTGTCATCCTCATCATCAGACACTGGAGGAGTGATTGGATCATCGCGCAACTCCAACTTGCGTTTGGATCCGCGAGTTTTGAAGGAGGTAGCCTTTGGAAGAGGGACAGAAACATCCTCACGAGCAGGAGACTCCTCATCGAGGAAGGAGATATCAATGTCATCTTCACCTTGATCATGAACAAGGGTTTCAGCAGCTGCAATAGGTGATACTTCACCAAGAGGAACTTGAACCGTGACAACGGGCGTGTCACTATACACCGGGACAGCAGCAGAAAGAGACGGAGCTTGAACAAATTTCAGGGCATCAAGAGATGCAGCAAATTCCTCAATTGAGGTGGGTTCTTCACCAACAGCAACGGCGGCAACATCATCTTCAACAGAAGCCATGGAGACTTCATTTCCTCCAACATTCTCTATAATAGCCGCAATTGAAGCATCCAAAATTTCCGCAGACACCATGGGCGGAGAGGATGGCTCTTCAGAAACTCTAAGAGAGGGTTGAGCATTGAGATCTGTCTTAAACACAGATCGAGACGGCGAATCAGCAGAACATGCCATAGAAGCAAAAGCTTTGGAGGAAGCAACGGATGCCTTCACAGAGACAGAGGCAATTGAAGACGAAAACACAATTGGTTGAGAAAGCTCTGCAAGCTGTCATCGTAAGTCTTCAGTAGAAATTCTGGGTTTCTTCGCTTGAGAAGGCTTAAAAGAAACAGCTTTGTCCGCCATTAGAGTTCGAACAATAAAAATTCAAACACACACCACAGAGAGAGAGAACGGCTTGGAAATTTCGCAGGGATTCTATCTCTTTTGTAAAATAAGGTTAAGACCTTAATTAGGAAATTCTAAAAGGAAATTTCCTTAACTCACTTATTCCTCACACATCACCCCGCAGCTTGGTGTGGAGAAGTAGAATCAATCGTGGTGCGAAAATCAAGGCACTACTAGCCGTTGAAAAGTAACCATTCCTCCAAAGCAAAAACTGTTCGAGACAGATATTGGCACACACCAAGAGAAGAACAATACCAGCAGGGACAACAGTTCTTCACTGCAAGCTTGTGAAGTATTGAGCATTGAGTCATAGGCTTCAGACTCAGGCTAATCTGTCAGGCATATCCTCTGGCACATTTTTAGAATCATCATCAGAGGGAGAAGGAGCTCGAGCCTTCTTCATCAACGGTCGGCCAGGTCTAGAGACCAAGCCTAACATCTACTCGGACTGACTCCAAGTAACACGATGACAAGTAGCAACAACAATAAGCAAAGGAGCAGCATATGGAGATTTATCCAAATGTAAATCATGCAATAATTCCATCACACCAGTTTTCTCAACGTCAGATTGAAACAACCATCGTTCAAAAACAAGACAACGATCAACCACCAGCTTGGAAAGACCTTGATGGAAAACAGATAAAACAAACTTGAATCAAAAGATTCATCTTCAGAAGCGGAACTATCTGAGACATCCGCAGACATATCATCTACCACTTCAACAGAATGGGACGGAGCTCTAGCATTCTTCATCAGCAGACTAGGACATGCTCAGGTCTGCAATTGAGATATGAATCTCATCTTTATCAGAGTTCTGTTTAGGATCAGTAGAATCAACAAGGTGCTCAGAGGCAGAAGGGGATTCATCTGGTTCATGGAGCAATTGAAGCTTGCGCTTCATACCACGGGACTTGGAAAACGTCCATCCTTGTTCCAAAAGAGATAGAACAGATTCAGCATCAGGTGAGGAAGCATTTTCCTCAACAGCAATATCATTCTCCTTAATATCATCAACTTCAATTCTCCCTTCACAACCGGAGATGAGGAAAGAACATCAAACACCCTAAATTTAGATGAGGGTTCCGGATCTGTGATAGAAACTGACTCAGACAGAGTCGCAAACACTTTAGGAGCATCGCAGGGCACAGATGCAGAGACTTCTGCGGGCTGCAGACATAACATCACTGCTGGGAATGACGGCAGTGGGAACAGATATGGAGAACACAAGTGATTTTTAAATTTCTTCAAAAGCCTTTCAAAATTAGGGATCACTTCCCTTATGAAATCTACTCAGCACGCCCTCGGGAAGTAGAAATTGGGCGAGAAACTTGAGGGTCCACTAGCATTACAGTTAAAAAATAACTGCTACAAACTGTGCTTCATTCTGTCAAGCACACATGGAGCCACACACATGCAAAGACCATAAAACACTTGGTCATTTTACAATCTCTGTACATACATCACTGACCAAGACTGTATAGAGATACTTCTCGGAAAGGAGAAGTTCAGAGAACACAAAGACCTGATGAGGATCTATGTGTTTTAAATCTTCTATTATCATATGCCTTAGTAAAAATATCCGCGAGTTGGGCATCTGTTCCAACATACTCGATCACAAGTGATCCATCTTCAACCAGTTCACGAATGAAGTGATGGCGAATATCTATATGTTTCGTCCAAGTGTGCTGAACTGAATTCTTTGAACTATTTATGTCTCTCATGTTGTCACAGAATATGGTAAGAATAAACTGTGGCACACCATAATCAACCAACATATGCTTTATCCATAAAAGTTGTGTACACCAACTTCCATCCGCAATATATTCTTCTTCGGCAGTAGATAACGAAATGGAATTATGTTTCTTACAAAACCAAGAGACCATGTTGTTTCCAAGGAAGAAATGTCCTCCTGAAGTACTCTTCCGAAACTCGTCCACCATTCTGTTTGACACAGATCCAAAGCCAATATCGACATACCAAGCTCGTGGAGCTTCTTTGAGACTGTAAAGTGTCTTTTTCAGTTTGTACACAAACTCAAGTTGGTGGCAGTCTTCAAAACCTTTGGGTTGGATAACAAACTTATTTTGTTTCTGAGGACTTACTTCAGTTAGGTCTCGGTTTTCAGAACTGTCCGGCACAGATGTAGGAACATGGACAGTACCATAAAGGCTCTCATCATCAATCTGGGCAGCAGGTTCTTCCAGATCATCAACAACTTGATGGTTTTTAAGAGCATCATTGCTCTCAGATATTGATTCAATCCGATTACAGTCTTCACTTCTGTTAGGCACAGAAACAAGCACACTTCCAGTAGTTTCTTCAAACCTGAAACAATCATTTTTAACAAGAACAATTGACGATTCTTGATCACTGGTCTGGCAAAGATTTTTATGCCACAAGTTTGCATCATTTAGTTGAGATCTGAAGCACGTTTCCTTCATATTGAGAAGATAACAATTGTCCCGTGATCTGTCCCCGGCCATCACCAGAACACTTTCTTTGTTCTTGACAAGACATTTGTCTCTAGTGAAATGTACCAAGAGACCTTGGTCACACAGCTGACTGATGCTAATTAAATTAGCCTTTAGTCCTTCTACAAGTAGCACGTCCTCCAGGTTGGGCATCCCATGCACATTTAGGTATCAATGGCCTTGCACTCTACCATTAACACCATCTCCAAAGGTAACAGATTGATATGAGCAATCTTCTTGTATGTTGCTCAGCATGCTAGCATCTCCGGTCATATGCCGAGAGTATCCGTTGTCAAAGTACCAGCTACTTTTTGCATGAATATTGAGTGTAGTGTGAACCACATAATTTTTGTGATTGTTCCTGGATCTGTTCGGACATTTCTTTTGGGAAACTGATCAGATTCTGCAAAACCCCTTCTTTTCATCCTTCGGAGGTCATTGATCAAGTTTCTGTAATGTGGTCGAATGTGACCGGGTTTCTCACAGTAATGACACACAACACGTGTCTTTTGATGAGACTTCCTTCGCTGCTGCTTGTTCTTTGGCCCATCTCTCAACTCTGGAACTGTTGAATCTTTTGTTCCAGATGACTGTCCTTGACAGAATACGTCATAAGTATGAGCGTCATTATATCCGAGCCCAGAATGATCTTGAGGACTCTTTCCTTTGGAAAGAATTTCATCCAGTTGAGATGATCTGGAGTTCATCATTTTGACAAGCTTCTTTAGGTGTTGGAGTTCACCATTCTGTGCTTGAGTACTATTTCTGGACTGCAACAATTCATTTTGCACCTCATTAAGGCGAGTAGAGAGATTATCTCTTTCTTTCAAGAGATTGGAATTCTCTTTTAACAGGTCTTCATTGACCTTAACCACCATGATCCAACTGGAATGCAACTTCTTATACGCCTCCATAGTTGATTCCACAGAGAATTCTTCATCTTCTTCATCATCGCTGCATTCTGAAATTTTCTCGACCTCACTGTCAGGAACAGATACAGGCACAGACTCTTTGACAGAGTGTGTCATGAAAGCAATATGATTGCTTACACCTTCTTCATCACTTTCACTATCATCAGGATCATCACTTTCACTAAAGGTAGAACAATATGCCTTGTTTTTCTTTTTTAGAGTGTTAGCACACTCGACTTGATAGTGACCATAACCACCACATTCATGACACTTCGTTTCCTTATATCTATCATCATTTGACTCATCATCCTTGGTTTTTTGAGGTTTAGAGAACCTGTTCTTGGCAGAATAATTTTGAGATGGTTTCTCAAATTGTCTTGTAAACCTGGAAAAATTCTTTGAAAGTAATGCAACTGATTCTGCAAGGTCCGAACTGTCAGGAACATTACTTGGCAAATCAATACTGGAACCTGCCTGAAAAGCTATGCTTTTCTTCTGCACTATTTCTTCATCTGCCAGCCCCATTTCAAAGGTTCGCAAAGAACCCATCAGCTCCTGTAACTTCATCTTGCTCACGTCTTTGGCCTCTTCAATGGCCGTGACTTTATAAGCGAATCTTCTAGGCAGAGATCGCAAAACCTTTCGCACAAGTTTCTCTTCAGAGATCGCTTCTCCAAGCGCAAAGCTTTCATTAGTGATGTTGCAAATCTTGGCGTTGAAATCAGCAAGTTTTTCACCTTCATCCATGCGAAGGTTCTCAAATCTGGTGGTAAGCAGTTGCATTCGAGAGGCACGAACACTGCTAGTTCCTTCAAACGTGGTCTGCAAGATATCCCACGCATCCTTAGCTTTGTCATATGTGGAGATGAGTTTGAACACGTTCATGTCCACTGCAGAGAAAATAGCATTCATGGCTTTAGCATTCAACCCCATGATTTGATAATCAGTATCGTCAAACTCTTCTTCTAGCTTCAGCACCGCTTTGCCTTTCTCATCCTTCTTGATATGATGCTTCCATCCTTCAGGCACCATCTTCCAGGCACGCTCATCAATTGAGCGAATGAAAGCTGTCATACGAGCTTTCCAATAGGCATAGTTATTGCCATCAAGGAGCGGAGGTCTCACCATCGAGGCTCCTTCTTCCATCGAGTCCATCTCGGCAAAAACAACACAATAACATGGATTAATATCCCAAGATCAACCCTGAATACAGGCAACCCACTCTGGTGCCAATTAAAAACAACAATCCGTGCTTAAACGTTTTTTAGTTAACTGCTTAAAAACTGTTCTGTGATATGTGTGAGACAGATGCAAGAACATAAAAGAATAAAGCAGTAAAAACGCACGAGATGGTAACCCAGTTCGGTTCAAACAACCTACTCTCGGGGGATTGCTCCCAAACTTGAAGATTCGACTGGTACTCCTTTGAAGAGTGTATTAAGGATCTTACACATACAAGCCTCCCGCCTTATGTCGCCCGTTCTTCTCCTCGAACTCTTTCGCTAGTCGAAAGTTGTAAGATCCCCTCACAACTGTGACACTAGACTCCCTCTAGCTACCCACGACTTCAACTTACAATCTCTCCCGAGATTGCGTATAAAACTGGAATAAAAATCCCCTCACATGTTTCACTCGTAAACACTCAAAACTAGTCTATCACGTTGAACGTTTTAATGAACAACTACTAGTTACAAAAACGACCACAAACTTATTCTAACACTAGAATCTAAACAAAATATCAGTGGTACCGATTGCTCCTCAATTCGGTCTTCTTATAGACTTGGCGTCGATCTCCATCCGCCAACTGGTAAGTGGTTTGTGGCCTTCCAAACGTGTGTAGATACTTCCCATGTGTAGGAGGGTTAATTCAGCACCGGATCTACACCACAAGGCAGTAAAACGAATCTATCTTGAGCTTCCAAACTGGTTTGGCGCAAGATCTTTCCAACAAGGAAACTGCCATAAATAGAGTGTCCCTGGTTCTGTCTGGGACATACTCTGGAACAGTTCACCAACTGTTCTTTCTTTTTTTGCACAGCGGAAAACAACCCATGACCTTAAATGTAAAATAATGATACTTTAACCACTATACTAAATGATTTTATACAATCTAAAACAAATTGTTTTAATTAAATAGCTTCATAAATGCTGTGAATTAATTACACAGAATGAGAATTAAAACTGCATCAAATGATTTTGAACCCTGGACCTCCTAAACACATACAGAACACTTAACCATTAGACTAAGCCCTATTTTTGAAATTAATCATCTATAATTAATTATATATATATATATATATATATATATATATATATATAGTCCAGAAAGCTTTTAAAATAAAAAGATTAAAAAGGAATAAATTACTTCAATAGGATTCAAACCCTTGACCTCTTAAGTATTAATCTGAACACTAACCATTAAACCATATATCATTTTTGAAATTTAAATGATGTTATTAATTATATAAGGTTTAAAATCATCTTAGATAAAAATGAAATAAAACTGCATTAAAGAGGGCTCAAACCCCTCCCCTTTTAATTAACAAATCTAGACATATCCATTAAGCTAAATACAATTTTCAAGTTAAAGTTGAAACAGAGGACATTAATTACAATAAAAGGGATTTAAAAATGCATGTATGAAGATTTGAACCTTAGACCTTTTGATTAATAAATCTGAACATATCCATTAAACTAGTTGTCATTTTCAAAATTTACACATGATTTTAATTAATTTAATTTCGAAATTTACACATGATTTTAATTAATTTAATCTGAAACAGAGGACATTAATTTTTACATATGATTTTAATTAATTTAATTTTGAAATTTACACATGATTTTAATTAACTTAATCTGAAACAGAGGACAGTAATTACAATAAAAGAGATTTAAAAATGCATGCAAGAAGATTTGAACCTTAGACCATTTTGATATTAATTTAAGCATCTACCATTGGGCTACATAACCTTATGAAAATATTAACTTATACTCTTTATTAAATAATTTCATAGATCTAAAAAAATAAAAATAAAAAAAATAAAATGAAAATAAAAACACACACAAACACACGCCCAAACACACACACACACACACACACACACACACACACACACATTCACGGCATAACACGCACACACAAGCAGAAATCATTTTTTTCTTTTCCTTTTCATTTTATTAATCAACCATTTAACATCTAAGGTGTTCAAGAACACCAAGAACACCATAAATAAAATTAAAAATATATTTTAAAGTTATCCATCCAAAACAGCCCTTAAATTACAATATAGATACTAAAATTGAAAATAAAGTTGAAATATAAAGAAAGAAATGAGGTATTAAAAGGCTAGGGATTAACCCATTTTTAGATCCGAAAATCGAAAGCCCAAACCTCAAAATTTCTTAAAAATAATTGAAGAATAAGAAAGAGGAGAAGAAGAGGATTTCAAAAATGTAATTGCATGTAAAAATAAAGGTCGCCGGAAATTTTCCGACCGGGCGGAGAGGAGGGGAGGCGAGAGGGAGGCGAGAGGGAGAGAGAAGAGAGGGGGGGCTGACCTAAAATGGATCCTCCAAAAATGACCTAGCTAAGGAGTGAAATAGGTATTTATATCTCTGCATATCTTAACCTAAATTTTAATTAAATTCCTAATTAAATCATAACTTGGTCAAATGAAGTCCCACTTAGGTGAAATTAGTCTCTATGGATTCGTATCGATGAGTACTATCATCTACCATATTCAATCATCTCGTTCCGATAACTATAGGTCTCGAAAATAATTAAAAATATAAATGGGCTAAAAAGCCCATGAATTGGGCCTAAATAATAAAATGCCTAAATTTATTCATTTGGGCCATGAAATCATAATTAAAAATAGAGTTGGGCCTATTATTAAATCTTGGGGTGTTACAGATGTACATCAGACGGTCAACGCGTGTTGACCCGGTCAATGCTTTGACCAAAAAATCCGTCAAAATTAGTATCATTCATTACACTGAAAAGTATCATTTCAAAGGCCCAAAAGTATCATTTGTATCAATAAAAAGTATTGGTCAGAAAAAAATAAAGAAAAAAACAGTTAAGATTAGTATCAATTGAAACACTAAAAAGTATCATTCAAAATTAAAAAAAAATATCAGTTGTATCCCTAAAAAGTATCATTCGTTTTCACAATTTTTTTGATCAACGCTTTGACCGAGTCAACGCGCGTTGACCCGATCAATGCATTGACCGTTTGATGTACAACTTATGTACATGAGTTTTTGCGTGTAAATTATATTTTTATGCATGATATTAAATATCCTATGTTGACTTAAATATGATGTAATTTTCATGCTTATCAATGCAAAATATAGACATAAGCAAAAATTACTTACATTTAAGGTTTAATTTTGTTGTTGATGTTGAATGTTCTAACGGGTAACTTCCCTTGCTCGAAACTCACAACTCTAAAAAAACAACTCATTGATCTTCTATTGTATTCCTGAACCGTGTCAAGATGGACTACAAACTACCAAACCAATGGGAACCCTAGGAATTGAGCTAGATAGCATAAGAGTGGTTGTTGTAATTGTGTTATAATTTTTTAACCCCTAGCTCTCCCTAATTTATTAGGGGAGAGGTCGAAAATTTACTGTGTTTGGCTATCCATCTCTCGTTCGATCTATTCATAGTCCATTAATGTTATATTAGGTTACAACAGACATCTTGAAGAATATTAAATTGATCTACTAATTTATTTAATTTCTTATATCCACCTCGAGGATATAATTAAATAAGTTATGTATTAATTTCATTCCACTAAAAAAATAATACCAACTTACCAATTTAATAAATATTATGAGTTTGTTATCTTCAACTCAATCATTCTTCATGTTTAAGATATAATGTCTATAATTAATTATTTAACCTTCTAACATGTATAATTAAGTAAACCTTTATCATGTAGGAATAAAAATTACACATGACGGATTTCATGTTTAAGATATAGTGTCTATAATTAATTATTTAAGCTTCTAACATTTATAATTAAGTAAACCATTATCATGTAGGAATAAAAATTACACATGATGGTTTCATATGATTTTTATATTTTCTCAAGGGAATACCATCAACTCGATGCATCGAGACATGCTTTTCATATATAGTGCACGACCTATCATACATGAAAACGTCATCGCACCCAAGATATTGAGATTGTTGATCATATCATAAGAATATCACCAATTAATAAATCAAATCAGTAAACGCAACATATATATATATATATATGTTCCACCATTCATATATAGATTAAGACCTCGAGTTCTCGAGATCTTTAATCTTTCACGTAAGGTCTGAAAAAAGATTAGTATCTCATCGTGATCTAATTCAATACACATGTTAGTGTACTATAATAATTTATTAGTGAAGATAAATTAATCACTACATTATTCTACAATGTACTGATGGTGTGTCTAATACCATTTAAATCGTGAATCTTTAATACATTGCAAGACAATATTTATATGATCTTCTAGTGTGTAAACCCACACCATATTGTTTAGTGATTATTTGTGATGTTTTTCTTATTGTAATTGTATATCTTTTGTGAGCGTGTTTCCTTATTTTCGTGTTGTTTTAGTGTTTATAACTTCATATTTGATCCATTGGTGTGTGATGCCTGTGTTGCATAGACTTTGAGCTTTTGCTCCAAAAGTAGGCATTTTATAGCATAAAAGGTGGAAAAACAGGAAACCCAGCTGAAGGGGAGGGCAAACTGAAGGCCACAACTGAGGACACAACCAAGCTAAGCTCCAAACTAATGGCCAAACTCAAGTCGCATCCAAAATTGATCAGTTTTGGGGTCAAACTAAAGATTCCAAGCAGGAGCTGAGAACCAAGAGCTGAGCTGGAGGCCCAACTGAAGAAACCCACCTGAAGAGCCAGCTGATGAGCTGCAACTGATGAGCTCAACTGATGAAAGAGTCAAGACTAAACTGAAAATCAAAGCCGGAAGATGGAGCTGAAACGCCCCACGGCGCGGAGGCACCGCGGCCGCGGCAGGAGGCCCAGGGTATAGCACCCCGTGCGCGGCTGCCACCTCCGGTGCGGCGCTCCTCAGCCCGCCGACGTATGGTGGCACCACCGGCGTGGCACACTTGTAGCGACCCGAACCCGAAGGCCCAGATGCTAACGAAAACACACGCGCAAGAATAAATTACCAAAGAATTTTTTTTCCAACTAGAGCAATCAATTTAGGATGTGCTATGTCAATAGAAGCTTACATTTACTAGTCAAATACCAAATATATATATATATATGTGTATATATATATATATATTTGACTAGTCAATAACCAATAGAAATAGACATTAAGAAATCTGACTGGTCAACCGCATTGAAATAACAATAGTCAATTCACAAAAGCTCTAGTTGGCCAAATGCTCACAAGCGTATATATAACATTAAACAATAATCAACAAACACATAGAACAACAGTAATTTGATTGACCATCACAGAAAGAAAGTAGCGGAAGCATCTGAATTCATACTTATTGACCACAAACTAACCATAATCAATAATTAGAAATCATAAAATGGTCAATAAAATAAGAGGTCCCCACTGGTCCACGTCAGCCGCCAGCCGTCATCATGTATCTGAAAATATTATGAAAAATAGATGGGTTGAGTGCCACAAAATACTTAGTGGGATTTTTAATTTCTAAAATATACTTGATCATTCAATAAATAGTTTGCATATTAAACATATTTACTATAATTCCCTTAAAAAGTATCTGCTCATTAACATACGGAAGGTTAACTCAATATGGTTCTCTATCATATAAATTTCACCGAAGTGACATATTTGTATCGTAGTACCATAATTGCACCATTGTGCCATACCACACCAAAGTGCTATATACCGCACCGAAGTGCTATATCATACTGCACCATTGTGCTCATACCGCACCGAAGTGCTCATACCGGGAACCATAGAGTTTAATATCTTTCGATGAACCATAAAAATGATATTTTAAACTTTGAAGCATGCTTTTATATAAACATATTTTTCACATAAACATAACGCGATTTGAAACATAAAACCACGTGTTACTTAGAAATTATTGAGCCATAAAAGTGATCTGAAGCATGCTTAAACATAAACATATGTTATCATAAATAGAATACATTTTTGAAACATAAGTCACGTGTTGGATAGATATCACTCATCTTATAGCTATAATAGCTAAAACTTTGATCATATTATGCTCGTTCTAAGCCTACCGTCTCGGGTAAGGATTTATTTATAAGGATCATATCGTAATAACACACTAGAGTGCTGATCATATATCATAGCATAAGAAAGGGTCAAGTGTCCGGGTTCCTAAATTAATAACATAGATGACAATACTAGACAATCAAATAATAATCTTAAGTTATAATTCACTAACATAGGTTATTTGTCGAATTTATAAAAGATGGTGTAGAGATTTTGAAGAATAAATATATTGGAGATGGATATATTATTGAGGTTTTACCCTGATTTTTTGTTTCCCAATTTTTGTTAAATGTATTATTTTCAATTTTTATTTATGGATCTAATACACATAAACATATTTTTTGTGGAAATCAAATCTATGATATTTGGGACTTTTTGTTCATTAGATATAATTCATGTTTAAGTAGTATAATCAAAATCGCTATAAACCTTGTTAGAATTTGTTGCCTGAAACAATGTGAATTACGGATGTAAATTGCAAAGTTAAATGAAATGTTAAAGCTAATGTTACCACATTGCCTTTAACATACAGCGGAAACATAAAATGAACTTTGCACAAGATAAGTTTTAAATCACACTCCTTACGGTGTGTGATTGCCTCAAGGCAAAATTCACTATCACAAGTGATAAATAAAAAACATTGCTGATGTTATCTCGGTTCACTCCCTTGACAACACTGTATAAAACATACAAAGGACTATTCTAACTTCACTCACTCGAATAATCTTTCAAACAAACCTATCTAAACACATAGATATTACAACAAGTCACTCTAAATCCTAGACTCTCAAAGTTGACTATCTAACTGTTTGTTTGAAGTTTTTCGGGTTGCTAAACTGTATGCACGAAATTCTTGTGTTTGTTTTTCATGATTGTGTGCGTGTTATTTCCTAACAATCCCAAGGAAAATGCATATCCGGATGTATTCTTCATATCATCCATGCATCCGGCCCAATCGCTATCACAATAGCCTTGTAGATTCACTTGAGTACCTCTCCAATATTTGATTCCAAAGTTTGTCATGCCCTTGATGTATCTTAGCACTCTTTTCGCTGCACCAATATGAACTTGGCTCGGACTACTCATGAATCTCGACAACATACTTGAAGTGAACATGATATCTGGTTTTGTAGAACAAAGATATAACAAACTACCAACCAAACTTCAATATGTGGTAGCATCAATTTTCTGCTCACCATCATCCTTATTCAATTTTTCATTCACCACCAATGGAATGAATGTGGGGTTGCAATCACTCATGCTAAACTTCTTCAAAATATTTTTGGCATATTTCTTTTGACAAATAAATACTCCATCATTCTCTTGGTAAATTTCCATGCCCGAGAAATGATGTAGCAAACCCATATCACTCATCTCATATTTTTTTATCATTTCATTTTTAAAATCACGTATCATCTTCTCATTGTTACCACAAAATAATAAATCATCAACATATAATGCAACAATGAGTGTAGATCTACCTTGAGTCTTCACGTACAATGTTGACTCACGTTTGCTCCTCTTGAAACCATGTTCAATGAAGTATGAATCAATTTAGCTATACCAAGCTCTCAAAGCTTGTTTGAGCCCATACAATGCTTTCTTCAATCGATAGACTTTTTCTTCGGCTCCTTCAATCACAAAACCTTGTGGTTGCTCCACATAAATCTCTTTGGTTAATTCACCATTCAAAAAGGTTGATTTGATGTCAAGTTGATATAGTAACCACCTTTTTGAGCGGCAAGTGCAATAGGCATCCGAATTGTATCAAGATGTAAAATCGGTGAAAAGGTTTCATTGTAGTCTACTCTGGGTTGTTGTGTGTACCCATTTGCTACAAGTCTTGCTTTGTTTCTTTGGAATGATCCATCTTCATTGATCTTAACTTTGTAGACCCATTTCACTCCAACAATTTCTTTATTTTCGGGCCTCTCGACTAACTCCCAAGTTTCATTTTTCTCAATGAATTCAATTTCTTCTTGCATAACTTTTCTCCACGCTTCTTCCTTTATTGCTTCTTCAAAGTTTTCAGGTTCAATCATGCAAAAATTGCATCTTGCATGCACATCTTCCAAGCTTTTCATTTTTCGATTTGCATTTGATGTCGATGAAGATAAACTTGCTCTCGAACTAGAACTTGAACTTGAACTACTCGGGTCACTTGAAAAATCTGCACCTTCATCATCATTTCCTTCATTTTAATTTGTTGGATCTTGTTTGTGCTAATAAAAAAATGATGACTTTCTCTGTCTTTCTTTGTTGGAACTTGTTTGTGCTCGACTTTCTTTATTTTCCAATTCCAAGTTGCATTTTCATCAAAGATCACATCTCGGCTTGTGATGACTTTCTCTGTCTTCAAGTTGTAGAGCCTATAGCCTTTGGACATGTTGCTATAGCCAAGAAATAGGCACTTCATACTTGTTTTATCAAGCTTTTATCTCTTTTCTTTTGGATTTTGGGCATAGCAAACCGATCCAAAAATTTTCAAATATTTCACCGATGGCTTTCTACCACTCCAAGCTTCATGAGGAGTTCTATCCATCACGGCCTTTGTTAGACATCGGTTCATCAAGTAAACCGCGGTATACACGGCCTCGGCCCAAAATTCTTTAGGCATTCCTTTAGCGTACAACATTGACTTGCCCATTTTCATCACCGTTTGATTTTTTCTTTCGGATACACTATTTTATTGTGGTGTGTATCCAACCGTCAATTGTCTTCCAATGCCTTCATCTTCACAAAATTTTGTGAATTTGTTCGAAGTATACTGCTTTCCATTATCACTTTGAAGAACTTTAATAGTTCAGCCGCTTTGATGCTCCACTAGGCACTTGAATTTTTGAAACACTCCAAACACCTCGAATTTTTCTCTTAAGAAATAAATCCAAGTCATGCGAGTATAATCATCAATAAAAAGAATAAATTACATGTTTTCTCCTTGGGAAATCATCAATATCGGACCACACATGTCGGTGTGTACAAGCTCGAGAGGTTGTTTTGCTCTCCAAGCGACTCCTTTCGAAAATGGTTATCGATGGTGCTTGCCTAGTGCACATCCTTCACAAACTTACTACACTTTTTCAATTTTTGGAAGACCATGGACCATATTCTTGTTGTGGAGTAGTTTGAGACTTTGGAAATTCAAATGACCAAGCCTCCAATGCCACAATTTGGATTCATCCATCACTTGTTCTTTCATCGCCACATTTTCAGAATATTTGAAAATGAGTGGGAAGTTTCTATTTTTCTCCATTTGAATTTTCACCATGATTTGCTGCAGCTCTTCTCTATCAAGTATCACACATGTTTTGCCTTTAAAATGGACTGCAAAACCATGCTCAATAAGTTTCCCAACACTTAACAAATTTTGCTCCAAATCCGGCACAAGTAGCACATCATGTATGCGTTTGATGCCCTTATTTGTGTTGACTCTTATTGTTCCTTTTCCGTGAGCTTTCACAAGTGCTCCATTGCCCATCTTCACTTGTGAATGTACAGCAGTGTTAAGGCTCACAAAGATCGATTTATCACACGTCATGTGGTTACTACAACCACTATCAATGTACCAAACATCACTCTTTGACTCACTTGCATTTTATGAGGCATAGAATGTGCATCATTCACTTTGTTCTTCTTCGACATAGCTTGCTTGTTGTCGATTTTGTGGTTGCTCTTTTGAGTAGCAATCCTTTTGAATATGACCAAACCGACCACACTTGTGACATTTCGGCTTGTCCTTATACCAACAATCTTTATACTCGTGGTTATTTCGACCACAATGCTTGCAACTCCTTTCATTTTCAGATTTGTTGTCTTGGTTTCTCTCTTGGAAACCTCTTCCTCTTCCTCTACCACATCCATTCCTTCCACGACCAAAGTTATCACCACCACGTGATTGTTGTCCTCCACTAGACGATGATTCACCAACATTTTTGTTATTCACATTCAACTTTGATTGAAAAGCACTTTCAATCGGTTTCTCCAATTGTCTAGCCAACCTTTCTTCATATGATTTCAAAGAACCCATCAACTCATGAATACTCATTTGAGAAATATTTTTAGTTTTCTCAACAACAGCCACAATAGCATTAAATCTTTTGGGAAGACATATCAAAATTTTTTCAATCATTCTTTGGTCCGAAATCATTTCACCATAAGTTTTCATTTGATTTGTGAGTTCAATAAACCTTGAATGGAACTCACTTAAACTCTCTTTATTCTTCATTCTCATGTTCTCAAAATCTCTTCTAAGAGTTTGAAGTTTTATAGATTTTACATTCTCATCTCCTCCAAATTCTTTTTGTAGGATTTCCCAAGCTTCCTTTGATTTTTCGGCACCCATTATTCGGGGAAAAATCGAATCTGCTTGTTGTATCTTCGACAATGCTGCAGCATCTCTCTGCTTCAACTTCTTCAACTCCTTTAATTGAGTCATGGTGAGATCTTCTTCCTCATCGTCGAAGCCTTCATCTACGAGTTCCCACAAATCCAATGAAGCTAGTAAGGTCTTCATCTTCTTGCACCAAAACTCGTAGTTCTCTCCGGCAAAGATTGGTAGAGAAATTTGTTATGTATTTTCCATCTTTATGTGAAAAACCACTATTGACGATCGACGGCGGAGAAATTTTCTTTCTTGTGGAGTGCTCTGCTCTTGCTCTCACCTTCTTGATGGAGAAATTTTTGGTATTTAAAACCAAACTCTTGATGCCAAATGTAAGTTTTTGAGGATTGAAATACCAAAAATCTCCAATATATTTGTGTGATTGAGAGTGTAAATTTTCAGATTTGGGAGATGATATTGGGAGAGGAGAATTCACGTTCTTGATATTTTGTGGTTGATTCAAAATGATCTTTTCACACTAGCTTCTCCAATACACTAAAGCATATATATACTAGGCTAGGCTAGACTAGACTAGACTACTATTGCAATCTTCAAGGGAAGTTTCATTTAACTAATACATATTAATTATATTTAACATATTAATTAAACAAACTAGCACATTAACTACAGAAAGAGAGTACCTTGGATATGATGGCTTTATTCAACTTCGACTGAATCCTTCAAAGGTCAGAAACATGAAAAAATGAACAATCAAATTGAGCTTTTGCTAATTCCTTTTCATTTTTAGCAATATTTTCATTTAGTTTTGTTTCTGCTCTTGTATATAGATTTCCTTGAGCCAAGAAAATATAGTGGGGTTTGAAGAAGAGGCAGACACTATCATCAAATATCTCACTGAAGAATCAGAGGAGCTTGAAGTTATCTCCATCACCGGTGCGCCTGGCTTTGGGAAGACTACTCTTGCATGGAAGATTTATCACGATCCAAGAATTCGATACAAATTCTCTTCTTGATTTGGGTTAATGTTTCCCAAGAGTTTAACATGAAGAGAGTTTTTCTTACCATTCTAAAAAGGTTCACTGACCTAGACATGTCTGTTTTGTCTAAACCTGAGTTAGCCCAAAAGGTTCAATTCTATCTTAACAAGCAAAAATTCTTATTGTTCACGGATGATGTTTGGACTATTGAAACATGGGAATCTATTGAGAAAGCCTTGCCAAAGAGTAATAGAATGGGGAAAGTCGTGATAACCTTCAAACACTCAGCATGTTGTCGGCCGGCTGCTGCACGGAAGAAGTGTTCAACAGGGCCTTCAACCTAAAGAACTTGGGGATACACGGGCAGCTCAACATTGTTTTAGACGTGAATCTAAAACAACTTCTCTGTCTCCAAAAGTTGAAGCTAGTACATGATGTGTTTCCTGAGGTGAACTGTTTGAAACCATTGATTCGTCTTCCTCGAGCAGATAGATTTCCTCCCAATCTAAGAATGCTGAAATTGTCATCTACATTTCTGGAGTGGAAGCAAATGTCAACATTGGGAATGCTTCGTAATCTTGAGGTGCTCAAATTGAAAAAAAAAAAAAAAAAAATGCATTCATGGGTAAGTCCTGGGATGCTGTTGGTGGTGGATTTCCTTCTCTTGAATTCTTGCACATTGAATCTACAAATTTTAGTTTTGGACAGCATTAGGTGATTCTTTTCCTAAGCTTAGATCTCTCGTGCATAAGAACTGCAAGGAACTCGAAAAAATTCCATTTGTGTTGGTGAAAAGCCTTCAGACATTGGACATTGAACGCGTTTCTGAATCTGTGGTTGTGATTGGCAGGAAAATGGAGCTGGAGAAACAACAAATGCAAGGACAACAAAGAACTAAAAGGGATCAATTTAAGCTCATAATTGCTCCTGGTTATGAATGATAACCGGTTTATCTGAACTCAAACACGCTACAGCAACTGTGGAATGTGTTTATGGTGTTTTATATTTCCTTGAATTACAAGGTAAATAACTTTGCAAACATGACCTTGATTCATTACATGCAAAATTCAGAAAGTGTGCATACGTTCAACTTTAATTCACTGTGGAGAACTTTGCATGTTGCAGGATAATTAATCTAGTATTTAAGAAGGTATGAGTTATTCATAAACTAATTAAAAATATAATTAATTGAATTAATTAAGAAATGAACTGAGTTGGCCCAACAATAGCAGGGGCGTTGAAAAGTTCAACTAGCTAGCTGCAGAAAAAACACAAAAAAAATAAAAAAAAAAAAAAATTCTAGGATATCAATAAATTGGACTAATTGTTTTTGCCATAAAAGTGAATCGATAACACAAATCAAAATTAATGAGCAAAAGAAACCCACATTCTTCCTAAATTTTTCCCTCTAACGGCCGCATAACCATTTCAGCTCCTCAAAAATTCAAGAGATTAGGAATAAAAAATGTGCATGGACTAAAGAATGTTCTGCCTTCCATCTGATCAATATCAGAAAAATAATGTGCTTTGTAACTATATGTTCATCATCGTTTACCTTCAGAACCAGTCATCAGCCTAAATCCGCCCCCTCCGGCACTTTGTTGACCTTGTGTCTGTAGCTTCTCCTCAGCAATTTTCTTTGCCGACTCAACTGCAGATTCGCTAACATTTTCAACGTGCAACATCTCAAGATTTTCTTTCAGCTGATCAAATGGAATCTTTACAAGTTGATTGCAGTCTTTAAGTACAAGACATCTGAGTTTAGGAAAATCACCATCCCTGGCTGACCAAACCTCGAGATTAGTGCCTGCAATGGCCAAGATTTCCAGAGATGCAAAGCAGCCGTTAAGAGCCTGCCAGTATTTTCCCACGAATGCATTTTTTTTCAGTTTTAGCACCTCAAGAGAAGGAAGGGTTTTCAGCGTACGAATTTGACTCCATGGCAAAAACGTGCCTGAAAGTTCAAGGATCCTTAGATTGGGCGGGAATCGCTCATGAACTGGGAGGCGAGATAATGGTTTTTCAGATGCTACTTTTGGATATACATCATACACCAGCTTTAACTTTTGAAGAAGACGCAATTCTTTGAAGTAGTCCACTTCCAAAATACAGGCCAGATCGCCACGAATTCCCAAGTTCTTTAAATTTTTTGCCCTATTAAACACACCTTGTGTGCAACATTGGGCAGATAATCTACTCAGTGATTGTAGTTGCTCTCCGGCCGTACCTTTCGGTTTATTTTGAAGAATGATAGCTGCTTTCGTCTTCAAATGCCTCAGTTGCACCATCTTCCACAAATTCCCCTTGATTTCAAAAGTACGTGAATTTGTCTCAATCGTAATACTTTGTAGATTCCAAAGACTGGAGATGGCTTTCGGAAGAACCCTGAAATCATGACCATCACCAGACAGAGCAATGTACCTCAAATGAATTAGTTGGGTAAGCTTAGATGGGAATTTAGTCAGCTTGATAGGGTTCACATCTAGAACTCTAAGCCTGTTGAAGTTGAGAGGAATGGGGGAAGTCCCTGCTGGCAGTGAGGTGACTGTGACTGCATCCTTGGCGAAACACAAGAAAGAATGCACTTGCGGGCCCTTTGGTTGTTTGTTGAGGAAGTCCACTACGTGGGAATGGATGCAAATCCGACGCCGGTTTTGTATTTCGGAAACCGGAGGATAGAATGTTCCTTCACTTGTAGACATTTCCATCTCCTGAAACAAATTGTGGTTTTCAAGGGAAGCCTCATTCTTGCAGAACTCACGGATCAAATCATGAACATGGCATGTTTTGATGTAACCGTCAGGCTTGATATTAATATTATCAACCATGACTAGGTTCCTGTCTCTCAGATCCTTGAGATGGTCGTACCCCACTTCCTCCAAGCTCATGTCTGGTTTCCGCCATATGAAGCCTTCTGCAATCCACATGCGGATTAATCTCCGCACGGGGATCTGGCATTCTTCAGGAAAAATTCCCAAGTAGAGAAAGCAGTATCTCAGGTCAAGAGGTAGTTCGTTGTAGCTCAAGGCAATAAGATTTGTGGTGCGACCCTTTTCATCGTGTAAGTACTTACGCACACTTTTGGATACCCTATCCCATTGAATTCTCTTCTCGTTCACTCCTGTTGATGTTGAGTATATTTTTAGAAGAACTCCTGCTATAACCACTATTGCAAGCGGCACTCCACCGCATGCGCAGGCTATTTTTCTTCCCAATTCATCCAATTCACGCGGGCAAATGTTAAGATTATCAAATACTTGTAGCTGAAGAAGGTCCCAACTTTTGCTTTCATCCAAGAAACCCAGCTTGTAGGGTTCCCTTCTACAATTTGCTTTCACAGCCACACTGTTAATTCGACTCGTTATAAGGATTCTTCCCTTACTATTATCCTTTGGCAGAGCTGCCTCGATGTGTTCCCAATCTTTTTCATTCCATAAATCATCCAGGAACAACAAGAACTTCTGATTCTGCAGATACAATTTTATTGTTGCGGCCAAATCATCATCACTCAAGCTTGGAGTATCTACTTTGGCTAATCTCTCCAAAATGCTGAGAAACACCTTCCTCTTCTGGAAGTTTTGAGAAACATCGACCCAAATCACCTTCGGAAATTGAGTTTTAAGTCTTTTATCGTGATAAATTTTCCGGGCCAACGTAGTCTTCCCCAGGCCAGGCATGCCAATGATGGAGATAACTTCAAGTTCATTATATTCTTCTTCAGTGAGCAATTTGATGATAGTGTCTGCATCTTTCTCGAAACCCACTACCGTACCTCGTTTCGCAGAGCCCTACATGCAAATAAATAATTATAATCTTATATATTGTACATCGCAAAGACTCCTATACATAAGATGTACATCAGACGATCAACGCGCGTTGACCCGGTCAACGTGCATTGACTCGGTCAAAGCGTTGACCAAAAAATCGTGAAAACGAGCGATACTTTTTATGCATACAACTAATACTTTTTTTAATTTTAATTGAATGATATTTTTTAGTGCTTCGATTGATACTAATATTAACAGTTTTTTTCTTTATTTTTTTTCTAGCCAATACTTTTTATTGATACAAATGATACTTTTGACCATTTAAAATGATACTTTTCAGTATTATGAATGATACTAATTTTGACGGATTTTTTTATCAAAGTATTGACTCGATCAAGGTGTTGACCGTCTGATGTACATCTTATGTACAGGAGACTTGCCCATTGTACAATGTACAACACTTTCATAGTTGCAGGGTTCAATTGATATCCGCTATTTAATAATATTTATATAAAAATAAAAAAAAAGTATTTGTAATGTAATAAATATTTATCTTCATCATTGACTTTTTTAGGTGTTCTTCACTTTAATAATAATATATACTCCTTCTGTTTCGTTTTGATTGTTGTTGTTTTTTTGTGTTAAAATGTTTGTTATTTTATATATTTTCACACTCCCACCTCTAATTTTAACCATATCTTAAATCCTAAAAATAAATATGAGAAAATGTTGTTTAATTTTTAAGAAAACATAAATGAATAAAATTTTATGTTATACATAGAGATGATTATATTAGTCCATAAAATTAATTGTTAATTCTAGATAAAAAAAAATTTAAACAACAATCTAAACGAAATGGAAGGAGTATATTCTAATAGTTCAGCATATATTATCTGACACGTCTTCTTGGCGCAGTTAAAATTATCCGAGCCCGACCATAAATAAAGAAATTGAAATTTAGCTTCAATAACTTTAATTGAAACTACTCTTAATCATATAAATGATAATGAACACATAAATTTAAAGGGATAAATTAAAACTTAGCATCTTGATTGTATATATTATGGAATCAACTTTTTTTTTCATTTTTTCTTTCATACCATATAACATGATTCAGAATACACACACACATACACACATATTGTAGTTGGCACAACTAAAATTATATGTTTTCTATTAAGAATTACTTAAATAACTTATATTAAACGAATCAAATCAGTGATTGAATGTCATTTCTCTTATCTTTTTCACCCCTCATTAATATTTGGTGAAGATGTAATTCTTGATTATTGACAGATAATTAAGAACAATTTGTTAGTTTATAATCTTTCCGTAAATTCAAGTTTTTTTAATCTTGCAATCCCTTCATTGGGTTGTAATCTGTATAAACTATGTAATAGTATAATTCTATTGAAATAATATTTAAATTATAAAATATAATATATTATATGTAGAGAATTAATTGCATAATATATTATATTACTATGAGATTATGTTTTTTTTTCTTGTTTGCTATATGGTTGATATGATAAAAAAATAATTTGTGGAGAACTAATTGATGTGAATGAAGAATTATAATAGTACAATATTATTAAAATAAATAGAATATATTACAGCTGAATAATTAATTATATAATGATTGATGGAGAATAAATTTTTTATTTTTTATAGAAAAATTCTTTAGTATAACCAAATTAGTTTATAATCTTTCTATAAATTTAATTTTTTATTTTTTAATCTCTTCATTCGAATGTAATTTATATAGAGGATGTGGAGAATTAATTCATGTGGGTGAATGAAAAATTATAATAGCACAATTCTATTAATTTTATATTTAAATTATAAAATTAAATATAATATATTATACGTGTCAAATTAATTATCTAATACATTATAATGTTGTGGGATTATATTTTCTAATTTTTTTTCTTATTTGGTATGGTTGATATGATAGAGAAATAATTGGTGAAAAATTAATATGGTATGGATGAAGAATTGAAATAGTATAATACTATTGAAATAAATATAACACATTATATTAAATAATTAATTATATAATATAGTATATTACTATTTTACCCTTAAATTAAGTGAATATTATGTATATAATAGACAAATCATATTTTGTAAGAAACTAATTAAATATTATCTATTATATTACAAAAAAATGTAATTAAAAAAAGATTAATTTAGGGAAGCTTTGACAATGGACGAAAATTAATCTTATATCTATATACCTTATTAAAGAAATAAGTTTGTTATTATTGTGGGATAATTTTATATAATAAAATTCAATTATAACAAAATTATTGAAATAAATATAATATACTAAAGAAATAATTTTTGTTATTATTTTGGGATAATTTTATATAATAATGTTCAATTATACCAAAGTTATTGAAGTAAATATAATATATTATATTTATAAATAATTATTTATAAATAGTTAGATATATTATATTACTTTTTTACCCTTAAATTAAGTGTAGATTATGGATATAATAGGCAAATCGTATTTTATAAGAAACATCCACACTTTTTATATAGATATATATGTATAGATATAGATAGAGGTATAGATTTAGTTTTCCACATCAATTCTTGGGTTGTGGGTTGTTATTTTTGTTTCTTGATGTTTTTCTCCTTTATTATTGCTAGATAGCATCTAAGATGATTGGCCGCATTCAATTTTTTTTTTTTTAATTCATAATCAACCCCAAATTTAATATTTAATAAACACTAGCTTCATTGAAAGTAAATAAAAAGTTACCAACACCATTTTTTTAGAACATCTCCATATTCTACATAAAAATAGAAAAAAAATTAATAACAAATAATGACATTCAATTACAATTAATACAAAGTATAAATTAAAAATAAATTAGAATAAACAAACAATATGTATTCATATAAAAACATGTGCATCAAGCTTAACACAATTTATATTTCTGTAAAACAAAAAAAAAAAATTGGAGGGCTAGGTTTGACTGTCTCCTAATTTTACTTATAATAACCTTGTATAAAATTTTCCAAATAAAAAAACCATATGTAAAAAAAAAAAAAAAAAAAAAAAAAAAAGAGTTGGGGCCAGCTGTCTCCTGCCCCTGCCCCCTGTTGTATCCCCCACTGTGAATGGGCACCGATTTTCTAAACGAGTGATATCAGTGATTGCTTTGGAAGCAAATGTGCTTTCTAGCAAAATTGTTAAAAGGGGGAGCTAGTCAATGTGGAGCATAATGATACAGTTCCATATCAGATCTATATAACTAATTATGAATGAGTACTTAAGTTATGGTTACCGTTCGAATAAGGGAACCAATTAGGCCCGAGATCTAGTACTAAAGGCAAGATTTGAGGCAAAGAATGAAAGGCCGGGATCTAGTACTTAAGGCAAGAGATTTCCAAATTGACTTTGAATGAGTTATAATATATCATATGAAATTAAAAGTAAAAAAATCAACAATAATTTTTGGTAGCAGCAATGGCTAAAATAAGCAAGAGAGACACATGACATATATATAATTCACTATTCACCTGCACGTTATAATCGTTGGGTCTTGTTGTGGTTGAATGAGGTATTTCACTTGATTGTAGCGTTGAAGAGGTGATTTTGTCTATCCCATACTTATCGAATAAAGGTTTGATGATGTCCCGCCTGAAGGACTTGACCTGATTGGCCAAGCTGATATAGTTTGTGTTGAGAAATCTACTCACAAACTTGGTGGACTTCTCCAACGCAGCTCTGGTGAGGCACTCGTCGAGGATGTCTTCGGCTTGATGAGCGACATCCCTCACCTGTCTTTCGTATTCTCTCGACGATCTTCCACTCATCCCCAATTCCTGGAGGAAGGCTGTCATTGTTCTCACTTCACTCTTCAGAAAATTCAGCTCATTTTCCGCACCGGAGACCAAGGCGCCGTGATCAACTACCATGTTCTGCATATTTTGCAGCAGGAAGTTTAGAGCATCCTCGGCCATTCTCGTTCTCTCTCTCTTTGAAAAAATCAACTTTGTCCGACTGAAGACCATGTGAGACTATTACTCGCTGTATTGAATGCCAATAATGCCGCGTCTAAAATGGTAAAATTGGATCGATGCAGACATCTTTCCTAGAGGTGCCCACGGTTCCGGTTAGAAACCGCCGGTTACGGTTTCGGAAGGTTACCAAATTACAAATTTACAAGTTAAAAACTAAGAAATATGACAAAACACAAGTTTATTTGAATTTTGATATTATTATATAACTTTATAATTTATATGTTACAATTTACAAATTACAAGTTTTAAGTTACAACTTACAAGAATATTGAGAAATGAGAGTACAATTTAATTTGATAAATAATATGACATTATAAAATTACAAATTGAAAATTAATCAAACTATGAAAATATGAAATTACAATTTATAAATCTACAAGTTACAATTTAACACTAAATTACAATTTACAAATTAGAATTAACATTTAACAATTTATATCTTACAACTTACAACATACAATTTACAACTTACAAGAATATTAAGAATACAAGTTAATTTGATAAATAATATGACATTATAAAATTACAAATTGTAAATCAAACTATGAAATTACAAATTAACAAATTACAATTTAACATTAAATTACAATTCATTATCATGATTTATATCCATTATAAAATATAAATTAATTATAACATAAATAATCATACTCAACATTTATTAACAAAAATGAATTATAAAATTTAATTTAAAATAATCAACCATAATAATGAATTATTAATAGAAATTAAAATCTAAATACTAAAAAATAATTATAAACACTAATTGGGTGATTTGAACCCTGATAAACAATTAGGAAATTAAATTAAATCACAAAAAGTGAGATCGAAGAAAACACCCGTCTCACTGGATTACTTTTTTATTTATTTGGAAATAATTTGCCAAATAAATTTCTTTGGCAAATTATTTCTTTTCATTTATAAATTTCCGGTATTTCTTTTATTCGGCATTCAATTTATTTTTATCCTATAATCTTTTAGCATTATACACTTGACGCTGCATTTCAGTACTTAATAAATTTTATATTAGACTTTTGCGAACGATTTGATCTTAATGGAAAAAGTATCAATTATAATGCTGAAAATTTTATAACACCAATAATAAAAACTATCCGTCTGATACATTTATATACAACCATTGCACAAAAGAATTTCCAAATATAATATATAGATCATGTGAATTATACTCTGAGTTTTATTTTTCCTCCAAATTAAATCTAGTTGTAAATGTCATCTATTTGGTGAAAATTGTAAGCATTTACATTCGTTTAGCTGTTTTTGTTTTTTCAAAGTTTAAAACTGATATAATAATTGGTTTTAAAAGTGACTTTCAAGCAAAAATATTCAATTGATAATTGAATCTAAATGTTGTAAATGATGGAAGAGTAAAAGTGTAAACCCGATGATATAGAATAACTTTATATAGATAAATAAAAAAATGCTTGACCAAAGAAATTAACTTGCTCCCTTGAATAGTTCCTCATATCTTGCTAATATTTAAATATAGTATCTTATACTTAAGTTGCCGCAAAATCATTTATTAGCATTTCAATTTTTATAAAATATTTTCTTTCCTTTGTAGTTTCTATAATTAAGTGCTTACCGGAAGTAACAATAATAGTATATAGTATGCATGTAAAAAAGAATCCAAAAACATATTTGAATCACACTCACAAAAAAAATCTATATAAAATAAAAATAAAAACTCTATTCGGTATTTGTATGCAGAGTGCAAAATTAAATTTTAATTCTTGTTAGGTCCAATTCATATTCTTTAATTTGGTTCGACTACTCTTAGCTTGTGACGATTGGATTTATAGCTAGTAAATTAAAGAAGATATGATGTCTGAGATACATATGTTCTTTATTCATGCATCAGCACTCAGCATTGTCAAACCATTCTATGAAATTCCAACCATCTCTTAAAAAATTAACCCAATTTTGTATTTCAGTCTGTGATATCTCACATTTTCTTATAACATTTTAATGTTATACAATTCCACTCTTCTCTGTATGTTTTTGAAGGATATATGTATGTCGTGTTCGTGTATTTGTTTCTTCATTCTGATTCTCTGCTTTCATTTCTTGTCTCAGATGCTAAAATATGTCTATTATGGCAATGCAGATCATCGCAATGGGAATTACAAAATCCTTTGTCTGAAAGTGAAGTCAGATGGTGTGGGAAATTCAGTGTATATTATATGAATGAGAAACTGTGTATTTCGTGTTTTCTAGATAAGGAATATTGTCGGATAATTAAACTAAATTCGGGTGTTCTGGATGTCTTTTGAATTCTATACATGTATATATATTCATGAATGTGTGTATGTATCTTGGTTTTATGAAAGAACTTGGATGAAAGAATGTACAGGAATGAAATAACGATTGATGTAAAACTAGACTGGTGTTGGGCATCGCCTATATGTAAGTACCCTACGATTGTGAATTTGTGATCAATCAGATGCAAGTCTGCGTTGAATTATTAATAGATGTTACAACTTTTCTCTTCCATTCTTGCAGACAGAATTTGTAACAGCCCCAAATCACCTCAGTTTTTTTTTTCTTTTTATGTAAATTGTTTTATGCATGTGAGCTTAATTTATGATTTTTTATGACCCTCCTATTAATTAAATCAGTTAAATGAATGGTTTGCGCCCTAGTAGGACTTATTGTAGAAAATAAGAGAAAAGGCAAAGCGCATAGCAGCAAGCATAAAATTGTATTTCTGATTTCTTAATCGTTCAAGTCATCTTCTGAAACTAAGATCTTATTTATACAGAATAACAGCGTAAGCTCCAAGCTATGCTAATCTACGGCTATAATACTACAGATTAGATCTAATGACTCTAAACTAATACTCCAGTGGTCCTTGCTCCAAGTGCTCGACGTATTGCCATGTGGACAGTATGGTTGATAATGCTGCTCCTCTCCTCTTTATCTCGCATTGTTCAACCTCCTCTCTCTGCACAATACACATGCATGATTTTGGTCGTGAAGAATATGCATGCAGAGATGAATGCATGCTTATGCATGCAGCTGTAAACCATGCAAAGGTGATATTTCAACACTTATGAGATAAGTGTGTAAAACTTTCTCTACACATTTGCATGGAAGCTACCGTCTCTGACACTTTCTCTACACATTTGCTTTTACCTTTCAAATATTCCATGATTCAGTTTAGCTTTTAATAATTATCAATTGGTTTATTCCACTTCATCGTCGAAGACGAAGACTGAAGTGAAGCAATTGATAATTACTAGAGAGAATGAGAAATGGCAAGAATAATTATTACTCTTTAGCGAATGGTTTCTCAACTAATTAGATTTTTATGCCCAGTCCGGAAATGTATGCTCTAATGAGCCAATTTCTTACATGCAAAATGCATCTCAATAATAATTACAGATGTTGCCTCAAAAAAAATTGTAAAAATAATAATAATTACAGATGAAACATGGATATTACGAAATACGAAATATATGTCAAATAACTGCAGCATCATATTCCTTACAAACCATGTTCAATTAGTCCAGTATCAGTGCAAGCCATGCATACTATTCATCCTTTCTATTCCCTTGTCTGCGGAAGTTAAGTTGATTATTACAACATAAACAGGGCGTTTACTATGGATCATAGATTAGATAAATTGGATCAACAATGTATGGGGTTGAGTATTTGAAGCATTCAAGCTTGAGAATGGTTTAATCTACTACTATATAAAAAGAGCCATGTTTTACAAAATTTGATCTACCTATTATATCCCTATTACTTTAATTTAAGGGTAATATTGTAATATATTCTATTATAATATTTAATGAAATATAATATTATAATTTGATTTTTGAAAAGATAATGATCTTATATACTATGTATTACCAAAACAATATATTATAATATACTACATTAGTTTTCAAATTAAACAAATTAAGGAAAAATTCTATGTCAAAATTTGTTTTTCGCAAAAACTCTTGTACATAAGATATACATCAGACGGTCAACGCACGTTAACTCGGTCAAAGCGTTGACCAAAAAAATCGTGAAAACGGGTGATACTTTTTAGGGATACAATTGATACTTTTTTTAATTTTGAATGATATTTTTTAGTGTTTTGATTGATACTAATCTTAACAGTTTTTTTCATTATTATTTTTTTTCTAGCCAATACTTTTTATTGATACAAATGATACTTTTGGACCTTTGAAAATGATATTTTTCAGTATTATGAATGATGCTAATTTTGACGGATTTTTTTGTTAAAGCATTAACCGAGTCAACACGCGTTGATCAGGTCAATGCGTTGACTGTCTGATGTACATCTTATGTACAAGAGACTTGCCCTTTGTGTTTTAATCCAACAAAGAAATAAAAAAATTTCATCTCATCAACATAAAAAAAAAATAAATTTGGATATATTTTGACTATTGATAATTTCACGTAAAATTTTGTTATTTAGTTTTCTCATTTTTATTCTTTCACAATTTATTTAATGAATGTTATCTTTATCTCAAATTTTCTTTTTCATGTAATCTACATAAATGTATATCTCATTTAGTTTTTAAAGAATATTCAATTTTATTTCACCATTTTAAAAATGCTAAATAAATAAAATAAAATTATAATTATGTTATTATTTAATAACATATTTGAACAATCATATGATCATATTTTTTTGCTGCTGGAATGCGACTTGCAATAGTTTATAGCTGAACCATTATTTGAAAGAAAATTAAGGCATGATTAGTTTGATTACTTATAAAATTTAGGATGACTCCCTTTCCACATCACGGATGAGATCTTCTATTCCATATTTGATATTTCAATTCCTGTTACACGATTCAATTTAAAAATTTAATAATAGGCATTGCAAAAATTAAAATTAATCATATTTATAAAATAATCAATCATAATAATAGTTTTTTTGAAAATAAAATACTAAAAAATAAATATAAATCCTAACAAAATCAATCCTAATTAATAAATGTAAAATTAAATTAAAATACAATGAATTAAAATTGATGAAAAATTAAAAAAATAAATAAATCATAAATTCAACCGTGGAACACCTAATGAAATATCAAATATGAAAGAGAAAATTGCTTGAAACAAGCTTGTGTTTGCGTGCTAGTTTTGGTTTGTTAATTAAATATGTAGGGCCAGACTGTTTTGACTTGGTCCAACTAGACACTTCAACAGTGTTGTGCAAATCATTTTCCAACTTTTCAATATTTTTTTAAATTTTTTTTTTAATTTTTTAATTTATTATGATTTATTTTAATTTAAATTTTTTATTTAGGGTTTATCCATTTCCAATTATAGTATATTAAAAATAAACTTATGCAATACCAAATATAACACAAAATGCAATAAATGATCTGTTCTGATTTTTCTCTCTCATGACTTGATTCGGTTAGTTTATGGATTATATCAAGAGTTTCTAACTATTGGGTTCTCAACTTGTGCATAGTTTGTGGTGAGAGAAGACAATGTAGTGGGTTTTGATAATGAGGCAGGTGCCACTGTAATCAAATATCTAATGAGTGAAGAATCAGAGGAACTTACATTATCTCCATCATACGACTCTTGCATGGAAAATTTATGGCGATCCTAGGATCCAATTGGAATTCCCCTATTTGATTTGGGTGTATGTTTATGAAGACTTCAACATGAGGGATGTCCTTGTCACCATTTCAGGGAAAATCACTCCAGAAGATATGTCTGAACTGCCCGATGCTCTGCTATCTGAGATAGTTCGGAACAACCTGGAGAACAAGAAATTCTTAATGATCATTGACAGTGTGCATACTACTGAAGAGTGGAGAGTTAACGAAGGTGCCCTACTGAAGAGCAACAGATTGGGGAAAGTCCTCATAACAACTCGCCACCAGCAAGTAGCAAGGCAAGCAAGTCACAACAGAGAACCCCACGAGCTACGTTTCTTCAGTATTGGAGAAAGTTGGGAGCTTCTCCAGCTACAAGTATTTGGTAAGAAAAATAGTTGTCCGCCAGAGTTGGAGAGGGTCGGAAGGAAAATAGCCACGCAATGTGATGGACTGCCACTTGCAATAGTTTTGATAGGGGGAATTCTTGTCGAAAAATGTGTTGACAGGAAAGATTTGTGGGAAAAGGTATCGAATAGTGTGAGTGTAATTCTCCAGGATGATAGTAATAAACGCATGAAAAACATTATTTCATTGAGTTACAAGAAATTGCCTCATGACTTGAGAGCCTACTTTCTCTATCTAGGGATGTTTCCTGAGGACTCGGAGATCCCAGTGTGGAAGCTGACACGGTTGTGGATTGCAGAAGGATTCATACAGACAAATGGAAGGAAGAGCTTGGAGGAGGTGGCGGAGGAAAACTTGAACGATCTTGTTGCTAGGAACCTAGTCATGTTGGAGAAAACCAAGGCCAATAGGGACGTGAAAACATGCCGTGTTCATGATATGATTCGAGAGTTCTGCCAGAATGAGGCAGCATTTGCAAATAAGAATCTGTTTCAAGAGGTGAAGAAGACGAGGGGAAGGGGTGTTTAATCCTGCTATCTTTGAGATAGTGAAGCTCCGTCGTGTTTGTATTCATTCCAATGTGATCGACTTCCTCCTCAAAAAGCCCAAGGGTCCCGGGGTTCGCTCCTTTGTTTGTTTCTCAAAGGAATCCATCAGCTTGCCACCAGAATTCATTCCATCAATCCCTGATGCCTTCAATTTGCTTCGGGTTATAGACGCGACTCCTATCAAATTCACCAGATTCCCCCCAAAACTTACCAAACTAATCCATTTGAGGTACTTCACTCTATCTGTGAACGATTTCAAGGCTCTGCCTGAGGGGGTCTCCCGTCTTTGGAATCTCCAAACTATGAAGATTCAAACCACGTCGCATGAGTTTGAAATCAGATCAGACATAGGAAAGATGAAGCAACTGAGACATTTGAAGACGAAAGCAGCTATTGTTTTGAACAAAGGAGCAAAAGGTGAAGGTGGGGAGAACCTTCAAACCCTCAGTAGACTGTCAACCAAAAGTCTCACGAATGACATTTTTGACAGGGCCTTCAACCTAAAGAACTTGGGGATTCGTGGGCAATTAAGCACTCTGATGAACACAACTTTCTTGGCAAGATTGGATCGCCTTGAAAAGTTAAAGCTAGTTCATGGTGCATTTCCTAATACACCTCCTGAAAATCCTCTGATTGGCCTTCCTCGCCCAGAAGCATTCCCACCGAACCTAAGGATCCTCGAATTGACATCGACATATCTAGAGTGGAAGCATATGAGCACATTGGGAACGCTTCTTACACTTGAGGTGCTCAAACTGAAAGCTAATGCATTCGTGGGGGAGTTATGGGAAGTTGATGATGAAAATAATTTTCCTTCTCTTGAAGTCTTGCAAATCGAACACACTGATTTAAAGGTTTGGACTGCCTCAGGGGATTCATTCCCTAGACTCAGATGTCTTGTGCTTAAGAACTGCAAGAGACTTCAAGAAATTCCACATGTGCTGGTGAGAAGCCTTCAAGTACTAGACATTCAACGTGTCACCGAATCTACAGTTGAGAGTGCCAGGAGAATTGAGATGGAGAAGCGACAGATGCAAGATCAACGAAAAGCTAGAAGGGGTGGATTTAAGCTCGTAATTGCGCCTGGAGATGAACCATAGTCGTTTCACAGATGTCAAAGTTGTCTAGTAAGCACTCTTTATCATGTCCTTTGGGATTTTTTATTTCGTGTTGTCAAATCTAATGAACTTTTGTACATAGCTTTGTTTGATTAGCTAGGATATATATGTTTTAATGATTTTGAAAGTTCTGCTTAGTTGATCTGTGCCAAACATTTGTATTGATTTTCATCATTAGACACATTTTCCTTCAATGAAAAAAAAAACAAATAAATATTTAGGTCTCATTTATTTTTGGCGGATAAGGGTATATCAATGCCGTATTCACCTATGCCTAATATTTACTTTTCTTAATTCTAAATAGGTGGAGAACCCAAAACCTTGATTTTTATTTATTTGGTTTCCCTGTATTTAATATATATACATATAGCATGTACAAAAAAAAAATGTTTTCAGAGACATTTGTGAATATCATACTCGCAAGAATTTACAAAAAAGAGAAAAAAGAAAGAAATTCCAGAGGATGATCGCTGGTTCTTTTCTAAATGAAATCATTTAGAGCATAAATATTGAAATCAGCATTGTCAAACCATTCCATGAAATTTGTAGCTAATTAATGTAGTCAAAAAAATTCCATTTCATTTCTAAAGAAACTAAGTCAACAGAAACTTATGAGAATGATTCCAGGAAAAGTGTAATAATTGGGGATCGAGTTACCAAGATTTCTCCATTATGTTTGTATAATTTGTGTGATAATTTTCTGATTTGGGAGATAATTTTCGGACAGGAGAATGCGTTCATTCAAAATATTTTTGAAATACAAAAAGTATACGAGAATTTTGCATTAGAAGTAGTGTTTGTGTGATTGTGTTGTGCAGATCTAATCAAGACAGGTGTTTGTGTTTCTCAAGCCAGTAGGCGGTAGTAGCGACAGAAATACACATAAAAATCGTTAAGCACCGAGTTCTGATAGAGAGTTATTGATTATGCAGGTGGAAGAGCGATGTAAATTAGAATATGAGTAGAAGAAGCATCTCTCACTCCTATGCTTAGGAACTCACGTATGCATGTCTACACGTCGACAATGTGGTTTTCATAATAGCAAACAAGTTTATAATATCTGTTAAATGAATTTCAGTCATCCTAGAATGTTTTTGCAGGATATATCTGAGTTTTGTCTCTTTTGTTTGGTTCCTCTGCTTCAGTTTCTTGTACATTGGAGTTTTTGTCTCAGATGCTAAAATCTATATCTCTTATGGCTTTGCAGATCCAAGCGACGTATGGGCAATCAAAAAATCCTTCTTCGGTCTTAAAATAAGCCAGATGATCTGATGCATGTGGGAAATTCTATTTATATATAGTTTTCTCTATCCTAGTGAATGCTTTCTATGATTCTATCTTTGTGTTGGAGCTGCTATGCTTGCTTGTTTCGTGTTTTCTAAGTAAGAAACTCATTTTCATTTGTTTGCAATTAGCAACTGGAGAGGTTTCTGAATATTTGAACTCAGTCTAATGTTTTTCTGCAGTTAAATTAGTCCTTGCATCATAATCTTAGTTCCCTTTTAGTTTTCTAGTAAGACATAGAATACATTGATTTAAATTTTCTACGCATGCATTTGTTGATGTTCTCATAAATCTTTGCAGTTATTACCTTTTTTTTCCAATTTTTTCTTCAATTTCAATTTAATTTCTTGTAGTTTAGTTTAATTTTATAATTATTAATTAGGATTAATTATATCCAATTATGAATTATATTTAGTTTTTAGTATTTAATTTTTAATTTTTAGTTAATAATTAATTATTTGAATTGATTATATATTTCATAATTATAATTCTTAATTTATAAATTTTAATCTTTTTATTGATAACTGTAAAGTAGGGTGGATTATGTTATAATTATTTTTTATGCTCTTCTGTAACAAACGAAAAGAAAAAAACAACTCCCCAATAAGCCATCTATAGCATTCCACTGCTTTGATGGGCAATCTACGATGACTCCTCATCGAACTGAACCACCGTGCTGCATCAAGTCTGTCGGGGTTTTTTGAATTAACTCTTCAACGGATATATTTGGTTGTTTTTAATTTGAGAAGGTATTCCATGAAACACCCCCCATTTCCCTCTATTTCAGACACTATTTCAGACGGCGTGTGGGTCCACGCGCCCGTCTATTTTTTTTTTTTTTTTTTTTTTTTTTTTTTTTTTTCTGGACAGTTTTTTTGAATTCTTTTTATCCGATTTCACCAAAACAAAACTCTAAAAAATACAAAATAAACCCCTAAAAACACCCCTTAAAAAATCCTAAAAAACAAAATAAACTCCTAAAAACACCCCTCAAAAACCCAAAAAAACAAAATAAACCCCCTAAAACACCCCCCAAAAATCCTAAAAAACACAAAATAAACTCCTAAAAACACCCCCAAAAAACCCTAAAAAAAAAAATAAACCCCTAAAAAACCCCCCCAAAAAACCCTAAAAAAACAAAATAAACCCCTAAAAAACCCCCCCAAAAAACCCTAAAAAAAAATAAACCCCTAAAAACACCCCCAAAAATCCTAAAAAACAAAAAATAAACCCTTAAAAACACTCCCCAAAAATCACAATTTGAACTACATAAACAAGTATAAAATAACTAGCAGACCCCTTACTTTTTAATGATACAGATGATACTTTTTGAATTTTTGGTGATACTTTTTAGTAAGACTGCTGATACTGAATTAACCGTTTTTTTCTACTTTTTTGCGGGTTGACCCGTGTTGACCGGGTCAAAGCGCGGGTTTGACCCGACCCGTCTAAAATAGTGTTATTTACATCCGTTGCATGGAAGTTTTTGAGTGTTAATTTTATGATATGTAAATTACTCCCTCCGTTCCGATTATATAGTCTCTTTTCTACTCGCACGTAGATTAAAATTATTTATGAAAAGAAGAAACAAAAGTTAAACTTCTAACTTACCTTATTTAATGAAAATTAATAAAACTTAAATTTTAGCTCAACTTTAATGTATTAATTTTTTGAAACAAAGAAAATATACAATTAATGAAGTGCAAATACAATGAATACCAATAGATTAATTGATCAAATTTAAGTACATGCAAATTAATTAAGTTAGTCAATTTTAATTAATGTTTCTCTTTTTTTGAAAAAATAACATTTAAGATTTATAACTTCCACAAACTTAAATGTTTAATTTTTTTTAATTTCCAAAACTTAGTAAGGGTATGATTGTATATTCCTATTAAAAATAATACTACTTATAGTAATGAGACTATATAATCGGGACGAAGGGAGTATATTTTTATGCGTGATATTAATTATCCTATATTGAATTAAATATGATGTAATTTTCATGCTTATCAATGCAAAATATAGACATAACCAAAAATTACTTACATGTAAGGTTTAATTCGTTGTTGATATTGAATGCTCTAACGGGAAACTTCCCTTGCTTGATGTTCGAAACTCATAACTCTAAAAAAAACAACTCATTGATCTTCTATTGTATTTCTGAACCGTGTCAAGATGGACTATAAACTACCAAACCAATGGGAACCCTAGGAATCGAGCTAGATAGCATAAGACGGGCTGTTGTAATTGTGTTATAATTTTTGAACCCCTAGCTCTCCCTAATCTATTAGGGGATAGGTCGAAAATTCACTGTGTTTGGCTATCCATCTCTTGTTCGATCTATTCATAGTCCATTAATGTTATATTAGGTTACAACAGACATCTTGAAGAGTATTAAATTGGTCCACTAATTTATTTAATTTCTTATATCCACCTCGAGGATATAATTAAATAAGTTATGTATTAATTTCATTCCACTAAAGAAATAATACCAACTTATCAATTTAATAGATATTATGAATTTTTTATCTTCAACTCAATCATTCTTCATGTGTTAAGATATAGTGTCTATAATTAATTATTTAAGCTTCTAACATTTATAATTAAGTAAACCTTTATCATGTAGGAATAAAAATTACACATGATGGGTTTCATGTTTAAGATATAGTGGTTATAATTAATTATTTAAGCTTCTAACATTTATAATTAAGTAACATTTATTATGTAGGAATAAAAATTACACATGATGGGTTTCATATGATTTTTATGTTTCGTCAAGGGAATACCATCAACTCGATGCATCGAGACATGCTTTTCATATATAGTGCACGACCTATCATACATGAAAACGTCATCACCCAAGATATCGAGATTGTTGATCATATCATAAGAATATCACCAATTGATAAATCAAATCAGTAAACGCAACATATATATATATATGTATATATCTTTAATCTTTCACGTAAGGTTAGAAAAAAAAATAGTATCTCATCGTGATCTAATTCAATACACATGTTAGTGTACTATAATAATTTATTAGTGAAGATAAATTAATCACTAGATTACTCTACAGTGTACCGATAGTGTGTCTAAGACCATTTAAATCGTGAATCTTTAAATACATTGCAAGACAATACTTATATGATCTTCCAGTGTGTAAACCCACACCATATTATTTGCAATGCAAAGTGTACAGACAATTAATACAGATGTATAACAAATAAATGCATACGGTGACTATGCCATGATCCCATTCTATATATCATAAATATTATTGAATGCAATATCAAGTCCCCATAAGTTTCGATGCGAGGTTGTTGAGGGTGATGGATGCTCTTACAATTCATATCTACGAGTTCCCAGTTGAACTAGTTTCACTAGTTAATCTAAAATACTTTGGACTCACTTGCAACGAAAAGCTCCTAGCTTCAATATCCAAGCTTTGGAAGCTTCAACACTTGATTGTGAGTTGATATATCAACATCAAATAATCTGTGGAGAATTCTTCACACCTATCGATGGAAATTTGGAATATGAAAGAACTGAAACATCTTCAAATCATGGGAGGAAGCTTGCCTAATCCGAAAATTTGGCACAACGTAACCTCCAACCTCTTCACACTTGCTACGAATTTCGAACCCAACTCAAGAGATCTAGTAGCTTCCTTCAATATCCCTACTATCCGATGAACAAGATGCCGAAGAAGATGATGAAGCCGACGAACAAGATAATGTTGAATTATGCTTGCTATTTTGGGTGCCGCCGATTGGGGATTTGCTCTCGCAAATTTTGGCTCGCTAATTTTGGAATTGTGAAATGGGAAGAATAGGGTTAGCCGCATGCTCAGATTTTAGATATATGTTGAATTCCCCTCCTCTTGAAACCATGTTCAATGAAGTATGAATCAATTTAGCTATACCAAGCTCTCAAAGCTTGTTTGAGCCCATACAATGCTTTCTTCAATCGATAGACTTTTTCTTCGGCTCCTTCAATCACAAAACCTTGTGGTTGCTCCACATAAATCTCTTTGGTTAATTCACCATTCAAAAAGGTTGATTTGATGTCAAGTTGATATAGTAACCACCTTTTTGAGCGGCAAGTGCAATAGGCATCCGAATTGTATCAAGATGTAAAATCGGTGAAAAGGTTTCATTGTAGTCTACTCTGGGTTGTTGTGTGTACCCATTTGCTACAAGTCTTGCTTTGTTTCTTTGGAATGATCCATCTTCATTGATCTTAACTTTGTAGACCCATTTCACTCCAACAATTTCTTTATTTTCGGGCCTCTCGACTAACTCCCAAGTTTCATTTTTCTCAATGAATTCAATTTCTTCTTGCATAACTTTTCTCCACGCTTCTTCCTTTATTGCTTCTTCAAAGTTTTCAGGTTCAATCATGCAAAAATTGCATCTTGCATGCACATCTTCCAAGCTTTTCATTTTTCGATTTGCATTTGATGTCGATGAAGATAAACTTGCTCTCGAACTAGAACTTGAACTTGAACTACTCGGGTCACTTGAAAAATCTGCACCTTCATCATCATTTCCTTCATTTTAATTTGTTGGATCTTGTTTGTGCTAATAAAAAAATGATGACTTTCTCTGTCTTTCTTTGTTGGAACTTGTTTGTGCTCGACTTTCTTTATTTTCCAATTCCAAGTTGCATTTTCATCAAAGATCACATCTCGGCTTGTGATGACTTTCTCTGTCTTCAAGTTGTAGAGCCTATAGCCTTTGGACATGTTGCTATAGCCAAGAAATAGGCACTTCATACTTGTTTTATCAAGCTTTTATCTCTTTTCTTTTGGATTTTGGGCATAGCAAACCGATCCAAAAATTTTCAAATATTTCACCGATGGCTTTCTACCACTCCAAGCTTCATGAGGAGTTCTATCCATCACGGCCTTTGTTAGACATCGGTTCATCAAGTAAACCGCGGTATACACGGCCTCGGCCCAAAATTCTTTAGGCATTCCTTTAGCGTACAACATTGACTTGCCCATTTTCATCACCGTTTGATTTTTTCTTTCGGATACACTATTTTATTGTGGTGTGTATCCAACCGTCAATTGTCTTCCAATGCCTTCATCTTCACAAAATTTTGTGAATTTGTTCGAAGTATACTGCTTTCCATTATCACTTTGAAGAACTTTAATAGTTCAGCCGCTTTGATGCTCCACTAGGCACTTGAATTTTTGAAACACTCCAAACACCTCGAATTTTTCTCTTAAGAAATAAATCCAAGTCATGCGAGTATAATCATCAATAAAAAGAATAAATTACATGTTTTCTCCTTGGGAAATCATCAATATCGGACCACACATGTCGGTGTGTACAAGCTCGAGAGGTTGTTTTGCTCTCCAAGCGACTCCTTTCGAAAATGGTTATCGATGGTGCTTGCCTAGTGCACATCCTTCACAAACTTACTACACTTTTTCAATTTTTGGAAGACCATGGACCATATTCTTGTTGTGGAGTAGTTTGAGACTTTGGAAATTCAAATGACCAAGCCTCCAATGCCACAATTTGGATTCATCCATCACTTGTTCTTTCATCGCCACATTTTCAGAATATTTGAAAATGAGTGGGAAGTTTCTATTTTTCTCCATTTGAATTTTCACCATGATTTGCTGCAGCTCTTCTCTATCAAGTATCACACATGTTTTGCCTTTAAAATGGACTGCAAAACCATGCTCAATAAGTTTCCCAACACTTAACAAATTTTGCTCCAAATCCGGCACAAGTAGCACATCATGTATGCGTTTGATGCCCTTATTTGTGTTGACTCTTATTGTTCCTTTTCCGTGAGCTTTCACAAGTGCTCCATTGCCCATCTTCACTTGTGAATGTACAGCAGTGTTAAGGCTCACAAAGATCGATTTATCACACGTCATGTGGTTACTACAACCACTATCAATGTACCAAACATCACTCTTTGACTCACTTGCATTTTATGAGGCATAGAATGTGCATCATTCACTTTGTTCTTCTTCGACATAGCTTGCTTGTTGTCGATTTTGTGGTTGCTCTTTTGAGTAGCAATCCTTTTGAATATGACCAAACCGACCACACTTGTGACATTTCGGCTTGTCCTTATACCAACAATCTTTATACTCGTGGTTATTTCGACCACAATGCTTGCAACTCCTTTCATTTTCAGATTTGTTGTCTTGGTTTCTCTCTTGGAAACCTCTTCCTCTTCCTCTACCACATCCATTCCTTCCACGACCAAAGTTATCACCACCACGTGATTGTTGTCCTCCACTAGACGATGATTCACCAACATTTTTGTTATTCACATTCAACTTTGATTGAAAAGCACTTTCAATCGGTTTCTCCAATTGTCTAGCCAACCTTTCTTCATATGATTTCAAAGAACCCATCAACTCATGAATACTCATTTGAGAAATATTTTTAGTTTTCTCAACAACAGCCACAATAGCATTAAATCTTTTGGGAAGACATATCAAAATTTTTTCAATCATTCTTTGGTCCGAAATCATTTCACCATAAGTTTTCATTTGATTTGTGAGTTCAATAAACCTTGAATGGAACTCACTTAAACTCTCTTTATTCTTCATTCTCATGTTCTCAAAATCTCTTCTAAGAGTTTGAAGTTTTATAGATTTTACATTCTCATCTCCTCCAAATTCTTTTTGTAGGATTTCCCAAGCTTCCTTTGATTTTTCGGCACCCATTATTCGGGGAAAAATCGAATCTGCTTGTTGTATCTTCGACAATGCTGCAGCATCTCTCTGCTTCAACTTCTTCAACTCCTTTAATTGAGTCATGGTGAGATCTTCTTCCTCATCGTCGAAGCCTTCATCTACGAGTTCCCACAAATCCAATGAAGCTAGTAAGGTCTTCATCTTCTTGCACCAAAACTCGTAGTTCTCTCCGGCAAAGATTGGTAGAGAAATTTGTTATGTATTTTCCATCTTTATGTGAAAAACCACTATTGACGATCGACGGCGGAGAAATCTTCTTTCTTGTGGAGTGCTCTGCTCTTGCTCTCACCTTCTTGATGGAGAAATTTTTGGTATTTAAAACCAAACTCTTGATGCCAAATGTAAGTTTTTGAGGATTGAAATACCAAAAATCTCCAATATATTTGTGTGATTGAGAGTGTAAATTTTCAGATTTGGGAGATGATATTGGGAGAGGAGAATTCACGTTCTTGATATTTTGTGGTTGATTCAAAATGATCTTTTCACACTAGCTTCTCCAATACACTAAAGCATATATATACTAGGCTAGGCTAGACTAGACTAGACTACTATTGCAATCTTCAAGGGAAGTTTCATTTAACTAATACATATTAATTATATTTAACATATTAATTAAACAAACTAGCACATTAACTACAGAAAGAGAGTACCTTGGATATGATGGCTTTATTCAACTTCGACTGAATCCTTCAAAGGTCAGAAACATGAAAAAATGAACAATCAAATTGAGCTTTTGCTAATTCCTTTTCATTTTTAGCAATATTTTCATTTAGTTTTGTTTCTGCTCTTGTATATAGATTTCCTTGAGCCAAGAAAATATAGTGGGGTTTGAAGAAGAGGCAGACACTATCATCAAATATCTCACTGAAGAATCAGAGGAGCTTGAAGTTATCTCCATCACCGGTGCGCCTGGCTTTGGGAAGACTACTCTTGCATGGAAGATTTATCACGATCCAAGAATTCGATACAAATTCTCTTCTTGATTTGGGTTAATGTTTCCCAAGAGTTTAACATGAAGAGAGTTTTTCTTACCATTCTAAAAAGGTTCACTGACCTAGACATGTCTGTTTTGTCTAAACCTGAGTTAGCCCAAAAGGTTCAATTCTATCTTAACAAGCAAAAATTCTTATTGTTCACGGATGATGTTTGGACTATTGAAACATGGGAATCTATTGAGAAAGCCTTGCCAAAGAGTAATAGAATGGGGAAAGTCGTGATAACCTTCAAACACTCAGCATGTTGTCGGCCGGCTGCTGCACGGAAGAAGTGTTCAACAGGGCCTTCAACCTAAAGAACTTGGGGATACACGGGCAGCTCAACATTGTTTTAGACGTGAATCTAAAACAACTTCTCTGTCTCCAAAAGTTGAAGCTAGTACATGATGTGTTTCCTGAGGTGAACTGTTTGAAACCATTGATTCGTCTTCCTCGAGCAGATAGATTTCCTCCCAATCTAAGAATGCTGAAATTGTCATCTACATTTCTGGAGTGGAAGCAAATGTCAACATTGGGAATGCTTCGTAATCTTGAGGTGCTCAAATTGAAAAAAAAAAAAAAAAAATGCATTCATGGGTAAGTCCTGGGATGCTGTTGGTGGTGGATTTCCTTCTCTTGAATTCTTGCACATTGAATCTACAAATTTTAGTTTTGGACAGCATTAGGTGATTCTTTTCCTAAGCTTAGATCTCTCGTGCATAAGAACTGCAAGGAACTCGAAAAAATTCCATTTGTGTTGGTGAAAAGCCTTCAGACATTGGACATTGAACGCGTTTCTGAATCTGTGGTTGTGATTGGCAGGAAAATGGAGCTGGAGAAACAACAAATGCAAGGACAACAAAGAACTAAAAGGGATCAATTTAAGCTCATAATTGCTCCTGGTTATGAATGATAACCGGTTTATCTGAACTCAAACACGCTACAGCAACTGTGGAATGTGTTTATGGTGTTTTATATTTCCTTGAATTACAAGGTAAATAACTTTGCAAACATGACCTTGATTCATTACATGCAAAATTCAGAAAGTGTGCATACGTTCAACTTTAATTCACTGTGGAGAACTTTGCATGTTGCAGGATAATTAATCTAGTATTTAAGAAGGTATGAGTTATTCATAAACTAATTAAAAATATAATTAATTGAATTAATTAAGAAATGAACTGAGTTGGCCCAACAATAGCAGGGGCGTTGAAAAGTTCAACTAGCTAGCTGCAGAAAAAACACAAAAAAAATAAAAAAAAAAAAAAATTCTAGGATATCAATAAATTGGACTAATTGTTTTTGCCATAAAAGTGAATCGATAACACAAATCAAAATTAATGAGCAAAAGAAACCCACATTCTTCCTAAATTTTTCCCTCTAACGGCCGCATAACCATTTCAGCTCCTCAAAAATTCAAGAGATTAGGAATAAAAAATGTGCATGGACTAAAGAATGTTCTGCCTTCCATCTGATCAATATCAGAAAAATAATGTGCTTTGTAACTATATGTTCATCATCGTTTACCTTCAGAACCAGTCATCAGCCTAAATCCGCCCCCTCCGGCACTTTGTTGACCTTGTGTCTGTAGCTTCTCCTCAGCAATTTTCTTTGCCGACTCAACTGCAGATTCGCTAACATTTTCAACGTGCAACATCTCAAGATTTTCTTTCAGCTGATCAAATGGAATCTTTACAAGTTGATTGCAGTCTTTAAGTACAAGACATCTGAGTTTAGGAAAATCACCATCCCTGGCTGACCAAACCTCGAGATTAGTGCCTGCAATGGCCAAGATTTCCAGAGATGCAAAGCAGCCGTTAAGAGCCTGCCAGTATTTTCCCACGAATGCATTTTTTTTCAGTTTTAGCACCTCAAGAGAAGGAAGGGTTTTCAGCGTACGAATTTGACTCCATGGCAAAAACGTGCCTGAAAGTTCAAGGATCCTTAGATTGGGCGGGAATCGCTCATGAACTGGGAGGCGAGATAATGGTTTTTCAGATGCTACTTTTGGATATACATCATACACCAGCTTTAACTTTTGAAGAAGACGCAATTCTTTGAAGTAGTCCACTTCCAAAATACAGGCCAGATCGCCACGAATTCCCAAGTTCTTTAAATTTTTTGCCCTATTAAACACACCTTGTGTGCAACATTGGGCAGATAATCTACTCAGTGATTGTAGTTGCTCTCCGGCCGTACCTTTCGGTTTATTTTGAAGAATGATAGCTGCTTTCGTCTTCAAATGCCTCAGTTGCACCATCTTCCACAAATTCCCCTTGATTTCAAAAGTACGTGAATTTGTCTCAATCGTAATACTTTGTAGATTCCAAAGACTGGAGATGGCTTTCGGAAGAACCCTGAAATCATGACCATCACCAGACAGAGCAATGTACCTCAAATGAATTAGTTGGGTAAGCTTAGATGGGAATTTAGTCAGCTTGATAGGGTTCACATCTAGAACTCTAAGCCTGTTGAAGTTGAGAGGAATGGGGGAAGTCCCTGCTGGCAGTGAGGTGACTGTGACTGCATCCTTGGCGAAACACAAGAAAGAATGCACTTGCGGGCCCTTTGGTTGTTTGTTGAGGAAGTCCACTACGTGGGAATGGATGCAAATCCGACGCCGGTTTTGTATTTCGGAAACCGGAGGATAGAATGTTCCTTCACTTGTAGACATTTCCATCTCCTGAAACAAATTGTGGTTTTCAAGGGAAGCCTCATTCTTGCAGAACTCACGGATCAAATCATGAACATGGCATGTTTTGATGTAACCGTCAGGCTTGATATTAATATTATCAACCATGACTAGGTTCCTGTCTCTCAGATCCTTGAGATGGTCGTACCCCACTTCCTCCAAGCTCATGTCTGGTTTCCGCCATATGAAGCCTTCTGCAATCCACATGCGGATTAATCTCCGCACGGGGATCTGGCATTCTTCAGGAAAAATTCCCAAGTAGAGAAAGCAGTATCTCAGGTCAAGAGGTAGTTCGTTGTAGCTCAAGGCAATAAGATTTGTGGTGCGACCCTTTTCATCGTGTAAGTACTTACGCACACTTTTGGATACCCTATCCCATTGAATTCTCTTCTCGTTCACTCCTGTTGATGTTGAGTATATTTTTAGAAGAACTCCTGCTATAACCACTATTGCAAGCGGCACTCCACCGCATGCGCAGGCTATTTTTCTTCCCAATTCATCCAATTCACGCGGGCAAATGTTAAGATTATCAAATACTTGTAGCTGAAGAAGGTCCCAACTTTTGCTTTCATCCAAGAAACCCAGCTTGTAGGGTTCCCTTCTACAATTTGCTTTCACAGCCACACTGTTAATTCGACTCGTTATAAGGATTCTTCCCTTACTATTATCCTTTGGCAGAGCTGCCTCGATGTGTTCCCAATCTTTTTCATTCCATAAATCATCCAGGAACAACAAGAACTTCTGATTCTGCAGATACAATTTTATTGTTGCGGCCAAATCATCATCACTCAAGCTTGGAGTATCTACTTTGGCTAATCTCTCCAAAATGCTGAGAAACACCTTCCTCTTCTGGAAGTTTTGAGAAACATCGACCCAAATCACCTTCGGAAATTGAGTTTTAAGTCTTTTATCGTGATAAATTTTCCGGGCCAACGTAGTCTTCCCCAGGCCAGGCATGCCAATGATGGAGATAACTTCAAGTTCATTATATTCTTCTTCAGTGAGCAATTTGATGATAGTGTCTGCATCTTTCTCGAAACCCACTACCGTACCTCGTTTCGCAGAGCCCTACATGCAAATAAATAATTATAATCTTATATATTGTACATCGCAAAGACTCCTATACATAAGATGTACATCAGACGATCAACGCGCGTTGACCCGGTCAACGTGCATTGACTCGGTCAAAGCGTTGACCAAAAAATCGTGAAAACGAGCGATACTTTTTATGCATACAACTAATACTTTTTTTAATTTTAATTGAATGATATTTTTTAGTGCTTCGATTGATACTAATATTAACAGTTTTTTTCTTTATTTTTTTTCTAGCCAATACTTTTTATTGATACAAATGATACTTTTGACCATTTAAAATGATACTTTTCAGTATTATGAATGATACTAATTTTGACGGATTTTTTTATCAAAGTATTGACTCGATCAAGGTGTTGACCGTCTGATGTACATCTTATGTACAGGAGACTTGCCCATTGTACAATGTACAACACTTTCATAGTTGCAGGGTTCAATTGATATCCGCTATTTAATAATATTTATATAAAAATAAAAAAAAAGTATTTGTAATGTAATAAATATTTATCTTCATCATTGACTTTTTTAGGTGTTCTTCACTTTAATAATAATATATACTCCTTCTGTTTCGTTTTGATTGTTGTTGTTTTTTTGTGTTAAAATGTTTGTTATTTTATATATTTTCACACTCCCACCTCTAATTTTAACCATATCTTAAATCCTAAAAATAAATATGAGAAAATGTTGTTTAATTTTTAAGAAAACATAAATGAATAAAATTTTATGTTATACATAGAGATGATTATATTAGTCCATAAAATTAATTGTTAATTCTAGATAAAAAAAAATTAAAACAACAATCTAAACGAAATGGAAGGAGTATATTCTAATAGTTCAGCATATATTATCTGACACGTCTTCTTGGCGCAGTTAAAATTATCCGAGCCCGACCATAAATAAAGAAATTGAAATTTAGCTTCAATAACTTTAATTGAAACTACTCTTAATCATATAAATGATAATGAACACATAAATTTCAAGGGATAAATTAAAACTTAGCATCTTGATTGTATATATTATGGAATCAACTTTTTTTTTCATTTTTTCTTTCATACCATATAACATGATTCAGAATACACACACACATACACACATATTGTAGTTGGCACAACTAAAATTATATGTTTTCTATTAAGAATTACTTAAATAACTTATATTAAACGAATCAAATCAGTGATTGAATGTCATTTCTCTTATCTTTTTCACCCCTCATTAATATTTGGTGAAGATGTAATTCTTGATTATTGACAGATAATTAAGAACAATTTGTTAGTTTATAATCTTTCCGTAAATTCAAGTTTTTTTAATCTTGCAATCCCTTCATTGGGTTGTAATCTGTATAAACTATGTAATAGTATAATTCTATTGAAATAATATTTAAATTATAAAATATAATATATTATATGTAGAGAATTAATTGCATAATATATTATATTACTATGAGATTATGTTTTTTTTTCTTGTTTGCTATATGGTTGATATGATAAAAAAATAATTTGTGGAGAACTAATTGATGTGAATGAAGAATTATAATAGTACAATATTATTAAAATAAATAGAATATATTACAGCTGAATAATTAATTATATAATGATTGATGGAGAATAAATTTTTTATTTTTTATAGAAAAATTCTTTAGTATAACCAAATTAGTTTATAATCTTTCTATAAATTTAATTTTTTATTTTTTAATCTCTTCATTCGAATGTAATTTATATAGAGGATGTGGAGAATTAATTCATGTGGGTGAATGAAAAATTATAATAGCACAATTCTATTAATTTTATATTTAAATTATAAAATTAAATATAATATATTATACGTGTCAAATTAATTATCTAATACATTATAATGTTGTGGGATTATATTTTCTAATTTTTTTTCTTATTTGGTATGGTTGATATGATAGAGAAATAATTGGTGAAAAATTAATATGGTATGGATGAAGAATTGAAATAGTATAATACTATTGAAATAAATATAACACATTATATTAAATAATTAATTATATAATATAGTATATTACTATTTTACCCTTAAATTAAGTGAATATTATGTATATAATAGACAAATCATATTTTGTAAGAAACTAATTAAATATTATCTATTATATTACAAAAAAATGTAATTAAAAAAAGATTAATTTAGGGAAGCTTTGACAATGGACGAAAATTAATCTTATATCTATATACCTTATTAAAGAAATAAGTTTGTTATTATTGTGGGATAATTTTATATAATAAAATTCAATTATAACAAAATTATTGAAATAAATATAATATACTAAAGAAATAATTTTTGTTATTATTTTGGGATAATTTTATATAATAATGTTCAATTATACCAAAGTTATTGAAGTAAATATAATATATTATATTTATAAATAATTATTTATAAATAGTTAGATATATTATATTACTTTTTTACCCTTAAATTAAGTGTAGATTATGGATATAATAGGCAAATCGTATTTTATAAGAAACATCCACACTTTTTATATAGATATATATGTATAGATATAGATAGAGGTATAGATTTAGTTTTCCACATCAATTCTTGGGTTGTGGGTTGTTATTTTTGTTTCTTGATGTTTTTCTCCTTTATTATTGCTAGATAGCATCTAAGATGATTGGCCGCATTCAATTTTTTTTTTTTTAATTCATAATCAACCCCAAATTTAATATTTAATAAACACTAGCTTCATTGAAAGTAAATAAAAAGTTACCAACACCATTTTTTTAGAACATCTCCATATTCTACATAAAAATAGAAAAAAAATTAATAACAAATAATGACATTCAATTACAATTAATACAAAGTATAAATTAAAAATAAATTAGAATAAACAAACAATATGTATTCATATAAAAACATGTGCATCAAGCTTAACACAATTTATATTTCTGTAAAACAAAAAAAAAAAATTGGAGGGCTAGGTTTGACTGTCTCCTAATTTTACTTATAATAACCTTGTATAAAATTTTCCAAATAAAAAAACCATATGTAAAAAAAAAAAAAAAAAAAAAAAAAAAAAAAGAGTTGGGGCCAGCTGTCTCCTGCCCCTGCCCCCTGTTGTATCCCCCACTGTGAATGGGCACCGATTTTCTAAACGAGTGATATCAGTGATTGCTTTGGAAGCAAATGTGCTTTCTAGCAAAATTGTTAAAAGGGGGAGCTAGTCAATGTGGAGCATAATGATACAGTTCCATATCAGATCTATATAACTAATTATGAATGAGTACTTAAGTTATGGTTACCGTTCGAATAAGGGAACCAATTAGGCCCGAGATCTAGTACTAAAGGCAAGATTTGAGGCAAAGAATGAAAGGCCGGGATCTAGTACTTAAGGCAAGAGATTTCCAAATTGACTTTGAATGAGTTATAATATATCATATGAAATTAAAAGTAAAAAAATCAACAATAATTTTTGGTAGCAGCAATGGCTAAAATAAGCAAGAGAGACACATGACATATATATAATTCACTATTCACCTGCACGTTATAATCGTTGGGTCTTGTTGTGGTTGAATGAGGTATTTCACTTGATTGTAGCGTTGAAGAGGTGATTTTGTCTATCCCATACTTATCGAATAAAGGTTTGATGATGTCCCGCCTGAAGGACTTGACCTGATTGGCCAAGCTGATATAGTTTGTGTTGAGAAATCTACTCACAAACTTGGTGGACTTCTCCAACGCAGCTCTGGTGAGGCACTCGTCGAGGATGTCTTCGGCTTGATGAGCGACATCCCTCACCTGTCTTTCGTATTCTCTCGACGATCTTCCACTCATCCCCAATTCCTGGAGGAAGGCTGTCATTGTTCTCACTTCACTCTTCAGAAAATTCAGCTCATTTTCCGCACCGGAGACCAAGGCGCCGTGATCAACTACCATGTTCTGCATATTTTGCAGCAGGAAGTTTAGAGCATCCTCGGCCATTCTCGTTCTCTCTCTCTTTGAAAAAATCAACTTTGTCCGACTGAAGACCATGTGAGACTATTACTCGCTGTATTGAATGCCAATAATGCCGCGTCTAAAATGGTAAAATTGGATCGATGCAGACATCTTTCCTAGAGGTGCCCACGGTTCCGGTTAGAAACCGCCGGTTACGGTTTCGGAAGGTTACCAAATTACAAATTTACAAGTTAAAAACTAAGAAATATGACAAAACACAAGTTTATTTGAATTTTGATATTATTATATAACTTTATAATTTATATGTTACAATTTACAAATTACAAGTTTTAAGTTACAACTTACAAGAATATTGAGAAATGAGAGTACAATTGTAACACCCCGTATTTTTGGATTATAGTTAAAAGTTTTCTAAATTTATTTAGAAGACTATATAAATTTATTGGAGCTAAAATAAAGTAAAATAGATAAAAGACGCGACTTTAGGTATTATTTAAGATTGAAAAAAAATATATATATAGTTGGAATATTTTTGACGCGTGGTCAATAATGATTTTCGTAGAAATAGAACAATCCGAGAATTTCAATGATACTTTTAAAATTTTAATTAGAGGTTAAACGAACTCCTGACAATATTTTTGATAAAATAAATAGTAATTTTTATTTAATTTAAAAAGGAATCTTTTCTTGTTTTATTATTAAATGATATTTTCGGCATACTATTTTGAATTGATTTAATAGAAAATAACCCAATAAACCTTCCGGTATTTTTAAATTTATAATGCGAGATCAATTAAACTTCCGGTAAAATAAAGTAATTTTTAAATCGAGTCTAAAAGTATTTATATCCAAAATATTATATTTTAAAATCCTAAAAATATCTAAATAACCCCCCGGTTACCCCAACTTTTAACCATTTCTTCCCCCCCCCCTAAGTCGGCAATTTCCGTATAAATCAAACAAAATAAAAAAAAAAAAGAAAAAGAAAGAGAGATAAGAGAGAGCGAGAGTGAGAGAGATTAGAGTGAGTGGGAGAGAGATGGGAGAGAGAATAGAGGACCGAGGGAGAGGACTGCAGGCTGCAGCTGCTGCCACCGTATCCCCACCGACCTGCCGCCACCTTCCCACTGCCGTGCCGCCGCCGGAGACGTCGCCGGAGCTGCACCAGTCGCCGGAAAATGAAGATAGGGCAGCCACGTCGCGCGACTATCGTATCGGTCCATTTCTCGTCGTTTTTAGCCCAAATTTTAATATGTCGTGTATCTTTATGTGTTCTACGTTTCGTCTTTTGATCTCGTTCCCGTCCGACGGCCAGAAACCGGCGAAATCACCGGAAAACAGAAAATACAAACGTTGCCGAATTGCTGCTGTAATTCTCGAATTCAGGCCCTTTCGGGCCCTCAAATCGAAAAAGTTTATTTACCAAAGTTGCTCGAAATAATATTTCCTACGTGCCCGTCGAATTTCGTAATTTTTGGACGAGTTTTGAAAAATCTCGATTATTTAATTTATACAGTTATTTTTGTACCGGAAATATGTGTTATCGAAAAATTCTAAAACTCGCAAACTATAGTCTTGGCATATATAGGAGGGTCCTTGAATATTTTTGTAATTTTTGAACGGTTAAAAAGTGCCGTGGCACAAATCTGATAAAAATCGATTAAAATGGCACGTTTTGAAAAGAGATCTCTGTCAAATCGGTTGGTCCCAATAAATCAAGAATAATATTTTAGAATTTATTTCCTTCTTTGTCGGAATTATTCGAGGTCTCTAGAGTCGTGCAATCTATTTCTGAAGAGAATAAAATTTAAATAATAGCTCGAATTTCAGTAGATTAATTCCCGAAAATATAGAGATTATTCTGAGTCGAATATCGACCCTTGTAGGACCTGCAGAGCCTGCTAGGATTAATGAAACTATTTTCAAAGTTATTGTGCCGCCATGTGCTCGTCATCCAGGTGGGTTATATTTTTCTCAAACTATGTTCAGCTAATAAGCTCAACTGTTTATCAACTGTGAAGCATGAATATTTGTATCAAAATGTTTTATCTCACTGTTCGCGTTCGCCAGTATCCTACGAAAACATTGAGTGCTTAACTAGACTCGAGTTCGGATCCTTTAAGCTTTGGGACCGTATACACTATCCTTTATTAGACAGCTGGGCTGGAGGACGTGTATATAAGTTAAGACACTGTAGGAAGGGACAGTTGAGACAGAGCGTGTAAGATTAAAAGAAGCTTTGTATACATGGAATGCTTTTGAGATTTGAAACATTTCCATTGTTATACTTGTGTGGATACGATATTCATATTTATAAAATGATTGTGAACTGTTTATCAAAATCTGTCCACTGGGTACACTAGTACTCAGCCCAAATCTTTTCTAAAATATTTTCAGGTTGAGAGGCAAGCTGGAAGATGACGGAGCTGGGGCGAGGGCTTACTTGTTGTTATATGCTTGCTCTTTTTGTGTTGTTCAGAAATCTTAGATACTCTAAATCAATTAAGTACTTGAAATAATTTACTAAGATGCTCCACGCTTGTTCCGTTCACTCTGATACAGCTTGTCTTCATTGGTTTAAGGCATGTTATGATTTTTTTCATATTCCTATGATGCTCCTTTACAGTTATTTGGTGGGATAAGTTCCCTTTGATGATTGATATATTATTCAGGTTCTTTTTAAACGCATTAGTGCGTGGTTCTATTACAATTACAAAGGTTATGCTGCCCAAATTTCTGGGAAATATAACCTATTCTTGTTCCAAAGTTATTTCATTTAATTATCTTTATGCAACAACCCCCTTCCCCCTTCCCCAGTAGCGCATCGGTCCCTTGTCATTAATTCTCCCGGGATCGGGGCGTTACAGATTGGTATCAGAGCAGGTTTGCAACTCTGTAGACCTGCAGCATTATTCTTTGAATTCAAAATTATATCTATTCTTTTCCACTATTTGTTCAGCAGCCCTCAGCACGTCATCTACGCCTCTCTCAATAAAAAGGTACACATGTATTTTAAAATTGACGCACGTGAAAGTGCAGTTTGTCACGTTAAATATTTTTCCAGGTTTCATGGTCAGATATCATGATTCATTTATTAAAGCTACTTTTAGGTTTCATGATAAAAAAATCGTGATTCATTCTATTCAGGTTTCATGACCAGAGATCATGATTCAAAAGCTATTTTCAGGTTTCATGATAAGAGATCATGATTCTATTACCAGGTTTCATGATAAGAGGTCATGATTCTTAATATTATCAGGTTTCATGATGAGAGGTCATGATTCATATATTTTAAGGTTTCACGATTTGATATCATGATTCATTTGTTGAAAAATGTTTTCAGGTTTCATTATCCGTTATCATGGATAATTTTGAAAATATTTTACAGGTTTCATGATTATATTTCATGATTCATCATTTGGTTAAGAATTATTTCCAGGTTTCACGACAAGAAGTTGTGATTCATTTACAAGAGAGTTATCTCCAAGTTTCACTATAAAGTATTGTGATTCGAACTTATATTAAGGTTTCACGATGAGGGTTCATGATTCGTCTAAAGTTATTCAAAGATGTCGAGACATCTAGATTTTGGTTTTGACCAAAAGATGGAAATAATCGAAAGAGGTTAGAATTACCTTAAGTGATGAGAATGAGAGATATCAAGAAATGATTTATGCAAAGAAGTTATATTATTTTGAAATGCATGATGATTGACAAATAAATTACTTAGTCCTCGAAATTTAGAAGAACGTAGAAGCTTCCCCATAGTTGTTTCCTTATTTAGATTCAAGGTATTTAGATATTTATCAGTTAACTTGAACCTAGCAGTATATACTTCTTCAATTACCCGCGTGCTTCACGTGAGATATGGGATGAGGCCGATCAAGCGTTGAATGTGAAAAGAAATAACTTCATGTCAGATCTAATTAGAGCACTTTAGGAATTCATCCAACATCCAAATGCAGAGCGCGATGAATCAACAAAATGCAGTGCCCAATGCACCTGCTCTGCCAACCATTAGTCAGGAGATTGAGCAATTTCGTCGCTACACTCCACCTAGATTCAATGGTAGCAGTGAACCTCTCATTTCTAAAGAATGGCATGACCGGAGAAGAGCATCAATGATTAACTTGGGACAAGTTTAAAGAGATCATTATAGATAAGTACTTCTCTCGTGTTTTTTTTTCATCCAAAAACAAACCGAATTCATGGAGCTGAGATAAGGAAATTTGTTCGTGAGAGAGTACGAGTGAAAGTTTAATCAACTTTCACAATATGTAGCATGCGTAATCGACACTGAAGACCAGAAGACCGAATGGTTTATGAAAGGCTTTTGACCAGAGATGCGTGGAATTCTCGAAGCTCAACGGATCACTGATTACGGTCAAATAGTTAAGAAAGCTCACGAAGTAGTTACTGGACTAGAAATAGATGGAAAATTTAGCCTCGATGTTAGAATCCCTACTAGAAAAAAAAACCTTGAGGAGCGATAGAATTGCTAGGGATGTTAAATTAGACTTTGAAGAGAAGCAACTTGTGGGTGACGTATACGATGATCAAGATAATATGCTTTGATTCAAGTGGATCGATATCTATTTTCTATTTCTCTTCTCGACTCAAAGGATGATCTTAAAGAAAATTTGAAGAAAGCTTCAGAGAAGAACGTATGAAGAGTTATGCGCATCAAGTTAAAGTGTACCAAGACAAAGTATACGTCTTAGTAAGATTTACGACTCGAGAGAAACAGTCTTTTTGCTAGGATTAATGAAGTAGCGTATATGATGGCCTTCAGACCCAACCTCAATGATGTCTTCCACGTCTTGATGCTGAAGAAGTACGTGTTTGATTTTAAACCACGTGACCAGAAAAGATGATATGATGCTAAATAACGATTTAGAGTACGACGAAAGGCTCCAGGTCTGAAGAATAAAGTGATCAGCTTAACGAAGGTACCACGAAACTGCCATGGATAAGAAGAAACAACGTTCAGAATTGCTCAAGAATTGTCCCGACACTCCATTTCAAGATTAGTAAATTTCGGGACGAAATTTTTTTTTAAGGAGGGTAGGATGTAACACCCCGTATTTTTGGATTATAGTTAAAAGTTTTCTAAATTTATTTAGAAGACTATATAAATTTATTGGAGCTAAAATAAAGTAAAATAGATAAAAGACGCGACTTTAGGTATTATTTAAGATTGAAAAAAAATATATATATAGTTGGAATATTTTTGACGCGTGGTCAATAATGATTTTCGTAGAAATAGAACAATCCGAGAATTTCAATGATACTTTTAAAATTTTAATTAGAGGTTAAACGAACTCCTGACAATATTTTTGATAAAATAAATAGTAATTTTTATTTAATTTAAAAAGGAATCTTTTCTTGTTTTATTATTAAATGATATTTTCGGCATACTATTTTGAATTGATTTAATAGAAAATAACCCAATAAACCTTCCGGTATTTTTAAATTTATAATGCGAGATCAATTAAACTTCCGGTAAAATAAAGTAATTTTTAAATCGAGTCTAAAAGTATTTATATCCAAAATATTATATTTTAAAATCCTAAAAATATCTAAATAACCCCCCCGGTTACCCCAACTTTTAACCATTTCTTCCCCCCCCCCTAAGTCGGCAATTGCCGTATAAATCAAACAAAATAAAAAAAAAAAAAGAAAAAGAAAGAGAGATAAGAGAGAGCGAGAGTGAGAGAGATTAGAGTGAGTGGGAGAGAGATGGGAGAGAGAATAGAGGACCGAGGGAGAGGACTGCAGGCTGCAGCTGCTGCCACCGTATCCCCACCGACCTGCCGCCACCTTCCCACTGCCGTGCCGCCGCCGGAGACGTCGCCGGAGCTGCACCAGTCGCCGGAAAATGAAGATAGCGCAGCCACGTCGCGCGACTATCGTATCGGTCCATTTCTCGTCGTTTTTAGCCCAAATTTTAATATGTCGTGTATCTTTATGTGTTCTACGTTTCGTCTTTTGATCTCGTTCCCGTCCGACGGCCAGAAACCGGCGAAATCACCGGAAAACAGAAAATACAAACGTTGCCGAATTGCTGCTGTAATTCTCGAATTCAGGCCCTTTCGGGCCCTCAAATCGAAAAAGTTTATTTACCAAAGTTGCTCGAAATAATATTTCCTACGTGCCCGTCGAATTTCGTAATTTTTGGACGAGTTTTGAAAAATCTCGATTATTTAATTTATACAGTTATTTTTGTACCGGAAATATGTGTTATCGAAAAATTCTAAAACTCGCAAACTATAGTCTTGGCATATATAGGAGGGTCCTTGAATATTTTTGTAATTTTTGAACGGTTAAAAAGTGCCGTGGCACAAATCTGATAAAAATCGATTAAAATGGCACGTTTTGAAAAGAGATCTCTGTCAAATCGGTTGGTCCCAATAAATCAAGAATAATATTTTAGAATTTATTTCCTTCTTTGTCGGAATTATTCGAGGTCTCTAGAGTCGTGCAATCTATTTCTGAAGAGAATAAAATTTAAATAATAGCTCGAATTTCAGTAGATTAATTCCCGAAAATATAGAGATTATTCTGAGTCGAATATCGACCCTTGTAGGACCTGCAGAGCCTGCTAGGATTAATGAAACTATTTTCAAAGTTATTGTGCCGCCATGTGCTCGTCATCCAGGTGGGTTATATTTTTCTCAAACTATGTTCAGCTAATAAGCTCAACTGTTTATCAACTGTGAAGCATGAATATTTGTATCAAAATGTTTTATCTCACTGTTCGCGTTCGCCAGTATCCTACGAAAACATTGAGTGCTTAACTAGACTCGAGTTCGGATCCTTTAAGCTTTGGGACCGTATACACTATCCTTTATTAGACAGCTGGGCTGGAGGACGTGTATATAAGTTAAGACACTGTAGGAAGGGACAGTTGAGACAGAGCGTGTAAGATTAAAAGAAGCTTTGTATACATGGAATGCTTTTGAGATTTGAAACATTTCCATTGTTATACTTGTGTGGATACGATATTCATATTTATAAAATGATTGTGAACTGTTTATCAAAATCTGTCCACTGGGTACACTAGTACTCAGCCCAAATCTTTTCTAAAATATTTTCAGGTTGAGAGGCAAGCTGGAAGATGACGGAGCTGGGGCGAGGGCTTACTTGTTGTTATATGCTTGCTCTTTTTGTGTTGTTCAGAAATCTTAGATACTCTAAATCAATTAAGTACTTGAAATAATTTACTAAGATGCTCCACGCTTGTTCCGTTCACTCTGATACAGCTTGTCTTCATTGGTTTAAGGCATGTTATGATTTTTTTCATATTCCTATGATGCTCCATTACAGTTATTTGGTGGGATAAGTTCCCTTTGATGATTGATATATTATTCAGGTTCTTTTTAAACGCATTAGTGCGTGGTTCTATTACAATTACAAAGGTTATGCTGCCCAAATTTCTGGGAAATATAACCTATTCTTGTTCCAAAGTTATTTCATTTAATTATCTTTATGCAACAACCCCCTTCCCCCTTCCCCAGTAGCGCATCGGTCCCTTGTCATTAATTCTCCCGGGATCGGGGCGTTACAAAAATTTAATTTGATAAATAATATGACATTATAAAATTACAAATTGAAAATTAATCAAACTATGAAAATATGAAATTACAATTTATAAATCTACAAGTTACAATTTAACACTAAATTACAATTTACAAATTAGAATTAACATTTAACAATTTATATCTTACAACTTACAACATACAATTTACAACTTACAAGAATATTAAGAATACAAGTTAATTTGATAAATAATATGACATTATAAAATTACAAATTGTAAATCAAACTATGAAATTACAAATTAACAAATTACAATTTAACATTAAATTACAATTCATTATCATGATTTATATCCATTATAAAATATAAATTAATTATAACATAAATAATCATACTCAACATTTATTAACAAAAATGAATTATAAAATTTAATTTAAAATAATCAACCATAATAATGAATTATTAATAGAAATTAAAATCTAAATACTAAAAAATAATTATAAACACTAATTGGGTGATTTGAACCCTGATAAACAATTAGGAAATTAAATTAAATCACAAAAAGTGAGATCGAAGAAAACACCCGTCTCACTGGATTACTTTTTTATTTATTTGGAAATAATTTGCCAAATGTTACGTGTGTCAATGGAAGGTATATAGTTTTTTTCCTAAATGACAATTGTATTTATTATTACCAAAACTAAACATAATAAATTAATTATAATAGTTAGTGAATATTTGTACAGTTACCCGAGACAGGTAATCGATCATTTGCATATATATATATATATATTAAAATTTAGTATTACCAAAATTATTAACTTTTACTACAGAGATACAAAATAAATGAAAGATAGAATAATCAATCCTACATGAAAGTCAAATTTATCATTACAATACATGAATGGAGTATAGAGGATTAAAAAAAAAAAAACCTAAACCGGCGGTTTAACCGCCAAACCGAAACCGGCGGTTTGTGAACTTCAAGAAAGTTAAACCGGAACCGCACCGGCGGAATCCAGTTGACGGTTACGATTTGTAAACCGTAATCATTTTGACGGTTTACAAACCGGCGGAAACCGGCGGTTTATAACCGCCTGTCTGGTTCCGTTTGGGCGTCACTAATCTTTGCCAACTTTTTTTTTTTGCGAGAATCTATTTGAATATATGAGATGGTTCTTGCGTTGACACGGAACACAAAATCTACTAGTTTTATTTTAATTTTATTTTGAGACGGGGGCCACATGTCAATTATTGAACCAACTTGTGTTGTGGTCCAACTATCAAGCCGCCACACATTAATAAATACCATATTAAAACATTCTTGTATGAACCACATGCTTTTTTATATATTTTTTTTTATTTTTTAAAAATCTTATGAGATTGTTTTTAAAATTAAAATTGATAAGGTGTGTTGAAAATTGTCTTATAGTAATTTTTTAGGCAAACACTTGCATGCATCATGATGCAAATATCACTGTATGAGACGGGTCAATTAAACCCGTTTTTGATCCAGTCAACGCGGGTCAACCCGCGCTTTGACCCGGTCAACACGGGTCAACCCGCTTTGACTGGATCAACTCATAAAATAATCTGTCCAAAGTGAGTACCAACCTATTAAAAAGTATCACAAAATATTCAAAAAGTACAATTTGTATCATTAAAAAGTAAGGGGTCTGTTAGTTATTTTATATAAGTTTATTTAGTTCAAATTCTGATTTTTTTTTTCAGTTTTTATATTGTATGTGTTGAGATTAATCTAAAACAATCATCATTCCAAAAATTTGGAAAACAAACCAAAACACGAGTTCGGTAAAATAAAAAGTACCATGTTATAAGAAGAAAAATATCAAGTTCGATAAAGAAAAATATCAACCTGAGATTAATTATATCATCATTGCAACTACAATAAAAGATACCATGTGCCACGTGACACGCTCCCATGGGGCCACGTGACCGCCTGAAATAGGCGGAAATAATCGCTGTTGCACGCAAGTCCACCTCATTTTTTAATTTGAAACCACTTAGGGCATCCACAATAATTCTACCCAGTTTCAGGTGCTATCATTGCCACATCACTGCCACATCATAAAATATCTATCTATTATCTACCTAACATATTTTTCTACAATCATTCTACCTAAAAAGTAATTATTAATGGCCCGCTATCATATCCACTCATTTATCTTTTATTATATCTTATTAATTTATTTATTTTATATATAGATAATTATTTTTACTTTCATATTTAAATTTAAATATATATTTAATTAATAAATTAATTTTAAAATAACCTCCAAAAAATTCCGCAATATTAAAATTAAAACACAAATTAAATTGATACATGAAAAAAAAAATTACAACTTAAAAAATTTATATTTCAACATTTATATTCTAAAAAAAGGGTTACATACACACAAACACAACCGAATGCCTACAAAAAAAAAGTAAAAATTTTGCAAATTTTGAATAAATAACATTCTTTTAATTATTATCTTTCGTTAGATTAGTTTCATTATTAACTTTCGTTATTAATTATATTATTTTCGTTATCCATAACGATATTAATTATTAACTTTCGTTATTAATTATTAACTTTCATTAATTTAATTATTATCTTTCGTTTAGTTAGTTTCATTATTAACTTTCGTTATTAATTTCGTTATTCATAACGATATATATATATACACACACACATATATACATATACGATAAGTAAAAAAGAATAATGAAAATTAAAAAAAAAGGAACTAGAATAACGAAAGTTAAAAAAATGATAACGATTATAGTTGAAACAATGATAACGATAATGAAAAGTTTATATTAATGATAACGAAAGTTATCATTAATATTAATCGTTAATATTAATGAAAGTTAATATTAACTTTCATTCAATTGACTTTCGTTATCATTAACGAAATTTTTTTTTTTTTTTGAGCAATAACGAAAGTTAATATATATTGTTAACGAAAGTTTAGAATTAAACTATCATTATTATTTATTCGTTATCATTTTTTAACTATAATGGTTATCATTAATTCTATCTTTTAACTAAAATAGAATTAAACTATCGTTATTATTTATTTTTGTAATAATCGTTATTATATTAATGATAACGATAGTTATTCTATTTTTGATAACGAAAGTTATCATTATTATATTTAAACTATCGTTATTGTTTATTAACTATCGTTATTATATTTTGTAATAATCGTTATATTATATTAACTATCATTAATGTTTGGTATGTATAGATGGGGAAAATCAAAATTTTCGTTATTGTTTATTAACTATCGTTATTATATTTTGTAATAATCGTTATATTATATTTTTCCCACCACTCCAATTGCATGAATAGTACCCCCAATTGAATGAACAGTAATTAAAATTTTTACTCCATGTGATAGTGGAGTCAGCTTGAGTATCGATTTTACCAATCTGTCTAGATATTCTACTTTCTCCCTCAAACTTCTATCTAATGATATCTGGCCCACCCACAACCCTTCTACCATAGTACACGTCATCATCTTCTGGCTTGGAAAAACCTCCCATTGGAGGTGCACTTATTTGATTAGGTAGACTTTTGGTTTCTCCGCCGGACCCACATTGATTAACGATTGATCAACAAAAGCCAAATTCACAATAGTTGTTTAAACTTTAACCCAGGTAGATATTGCGACTCCGTTGGAAAAACTTTGAGAGAGAGAGAAACGAGAGATCTAAGAATGGCTGTCGTCGCTGTAACGTTCCTGCTGAAGACCTTGCAAGAGGCGCTGACAGAGGAGATCTATACCATATCAGGCTTGGAGGGTGAGCTGCTGCAACTACAGAAGGATTTGGAGCTTATGAGAGACTTCCTTGAGGGATTGGCGAACAAGCGGGAGAAGAGGGAAGCGTGGAGTCAATTTGAGAGAAATACGAGAGATGTGGTATACCAAGCCGAGGACATCATCGACGAGTGCCTCATTCAGGCTGTAACTGAAAACTCAAGCCGTTTCTGGCTCAAGAATCTGAACCCGAAGCGTTTGAACGGGTCCAAAAAGCTCAGGGATTTCAGGGAAAAAGTGCTCCGACCTCTAATTGACCTTGCTCAAGGGGCCTTCGCAGACGCCTCTGGCACTAGCGCTGAAGAGCAAAAGACCGAACACCAACACCAGAGGGTAAACTGTCAATATCAATTTCATTTCCTGTATTATCTTGGATCTTAATTTCATTTTCCTGTATTATCTTGAATCTTCAATATAGAGATCTGGGAAATATATAGTCCAAGTACATTCGAGCATGCCAACAATTATCTAACCAAAGCAAAAGGAACATGAAATACTAAACAAAATAAAAAATAAAAATAATTAGGTTGTTGAATTGATGAATTTAAATTATTGGGTAAGTAATATATGATATTACACGAGTTCCTAAAACTAGTTTGTCAACTTTTGTGCAGATTCCGTTGCTGAGAGAAGACGATGTAGTGTGTTTTAAAGACCATGTAGTGGGTTTTGACGATGAGCTAGACACTCTAATCGGAAATCTAAATGAAGAATCAGAGGAGCTTCATGTTATCCCCATCATTGGCATGGGTGGTCTTGGGAAAACTACTCTTGCTTCCCGTATATATCACGATACCAGAATCAGAAACGAATTCCCAACTTTGATTTGGGTGTCTGTTTCTCAAGAATTTAACACGAAGAACATATTTCTCAACATTATGAAGAATTTCACTGCTCAAGACATGCCACGACTGACCGATTCCATGCTGGCTGACATAGTTCGACACTGTCTGGACAAATCCAAATTCTTAATAATCATCGATGGAGTGCATACTATTGAAGACTGGAAGGCTATTGAAGTGGCCCTGCCAAAGAGCAATAAATTTGGGAAAGTCCTCGTCACAACTCGTGACGAGAAAGTAGGTTGTCAAGCAAATCCAAAAAGAGATCCCCACAGGCTGCGTTTCCTAAGTTTCAATGAAAGTTGGGAGCTTCTCCAGTTAAAAATATTTGGCAAGCATAAGCAGTGTCCACCAGATTTACAGATGTTGGGAAAACACGTAGCTGAAAAATGCTGCGGAGTGCCCCTTGCAATAGTGATGATGGGAGGAGTTCTACGGGGAAAATTATTATCAACAAGTCACGTGATAGATGAATGGAAGGAAATATCGACTAGCGTGGATACCTATCTCGCGATTGACTCGGAAAAACAAATGAAAAATATAATTTCATTGAGTTACAATAAATTGCCTCATCACTTGAGAGATTGCTTCCTCTATATGGGGGTGTTTCCTAAAGACACTGAGATCCCGGCTTGGAAAATCATCCGCTTATGGATTGCTGAAGGGTTCATTCAACAAAACGTGGGGAAGAGTTTGGAGGAAGCCGCGGAGGACAATTTAATAGATCTTGTAAACAGAAACTTAGTCGAGCTTCATAAAGCCAAGGTTGGAGGTGGTATTAAAACATGTCGAATTTCCTACATGATACGTGAATTCTGCAAGTTTAAGGCTGCACTTGAGGAACCAAATTCATTCCAAGAGGTGAAAAGATCAAGAGGAGTTTTTCATCCCCCTGTTTCTGAAATACTCAGTTGCCGTCGACTTTGTATTCATTCTGATGTGATACATTTCCTCCGTGAAAAGCCTAAGGGTCCAATGGTTCGTTCCTTTTTGTGTTTCTCGGAAGGATCCGAGGACATGCCAGCAGAATTCACGCAATCAATCCCTGATGCCTTCAATTTGCTGAGGACTTTAGATGTGAAACCCATCAAATTCCCGAAATTTCCCCGGAAGATTACTCGTCTAGTTCATTTACGGTACATTGCTATATCTGGTGACGAATTCAACTCTCTTCCTAAAGCTATCTCCACGCTCCAGAATCTACAAACTATTATAATTGACACAATGTTGCGTACATTTGAAATTAAAGCAAATATATGGAAGATGATGCGCCTGAGGCATTTAAAGACGAAGGCAGCTATTGTTATCAACAATGAAGCTAAGGGTGAAGCTGGGGAGAATCTTCAAACGCTCAGTAGATTGTCAACCCAATGTGTTACGAAAGACTTGTGTGGCAGGATCTTGAACATAAAGAACTTGGGCATTCGTGGGAATTTACACACTCTCTTTTCGAAAAATTGCTTGGCAAGATTGGAACGTCTTGAAAAGTTGAAGCTAGTGCATGATTCTGGAGATCCATTGATGCTTCTTCCTCAGCCAGCAGCATTCCCACCGAACCTAATGATCTTGGAATTGTCATCTACTTTTCTGGAGTGGCGGCATATGGACACATTGGCAGAGCTTCCCACCCTTGAGGTTCTCAAGTTGAAAGATAATGCTTTCAAAGGGAAGTTATGGAATATTGATGATGGTGTCCGCTTTCCTTTTCTTGAAGTCTTGCTCATTGCAAGCACCGATTTAGAGGTTTGGACTGTCTCAAGTGGTTCATTTCCTAACCTCAGATCACTTGTGCTTAAGAACTGCAAGAAACTTAGAGAAATTCCGCGCATGCTCGTCAAAAGCCTTGAAGTGGTGGACATTGAACGTGTCTCCAGATCTGTAGTTGACAGTGCCCGGAAAATCGAGGAGGAAAAGCAACATATGCAAGGTCTACCAAGAGCTAAAGGAGCTGGATTTAAGCTTATAATATCCAAAATCAACTCTAGATAGAAGCCGAAGTTCTCTCGTAAGTATCACTTTCTTTTTTACCTTAGGTTTGTGGTGAATTGCTAAAGAATTAGAAACTACGAATCCATGTCTTTTTTCAAGCTTTTTCAAATGAACAGATGTATCAGTATGCTAGTAGGCAACACATGCCTCGCATGCAGGTGATTGCTTTTATCAAAAATTATTTCTAATTTCATTATTATTTATGCAATTTAGTAGCTGTTTGGAATCAAATCTGGAATGTGACGGTTTTGGATATAGATAATTTTTTAAAAATACATAAAATGAATATTCGTATTAATTAAGTCATAATATTCGTTCTTTTATGACTAGATTAACTTGTTTGTACATGGAAACACATGTATGATTAGTGTGTGTGTATGATTTCATTTTTTATATAAATATAATTGAATATAAATTTGGTTCTGCTTTGGTGTTTTGTTGCAAAACATTTGTATCGACTCATCAATGAAATTTTGCTTCAAGGGATGACCATCAATTATATTCGTTTTTCTTTTCATTTATAAATTTCCGGTATTTCTTTTATTCGGCATTCAATTTATTTTTATCCTATAATCTTTTAGCATTATACACTTGACGCTGCATTTCAGTACTTAATAAATTTTATATTAGACTTTTGCGAACGATTTGATCTTAATGGAAAAAGTATCAATTATAATGCTGAAAATTTTATAACACCAATAATAAAAACTATCCGTCTGATACATTTATATACAACCATTGCACAAAAGAATTTCCAAATATAATATATAGATCATGTGAATTATACTCTGAGTTTTATTTTTCCTCCAAATTAAATCTAGTTGTAAATGTCATCTATTTGGTGAAAATTGTAAGCATTTACATTCGTTTAGCTGTTTTTGTTTTTTCAAAGTTTAAAACTGATATAATAATTGGTTTTAAAAGTGACTTTCAAGCAAAAATATTCAATTGATAATTGAATCTAAATGTTGTAAATGATGGAAGAGTAAAAGTGTAAACCCGATGATATAGAATAACTTTATATAGATAAATAAAAAAATGCTTGACCAAAGAAATTAACTTGCTCCCTTGAATAGTTCCTCATATCTTGCTAATATTTAAATATAGTATCTTATACTTAAGTTGCCGCAAAATCATTTATTAGCATTTCAATTTTTATAAAATATTTTCTTTCCTTTGTAGTTTCTATAATTAAGTGCTTACCGGAAGTAACAATAATAGTATATAGTATGCATGTAAAAAAGAATCCAAAAACATATTTGAATCACACTCACAAAAAAAATCTATATAAAATAAAAATAAAAACTCTATTCGGTATTTGTATGCAGAGTGCAAAATTAAATTTTAATTCTTGTTAGGTCCAATTCATATTCTTTAATTTGGTTCGACTACTCTTAGCTTGTGACGATTGGATTTATAGCTAGTAAATTAAAGAAGATATGATGTCTGAGATACATATGTTCTTTATTCATGCATCAGCACTCAGCATTGTCAAACCATTCTATGAAATTCCAACCATCTCTTAAAAAATTAACCCAATTTTGTATTTCAGTCTGTGATATCTCACATTTTCTTATAACATTTTAATGTTATACAATTCCACTCTTCTCTGTATGTTTTTGAAGGATATATGTATGTCGTGTTCGTGTATTTGTTTCTTCATTCTGATTCTCTGCTTTCATTTCTTGTCTCAGATGCTAAAATATGTCTATTATGGCAATGCAGATCATCGCAATGGGAATTACAAAATCCTTTGTCTGAAAGTGAAGTCAGATGGTGTGGGAAATTCAGTGTATATTATATGAATGAGAAACTGTGTATTTCGTGTTTTCTAGATAAGGAATATTGTCGGATAATTAAACTAAATTCGGGTGTTCTGGATGTCTTTTGAATTCTATACATGTATATATATTCATGAATGTGTGTATGTATCTTGGTTTTATGAAAGAACTTGGATGAAAGAATGTACAGGAATGAAATAACGATTGATGTAAAACTAGACTGGTGTTGGGCATCGCCTATATGTAAGTACCCTACGATTGTGAATTTGTGATCAATCAGATGCAAGTCTGCGTTGAATTATTAATAGATGTTACAACTTTTCTCTTCCATTCTTGCAGACAGAATTTGTAACAGCCCCAAATCACCTCAGTTTTTTTTTTCTTTTTATGTAAATTGTTTTATGCATGTGAGCTTAATTTATGATTTTTTATGACCCTCCTATTAATTAAATCAGTTAAATGAATGGTTTGCGCCCTAGTAGGACTTATTGTAGAAAATAAGAGAAAAGGCAAAGCGCATAGCAGCAAGCATAAAATTGTATTTCTGATTTCTTAATCGTTCAAGTCATCTTCTGAAACTAAGATCTTATTTATACAGAATAACAGCGTAAGCTCCAAGCTATGCTAATCTACGGCTATAATACTACAGATTAGATCTAATGACTCTAAACTAATACTCCAGTGGTCCTTGCTCCAAGTGCTCGACGTATTGCCATGTGGACAGTATGGTTGATAATGCTGCTCCTCTCCTCTTTATCTCGCATTGTTCAACCTCCTCTCTCTGCACAATACACATGCATGATTTTGGTCGTGAAGAATATGCATGCAGAGATGAATGCATGCTTATGCATGCAGCTGTAAACCATGCAAAGGTGATATTTCAACACTTATGAGATAAGTGTGTAAAACTTTCTCTACACATTTGCATGGAAGCTACCGTCTCTGACACTTTCTCTACACATTTGCTTTTACCTTTCAAATATTCCATGATTCAGTTTAGCTTTTAATAATTATCAATTGGTTTATTCCACTTCATCGTCGAAGACGAAGACTGAAGTGAAGCAATTGATAATTACTAGAGAGAATGAGAAATGGCAAGAATAATTATTACTCTTTAGCGAATGGTTTCTCAACTAATTAGATTTTTATGCCCAGTCCGGAAATGTATGCTCTAATGAGCCAATTTCTTACATGCAAAATGCATCTCAATAATAATTACAGATGTTGCCTCAAAAAAAATTGTAAAAATAATAATAATTACAGATGAAACATGGATATTACGAAATACGAAATATATGTCAAATAACTGCAGCATCATATTCCTTACAAACCATGTTCAATTAGTCCAGTATCAGTGCAAGCCATGCATACTATTCATCCTTTCTATTCCCTTGTCTGCGGAAGTTAAGTTGATTATTACAACATAAACAGGGCGTTTACTATGGATCATAGATTAGATAAATTGGATCGACAATGTATGGGGTTGAGTATTTGAAGCATTCAAGCTTGAGAATGGTTTAATCTACTACTATATAAAAAGAGCCATGTTTTACAAAATTTGATCTACCTATTATATCCCTATTACTTTAATTTAAGGGTAATATTGTAATATATTCTATTATAATATTTAATGAAATATAATATTATAATTTGATTTTTGAAAAGATAATGATCTTATATACTATGTATTACCAAAACAATATATTATAATATACTACATTAGTTTTCAAATTAAACAAATTAAGGAAAAATTCTATGTCAAAATTTGTTTTTCGCAAAAACTCTTGTACATAAGATATACATCAGACGGTCAACGCACGTTAACTCGGTCAAAGCGTTGACCAAAAAAATCGTGAAAACGGGTGATACTTTTTAGGGATACAATTGATACTTTTTTTAATTTTGAATGATATTTTTTAGTGTTTTGATTGATACTAATCTTAACAGTTTTTTTCATTATTATTTTTTTTCTAGCCAATACTTTTTATTGATACAAATGATACTTTTGGACCTTTGAAAATGATATTTTTCAGTATTATGAATGATGCTAATTTTGACGGATTTTTTTGTTAAAGCATTAACCGAGTCAACACGCGTTGATCAGGTCAATGCGTTGACTGTCTGATGTACATCTTATGTACAAGAGACTTGCCCTTTGTGTTTTAATCCAACAAAGAAATAAAAAAATTTCATCTCATCAACATAAAAAAAAAATAAATTTGGATATATTTTGACTATTGATAATTTCACGTAAAATTTTGTTATTTAGTTTTCTCATTTTTATTCTTTCACAATTTATTTAATGAATGTTATCTTTATCTCAAATTTTCTTTTTCATGTAATCTACATAAATGTATATCTCATTTAGTTTTTAAAGAATATTCAATTTTATTTCACCATTTTAAAAATGCTAAATAAATAAAATAAAATTATAATTATGTTATTATTTAATAACATATTTGAACAATCATATGATCATATTTTTTTGCTGCTGGAATGCGACTTGCAATAGTTTATAGCTGAACCATTATTTGAAAGAAAATTAAGGCATGATTAGTTTGATTACTTATAAAATTTAGGATGACTCCCTTTCCACATCACGGATGAGATCTTCTATTCCATATTTGATATTTCAATTCCTGTTACACGATTCAATTTAAAAATTTAATAATAGGCATTGCAAAAATTAAAATTAATCATATTTATAAAATAATCAATCATAATAATAGTTTTTTTGAAAATAAAATACTAAAAAATAAATATAAATCCTAACAAAATCAATCCTAATTAATAAATGTAAAATTAAATTAAAATACAATGAATTAAAATTGATGAAAAATTAAAAAAATAAATAAATCATAAATTCAACCGTGGAACACCTAATGAAATATCAAATATGAAAGAGAAAATTGCTTGAAACAAGCTTGTGTTTGCGTGCTAGTTTTGGTTTGTTAATTAAATATGTAGGGCCAGACTGTTTTGACTTGGTCCAACTAGACACTTCAACAGTGTTGTGCAAATCATTTTCCAACTTTTCAATATTTTTTTAAATTTTTTTTTTAATTTTTTAATTTATTATGATTTATTTTAATTTAAATTTTTTATTTAGGGTTTATCCATTTCCAATTATAGTATATTAAAAATAAACTTATGCAATACCAAATATAACACAAAATGCAATAAATGATCTGTTCTGATTTTTCTCTCTCATGACTTGATTCGGTTAGTTTATGGATTATATCAAGAGTTTCTAACTATTGGGTTCTCAACTTGTGCATAGTTTGTGGTGAGAGAAGACAATGTAGTGGGTTTTGATAATGAGGCAGGTGCCACTGTAATCAAATATCTAATGAGTGAAGAATCAGAGGAACTTACATTATCTCCATCATACGACTCTTGCATGGAAAATTTATGGCGATCCTAGGATCCAATTGGAATTCCCCTATTTGATTTGGGTGTATGTTTATGAAGACTTCAACATGAGGGATGTCCTTGTCACCATTTCAGGGAAAATCACTCCAGAAGATATGTCTGAACTGCCCGATGCTCTGCTATCTGAGATAGTTCGGAACAACCTGGAGAACAAGAAATTCTTAATGATCATTGACAGTGTGCATACTACTGAAGAGTGGAGAGTTAACGAAGGTGCCCTACTGAAGAGCAACAGATTGGGGAAAGTCCTCATAACAACTCGCCACCAGCAAGTAGCAAGGCAAGCAAGTCACAACAGAGAACCCCACGAGCTACGTTTCTTCAGTATTGGAGAAAGTTGGGAGCTTCTCCAGCTACAAGTATTTGGTAAGAAAAATAGTTGTCCGCCAGAGTTGGAGAGGGTCGGAAGGAAAATAGCCACGCAATGTGATGGACTGCCACTTGCAATAGTTTTGATAGGGGGAATTCTTGTCGAAAAATGTGTTGACAGGAAAGATTTGTGGGAAAAGGTATCGAATAGTGTGAGTGTAATTCTCCAGGATGATAGTAATAAACGCATGAAAAACATTATTTCATTGAGTTACAAGAAATTGCCTCATGACTTGAGAGCCTACTTTCTCTATCTAGGGATGTTTCCTGAGGACTCGGAGATCCCAGTGTGGAAGCTGACACGGTTGTGGATTGCAGAAGGATTCATACAGACAAATGGAAGGAAGAGCTTGGAGGAGGTGGCGGAGGAAAACTTGAACGATCTTGTTGCTAGGAACCTAGTCATGTTGGAGAAAACCAAGGCCAATAGGGACGTGAAAACATGCCGTGTTCATGATATGATTCGAGAGTTCTGCCAGAATGAGGCAGCATTTGCAAATAAGAATCTGTTTCAAGAGGTGAAGAAGACGAGGGGAAGGGGTGTTTAATCCTGCTATCTTTGAGATAGTGAAGCTCCGTCGTGTTTGTATTCATTCCAATGTGATCGACTTCCTCCTCAAAAAGCCCAAGGGTCCCGGGGTTCGCTCCTTTGTTTGTTTCTCAAAGGAATCCATCAGCTTGCCACCAGAATTCATTCCATCAATCCCTGATGCCTTCAATTTGCTTCGGGTTATAGACGCGACTCCTATCAAATTCACCAGATTCCCCCCAAAACTTACCAAACTAATCCATTTGAGGTACTTCACTCTATCTGTGAACGATTTCAAGGCTCTGCCTGAGGGGGTCTCCCGTCTTTGGAATCTCCAAACTATGAAGATTCAAACCACGTCGCATGAGTTTGAAATCAGATCAGACATAGGAAAGATGAAGCAACTGAGACATTTGAAGACGAAAGCAGCTATTGTTTTGAACAAAGGAGCAAAAGGTGAAGGTGGGGAGAACCTTCAAACCCTCAGTAGACTGTCAACCAAAAGTCTCACGAATGACATTTTTGACAGGGCCTTCAACCTAAAGAACTTGGGGATTCGTGGGCAATTAAGCACTCTGATGAACACAACTTTCTTGGCAAGATTGGATCGCCTTGAAAAGTTAAAGCTAGTTCATGGTGCATTTCCTAATACACCTCCTGAAAATCCTCTGATTGGCCTTCCTCGCCCAGAAGCATTCCCACCGAACCTAAGGATCCTCGAATTGACATCGACATATCTAGAGTGGAAGCATATGAGCACATTGGGAACGCTTCTTACACTTGAGGTGCTCAAACTGAAAGCTAATGCATTCGTGGGGGAGTTATGGGAAGTTGATGATGAAAATAATTTTCCTTCTCTTGAAGTCTTGCAAATCGAACACACTGATTTAAAGGTTTGGACTGCCTCAGGGGATTCATTCCCTAGACTCAGATGTCTTGTGCTTAAGAACTGCAAGAGACTTCAAGAAATTCCACATGTGCTGGTGAGAAGCCTTCAAGTACTAGATATTCAACGTGTCACCGAATCTACAGTTGAGAGTGCCAGGAGAATTGAGATGGAGAAGCGACAGATGCAAGATCAACGAAAAGCTAGAAGGGGTGGATTTAAGCTCGTAATTGCGCCTGGAGATGAACCATAGTCGTTTCACAGATGTCAAAGTTTTCTAGTAAGCACTCTTTATCATGTCCTTTGGGATTTTTTATTTCGTGTTGTCAAATCTAATGAACTTTTGTACATAGCTTTGTTTGATTAGCTAGGATATATATGTTTTAATGATTTTGAAAGTTCTGCTTAGTTGATCTGTGCCAAACATTTGTATTGATTTTCATCATTAGACACATTTTCCTTCAATGAAAAAAAAAACAAATAAATATTTAGGTCTCATTTATTTTTGGCGGATAAGGGTATATCAATGCCGTATTCACCTATGCCTAATATTTACTTTTCTTAATTCTAAATAGGTGGAGAACCCAAAACCTTGATTTTTATTTATTTGGTTTCCCTGTATTTAATATATATACATATAGCATGTACAAAAAAAAAATGTTTTCAGAGACATTTGTGAATATCATACTCGCAAGAATTTACAAAAAAGAGAAAAAAGAAAGAAATTCCAGAGGATGATCGCTGGTTCTTTTCTAAATGAAATCATTTAGAGCATAAATATTGAAATCAGCATTGTCAAACCATTCCATGAAATTTGTAGCTAATTAATGTAGTCAAAAAAATTCCATTTCATTTCTAAAGAAACTAAGTCAACAGAAACTTATGAGAATGATTCCAGGAAAAGTGTAATAATTGGGGATCGAGTTACCAAGATTTCTCCATTATGTTTGTATAATTTGTGTGATAATTTTCTGATTTGGGAGATAATTTTCGGACAGGAGAATGCGTTCATTCAAAATATTTTTGAAATACAAAAAGTATACGAGAATTTTGCATTAGAAGTAGTGTTTGTGTGATTGTGTTGTGCAGATCTAATCAAGACAGGTGTTTGTGTTTCTCAAGCCAGTAGGCGGTAGTAGCGACAGAAATACACATAAAAATCGTTAAGCACCGAGTTCTGATAGAGAGTTATTGATTATGCAGGTGGAAGAGCGATGTAAATTAGAATATGAGTAGAAGAAGCATCTCTCACTCCTATGCTTAGGAACTCACGTATGCATGTCTACACGTCGACAATGTGGTTTTCATAATAGCAAACAAGTTTATAATATCTGTTAAATGAATTTCAGTCATCCTAGAATGTTTTTGCAGGATATATCTGAGTTTTGTCTCTTTTGTTTGGTTCCTCTGCTTCAGTTTCTTGTACATTGGAGTTTTTGTCTCAGATGCTAAAATCTATATCTCTTATGGCTTTGCAGATCCAAGCGACGTATGGGCAATCAAAAAATCCTTCTTCGGTCTTAAAATAAGCCAGATGATCTGATGCATGTGGGAAATTCTATTTATATATAGTTTTCTCTATCCTAGTGAATGCTTTCTATGATTCTATCTTTGTGTTGGAGCTGCTATGCTTGCTTGTTTCGTGTTTTCTAAGTAAGAAACTCATTTTCATTTGTTTGCAATTAGCAACTGGAGAGGTTTCTGAATATTTGAACTCAGTCTAATGTTTTTCTGCAGTTAAATTAGTCCTTGCATCATAATCTTAGTTCCCTTTTAGTTTTCTAGTAAGACATAGAATACATTGATTTAAATTTTCTACGCATGCATTTGTTGATGTTCTCATAAATCTTTGCAGTTATTACCTTTTTTTTCCAATTTTTTCTTCAATTTCAATTTAATTTCTTGTAGTTTAGTTTAATTTTATAATTATTAATTAGGATTAATTATATCCAATTATGAATTATATTTAGTTTTTAGTATTTAATTTTTAATTTTTAGTTAATAATTAATTATTTGAATTGATTATATATTTCATAATTATAATTCTTAATTTATAAATTTTAATCTTTTTATTGATAACTGTAAAGTAGGGTGGATTATGTTATAATTATTTTTTATGCTCTTCTGTAACAAACGAAAAGAAAAAAACAACTCCCCAATAAGCCATCTATAGCATTCCACTGCTTTGATGGGCAATCTACGATGACTCCTCATCGAACTGAACCACCGTGCTGCATCAAGTCTGTCGGGGTTTTTTGAATTAACTCTTCAACGGATATATTTGGTTGTTTTTAATTTGAGAAGGTATTCCATGAAACACCCCCCATTTCCCTCTATTTCAGACACTATTTCAGACGGCGTGTGGGTCCACGCGCCCGTCTATTTTTTTTTTTTTTTTTTTTTTTTTTTTTTTTTTTTTTTCTGGACAGTTTTTTTGAATTCTTTTTATCCGATTTCACCAAAACAAAACTCTAAAAAATACAAAATAAACCCCTAAAAACACCCCTTAAAAAATCCTAAAAAACAAAATAAACTCCTAAAAACACCCCTCAAAAACCCAAAAAAACAAAATAAACCCCCTAAAACACCCCCCAAAAATCCTAAAAAACACAAAATAAACTCCTAAAAACACCCCCAAAAAACCCTAAAAAAAAAAATAAACCCCTAAAAAACCCCCCCAAAAAACCCTAAAAAAACAAAATAAACCCCTAAAAAACCCCCCCAAAAAACCCTAAAAAAAAAATAAACCCCTAAAAACACCCCCAAAAATCCTAAAAAACAAAAAATAAACCCTTAAAAACACTCCCCAAAAATCACAATTTGAACTACATAAACAAGTATAAAATAACTAGCAGACCCCTTACTTTTTAATGATACAGATGATACTTTTTGAATTTTTGGTGATACTTTTTAGTGAGACTGCTGATACTGAATTAACCGTTTTTTTCTACTTTTTTGCGGGTTGACCCGTGTTGACCGGGTCAAAGCGCGGGTTTGACCCGACCCGTCTAAAATAGTGTTATTTACATCCGTTGCATGGAAGTTTTTGAGTGTTAATTTTATGATATGTAAATTACTCCCTCCGTTCCGATTATATAGTCTCTTTTCTACTCGCACGTAGATTAAAATTATTTATGAAAAGAAGAAACAAAAGTTAAACTTCTAACTTACCTTATTTAATGAAAATTAATAAAACTTAAATTTTAGCTCAACTTTAATGTATTAATTTTTTGAAACAAAGAAAATATACAATTAATGAAGTGCAAATACAATGAATACCAATAGATTAATTGATCAAATTTAAGTACATGCAAATTAATTAAGTTAGTCAATTTTAATTAATGTTTCTCTTTTTTTGAAAAAATAACATTTAAGATTTATAACTTCCACAAACTTAAATGTTTAATTTTTTTTAATTTCCAAAACTTAGTAAGGGTATGATTGTATATTCCTATTAAAAATAATACTACTTATAGTAATGAGACTATATAATCGGGACGAAGGGAGTATATTTTTATGCGTGATATTAATTATCCTATATTGAATTAAATATGATGTAATTTTCATGCTTATCAATGCAAAATATAGACATAACCAAAAATTACTTACATGTAAGGTTTAATTCGTTGTTGATATTGAATGCTCTAACGGGAAACTTCCCTTGCTTGATGTTCGAAACTCATAACTCTAAAAAAAACAACTCATTGATCTTCTATTGTATTTCTGAACCGTGTCAAGATGGACTATAAACTACCAAACCAATGGGAACCCTAGGAATCGAGCTAGATAGCATAAGACGGGCTGTTGTAATTGTGTTATAATTTTTGAACCCCTAGCTCTCCCTAATCTATTAGGGGATAGGTCGAAAATTCACTGTGTTTGGCTATCCATCTCTTGTTCGATCTATTCATAGTCCATTAATGTTATATTAGGTTACAACAGACATCTTGAAGAGTATTAAATTGGTCCACTAATTTATTTAATTTCTTATATCCACCTCGAGGATATAATTAAATAAGTTATGTATTAATTTCATTCCACTAAAGAAATAATACCAACTTATCAATTTAATAGATATTATGAATTTTTTATCTTCAACTCAATCATTCTTCATGTGTTAAGATATAGTGTCTATAATTAATTATTTAAGCTTCTAACATTTATAATTAAGTAAACCTTTATCATGTAGGAATAAAAATTACACATGATGGGTTTCATGTTTAAGATATAGTGGTTATAATTAATTATTTAAGCTTCTAACATTTATAATTAAGTAACATTTATTATGTAGGAATAAAAATTACACATGATGGGTTTCATATGATTTTTATGTTTCGTCAAGGGAATACCATCAACTCGATGCATCGAGACATGCTTTTCATATATAGTGCACGACCTATCATACATGAAAACGTCATCACCCAAGATATCGAGATTGTTGATCATATCATAAGAATATCACCAATTGATAAATCAAATCAGTAAACGCAACATATATATATATATGTATATATCTTTAATCTTTCACGTAAGGTTAGAAAAAAAAATAGTATCTCATCGTGATCTAATTCAATACACATGTTAGTGTACTATAATAATTTATTAGTGAAGATAAATTAATCACTAGATTACTCTACAGTGTACCGATAGTGTGTCTAAGACCATTTAAATCGTGAATCTTTAAATACATTGCAAGACAATACTTATATGATCTTCCAGTGTGTAAACCCACACCATATTATTTGCAATGCAAAGTGTACAGACAATTAATACAGATGTATAACAAATAAATGCATACGGTGACTATGCCATGATCCCATTCTATATATCATAAATATTATTGAATGCAATATCAAGTCCCCATAAGTTTCGATGCGAGGTTGTTGAGGGTGATGGATGCTCTTACAATTCATATCTACGAGTTCCCAGTTGAACTAGTTTCACTAGTTAATCTAAAATACTTTGGACTCACTTGCAACGAAAAGCTCCTAGCTTCAATATCCAAGCTTTGGAAGCTTCAACACTTGATTGTGAGTTGATATATCAACATCAAATAATCTGTGGAGAATTCTTCACACCTATCGATGGAAATTTGGAATATGAAAGAACTGAAACATCTTCAAATCATGGGAGGAAGCTTGCCTAATCCGAAAATTTGGCACAACGTAACCTCCAACCTCTTCACACTTGCTACGAATTTCGAACCCAACTCAAGAGATCTAGTAGCTTCCTTCAATATCCCTACTATCCGATGAACAAGATGCCGAAGAAGATGATGAAGCCGACGAACAAGATAATGTTGAATTATGCTTGCTATTTTGGGTGCCGCCGATTGGGGATTTGCTCTCGCAAATTTTGGCTCGCTAATTTTGGAATTGTGAAATGGGAAGAATAGGGTTAGCCGCATGCTCAGATTTTAGATATATGTTGAATTCCCCTCCTCTTGAAACCATGTTCAATGAAGTATGAATCAATTTAGCTATACCAAGCTCTCAAAGCTTGTTTGAGCCCATACAATGCTTTCTTCAATCGATAGACTTTTTCTTCGGCTCCTTCAATCACAAAACCTTGTGGTTGCTCCACATAAATCTCTTTGGTTAATTCACCATTCAAAAAGGTTGATTTGATGTCAAGTTGATATAGTAACCACCTTTTTGAGCGGCAAGTGCAATAGGCATCCGAATTGTATCAAGATGTAAAATCGGTGAAAAGGTTTCATTGTAGTCTACTCTGGGTTGTTGTGTGTACCCATTTGCTACAAGTCTTGCTTTGTTTCTTTGGAATGATCCATCTTCATTGATCTTAACTTTGTAGACCCATTTCACTCCAACAATTTCTTTATTTTCGGGCCTCTCGACTAACTCCCAAGTTTCATTTTTCTCAATGAATTCAATTTCTTCTTGCATAACTTTTCTCCACGCTTCTTCCTTTATTGCTTCTTCAAAGTTTTCAGGTTCAATCATGCAAAAATTGCATCTTGCATGCACATCTTCCAAGCTTTTCATTTTTCGATTTGCATTTGATGTCGATGAAGATAAACTTGCTCTCGAACTAGAACTTGAACTTGAACTACTCGGGTCACTTGAAAAATCTGCACCTTCATCATCATTTCCTTCATTTTAATTTGTTGGATCTTGTTTGTGCTAATAAAAAAATGATGACTTTCTCTGTCTTTCTTTGTTGGAACTTGTTTGTGCTCGACTTTCTTTATTTTCCAATTCCAAGTTGCATTTTCATCAAAGATCACATCTCGGCTTGTGATGACTTTCTCTGTCTTCAAGTTGTAGAGCCTATAGCCTTTGGACATGTTGCTATAGCCAAGAAATAGGCACTTCATACTTGTTTTATCAAGCTTTTATCTCTTTTCTTTTGGATTTTGGGCATAGCAAACCGATCCAAAAATTTTCAAATATTTCACCGATGGCTTTCTACCACTCCAAGCTTCATGAGGAGTTCTATCCATCACGGCCTTTGTTAGACATCGGTTCATCAAGTAAACCGCGGTATACACGGCCTCGGCCCAAAATTCTTTAGGCATTCCTTTAGCGTACAACATTGACTTGCCCATTTTCATCACCGTTTGATTTTTTCTTTCGGATACACTATTTTATTGTGGTGTGTATCCAACCGTCAATTGTCTTCCAATGCCTTCATCTTCACAAAATTTTGTGAATTTGTTCGAAGTATACTGCTTTCCATTATCACTTTGAAGAACTTTAATAGTTCAGCCGCTTTGATGCTCCACTAGGCACTTGAATTTTTGAAACACTCCAAACACCTCGAATTTTTCTCTTAAGAAATAAATCCAAGTCATGCGAGTATAATCATCAATAAAAAGAATAAATTACATGTTTTCTCCTTGGGAAATCATCAATATCGGACCACACATGTCGGTGTGTACAAGCTCGAGAGGTTGTTTTGCTCTCCAAGCGACTCCTTTCGAAAATGGTTATCGATGGTGCTTGCCTAGTGCACATCCTTCACAAACTTACTACACTTTTTCAATTTTTGGAAGACCATGGACCATATTCTTGTTGTGGAGTAGTTTGAGACTTTGGAAATTCAAATGACCAAGCCTCCAATGCCACAATTTGGATTCATCCATCACTTGTTCTTTCATCGCCACATTTTCAGAATATTTGAAAATGAGTGGGAAGTTTCTATTTTTCTCCATTTGAATTTTCACCATGATTTGCTGCAGCTCTTCTCTATCAAGTATCACACATGTTTTGCCTTTAAAATGGACTGCAAAACCATGCTCAATAAGTTTCCCAACACTTAACAAATTTTGCTCCAAATCCGGCACAAGTAGCACATCATGTATGCGTTTGATGCCCTTATTTGTGTTGACTCTTATTGTTCCTTTTCCGTGAGCTTTCACAAGTGCTCCATTGCCCATCTTCACTTGTGAATGTACAGCAGTGTTAAGGCTCACAAAGATCGATTTATCACACGTCATGTGGTTACTACAACCACTATCAATGTACCAAACATCACTCTTTGACTCACTTGCATTTTATGAGGCATAGAATGTGCATCATTCACTTTGTTCTTCTTCGACATAGCTTGCTTGTTGTCGATTTTGTGGTTGCTCTTTTGAGTAGCAATCCTTTTGAATATGACCAAACCGACCACACTTGTGACATTTCGGCTTGTCCTTATACCAACAATCTTTATACTCGTGGTTATTTCGACCACAATGCTTGCAACTCCTTTCATTTTCAGATTTGTTGTCTTGGTTTCTCTCTTGGAAACCTCTTCCTCTTCCTCTACCACATCCATTCCTTCCACGACCAAAGTTATCACCACCACGTGATTGTTGTCCTCCACTAGACGATGATTCACCAACATTTTTGTTATTCACATTCAACTTTGATTGAAAAGCACTTTCAATCGGTTTCTCCAATTGTCTAGCCAACCTTTCTTCATATGATTTCAAAGAACCCATCAACTCATGAATACTCATTTGAGAAATATTTTTAGTTTTCTCAACAACAGCCACAATAGCATTAAATCTTTTGGGAAGACATATCAAAATTTTTTCAATCATTCTTTGGTCCGAAATCATTTCACCATAAGTTTTCATTTGATTTGTGAGTTCAATAAACCTTGAATGGAACTCACTTAAACTCTCTTTATTCTTCATTCTCATGTTCTCAAAATCTCTTCTAAGAGTTTGAAGTTTTATAGATTTTACATTCTCATCTCCTCCAAATTCTTTTTGTAGGATTTCCCAAGCTTCCTTTGATTTTTCGGCACCCATTATTCGGGGAAAAATCGAATCTGCTTGTTGTATCTTCGACAATGCTGCAGCATCTCTCTGCTTCAACTTCTTCAACTCCTTTAATTGAGTCATGGTGAGATCTTCTTCCTCATCGTCGAAGCCTTCATCTACGAGTTCCCACAAATCCAATGAAGCTAGTAAGGTCTTCATCTTCTTGCACCAAAACTCGTAGTTCTCTCCGGCAAAGATTGGTAGAGAAATTTGTTATGTATTTTCCATCTTTATGTGAAAAACCACTATTGACGATCGACGGCGGAGAAATCTTCTTTCTTGTGGAGTGCTCTGCTCTTGCTCTCACCTTCTTGATGGAGAAATTTTTGGTATTTAAAACCAAACTCTTGATGCCAAATGTAAGTTTTTGAGGATTGAAATACCAAAAATCTCCAATATATTTGTGTGATTGAGAGTGTAAATTTTCAGATTTGGGAGATGATATTGGGAGAGGAGAATTCACGTTCTTGATATTTTGTGGTTGATTCAAAATGATCTTTTCACACTAGCTTCTCCAATACACTAAAGCATATATATACTAGGCTAGGCTAGACTAGACTAGACTACTATTGCAATCTTCAAGGGAAGTTTCATTTAACTAATACATATTAATTATATTTAACATATTAATTAAACAAACTAGCACATTAACTACAGAAAGAGAGTACCTTGGATATGATGGCTTTATTCAACTTCGACTGAATCCTTCAAAGGTCAGAAACATGAAAAAATGAACAATCAAATTGAGCTTTTGCTAATTCCTTTTCATTTTTAGCAATATTTTCATTTAGTTTTGTTTCTGCTCTTGTATATAGATTTCCTTGAGCCAAGAAAATATAGTGGGGTTTGAAGAAGAGGCAGACACTATCATCAAATATCTCACTGAAGAATCAGAGGAGCTTGAAGTTATCTCCATCACCGGTGCGCCTGGCTTTGGGAAGACTACTCTTGCATGGAAGATTTATCACGATCCAAGAATTCGATACAAATTCTCTTCTTGATTTGGGTTAATGTTTCCCAAGAGTTTAACATGAAGAGAGTTTTTCTTACCATTCTAAAAAGGTTCACTGACCTAGACATGTCTGTTTTGTCTAAACCTGAGTTAGCCCAAAAGGTTCAATTCTATCTTAACAAGCAAAAATTCTTATTGTTCACGGATGATGTTTGGACTATTGAAACATGGGAATCTATTGAGAAAGCCTTGCCAAAGAGTAATAGAATGGGGAAAGTCGTGATAACCTTCAAACACTCAGCATGTTGTCGGCCGGCTGCTGCACGGAAGAAGTGTTCAACAGGGCCTTCAACCTAAAGAACTTGGGGATACACGGGCAGCTCAACATTGTTTTAGACGTGAATCTAAAACAACTTCTCTGTCTCCAAAAGTTGAAGCTAGTACATGATGTGTTTCCTGAGGTGAACTGTTTGAAACCATTGATTCGTCTTCCTCGAGCAGATAGATTTCCTCCCAATCTAAGAATGCTGAAATTGTCATCTACATTTCTGGAGTGGAAGCAAATGTCAACATTGGGAATGCTTCGTAATCTTGAGGTGCTCAAATTGAAAAAAAAAAAAAAAAAAATGCATTCATGGGTAAGTCCTGGGATGCTGTTGGTGGTGGATTTCCTTCTCTTGAATTCTTGCACATTGAATCTACAAATTTTAGTTTTGGACAGCATTAGGTGATTCTTTTCCTAAGCTTAGATCTCTCGTGCATAAGAACTGCAAGGAACTCGAAAAAATTCCATTTGTGTTGGTGAAAAGCCTTCAGACATTGGACATTGAACGCGTTTCTGAATCTGTGGTTGTGATTGGCAGGAAAATGGAGCTGGAGAAACAACAAATGCAAGGACAACAAAGAACTAAAAGGGATCAATTTAAGCTCATAATTGCTCCTGGTTATGAATGATAACCGGTTTATCTGAACTCAAACACGCTACAGCAACTGTGGAATGTGTTTATGGTGTTTTATATTTCCTTGAATTACAAGGTAAATAACTTTGCAAACATGACCTTGATTCATTACATGCAAAATTCAGAAAGTGTGCATACGTTCAACTTTAATTCACTGTGGAGAACTTTGCATGTTGCAGGATAATTAATCTAGTATTTAAGAAGGTATGAGTTATTCATAAACTAATTAAAAATATAATTAATTGAATTAATTAAGAAATGAACTGAGTTGGCCCAACAATAGCAGGGGCGTTGAAAAGTTCAACTAGCTAGCTGCAGAAAAAACACAAAAAAAATAAAAAAAAAAAAAAATTCTAGGATATCAATAAATTGGACTAATTGTTTTTGCCATAAAAGTGAATCGATAACACAAATCAAAATTAATGAGCAAAAGAAACCCACATTCTTCCTAAATTTTTCCCTCTAACGGCCGCATAACCATTTCAGCTCCTCAAAAATTCAAGAGATTAGGAATAAAAAATGTGCATGGACTAAAGAATGTTCTGCCTTCCATCTGATCAATATCAGAAAAATAATGTGCTTTGTAACTATATGTTCATCATCGTTTACCTTCAGAACCAGTCATCAGCCTAAATCCGCCCCCTCCGGCACTTTGTTGACCTTGTGTCTGTAGCTTCTCCTCAGCAATTTTCTTTGCCGACTCAACTGCAGATTCGCTAACATTTTCAACGTGCAACATCTCAAGATTTTCTTTCAGCTGATCAAATGGAATCTTTACAAGTTGATTGCAGTCTTTAAGTACAAGACATCTGAGTTTAGGAAAATCACCATCCCTGGCTGACCAAACCTCGAGATTAGTGCCTGCAATGGCCAAGATTTCCAGAGATGCAAAGCAGCCGTTAAGAGCCTGCCAGTATTTTCCCACGAATGCATTTTTTTTCAGTTTTAGCACCTCAAGAGAAGGAAGGGTTTTCAGCGTACGAATTTGACTCCATGGCAAAAACGTGCCTGAAAGTTCAAGGATCCTTAGATTGGGCGGGAATCGCTCATGAACTGGGAGGCGAGATAATGGTTTTTCAGATGCTACTTTTGGATATACATCATACACCAGCTTTAACTTTTGAAGAAGACGCAATTCTTTGAAGTAGTCCACTTCCAAAATACAGGCCAGATCGCCACGAATTCCCAAGTTCTTTAAATTTTTTGCCCTATTAAACACACCTTGTGTGCAACATTGGGCAGATAATCTACTCAGTGATTGTAGTTGCTCTCCGGCCGTACCTTTCGGTTTATTTTGAAGAATGATAGCTGCTTTCGTCTTCAAATGCCTCAGTTGCACCATCTTCCACAAATTCCCCTTGATTTCAAAAGTACGTGAATTTGTCTCAATCGTAATACTTTGTAGATTCCAAAGACTGGAGATGGCTTTCGGAAGAACCCTGAAATCATGACCATCACCAGACAGAGCAATGTACCTCAAATGAATTAGTTGGGTAAGCTTAGATGGGAATTTAGTCAGCTTGATAGGGTTCACATCTAGAACTCTAAGCCTGTTGAAGTTGAGAGGAATGGGGGAAGTCCCTGCTGGCAGTGAGGTGACTGTGACTGCATCCTTGGCGAAACACAAGAAAGAATGCACTTGCGGGCCCTTTGGTTGTTTGTTGAGGAAGTCCACTACGTGGGAATGGATGCAAATCCGACGCCGGTTTTGTATTTCGGAAACCGGAGGATAGAATGTTCCTTCACTTGTAGACATTTCCATCTCCTGAAACAAATTGTGGTTTTCAAGGGAAGCCTCATTCTTGCAGAACTCACGGATCAAATCATGAACATGGCATGTTTTGATGTAACCGTCAGGCTTGATATTAATATTATCAACCATGACTAGGTTCCTGTCTCTCAGATCCTTGAGATGGTCGTACCCCACTTCCTCCAAGCTCATGTCTGGTTTCCGCCATATGAAGCCTTCTGCAATCCACATGCGGATTAATCTCCGCACGGGGATCTGGCATTCTTCAGGAAAAATTCCCAAGTAGAGAAAGCAGTATCTCAGGTCAAGAGGTAGTTCGTTGTAGCTCAAGGCAATAAGATTTGTGGTGCGACCCTTTTCATCGTGTAAGTACTTACGCACACTTTTGGATACCCTATCCCATTGAATTCTCTTCTCGTTCACTCCTGTTGATGTTGAGTATATTTTTAGAAGAACTCCTGCTATAACCACTATTGCAAGCGGCACTCCACCGCATGCGCAGGCTATTTTTCTTCCCAATTCATCCAATTCACGCGGGCAAATGTTAAGATTATCAAATACTTGTAGCTGAAGAAGGTCCCAACTTTTGCTTTCATCCAAGAAACCCAGCTTGTAGGGTTCCCTTCTACAATTTGCTTTCACAGCCACACTGTTAATTCGACTCGTTATAAGGATTCTTCCCTTACTATTATCCTTTGGCAGAGCTGCCTCGATGTGTTCCCAATCTTTTTCATTCCATAAATCATCCAGGAACAACAAGAACTTCTGATTCTGCAGATACAATTTTATTGTTGCGGCCAAATCATCATCACTCAAGCTTGGAGTATCTACTTTGGCTAATCTCTCCAAAATGCTGAGAAACACCTTCCTCTTCTGGAAGTTTTGAGAAACATCGACCCAAATCACCTTCGGAAATTGAGTTTTAAGTCTTTTATCGTGATAAATTTTCCGGGCCAACGTAGTCTTCCCCAGGCCAGGCATGCCAATGATGGAGATAACTTCAAGTTCATTATATTCTTCTTCAGTGAGCAATTTGATGATAGTGTCTGCATCTTTCTCGAAACCCACTACCGTACCTCGTTTCGCAGAGCCCTACATGCAAATAAATAATTATAATCTTATATATTGTACATCGCAAAGACTCCTATACATAAGATGTACATCAGACGATCAACGCGCGTTGACCCGGTCAACGTGCATTGACTCGGTCAAAGCGTTGACCAAAAAATCGTGAAAACGAGCGATACTTTTTATGCATACAACTAATACTTTTTTTAATTTTAATTGAATGATATTTTTTAGTGCTTCGATTGATACTAATATTAACAGTTTTTTTCTTTATTTTTTTTCTAGCCAATACTTTTTATTGATACAAATGATACTTTTGACCATTTAAAATGATACTTTTCAGTATTATGAATGATACTAATTTTGACGGATTTTTTTATCAAAGTATTGACTCGATCAAGGTGTTGACCGTCTGATGTACATCTTATGTACAGGAGACTTGCCCATTGTACAATGTACAACACTTTCATAGTTGCAGGGTTCAATTGATATCCGCTATTTAATAATATTTATATAAAAATAAAAAAAAAGTATTTGTAATGTAATAAATATTTATCTTCATCATTGACTTTTTTAGGTGTTCTTCACTTTAATAATAATATATACTCCTTCTGTTTCGTTTTGATTGTTGTTGTTTTTTTGTGTTAAAATGTTTGTTATTTTATATATTTTCACACTCCCACCTCTAATTTTAACCATATCTTAAATCCTAAAAATAAATATGAGAAAATGTTGTTTAATTTTTAAGAAAACATAAATGAATAAAATTTTATGTTATACATAGAGATGATTATATTAGTCCATAAAATTAATTGTTAATTCTAGATAAAAAAAAATTTAAACAACAATCTAAACGAAATGGAAGGAGTATATTCTAATAGTTCAGCATATATTATCTGACACGTCTTCTTGGCGCAGTTAAAATTATCCGAGCCCGACCATAAATAAAGAAATTGAAATTTAGCTTCAATAACTTTAATTGAAACTACTCTTAATCATATAAATGATAATGAACACATAAATTTCAAGGGATAAATTAAAACTTAGCATCTTGATTGTATATATTATGGAATCAACTTTTTTTTTCATTTTTTCTTTCATACCATATAACATGATTCAGAATACACACACACATACACACATATTGTAGTTGGCACAACTAAAATTATATGTTTTCTATTAAGAATTACTTAAATAACTTATATTAAACGAATCAAATCAGTGATTGAATGTCATTTCTCTTATCTTTTTCACCCCTCATTAATATTTGGTGAAGATGTAATTCTTGATTATTGACAGATAATTAAGAACAATTTGTTAGTTTATAATCTTTCCGTAAATTCAAGTTTTTTTAATCTTGCAATCCCTTCATTGGGTTGTAATCTGTATAAACTATGTAATAGTATAATTCTATTGAAATAATATTTAAATTATAAAATATAATATATTATATGTAGAGAATTAATTGCATAATATATTATATTACTATGAGATTATGTTTTTTTTTCTTGTTTGCTATATGGTTGATATGATAAAAAAATAATTTGTGGAGAACTAATTGATGTGAATGAAGAATTATAATAGTACAATATTATTAAAATAAATAGAATATATTACAGCTGAATAATTAATTATATAATGATTGATGGAGAATAAATTTTTTATTTTTTATAGAAAAATTCTTTAGTATAACCAAATTAGTTTATAATCTTTCTATAAATTTAATTTTTTATTTTTTAATCTCTTCATTCGAATGTAATTTATATAGAGGATGTGGAGAATTAATTCATGTGGGTGAATGAAAAATTATAATAGCACAATTCTATTAATTTTATATTTAAATTATAAAATTAAATATAATATATTATACGTGTCAAATTAATTATCTAATACATTATAATGTTGTGGGATTATATTTTCTAATTTTTTTTCTTATTTGGTATGGTTGATATGATAGAGAAATAATTGGTGAAAAATTAATATGGTATGGATGAAGAATTGAAATAGTATAATACTATTGAAATAAATATAACACATTATATTAAATAATTAATTATATAATATAGTATATTACTATTTTACCCTTAAATTAAGTGAATATTATGTATATAATAGACAAATCATATTTTGTAAGAAACTAATTAAATATTATCTATTATATTACAAAAAAATGTAATTAAAAAAAGATTAATTTAGGGAAGCTTTGACAATGGACGAAAATTAATCTTATATCTATATACCTTATTAAAGAAATAAGTTTGTTATTATTGTGGGATAATTTTATATAATAAAATTCAATTATAACAAAATTATTGAAATAAATATAATATACTAAAGAAATAATTTTTGTTATTATTTTGGGATAATTTTATATAATAATGTTCAATTATACCAAAGTTATTGAAGTAAATATAATATATTATATTTATAAATAATTATTTATAAATAGTTAGATATATTATATTACTTTTTTACCCTTAAATTAAGTGTAGATTATGGATATAATAGGCAAATCGTATTTTATAAGAAACATCCACACTTTTTATATAGATATATATGTATAGATATAGATAGAGGTATAGATTTAGTTTTCCACATCAATTCTTGGGTTGTGGGTTGTTATTTTTGTTTCTTGATGTTTTTCTCCTTTATTATTGCTAGATAGCATCTAAGATGATTGGCCGCATTCAATTTTTTTTTTTTTAATTCATAATCAACCCCAAATTTAATATTTAATAAACACTAGCTTCATTGAAAGTAAATAAAAAGTTACCAACACCATTTTTTTAGAACATCTCCATATTCTACATAAAAATAGAAAAAAAATTAATAACAAATAATGACATTCAATTACAATTAATACAAAGTATAAATTAAAAATAAATTAGAATAAACAAACAATATGTATTCATATAAAAACATGTGCATCAAGCTTAACACAATTTATATTTCTGTAAAACAAAAAAAAAAAATTGGAGGGCTAGGTTTGACTGTCTCCTAATTTTACTTATAATAACCTTGTATAAAATTTTCCAAATAAAAAAACCATATGTAAAAAAAAAAAAAAAAAAAAAAAAAAAAAAAGAGTTGGGGCCAGCTGTCTCCTGCCCCTGCCCCCTGTTGTATCCCCCACTGTGAATGGGCACCGATTTTCTAAACGAGTGATATCAGTGATTGCTTTGGAAGCAAATGTGCTTTCTAGCAAAATTGTTAAAAGGGGGAGCTAGTCAATGTGGAGCATAATGATACAGTTCCATATCAGATCTATATAACTAATTATGAATGAGTACTTAAGTTATGGTTACCGTTCGAATAAGGGAACCAATTAGGCCCGAGATCTAGTACTAAAGGCAAGATTTGAGGCAAAGAATGAAAGGCCGGGATCTAGTACTTAAGGCAAGAGATTTCCAAATTGACTTTGAATGAGTTATAATATATCATATGAAATTAAAAGTAAAAAAATCAACAATAATTTTTGGTAGCAGCAATGGCTAAAATAAGCAAGAGAGACACATGACATATATATAATTCACTATTCACCTGCACGTTATAATCGTTGGGTCTTGTTGTGGTTGAATGAGGTATTTCACTTGATTGTAGCGTTGAAGAGGTGATTTTGTCTATCCCATACTTATCGAATAAAGGTTTGATGATGTCCCGCCTGAAGGACTTGACCTGATTGGCCAAGCTGATATAGTTTGTGTTGAGAAATCTACTCACAAACTTGGTGGACTTCTCCAACGCAGCTCTGGTGAGGCACTCGTCGAGGATGTCTTCGGCTTGATGAGCGACATCCCTCACCTGTCTTTCGTATTCTCTCGACGATCTTCCACTCATCCCCAATTCCTGGAGGAAGGCTGTCATTGTTCTCACTTCACTCTTCAGAAAATTCAGCTCATTTTCCGCACCGGAGACCAAGGCGCCGTGATCAACTACCATGTTCTGCATATTTTGCAGCAGGAAGTTTAGAGCATCCTCGGCCATTCTCGTTCTCTCTCTCTTTGAAAAAATCAACTTTGTCCGACTGAAGACCATGTGAGACTATTACTCGCTGTATTGAATGCCAATAATGCCGCGTCTAAAATGGTAAAATTGGATCGATGCAGACATCTTTCCTAGAGGTGCCCACGGTTCCGGTTAGAAACCGCCGGTTACGGTTTCGGAAGGTTACCAAATTACAAATTTACAAGTTAAAAACTAAGAAATATGACAAAACACAAGTTTATTTGAATTTTGATATTATTATATAACTTTATAATTTATATGTTACAATTTACAAATTACAAGTTTTAAGTTACAACTTACAAGAATATTGAGAAATGAGAGTACAATTGTAACACCCCGTATTTTTGGATTATAGTTAAAAGTTTTCTAAATTTATTTAGAAGACTATATAAATTTATTGGAGCTAAAATAAAGTAAAATAGATAAAAGACGCGACTTTAGGTATTATTTAAGATTGAAAAAAAATATATATATAGTTGGAATATTTTTGACGCGTGGTCAATAATGATTTTCGTAGAAATAGAACAATCCGAGAATTTCAATGATACTTTTAAAATTTTAATTAGAGGTTAAACGAACTCCTGACAATATTTTTGATAAAATAAATAGTAATTTTTATTTAATTTAAAAAGGAATCTTTTCTTGTTTTATTATTAAATGATATTTTCGGCATACTATTTTGAATTGATTTAATAGAAAATAACCCAATAAACCTTCCGGTATTTTTAAATTTATAATGCGAGATCAATTAAACTTCCGGTAAAATAAAGTAATTTTTAAATCGAGTCTAAAAGTATTTATATCCAAAATATTATATTTTAAAATCCTAAAAATATCTAAATAACCCCCCCGGTTACCCCAACTTTTAACCATTTCTTCCCCCCCCCTAAGTCGGCAATTTCCGTATAAATCAAACAAAATAAAAAAAAAAAAGAAAAAGAAAGAGAGATAAGAGAGAGCGAGAGTGAGAGAGATTAGAGTGAGTGGGAGAGAGATGGGAGAGAGAATAGAGGACCGAGGGAGAGGACTGCAGGCTGCAGCTGCTGCCACCGTATCCCCACCGACCTGCCGCCACCTTCCCACTGCCGTGCCGCCGCCGGAGACGTCGCCGGAGCTGCACCAGTCGCCGGAAAATGAAGATAGCGCAGCCACGTCGCGCGACTATCGTATCGGTCCATTTCTCGTCGTTTTTAGCCCAAATTTTAATATGTCGTGTATCTTTATGTGTTCTACGTTTCGTCTTTTGATCTCGTTCCCGTCCGACGGCCAGAAACCGGCGAAATCACCGGAAAACAGAAAATACAAACGTTGCCGAATTGCTGCTGTAATTCTCGAATTCAGGCCCTTTCGGGCCCTCAAATCGAAAAAGTTTATTTACCAAAGTTGCTCGAAATAATATTTCCTACGTGCCCGTCGAATTTCGTAATTTTTGGACGAGTTTTGAAAAATCTCGATTATTTAATTTATACAGTTATTTTTGTACCGGAAATATGTGTTATCGAAAAATTCTAAAACTCGCAAACTATAGTCTTGGCATATATAGGAGGGTCCTTGAATATTTTTGTAATTTTTGAACGGTTAAAAAGTGCCGTGGCACAAATCTGATAAAAATCGATTAAAATGGCACGTTTTGAAAAGAGATCTCTGTCAAATCGGTTGGTCCCAATAAATCAAGAATAATATTTTAGAATTTATTTCCTTCTTTGTCGGAATTATTCGAGGTCTCTAGAGTCGTGCAATCTATTTCTGAAGAGAATAAAATTTAAATAATAGCTCGAATTTCAGTAGATTAATTCCCGAAAATATAGAGATTATTCTGAGTCGAATATCGACCCTTGTAGGACCTGCAGAGCCTGCTAGGATTAATGAAACTATTTTCAAAGTTATTGTGCCGCCATGTGCTCGTCATCCAGGTGGGTTATATTTTTCTCAAACTATGTTCAGCTAATAAGCTCAACTGTTTATCAACTGTGAAGCATGAATATTTGTATCAAAATGTTTTATCTCACTGTTCGCGTTCGCCAGTATCCTACGAAAACATTGAGTGCTTAACTAGACTCGAGTTCGGATCCTTTAAGCTTTGGGACCGTATACACTATCCTTTATTAGACAGCTGGGCTGGAGGACGTGTATATAAGTTAAGACACTGTAGGAAGGGACAGTTGAGACAGAGCGTGTAAGATTAAAAGAAGCTTTGTATACATGGAATGCTTTTGAGATTTGAAACATTTCCATTGTTATACTTGTGTGGATACGATATTCATATTTATAAAATGATTGTGAACTGTTTATCAAAATCTGTCCACTGGGTACACTAGTACTCAGCCCAAATCTTTTCTAAAATATTTTCAGGTTGAGAGGCAAGCTGGAAGATGACGGAGCTGGGGCGAGGGCTTACTTGTTGTTATATGCTTGCTCTTTTTGTGTTGTTCAGAAATCTTAGATACTCTAAATCAATTAAGTACTTGAAATAATTTACTAAGATGCTCCACGCTTGTTCCGTTCACTCTGATACAGCTTGTCTTCATTGGTTTAAGGCATGTTATGATTTTTTTCATATTCCTATGATGCTCCTTTACAGTTATTTGGTGGGATAAGTTCCCTTTGATGATTGATATATTATTCAGGTTCTTTTTAAACGCATTAGTGCGTGGTTCTATTACAATTACAAAGGTTATGCTGCCCAAATTTCTGGGAAATATAACCTATTCTTGTTCCAAAGTTATTTCATTTAATTATCTTTATGCAACAACCCCCTTCCCCCTTCCCCAGTAGCGCATCGGTCCCTTGTCATTAATTCTCCCGGGATCGGGGCGTTACAGATTGGTATCAGAGCAGGTTTGCAACTCTGTAGACCTGCAGCATTATTCTTTGAATTCAAAATTATATCTATTCTTTTTCACTATTTGTTCAGCAGCCCTCAGCACGTCATCTACGCCTCTCTCAATAAAAAGGTACACATGTATTTTAAAATTGACGCACGTGAAAGTGCAGTTTGTCACGTTAAATATTTTTCCAGGTTTCATGGTCAGATATCATGATTCATTTATTAAAGCTACTTTTAGGTTTCATGATAAAAAAATCGTGATTCATTCTATTCAGGTTTCATGACCAGAGATCATGATTCAAAAGCTATTTTCAGGTTTCATGATAAGAGATCATGATTCTATTACCAGGTTTCATGATAAGAGGTCATGATTCTTAATATTATCAGGTTTCATGATGAGAGGTCATGATTCATATATTTTAAGGTTTCACGATTTGATATCATGATTCATTTGTTGAAAAATGTTTTCAGGTTTCATTATCCGTTATCATGGATAATTTTGAAAATATTTTACAGGTTTCATGATTATATTTCATGATTCATCATTTGGTTAAGAATTATTTCCAGGTTTCACGACAAGAAGTTGTGATTCATTTACAAGAGAGTTATCTCCAAGTTTCACTATAAAGTATTGTGATTCGAACTTATATTAAGGTTTCACGATGAGGGTTCATGATTCGTCTAAAGTTATTCAAAGATGTCGAGACATCTAGATTTTGGTTTTGACCAAAAGATGGAAATAATCGAAAGAGGTTAGAATTACCTTAAGTGATGAGAATGAGAGATATCAAGAAATGATTTATGCAAAGAAGTTATATTATTTTGAAATGCATGATGATTGACAAATAAATTACTTAGTCCTCGAAATTTAGAAGAACGTAGAAGCTTCCCCATAGTTGTTTCCTTATTTAGATTCAAGGTATTTAGATATTTATCAGTTAACTTGAACCTAGCAGTATATACTTCTTCAATTACCCACGTGCTTCACGTGAGATATGGGATGAGGCCGATCAAGCGTTGAATGTGAAAAGAAATAACTTCATGTCAGATCTAATTAGAGCACTTTAGGAATTCATCCAACATCCAAATGCAGAGCGCGATGAATCAACAAAATGCAGTGCCCAATGCACCTGCTCTGCCAACCATTAGTCAGGAGATTGAGCAATTTCGTCGCTACACTCCACCTAGATTCAATGGTAGCAGTGAACCTCTCATTTCTAAAGAATGGCATGACCGGAGAAGAGCATCAATGATTAACTTGGGACAAGTTTAAAGAGATCATTATAGATAAGTACTTCTCTCGTGTTTTTTTTTCATCCAAAAACAAACCGAATTCATGGAGCTGAGATAAGGAAATTTGTTCGTGAGAGAGTACGAGTGAAAGTTTAATCAACTTTCACAATATGTAGCATGCGTAATCGACACTGAAGACCAGAAGACCGAATGGTTTATGAAAGGCTTTTGACCAGAGATGCGTGGAATTCTCGAAGCTCAACGGATCACTGATTACGGTCAAATAGTTAAGAAAGCTCACGAAGTAGTTACTGGACTAGAAATAGATGGAAAATTTAGCCTCGATGTTAGAATCCCTACTAGAAAAAAAAACCTTGAGGAGCGATAGAATTGCTAGGGATGTTAAATTAGACTTTGAAGAGAAGCAACTTGTGGGTAACGTATACGATGATCAAGATAATATGCTTTGATTCAAGTGGATCGATATCTATTTTCTATTTCTCTTCTCGACTCAAAGGATGATCTTAAAGAAAATTTGAAGAAAGCTTCAGAGAAGAACGTATGAAGAGTTATGCGCATCAAGTTAAAGTGTACCAAGACAAAGTATACGTCTTAGTAAGATTTACGACTCGAGAGAAACAGTCTTTTTGCTAGGATTAATGAAGTAGCGTATATGATGGCCTTCAGACCCAACCTCAATGATGTCTTCCACGTCTTGATGCTGAAGAAGTACGTGTTTGATTTTAAACCACGTGACCAGAAAAGATGATATGATGCTAAATAACGATTTAGAGTACGACGAAAGGCTCCAGGTCTGAAGAATAAAGTGATCAGCTTAACGAAGGTACCACGAAACTGCCATGGATAAGAAGAAACAACGTTCAGAATTGCTCAAGAATTGTCCCGACACTCCATTTCAAGATTAGTAAATTTCGGGACGAAATTTTTTTTTAAGGAGGGTAGGATGTAACACCCCGTATTTTTGGATTATAGTTAAAAGTTTTCTAAATTTATTTAGAAGACTATATAAATTTATTGGAGCTAAAATAAAGTAAAATAGATAAAAGACGCGACTTTAGGTATTATTTAAGATTGAAAAAAAATATATATATAGTTGGAATATTTTTGACGCGTGGTCAATAATGATTTTCGTAGAAATAGAACAATCCGAGAATTTCAATGATACTTTTAAAATTTTAATTAGAGGTTAAACGAACTCCTGACAATATTTTTGATAAAATAAATAGTAATTTTTATTTAATTTAAAAAGGAATCTTTTCTTGTTTTATTATTAAATGATATTTTCGGCATACTATTTTGAATTGATTTAATAGAAAATAACCCAATAAACCTTCCGGTATTTTTAAATTTATAATGCGAGATCAATTAAACTTCCGGTAAAATAAAGTAATTTTTAAATCGAGTCTAAAAGTATTTATATCCAAAATATTATATTTTAAAATCCTAAAAATATCTAAATAACCCCCCCGGTTACCCCAACTTTTAACCATTTCTTCCCCCCCCCCCCTAAGTCGGCAATTGCCGTATAAATCAAACAAAATAAAAAAAAAAAAAGAAAAAGAAAGAGAGATAAGAGAGAGCGAGAGTGAGAGAGATTAGAGTGAGTGGGAGAGAGATGGGAGAGAGAATAGAGGACCGAGGGAGAGGACTGCAGGCTGCAGCTGCTGCCACCGTATCCCCACCGACCTGCCGCCACCTTCCCACTGCCGTGCCGCCGCCGGAGACGTCGCCGGAGCTGCACCAGTCGCCGGAAAATGAAGATAGCGCAGCCACGTCGCGCGACTATCGTATCGGTCCATTTCTCGTCGTTTTTAGCCCAAATTTTAATATGTCGTGTATCTTTATGTGTTCTACGTTTCGTCTTTTGATCTCGTTCCCGTCCGACGGCCAGAAACCGGCGAAATCACCGGAAAACAGAAAATACAAACGTTGCCGAATTGCTGCTGTAATTCTCGAATTCAGGCCCTTTCGGGCCCTCAAATCGAAAAAGTTTATTTACCAAAGTTGCTCGAAATAATATTTCCTACGTGCCCGTCGAATTTCGTAATTTTTGGACGAGTTTTGAAAAATCTCGATTATTTAATTTATACAGTTATTTTTGTACCGGAAATATGTGTTATCGAAAAATTCTAAAACTCGCAAACTATAGTCTTGGCATATATAGGAGGGTCCTTGAATATTTTTGTAATTTTTGAACGGTTAAAAAGTGCCGTGGCACAAATCTGATAAAAATCGATTAAAATGGCACGTTTTGAAAAGAGATCTCTGTCAAATCGGTTGGTCCCAATAAATCAAGAATAATATTTTAGAATTTATTTCCTTCTTTGTCGGAATTATTCGAGGTCTCTAGAGTCGTGCAATCTATTTCTGAAGAGAATAAAATTTAAATAATAGCTCGAATTTCAGTAGATTAATTCCCGAAAATATAGAGATTATTCTGAGTCGAATATCGACCCTTGTAGGACCTGCAGAACCTGCTAGGATTAATGAAACTATTTTCAAAGTTATTGTGCCGCCATGTGCTCGTCATCCAGGTGGGTTATATTTTTCTCAAACTATGTTCAGCTAATAAGCTCAACTGTTTATCAACTGTGAAGCATGAATATTTGTATCAAAATGTTTTATCTCACTGTTCGCGTTCGCCAGTATCCTACGAAAACATTGAGTGCTTAACTAGACTCGAGTTCGGATCCTTTAAGCTTTGGGACCGTATACACTATCCTTTATTAGACAGCTGGGCTGGAGGACGTGTATATAAGTTAAGACACTGTAGGAAGGGACAGTTGAGACAGAGCGTGTAAGATTAAAAGAAGCTTTGTATACATGGAATGCTTTTGAGATTTGAAACATTTCCATTGTTATACTTGTGTGGATACGATATTCATATTTATAAAATGATTGTGAACTGTTTATCAAAATCTGTCCACTGGGTACACTAGTACTCAGCCCAAATCTTTTCTAAAATATTTTCAGGTTGAGAGGCAAGCTGGAAGATGACGGAGCTGGGGCGAGGGCTTACTTGTTGTTATATGCTTGCTCTTTTTGTGTTGTTCAGAAATCTTAGATACTCTAAATCAATTAAGTACTTGAAATAATTTACTAAGATGCTCCACGCTTGTTCCGTTCACTTTGATACAGCTTGTCTTCATTGGTTTAAGGCATGTTATGATTTTTTTCATATTCCTATGATGCTCCATTACAGTTATTTGGTGGGATAAGTTCCCTTTGATGATTGATATATTATTCAGGTTCTTTTTAAACGCATTAGTGCGTGGTTCTATTACAATTACAAAGGTTATGCTGCCCAAATTTCTGGGAAATATAACCTATTCTTGTTCCAAAGTTATTTCATTTAATTATCTTTATGCAACAACCCCCTTCCCCCTTCCCCAGTAGCGCATCGGTCCCTTGTCATTAATTCTCCCGGGATCGGGGCGTTACAACAATTTAATTTGATAAATAATATGACATTATAAAATTACAAATTGAAAATTAATCAAACTATGAAAATATGAAATTACAATTTATAAATCTACAAGTTACAATTTAACACTAAATTACAATTTACAAATTAGAATTAACATTTAACAATTTATATCTTACAACTTACAACATACAATTTACAACTTACAAGAATATTAAGAATACAAGTTAATTTGATAAATAATATGACATTATAAAATTACAAATTGTAAATCAAACTATGAAATTACAAATTAACAAATTACAATTTAACATTAAATTACAATTCATTATCATGATTTATATCCATTATAAAATATAAATTAATTATAACATAAATAATCATACTCAACATTTATTAACAAAAATGAATTATAAAATTTAATTTAAAATAATCAACCATAATAATGAATTATTAATAGAAATTAAAATCTAAATACTAAAAAATAATTATAAACACTAATTGGGTGATTTGAACCCTGATAAACAATTAGGAAATTAAATTAAATCACAAAAAGTGAGATCGAAGAAAACACCCGTCTCACTGGATTACTTTTTTATTTATTTGGAAATAATTTGCCAAATGTTACGTGTGTCAATGGAAGGTATATAGTTTTTTTCCTAAATGACAATTGTATTTATTATTACCAAAACTAAACATAATAAATTAATTATAATAGTTAGTGAATATTTGTACAGTTACCCGAGACAGGTAATCGATCATTTGCATATATATATATATATATTAAAATTTAGTATTACCAAAATTATTAACTTTTACTACAGAGATACAAAATAAATGAAAGATAGAATAATCAATCCTACATGAAAGTCAAATTTATCATTACAATACATGAATGGAGTATAGAGGATTAAAAAAAAAAAAAACCTAAACCGGCGGTTTAACCGCCAAACCGAAACCGGCGGTTTGTGAACTTCAAGAAAGTTAAACCGGAACCGCACCGGCGGAATCCAGTTGACGGTTACGATTTGTAAACCGTAATCATTTTGACGGTTTACAAACCGGCGGAAACCGGCGGTTTATAACCGCCTGTCTGGTTCCGTTTGGGCGTCACTAATCTTTGCCAACTTTTTTTTTTTGCGAGAATCTATTTGAATATATGAGATGGTTCTTGCGTTGACACGGAACACAAAATCTACTAGTTTTATTTTAATTTTATTTTGAGACGGGGGCCACATGTCAATTATTGAACCAACTTGTGTTGTGGTCCAACTATCAAGCCGCCACACATTAATAAATACCATATTAAAACATTCTTGTATGAACCACATGCTTTTTTATATATTTTTTTTTATTTTTTAAAAATCTTATGAGATTGTTTTTAAAATTAAAATTGATAAGGTGTGTTGAAAATTGTCTTATAGTAATTTTTTAGGCAAACACTTGCATGCATCATGATGCAAATATCACTGTATGAGACGGGTCAATTAAACCCGTTTTTGATCCAGTCAACGCGGGTCAACCCGCGCTTTGACCCGGTCAACACGGGTCAACCCGCTTTGACTGGATCAACTCATAAAATAATCTGTCCAAAGTGAGTACCAACCTATTAAAAAGTATCACAAAATATTCAAAAAGTACAATTTGTATCATTAAAAAGTAAGGGGTCTGTTAGTTATTTTATATAAGTTTATTTAGTTCAAATTCTGATTTTTTTTTTCAGTTTTTATATTGTATGTGTTGAGATTAATCTAAAACAATCATCATTCCAAAAATTTGGAAAACAAACCAAAACACGAGTTCGGTAAAATAAAAAGTACCATGTTATAAGAAGAAAAATATCAAGTTCGATAAAGAAAAATATCAACCTGAGATTAATTATATCATCATTGCAACTACAATAAAAGATACCATGTGCCACGTGACACGCTCCCATGGGGCCACGTGACCGCCTGAAATAGGCGGAAATAATCGCTGTTGCACGCAAGTCCACCTCATTTTTTAATTTGAAACCACTTAGGGCATCCACAATAATTCTACCCAGTTTCAGGTGCTATCATTGCCACATCACTGCCACATCATAAAATATCTATCTATTATCTACCTAACATATTTTTCTACAATCATTCTACCTAAAAAGTAATTATTAATGGCCCGCTATCATATCCACTCATTTATCTTTTATTATATCTTATTAATTTATTTATTTTATATATAGATAATTATTTTTACTTTCATATTTAAATTTAAATATATATTTAATTAATAAATTAATTTTAAAATAACCTCCAAAAAATTCCGCAATATTAAAATTAAAACACAAATTAAATTGATACATGAAAAAAAAAATTACAACTTAAAAAATTTATATTTCAACATTTATATTCTAAAAAAAGGGTTACATACACACAAACACAACCGAATGCCTACAAAAAAAAAGTAAAAATTTTGCAAATTTTGAATAAATAACATTCTTTTAATTATTATCTTTCGTTAGATTAGTTTCATTATTAACTTTCGTTATTAATTATATTATTTTCGTTATCCATAACGATATTAATTATTAACTTTCGTTATTAATTATTAACTTTCATTAATTTAATTATTATCTTTCGTTTAGTTAGTTTCATTATTAACTTTCGTTATTAATTTCGTTATTCATAACGATATATATATATACACACACACATATATACATATACGATAAGTAAAAAAGAATAATGAAAATTAAAAAAAAAGGAACTAGAATAACGAAAGTTAAAAAAATGATAACGATTATAGTTGAAACAATGATAACGATAATGAAAAGTTTATATTAATGATAACGAAAGTTATCATTAATATTAATCGTTAATATTAATGAAAGTTAATATTAACTTTCATTCAATTGACTTTCGTTATCATTAACGAAATTTTTTTTTTTTTTTGAGCAATAACGAAAGTTAATATATATTGTTAACGAAAGTTTAGAATTAAACTATCATTATTATTTATTCGTTATCATTTTTTAACTATAATGGTTATCATTAATTCTATCTTTTAACTAAAATAGAATTAAACTATCGTTATTATTTATTTTTGTAATAATCGTTATTATATTAATGATAACGATAGTTATTCTATTTTTGATAACGAAAGTTATCATTATTATATTTAAACTATCGTTATTGTTTATTAACTATCGTTATTATATTTTGTAATAATCGTTATATTATATTAACTATCATTAATGTTTGGTATGTATAGATGGGGAAAATCAAAATTTTCGTTATTGTTTATTAACTATCGTTATTATATTTTGTAATAATCGTTATATTATATTTTTCCCACCACTCCAATTGCATGAATAGTACCCCCAATTGAATGAACAGTAATTAAAATTTTTACTCCATGTGATAGTGGAGTCAGCTTGAGTATCGATTTTACCAATCTGTCTAGATATTCTACTTTCTCCCTCAAACTTCTATCTAATGATATCTGGCCCACCCACAACCCTTCTACCATAGTACACGTCATCATCTTCTGGCTTGGAAAAACCTCCCATTGGAGGTGCACTTATTTGATTAGGTAGACTTTTGGTTTCTCCGCCGGACCCACATTGATTAACGATTGATCAACAAAAGCCAAATTCACAATAGTTGTTTAAACTTTAACCCAGGTAGATATTGCGACTCCGTTGGAAAAACTTTGAGAGAGAGAGAAACGAGAGATCTAAGAATGGCTGTCGTCGCTGTAACGTTCCTGCTGAAGACCTTGCAAGAGGCGCTGACAGAGGAGATCTATACCATATCAGGCTTGGAGGGTGAGCTGCTGCAACTACAGAAGGATTTGGAGCTTATGAGAGACTTCCTTGAGGGATTGGCGAACAAGCGGGAGAAGAGGGAAGCGTGGAGTCAATTTGAGAGAAATACGAGAGATGTGGTATACCAAGCCGAGGACATCATCGACGAGTGCCTCATTCAGGCTGTAACTGAAAACTCAAGCCGTTTCTGGCTCAAGAATCTGAACCCGAAGCGTTTGAACGGGTCCAAAAAGCTCAGGGATTTCAGGGAAAAAGTGCTCCGACCTCTAATTGACCTTGCTCAAGGGGCCTTCGCAGACGCCTCTGGCACTAGCGCTGAAGAGCAAAAGACCGAACACCAACACCAGAGGGTAAACTGTCAATATCAATTTCATTTCCTGTATTATCTTGGATCTTAATTTCATTTTCCTGTATTATCTTGAATCTTCAATATAGAGATCTGGGAAATATATAGTCCAAGTACATTCGAGCATGCCAACAATTATCTAACCAAAGCAAAAGGAACATGAAATACTAAACAAAATAAAAAATAAAAATAATTAGGTTGTTGAATTGATGAATTTAAATTATTGGGTAAGTAATATATGATATTACACGAGTTCCTAAAACTAGTTTGTCAACTTTTGTGCAGATTCCGTTGCTGAGAGAAGACGATGTAGTGTGTTTTAAAGACCATGTAGTGGGTTTTGACGATGAGCTAGACACTCTAATCGGAAATCTAAATGAAGAATCAGAGGAGCTTCATGTTATCCCCATCATTGGCATGGGTGGTCTTGGGAAAACTACTCTTGCTTCCCGTATATATCACGATACCAGAATCAGAAACGAATTCCCAACTTTGATTTGGGTGTCTGTTTCTCAAGAATTTAACACGAAGAACATATTTCTCAACATTATGAAGAATTTCACTGCTCAAGACATGCCACGACTGACCGATTCCATGCTGGCTGACATAGTTCGACACTGTCTGGACAAATCCAAATTCTTAATAATCATCGATGGAGTGCATACTATTGAAGACTGGAAGGCTATTGAAGTGGCCCTGCCAAAGAGCAATAAATTTGGGAAAGTCCTCGTCACAACTCGTGACGAGAAAGTAGGTTGTCAAGCAAATCCAAAAAGAGATCCCCACAGGCTGCGTTTCCTAAGTTTCAATGAAAGTTGGGAGCTTCTCCAGTTAAAAATATTTGGCAAGCATAAGCAGTGTCCACCAGATTTACAGATGTTGGGAAAACACGTAGCTGAAAAATGCTGCGGAGTGCCCCTTGCAATAGTGATGATGGGAGGAGTTCTACGGGGAAAATTATTATCAACAAGTCACGTGATAGATGAATGGAAGGAAATATCGACTAGCGTGGATACCTATCTCGCGATTGACTCGGAAAAACAAATGAAAAATATAATTTCATTGAGTTACAATAAATTGCCTCATCACTTGAGAGATTGCTTCCTCTATATGGGGGTGTTTCCTAAAGACACTGAGATCCCGGCTTGGAAAATCATCCGCTTATGGATTGCTGAAGGGTTCATTCAACAAAACGTGGGGAAGAGTTTGGAGGAAGCCGCGGAGGACAATTTAATAGATCTTGTAAACAGAAACTTAGTCGAGCTTCATAAAGCCAAGGTTGGAGGTGGTATTAAAACATGTCGAATTTCCTACATGATACGTGAATTCTGCAAGTTTAAGGCTGCACTTGAGGAACCAAATTCATTCCAAGAGGTGAAAAGATCAAGAGGAGTTTTTCATCCCCCTGTTTCTGAAATACTCAGTTGCCGTCGACTTTGTATTCATTCTGATGTGATACATTTCCTCCGTGAAAAGCCTAAGGGTCCAATGGTTCGTTCCTTTTTGTGTTTCTCGGAAGGATCCGAGGACATGCCAGCAGAATTCACGCAATCAATCCCTGATGCCTTCAATTTGCTGAGGACTTTAGATGTGAAACCCATCAAATTCCCGAAATTTCCCCGGAAGATTACTCGTCTAGTTCATTTACGGTACATTGCTATATCTGGTGACGAATTCAACTCTCTTCCTAAAGCTATCTCCACGCTCCAGAATCTACAAACTATTATAATTGACACAATGTTGCGTACATTTGAAATTAAAGCAAATATATGGAAGATGATGCGCCTGAGGCATTTAAAGACGAAGGCAGCTATTGTTATCAACAATGAAGCTAAGGGTGAAGCTGGGGAGAATCTTCAAACGCTCAGTAGATTGTCAACCCAATGTGTTACGAAAGACTTGTGTGGCAGGATCTTGAACATAAAGAACTTGGGCATTCGTGGGAATTTACACACTCTCTTTTCGAAAAATTGCTTGGCAAGATTGGAACGTCTTGAAAAGTTGAAGCTAGTGCATGATTCTGGAGATCCATTGATGCTTCTTCCTCAGCCAGCAGCATTCCCACCGAACCTAATGATCTTGGAATTGTCATCTACTTTTCTGGAGTGGCGGCATATGGACACATTGGCAGAGCTTCCCACCCTTGAGGTTCTCAAGTTGAAAGATAATGCTTTCAAAGGGAAGTTATGGAATATTGATGATGGTGTCCGCTTTCCTTTTCTTGAAGTCTTGCTCATTGCAAGCACCGATTTAGAGGTTTGGACTGTCTCAAGTGGTTCATTTCCTAACCTCAGATCACTTGTGCTTAAGAACTGCAAGAAACTTAGAGAAATTCCGCGCATGCTCGTCAAAAGCCTTGAAGTGGTGGACATTGAACGTGTCTCCAGATCTGTAGTTGACAGTGCCCGGAAAATCGAGGAGGAAAAGCAACATATGCAAGGTCTACCAAGAGCTAAAGGAGCTGGATTTAAGCTTATAATATCCAAAATCAACTCTAGATAGAAGCCGAAGTTCTCTCGTAAGTATCACTTTCTTTTTTACCTTAGGTTTGTGGTGAATTGCTAAAGAATTAGAAACTACGAATCCATGTCTTTTTTCAAGCTTTTTCAAATGAACAGATGTATCAGTATGCTAGTAGGCAACACATGCCTCGCATGCAGGTGATTGCTTTTATCAAAAATTATTTCTAATTTCATTATTATTTATGCAATTTAGTAGCTGTTTGGAATCAAATCTGGAATGTGACGGTTTTGGATATAGATAATTTTTTAAAAATACATAAAATGAATATTCGTATTAATTAAGTCATAATATTCGTTCTTTTATGACTAGATTAACTTGTTTGTACATGGAAACACATGTATGATTAGTGTGTGTGTATGATTTCATTTTTTATATAAATATAATTGAATATAAATTTGGTTCTGCTTTGGTGTTTTGTTGCAAAACATTTGTATCGACTCATCAATGAAATTTTGCTTCAAGGGATGACCATCAATTATATTCGTTTTTCTTTTCATTTATAAATTTCCGGTATTTCTTTTATTCGGCATTCAATTTATTTTTATCCTATAATCTTTTAGCATTATACACTTGACGCTGCATTTCAGTACTTAATAAATTTTATATTAGACTTTTGCGAACGATTTGATCTTAATGGAAAAAGTATCAATTATAATGCTGAAAATTTTATAACACCAATAATAAAAACTATCCGTCTGATACATTTATATACAACCATTGCACAAAAGAATTTCCAAATATAATATATAGATCATGTGAATTATACTCTGAGTTTTATTTTTCCTCCAAATTAAATCTAGTTGTAAATGTCATCTATTTGGTGAAAATTGTAAGCATTTACATTCGTTTAGCTGTTTTTGTTTTTTCAAAGTTTAAAACTGATATAATAATTGGTTTTAAAAGTGACTTTCAAGCAAAAATATTCAATTGATAATTGAATCTAAATGTTGTAAATGATGGAAGAGTAAAAGTGTAAACCCGATGATATAGAATAACTTTATATAGATAAATAAAAAAATGCTTGACCAAAGAAATTAACTTGCTCCCTTGAATAGTTCCTCATATCTTGCTAATATTTAAATATAGTATCTTATACTTAAGTTGCCGCAAAATCATTTATTAGCATTTCAATTTTTATAAAATATTTTCTTTCCTTTGTAGTTTCTATAATTAAGTGCTTACCGGAAGTAACAATAATAGTATATAGTATGCATGTAAAAAAGAATCCAAAAACATATTTGAATCACACTCACAAAAAAAATCTATATAAAATAAAAATAAAAACTCTATTCGGTATTTGTATGCAGAGTGCAAAATTAAATTTTAATTCTTGTTAGGTCCAATTCATATTCTTTAATTTGGTTCGACTACTCTTAGCTTGTGACGATTGGATTTATAGCTAGTAAATTAAAGAAGATATGATGTCTGAGATACATATGTTCTTTATTCATGCATCAGCACTCAGCATTGTCAAACCATTCTATGAAATTCCAACCATCTCTTAAAAAATTAACCCAATTTTGTATTTCAGTCTGTGATATCTCACATTTTCTTATAACATTTTAATGTTATACAATTCCACTCTTCTCTGTATGTTTTTGAAGGATATATGTATGTCGTGTTCGTGTATTTGTTTCTTCATTCTGATTCTCTGCTTTCATTTCTTGTCTCAGATGCTAAAATATGTCTATTATGGCAATGCAGATCATCGCAATGGGAATTACAAAATCCTTTGTCTGAAAGTGAAGTCAGATGGTGTGGGAAATTCAGTGTATATTATATGAATGAGAAACTGTGTATTTCGTGTTTTCTAGATAAGGAATATTGTCGGATAATTAAACTAAATTCGGGTGTTCTGGATGTCTTTTGAATTCTATACATGTATATATATTCATGAATGTGTGTATGTATCTTGGTTTTATGAAAGAACTTGGATGAAAGAATGTACAGGAATGAAATAACGATTGATGTAAAACTAGACTGGTGTTGGGCATCGCCTATATGTAAGTACCCTACGATTGTGAATTTGTGATCAATCAGATGCAAGTCTGCGTTGAATTATTAATAGATGTTACAACTTTTCTCTTCCATTCTTGCAGACAGAATTTGTAACAGCCCCAAATCACCTCAGTTTTTTTTTTCTTTTTATGTAAATTGTTTTATGCATGTGAGCTTAATTTATGATTTTTTATGACCCTCCTATTAATTAAATCAGTTAAATGAATGGTTTGCGCCCTAGTAGGACTTATTGTAGAAAATAAGAGAAAAGGCAAAGCGCATAGCAGCAAGCATAAAATTGTATTTCTGATTTCTTAATCGTTCAAGTCATCTTCTGAAACTAAGATCTTATTTATACAGAATAACAGCGTAAGCTCCAAGCTATGCTAATCTACGGCTATAATACTACAGATTAGATCTAATGACTCTAAACTAATACTCCAGTGGTCCTTGCTCCAAGTGCTCGACGTATTGCCATGTGGACAGTATGGTTGATAATGCTGCTCCTCTCCTCTTTATCTCGCATTGTTCAACCTCCTCTCTCTGCACAATACACATGCATGATTTTGGTCGTGAAGAATATGCATGCAGAGATGAATGCATGCTTATGCATGCAGCTGTAAACCATGCAAAGGTGATATTTCAACACTTATGAGATAAGTGTGTAAAACTTTCTCTACACATTTGCATGGAAGCTACCGTCTCTGACACTTTCTCTACACATTTGCTTTTACCTTTCAAATATTCCATGATTCAGTTTAGCTTTTAATAATTATCAATTGGTTTATTCCACTTCATCGTCGAAGACGAAGACTGAAGTGAAGCAATTGATAATTACTAGAGAGAATGAGAAATGGCAAGAATAATTATTACTCTTTAGCGAATGGTTTCTCAACTAATTAGATTTTTATGCCCAGTCCGGAAATGTATGCTCTAATGAGCCAATTTCTTACATGCAAAATGCATCTCAATAATAATTACAGATGTTGCCTCAAAAAAAATTGTAAAAATAATAATAATTACAGATGAAACATGGATATTACGAAATACGAAATATATGTCAAATAACTGCAGCATCATATTCCTTACAAACCATGTTCAATTAGTCCAGTATCAGTGCAAGCCATGCATACTATTCATCCTTTCTATTCCCTTGTCTGCGGAAGTTAAGTTGATTATTACAACATAAACAGGGCGTTTACTATGGATCATAGATTAGATAAATTGGATCGACAATGTATGGGGTTGAGTATTTGAAGCATTCAAGCTTGAGAATGGTTTAATCTACTACTATATAAAAAGAGCCATGTTTTACAAAATTTGATCTACCTATTATATCCCTATTACTTTAATTTAAGGGTAATATTGTAATATATTCTATTATAATATTTAATGAAATATAATATTATAATTTGATTTTTGAAAAGATAATGATCTTATATACTATGTATTACCAAAACAATATATTATAATATACTACATTAGTTTTCAAATTAAACAAATTAAGGAAAAATTCTATGTCAAAATTTGTTTTTCGCAAAAACTCTTGTACATAAGATATACATCAGACGGTCAACGCACGTTAACTCGGTCAAAGCGTTGACCAAAAAAATCGTGAAAACGGGTGATACTTTTTAGGGATACAATTGATACTTTTTTTAATTTTGAATGATATTTTTTAGTGTTTTGATTGATACTAATCTTAACAGTTTTTTTCATTATTATTTTTTTTCTAGCCAATACTTTTTATTGATACAAATGATACTTTTGGACCTTTGAAAATGATATTTTTCAGTATTATGAATGATGCTAATTTTGACGGATTTTTTTGTTAAAGCATTAACCGAGTCAACACGCGTTGATCAGGTCAATGCGTTGACTGTCTGATGTACATCTTATGTACAAGAGACTTGCCCTTTGTGTTTTAATCCAACAAAGAAATAAAAAAATTTCATCTCATCAACATAAAAAAAAAATAAATTTGGATATATTTTGACTATTGATAATTTCACGTAAAATTTTGTTATTTAGTTTTCTCATTTTTATTCTTTCACAATTTATTTAATGAATGTTATCTTTATCTCAAATTTTCTTTTTCATGTAATCTACATAAATGTATATCTCATTTAGTTTTTAAAGAATATTCAATTTTATTTCACCATTTTAAAAATGCTAAATAAATAAAATAAAATTATAATTATGTTATTATTTAATAACATATTTGAACAATCATATGATCATATTTTTTTGCTGCTGGAATGCGACTTGCAATAGTTTATAGCTGAACCATTATTTGAAAGAAAATTAAGGCATGATTAGTTTGATTACTTATAAAATTTAGGATGACTCCCTTTCCACATCACGGATGAGATCTTCTATTCCATATTTGATATTTCAATTCCTGTTACACGATTCAATTTAAAAATTTAATAATAGGCATTGCAAAAATTAAAATTAATCATATTTATAAAATAATCAATCATAATAATAGTTTTTTTGAAAATAAAATACTAAAAAATAAATATAAATCCTAACAAAATCAATCCTAATTAATAAATGTAAAATTAAATTAAAATACAATGAATTAAAATTGATGAAAAATTAAAAAAATAAATAAATCATAAATTCAACCGTGGAACACCTAATGAAATATCAAATATGAAAGAGAAAATTGCTTGAAACAAGCTTGTGTTTGCGTGCTAGTTTTGGTTTGTTAATTAAATATGTAGGGCCAGACTGTTTTGACTTGGTCCAACTAGACACTTCAACAGTGTTGTGCAAATCATTTTCCAACTTTTCAATATTTTTTTAAATTTTTTTTTTAATTTTTTAATTTATTATGATTTATTTTAATTTAAATTTTTTATTTAGGGTTTATCCATTTCCAATTATAGTATATTAAAAATAAACTTATGCAATACCAAATATAACACAAAATGCAATAAATGATCTGTTCTGATTTTTCTCTCTCATGACTTGATTCGGTTAGTTTATGGATTATATCAAGAGTTTCTAACTATTGGGTTCTCAACTTGTGCATAGTTTGTGGTGAGAGAAGACAATGTAGTGGGTTTTGATAATGAGGCAGGTGCCACTGTAATCAAATATCTAATGAGTGAAGAATCAGAGGAACTTACATTATCTCCATCATACGACTCTTGCATGGAAAATTTATGGCGATCCTAGGATCCAATTGGAATTCCCCTATTTGATTTGGGTGTATGTTTATGAAGACTTCAACATGAGGGATGTCCTTGTCACCATTTCAGGGAAAATCACTCCAGAAGATATGTCTGAACTGCCCGATGCTCTGCTATCTGAGATAGTTCGGAACAACCTGGAGAACAAGAAATTCTTAATGATCATTGACAGTGTGCATACTACTGAAGAGTGGAGAGTTAACGAAGGTGCCCTACTGAAGAGCAACAGATTGGGGAAAGTCCTCATAACAACTCGCCACCAGCAAGTAGCAAGGCAAGCAAGTCACAACAGAGAACCCCACGAGCTACGTTTCTTCAGTATTGGAGAAAGTTGGGAGCTTCTCCAGCTACAAGTATTTGGTAAGAAAAATAGTTGTCCGCCAGAGTTGGAGAGGGTCGGAAGGAAAATAGCCACGCAATGTGATGGACTGCCACTTGCAATAGTTTTGATAGGGGGAATTCTTGTCGAAAAATGTGTTGACAGGAAAGATTTGTGGGAAAAGGTATCGAATAGTGTGAGTGTAATTCTCCAGGATGATAGTAATAAACGCATGAAAAACATTATTTCATTGAGTTACAAGAAATTGCCTCATGACTTGAGAGCCTACTTTCTCTATCTAGGGATGTTTCCTGAGGACTCGGAGATCCCAGTGTGGAAGCTGACACGGTTGTGGATTGCAGAAGGATTCATACAGACAAATGGAAGGAAGAGCTTGGAGGAGGTGGCGGAGGAAAACTTGAACGATCTTGTTGCTAGGAACCTAGTCATGTTGGAGAAAACCAAGGCCAATAGGGACGTGAAAACATGCCGTGTTCATGATATGATTCGAGAGTTCTGCCAGAATGAGGCAGCATTTGCAAATAAGAATCTGTTTCAAGAGGTGAAGAAGACGAGGGGAAGGGGTGTTTAATCCTGCTATCTTTGAGATAGTGAAGCTCCGTCGTGTTTGTATTCATTCCAATGTGATCGACTTCCTCCTCAAAAAGCCCAAGGGTCCCGGGGTTCGCTCCTTTGTTTGTTTCTCAAAGGAATCCATCAGCTTGCCACCAGAATTCATTCCATCAATCCCTGATGCCTTCAATTTGCTTCGGGTTATAGACGCGACTCCTATCAAATTCACCAGATTCCCCCCAAAACTTACCAAACTAATCCATTTGAGGTACTTCACTCTATCTGTGAACGATTTCAAGGCTCTGCCTGAGGGGGTCTCCCGTCTTTGGAATCTCCAAACTATGAAGATTCAAACCACGTCGCATGAGTTTGAAATCAGATCAGACATAGGAAAGATGAAGCAACTGAGACATTTGAAGACGAAAGCAGCTATTGTTTTGAACAAAGGAGCAAAAGGTGAAGGTGGGGAGAACCTTCAAACCCTCAGTAGACTGTCAACCAAAAGTCTCACGAATGACATTTTTGACAGGGCCTTCAACCTAAAGAACTTGGGGATTCGTGGGCAATTAAGCACTCTGATGAACACAACTTTCTTGGCAAGATTGGATCGCCTTGAAAAGTTAAAGCTAGTTCATGGTGCATTTCCTAATACACCTCCTGAAAATCCTCTGATTGGCCTTCCTCGCCCAGAAGCATTCCCACCGAACCTAAGGATCCTCGAATTGACATCGACATATCTAGAGTGGAAGCATATGAGCACATTGGGAACGCTTCTTACACTTGAGGTGCTCAAACTGAAAGCTAATGCATTCGTGGGGGAGTTATGGGAAGTTGATGATGAAAATAATTTTCCTTCTCTTGAAGTCTTGCAAATCGAACACACTGATTTAAAGGTTTGGACTGCCTCAGGGGATTCATTCCCTAGACTCAGATGTCTTGTGCTTAAGAACTGCAAGAGACTTCAAGAAATTCCACATGTGCTGGTGAGAAGCCTTCAAGTACTAGACATTCAACGTGTCACCGAATCTACAGTTGAGAGTGCCAGGAGAATTGAGATGGAGAAGCGACAGATGCAAGATCAACGAAAAGCTAGAAGGGGTGGATTTAAGCTCGTAATTGCGCCTGGAGATGAACCATAGTCGTTTCACAGATGTCAAAGTTGTCTAGTAAGCACTCTTTATCATGTCCTTTGGGATTTTTTATTTCGTGTTGTCAAATCTAATGAACTTTTGTACATAGCTTTGTTTGATTAGCTAGGATATATATGTTTTAATGATTTTGAAAGTTCTGCTTAGTTGATCTGTGCCAAACATTTGTATTGATTTTCATCATTAGACACATTTTCCTTCAATGAAAAAAAAAACAAATAAATATTTAGGTCTCATTTATTTTTGGCGGATAAGGGTATATCAATGCCGTATTCACCTATGCCTAATATTTACTTTTCTTAATTCTAAATAGGTGGAGAACCCAAAACCTTGATTTTTATTTATTTGGTTTCCCTGTATTTAATATATATACATATAGCATGTACAAAAAAAAAATGTTTTCAGAGACATTTGTGAATATCATACTCGCAAGAATTTACAAAAAAGAGAAAAAAGAAAGAAATTCCAGAGGATGATCGCTGGTTCTTTTCTAAATGAAATCATTTAGAGCATAAATATTGAAATCAGCATTGTCAAACCATTCCATGAAATTTGTAGCTAATTAATGTAGTCAAAAAAATTCCATTTCATTTCTAAAGAAACTAAGTCAACAGAAACTTATGAGAATGATTCCAGGAAAAGTGTAATAATTGGGGATCGAGTTACCAAGATTTCTCCATTATGTTTGTATAATTTGTGTGATAATTTTCTGATTTGGGAGATAATTTTCGGACAGGAGAATGCGTTCATTCAAAATATTTTTGAAATACAAAAAGTATACGAGAATTTTGCATTAGAAGTAGTGTTTGTGTGATTGTGTTGTGCAGATCTAATCAAGACAGGTGTTTGTGTTTCTCAAGCCAGTAGGCGGTAGTAGCGACAGAAATACACATAAAAATCGTTAAGCACCGAGTTCTGATAGAGAGTTATTGATTATGCAGGTGGAAGAGCGATGTAAATTAGAATATGAGTAGAAGAAGCATCTCTCACTCCTATGCTTAGGAACTCACGTATGCATGTCTACACGTCGACAATGTGGTTTTCATAATAGCAAACAAGTTTATAATATCTGTTAAATGAATTTCAGTCATCCTAGAATGTTTTTGCAGGATATATCTGAGTTTTGTCTCTTTTGTTTGGTTCCTCTGCTTCAGTTTCTTGTACATTGGAGTTTTTGTCTCAGATGCTAAAATCTATATCTCTTATGGCTTTGCAGATCCAAGCGACGTATGGGCAATCAAAAAATCCTTCTTCGGTCTTAAAATAAGCCAGATGATCTGATGCATGTGGGAAATTCTATTTATATATAGTTTTCTCTATCCTAGTGAATGCTTTCTATGATTCTATCTTTGTGTTGGAGCTGCTATGCTTGCTTGTTTCGTGTTTTCTAAGTAAGAAACTCATTTTCATTTGTTTGCAATTAGCAACTGGAGAGGTTTCTGAATATTTGAACTCAGTCTAATGTTTTTCTGCAGTTAAATTAGTCCTTGCATCATAATCTTAGTTCCCTTTTAGTTTTCTAGTAAGACATAGAATACATTGATTTAAATTTTCTACGCATGCATTTGTTGATGTTCTCATAAATCTTTGCAGTTATTACCTTTTTTTTCCAATTTTTTCTTCAATTTCAATTTAATTTCTTGTAGTTTAGTTTAATTTTATAATTATTAATTAGGATTAATTATATCCAATTATGAATTATATTTAGTTTTTAGTATTTAATTTTTAATTTTTAGTTAATAATTAATTATTTGAATTGATTATATATTTCATAATTATAATTCTTAATTTATAAATTTTAATCTTTTTATTGATAACTGTAAAGTAGGGTGGATTATGTTATAATTATTTTTTATGCTCTTCTGTAACAAACGAAAAGAAAAAAACAACTCCCCAATAAGCCATCTATAGCATTCCACTGCTTTGATGGGCAATCTACGATGACTCCTCATCGAACTGAACCACCGTGCTGCATCAAGTCTGTCGGGGTTTTTTGAATTAACTCTTCAACGGATATATTTGGTTGTTTTTAATTTGAGAAGGTATTCCATGAAACACCCCCCATTTCCCTCTATTTCAGACACTATTTCAGACGGCGTGTGGGTCCACGCGCCCGTCTATTTTTTTTTTTTTTTTTTTTTTTTTTTTCTGGACAGTTTTTTTGAATTCTTTTTATCCGATTTCACCAAAACAAAACTCTAAAAAATACAAAATAAACCCCTAAAAACACCCCTTAAAAAATCCTAAAAAACAAAATAAACTCCTAAAAACACCCCTCAAAAACCCAAAAAAACAAAATAAACCCCCTAAAACACCCCCCAAAAATCCTAAAAAACACAAAATAAACTCCTAAAAACACCCCCAAAAAACCCTAAAAAAAAAAATAAACCCCTAAAAAACCCCCCCAAAAAACCCTAAAAAAACAAAATAAACCCCTAAAAAACCCCCCCAAAAAACCCTAAAAAAAAATAAACCCCTAAAAACACCCCCAAAAATCCTAAAAAACAAAAAATAAACCCTTAAAAACACTCCCCAAAAATCACAATTTGAACTACATAAACAAGTATAAAATAACTAGCAGACCCCTTACTTTTTAATGATACAGATGATACTTTTTGAATTTTTGGTGATACTTTTTAGTGAGACTGCTGATACTGAATTAACCGTTTTTTTCTACTTTTTTGCGGGTTGACCCGTGTTAACCGGGTCAAAGCGCGGGTTTGACCCGACCCGTCTAAAATAGTGTTATTTACATCCGTTGCATGGAAGTTTTTGAGTGTTAATTTTATGATATGTAAATTACTCCCTCCGTTCCGATTATATAGTCTCTTTTCTACTCGCACGTAGATTAAAATTATTTATGAAAAGAAGAAACAAAAGTTAAACTTCTAACTTACCTTATTTAATGAAAATTAATAAAACTTAAATTTTAGCTCAACTTTAATGTATTAATTTTTTGAAACAAAGAAAATATACAATTAATGAAGTGCAAATACAATGAATACCAATAGATTAATTGATCAAATTTAAGTACATGCAAATTAATTAAGTTAGTCAATTTTAATTAATGTTTCTCTTTTTTTGAAAAAATAACATTTAAGATTTATAACTTCCACAAACTTAAATGTTTAATTTTTTTTAATTTCCAAAACTTAGTAAGGGTATGATTGTATATTCCTATTAAAAATAATACTACTTATAGTAATGAGACTATATAATCGGGACGAAGGGAGTATATTTTTATGCGTGATATTAATTATCCTATATTGAATTAAATATGATGTAATTTTCATGCTTATCAATGCAAAATATAGACATAACCAAAAATTACTTACATGTAAGGTTTAATTCGTTGTTGATATTGAATGCTCTAACGGGAAACTTCCCTTGCTTGATGTTCGAAACTCATAACTCTAAAAAAAACAACTCATTGATCTTCTATTGTATTTCTGAACCGTGTCAAGATGGACTATAAACTACCAAACCAATGGGAACCCTAGGAATCGAGCTAGATAGCATAAGACGGGCTGTTGTAATTGTGTTATAATTTTTGAACCCCTAGCTCTCCCTAATCTATTAGGGGATAGGTCGAAAATTCACTGTGTTTGGCTATCCATCTCTTGTTCGATCTATTCATAGTCCATTAATGTTATATTAGGTTACAACAGACATCTTGAAGAGTATTAAATTGGTCCACTAATTTATTTAATTTCTTATATCCACCTCGAGGATATAATTAAATAAGTTATGTATTAATTTCATTCCACTAAAGAAATAATACCAACTTATCAATTTAATAGATATTATGAATTTTTTATCTTCAACTCAATCATTCTTCATGTGTTAAGATATAGTGTCTATAATTAATTATTTAAGCTTCTAACATTTATAATTAAGTAAACCTTTATCATGTAGGAATAAAAATTACACATGATGGGTTTCATGTTTAAGATATAGTGGTTATAATTAATTATTTAAGCTTCTAACATTTATAATTAAGTAACATTTATTATGTAGGAATAAAAATTACACATGATGGGTTTCATATGATTTTTATGTTTCGTCAAGGGAATACCATCAACTCGATGCATCGAGACATGCTTTTCATATATAGTGCACGACCTATCATACATGAAAATGTCATCACCCAAGATATCGAGATTGTTGATCATATCATAAGAATATCACCAATTGATAAATCAAATCAGTAAACGCAACATATATATATATATATGTATATATCTTTAATCTTTCACGTAAGGTTAGAAAAAAAAATAGTATCTCATCGTGATCTAATTCAATACACATGTTAGTGTACTATAATAATTTATTAGTGAAGATAAATTAATCACTAGATTACTCTACAGTGTACCGATAGTGTGTCTAAGACCATTTAAATCGTGAATCTTTAAATACATTGCAAGACAATACTTATATGATCTTCCAGTGTGTAAACCCACACCATATTATTTGCAATGCAAAGTGTACAGACAATTAATACAGATGTATAACAAATAAATGCATACGGTGACTATGCCATGATCCCATTCTATATATCATAAATATTATTGAATGCAATATCAAGTCCCCATAAGTTTCGATGCGAGGTTGTTGAGGGTGATGGATGCTCTTACAATTCATATCTACGAGTTCCCAGTTGAACTAGTTTCACTAGTTAATCTAAAATACTTTGGACTCACTTGCAACGAAAAGCTCCTAGCTTCAATATCCAAGCTTTGGAAGCTTCAACACTTGATTGTGAGTTGATATATCAACATCAAATAATCTGTGGAGAATTCTTCACACCTATCGATGGAAATTTGGAATATGAAAGAACTGAAACATCTTCAAATCATGGGAGGAAGCTTGCCTAATCCGAAAATTTGGCACAACGTAACCTCCAACCTCTTCACACTTGCTACGAATTTCGAACCCAACTCAAGAGATCTAGTAGCTTCCTTCAATATCCCTACTATCCGATGAACAAGATGCCGAAGAAGATGATGAAGCCGACGAACAAGATAATGTTGAATTATGCTTGCTATTTTGGGTGCCGCCGATTGGGGATTTGCTCTCGCAAATTTTGGCTCGCTAATTTTGGAATTGTGAAATGGGAAGAATAGGGTTAGCCGCATGCTCAGATTTTAGATATATGTTGAATTCCCCTCCCCCAAAAAAAACCACAATTTCTATTACATATATTAATATATTTGTACTAAAAATTCAAAATGAAATTGGGTGGTGCAGATGGTAAAAGTCACTTCAATTATTTTCATTCAACTTGGTTCGAATTCTTTTAAGCACAATTTGTTGGCTTTTCAATATTATTTTTTAATTCACATAGATAACGGATCTTCTTTGTCTTAAGAAAATCATACACGCTCATGTCCTTTTAAGCACAATTTTTTGGCTTTTCATAATTATTTTTTAATTTTAAATAAATTAAAAGTGAGCTCATAGACAACAGATCTTCTCTGGCCATTGTCTTAAGAAAACCATACACGCTCATAGATAAGGGATATTCTCCAACTGTTGTCTTAGAAAATAAAAAATGCTTTAAGACAACGGTTTTTTAACAACTGTTATCTTAAAAATCTGATACATGCACATACACAACGGTTTTTTAAAAAGCCGTTGTCTTTTATGAATAGACAACGATTTTGCAAAAAAACTGTTGTCTAAGTGTTGTTGTCTATGTTCGTTTTTCTAACAGTGGGTTTAACAAAGCTCTTAACACTTCTAGATGTGAGTGTTTGAAATTGTACAAAGATGGTTCTGAAAAGGATCCCTAATCTAAAAAGGTTAAGCGTTCTGATTGAATTGGTGCCTGATGATAGAGCCAATCCCTTCTAATCCTAGAATTTTATTTCTCATCTTCGTAGACTAGAATCACTCAGATGTGTCATGGTGAATCCTCAACTCAAATCAGAGGAGGTTGATCCCCCTGCACCAATCTCGATGTTCCCATCAAGCTTTAACAAAATGAGTTTGAGTTGGACTTGGATACCCTTGGGAGTACATGCATATAATTGGTGTACAAAATCTTGAAGTTCTCAAATTAAAACACTATGCCTTTCGAAGTGGGACATGGATTCTGCAGATTTACTCTATATTAGTTAGAATATTTTATTATTTGCTCAACATTAGTTAATATATATTATGATATAATTTAGGTAAGGATCAATTTATTTTGATTTAGTTTCCTTTTTCTTATTGAGTTTGTTTAGGGTTTCTGGTGTATATTAAGAGGGTGTTTTTCCCTCTATTTGATAACGAGAATGATAATAAATGTTCTTCTCATTCTTTTTTTCATGGTATCAAGAGCCCTAGGTTTCTGAACCCTAGATGCCATCTCCTTCCAGCAACATCTGCTCCTTTTTCTTTCCTCTACTCCTGTCGTCCTTCTCCTCATGGAAAAATACGACATGGCCACTAATTCTTCTACCTCTAATGTCCCAACTTCAACCCTCGATTCATCTTCACAATATGTCACTAATCACAAGCTAAAGGGACACAATTTCCTTCAATGGTCCCAATCTGTCTTCATGTTCGTTTGTGGTAAAGGAAAACATGGTTATCTCTCTGGAGAGATTGTGGCACCGGAGGTGATTGATCCAAAACACAGGGCCTGGAAAATCGATGATCACTTGGTCATGTCTTGGTTAATCTCCTCAATGACAACTGAAGTTGGAGAAAACTTTCTGCTCTTCAAGACAGAAAAAGACATCTGGGACGCTGCTCATGATACGTATTACAACACTGAAAACTGTTAAGTCCTCTTGGATATTGAAACTCGGCTATATGACCTCTGTCAAGGTGAGTTTTAGTGTAACCCAATACTTCAATTTGCTTACAAGGTATTGGTTACAACTAGACATGTATGAAGTCCATTGTTGGAAGTACCCGGATGATGAAGCACTATATAAGAAAATCATTGAACAAAAGAAAACATTAAGGTTTCTCCTTGGCCTAAATAAGGATCTAGATGAAGTAAGGGGGAGAATTATGGGCATGAAACCTTTACCAAGTGCTCGTGAAGCATTTGTTGAGGTGCGCAGGGAAGAGAGTAGGAAAAAATTGATGATGGTCGATAATCAACCAACTTTCCCTACTGAAGGATCTACTATGCTCACTCACAACTCTTCTCAAGACCCCAAGTATCACAAAGGTGGCCGTCCATGGTGTGACTACTGCAAAAAGATGGGACATCTGAAGAACTCTTGCTGGAAACTACATGGTAAACCAACAAATTGGAAACCAGCCCGCTCATATGATCATGGAAGTCAGGCCAATACAGTTTCTATGACTGCAAATGGGGTTGGTAATGTTTCGTTCACTAAGGAACAAATTGAAACGTTGTAGCAACTCTTTGGTCAGATCTCAACATCTCCAACACCTCAACCATCTTCTTCATCTTCCACTACAACTAACCATCCAACAAGCTTATTGGCTCATTAAGGTAGTTTGTCTTCTGCCTATTCTATCTATAACAGAAAACACAAAGCATGAATCATTGACTCTGGGGCCACAAACCACATGACTGGTGATCTCACTATTCTCCACAACTTCGAACCATGCATCCGCTAAGCATCATTCCGAATAGCAAATAGGACATTCTCAGCAGTAACAGGAAATGGGTCCATACAATTGACCTCAGAGCTTTACTTATCTAATGTTCTCTATGTTCCTAATCTAGACTGCAATTTGCTTTCTATTAGCGAACTCACATGTGAGCAGAAATGCTTGGCTAAGTTTTCTTCTAACCTTTATGAATTTCAGGTGGAGGATTCAGGGAAGGTGATTGGCAATGCTAAAGAGCGTGGTGGCCTATCAGTGCTCCAAGAAAATTAACCGTCATCTACTTGTCTCAGTTCTAATTCTAGTTTAGTTGGTTTTGTTTCCCATTTTAGTCCTTCAAATTCAGTTAAAGTTATGTTATGGTATTATCACCTAGGTCATCTAAACTTCATGTATCTTGAGAAGATGTTTCCTCATTTATTTATCAACAAAAAATTGTGTAACACCCTAAATTCTATAATTTAAAATGTTACTCTTTCTATTCTTTAAAGCGGAAAGTTAATAGCAGATCGAATAATAATTTTTTTTATAATTAATCTTGCTAGAAATTCTAAGAAGAAAATAGAACCATATATTTTCAAAAATATACATACTTAGATCAAAATACCTGCATTTCATAATCACCAAGTTCATTTCAAAAGGAACTCACCAGTTCTAAAATATAAAATTCACACTCCTAATATTAATAAAACCATATTAGCAAACTACTAGTTTAGGTTAGTTCAAAAACACTAACAACACACATAATATCATGTTGAAAATAGTAGACTCTAAACAGCAAGCCCAAAAATTCAGGTCGAGTAATCTAAACATCTTGAGCACGCCCACCCTATTTTCTTCACGTGGCTCCAAGCTCACTGACCTGAAAACATTTAAAAATGTGGGGTGAGCACTCTTAAAGCGTACTCAGTGGTGGGATAACATGAGCATTTCTTTCTGTTTATCCAACTGAAATAAATCGCAGGAATAATGGATTTAGGGTACTCTTCTTCTGATTCTAGAATACATCTTGAACTATGCATAGGACATATTCTGGTGCGTATAAAACACTTCTATGCGTATGAAATGCTATTCTGATTTGATGCGTATAAAACGCTATCCATATTCCATCCACGATAATTCAAGTTGGATTAAAAACATTTATGACTGAAAAAGCATATATCATATACTTTTATTTCGAAGATAATAATTTTACCCACTTGTGAGTAAAGATCACATAAAAATGAGCAGAGGATCACAAAATGGATGAGGGTCCTAATTGCGCCGTACCTAATCAATTAAAATAATAATAAAAAAAAACCACTTAAGGGTCATTCTATTTAATCTTAGCTAAATAAATTAATAAACTGAACTAAAACATAATTTATAATATTTTGGCTTAAAATATTAAAATCTAAACAATTAAGTTTAAACCTAAATATATTTACGGGCTATGAAAAATTGAAAGTTATCCAATAATAACAATTTATTATATTTAGTAAATTATGAGCCAAAAGGGATATACTAAACTATTATGGGCTAACAACTAACCAAAAGTTTCGAAACAACACGAACTATATTAAAATTAAGTTATTAAAATTATTTAACTTTGTTTAGAATTAATACAATTTTGAACTTCACATGACCAAAGCTAGTATATAAATATTCGTGAATTAAACTAATTTTAGAAGTTAGAATATATGTAATATCAATTCAGACACTTCTTTAACAAAAATTAGTTTCATAAGTTAAATATATAAATTATTAGATCATTACATCCCTAACAGCAACTTTAAGACATTTGCTGCATAATATTTATTATTATATATTTTTTTCTTTCCCACTTAACCCTCTTCCGACTCAAATCTAAAAATTAAACCACCTTCATGTCTTCAATAATTTTAATATACCCTTAACTAGCTCAAAATTAAACCTTTTAATCTCCATCAACGCACTCTTATTGCCGAAGATCGACAACAGCTCGACTCAAATCCAACATCTATATATTCCTTCTTTACTCTAATAATCTTCTATTTTAGTTTTCTATAAATATTAACAATCATCTCTTAATAAGTAATCTGTGAATGAGAAAAAAAAAGTTACCAACAGTGGATGAGAAATTCTTAAAATTGCAGGCTAAGAGTTCCCTTCACATGTGAGAAACCACCATATAATTTTCATATATAAGTACTGCTAGAAATTGTGTTATGAAGGAGAATATGATGTATTTATAAGCAAGAGAGTATTTTCGTGTATATATTGAAGGTTGGATAGCTAAAAAAAAATTGTTGAAACATCATAAGCTTGATTAACAAGTAAAAGGCACGTGTACACTATTTTGCTGATATGGATCATATATGTATTATACATGTATATTTAATAGGTAAAGAAGGGAAAATAGTCATTATCCTAATCATTTATTATTATTTTTAATTCCTAGCATCAATGACCCAAATTCATCAAAATATAAATAAATCATATCTAGTTATACAAGACTCAATATTCTAAGACTCGAAAGTAAACTTCTAAAATTTAACTATTAATTCCAAATATTTCTATTACTAAGGGCGCAATTTTGGACTATCTCAATTCCAACTAATTATATCGAACATTACCAAATAAATTAAAACTCAAATTTAAAGCAATTTAAATAATTTAAGTCACGTAGAAGTGGGTTGCTACAATCTTACCCACTTAAAAAATTTCGTCCTCGAAATTTATCTTACCAGGTTGTCCTGAGGATGGATATTTAGGTAGGATTTCCTCATCGCGTTCCCAAGTTGCTTCTTCTTTTCCGTGCCTACTCCACTATACTCTAATTAGAGAAACTTGTCTGTTCCTCAACTCGTGAGTCTTTCTATCGAGAATAGCAACAGGCTCCTCTTCATAGGTCAAGTCTTTGTTGAGTTGTATGTCTTCATAGTTGATGGTGTGACTTGGCTCATGCAAATACTTTCTTAGCATAGAAACATGAAAGACATCGTGTACCAATGACAATCCGGGTGGTAGAGCTAGGCGATAAGCCACATCACCAATTCGTTCTAAAATTTCAAAAGGTCCGATAAAACGAGGTCTCAATTTTCCTTTCTTCCCAAACCTCAACACCCCTTTCATAGGAGCGACCTTTAAAAATACTTTGTCACCTACCTCAAAATACAATTTTTTTCTTCTTTTGTTGGCGTACGATTTCTGTCGATCTTGAGCAACTTTAATGTTACCTCGAATCTTCTCCACTGCTTCCACCGTTCTTTCAACTATTTCGGGACCTAAAATTTTTCTCTCTCCAACTTCATCCCAACACGCCGGTGATCTACATTTTCGTCCGTATAGCGCTTCATATGGAGCTATGCCAATGCTAGAGTGGAAGCTATTGTTATAAGAAAATTCCACTAACGGTAGATGCGCCTCCCAGCTACCTCCTAAATCCATGACGCAAGTTCGTAACATATCTTCCAATGTTTGTATAGTTCTTTCTGATTGGCCATCTGTCTGAGGATGATATGCAGTTGAAAACTTTAGCTTCGTGCCCAATGCTGCATGTAAGCTCGTCCAAAATCTTGATGTGAAACGGGGATCTCGATCTGATATTATAGACACTGGGACTCCGTGTAATTGGACTACTTCTCGAATGTATAGCTGAGCGAGTTGATCCATGCTGAATGTCATTCGTACGGGCAAAAAGTGAGCTGATTTTGTCAGTCGATCAACTATAACCCAAATCGCATCATGATTCCTCACGGTCTTGGGAAGTCTGACCACAAAATCCATGGTAATATGCTCCCATTTCCATTCTGGTATTACCAGAGGATTCAACAATCCTGACGGTCTTTGGTGCTCCGCTTTTACTTGCTGACATGCCAAACATCGTGCAACGTAATCAGCAATCGATCTCTTCATGCCATACCACCAAAAACTTCTTTTTAAGTCTTGATACATTTTAGTACTTCCAGGATGTGCTGTGTAAGGTGTTCGATGTGACTCATCTAAAATTTCTCTCATTATCTCATTGTTCGGCACACAAATTCTGCCCTTAAAGAGTAGAGTTCCATCTGATGAGATCGTGAATCCTTTAGAATCGTCTGGCACTTCTCTTGCTCGCATCTTTTCTAGGAAACCATCTTCCCTTTGTGTGACTCTAATTCTATCTCGTAGCATCGGTTGCACTACTAATGCTACGATTATAGCATTAGCTTCTTCTGGTGTGGACACAACCTCGAGACTCAACTTCTCAAAATCCTTAATCAACTCTTCTTGATGCGTGATTCCCTTAGTAGGATTCACTTTCTTTCGACTAAGTGCATCAGCCACAATGTTGGCTTTTCCAGAGTGATACATGATCGTGCAGTCATAGTCTTTAACTAATTCCAGCCACCTTCTTTGTCTCATATTTAATTCCTTCTGAGTGAAGAAATATTTAAGACTTTTATGATCCGTATAAATCTCACACTTACCTCCATAGAGATAATGTCTCCAAATCTTCAATGCATGCACAACAGCGGCCAACTCTAAATCATGAGTGGGATAATTCAACTCATGAGGCTTCAATTGTCTAGAAGCATAAGCAACTACCTTTCCCTGTTGCATCAAGACGCATCCTAGTCCTTGTTTTGATGCATCACTGTAAATGACAAATCCCTTTGATCCATCAGGGATGGTCAATACTGGGGCTGTTACCAATCTCCGTTTCAACTCCTGGAAACTCTTCTCACATTTTTCTGTCCATTCAAAAGGTACCCCTTTTCGTGTCAATTGCGTGAGTGGTCCAGCTATCTTGGAGAATCCTTCAATAAACCTCCGGTAGTATCCAGCCATTCCCAGAAAACTCCTCACTTCTCCCACATTTGTTGGTGGACTCCAATTGTTGACAGCTTCTACTTTTGTTGGATCAACCTCAATACCTTCAGCAGTCACTACGTGCCCAAGGAATGCTATTCGATCTAACCAAAACTCACACTTTTTGAATTTAGCATACAATTTCTCTTTTCTTAGAGTTTCCAGCACAACTCTCAGGTGCGCTGCGTGTTGCTCCTTATCTTTTGAGTAAATCAGGATGTCATCAATGAACACAATGACAAATTGATCTAAATATGGATGAAATACCCGATTCATTAGATCCATGAACACTCCTGGTGCATTAGACAATCCAAAAGGCATCACCACAAACTCATAATGACCATATCTTGTCCTGAAGGCCGTCTTAGGAATATCGTCTTCCTTCACCTTCAATTGGTGGTATCCTGATCTCAGATCTATCTTTGAGAACACGCTAGCCCCTCGAAGTTGATCAAATAAATCATCAATTCTCGGTAAAGGGTACTTATTCTTTATTGTGAGACGGTTTAGATCTCGATAATCTATGCACATTCTCATACTACCATCTTTCTTTTTCACAAATAGAACTGGCGCTCCCCATGGCGAAACACTTGGCCGAATATACCTTTTGTCAAGTAACTCTTGAAGTTGGACCTTCAACTCTTGTAACTCCAATGGTGCCATTCGATATGGTGCTTTAGACATTGGTGCTGCTCCTGGCATTAAGTCAATTGTGAACTCCACTTGTCGATTTGGTGGTAATCCGGGTATCTCTTCAGGAAATACATCCACAAAATCTCTAACTATTGGCACACCATCCAGTGTCGGTTCAGTTAGCATAGTCCCAATAATACTTACTAAGAATCCTTGGCAGCCACATTTCTCCAACATCTTCATAGCTTTCATTGCTGATATGATTCTTGGTCTTCCACCTAGCTTAGCTCCATGGAAGATAAATTTTTCCTCGTCTGGCTTTTGAAATACTACTTCTCGTTCACAACAACGTATAGTCGCAAAACTTCTACTTAACCAGTCCATTCCCAAGATTAAATCAAATTCTTGCATCTTGAGAGCATGTAAATCAGCTACAAGCTCTTTCCCCCCAAAATCCAATTTAACATCTTTAGCAAGCCTATCAGTTTTCAATATCTCTCCAGCAGGGATTCTAACATTAAGGGCTAAGTTTTCTACTTCTAAACTTAGTCCTAACTTAGCACAAAGCTCAGTTGAAATAAAAGAGTGTGAAGCACCAGAATCAAACAGAGCTAAAGCTGGCATTCCAAGAATTGATATCATACCTGACATTGTGCCACTATTTTTCCCAGCTTCTTGTTGTGTGAAGGCAAAAAGTCGTGCGTTACCACCTTTCTTCGGCTCTTCACGTCGCTTCTTGGGACAGTTTGTCGAGATGTGCCCTGGCTCATGACATGCATAACAAACTCCTTTACCCCAAAAACAAGGTCCTGTATGAGGTTTCTTACATTCTGGACATGGAGGAACTTCTGTAGGTGCTTTATTCACGGGACGTGCTTCCGTCCTCTCCATCCTCTCCTTCTTGATGGGAAAATTCACATTTCCCCTATTTCGATTGTCCCACTTCCTCTTCCCACGAGGATCCGCATTTCTTGGAAGAGCTTTATCTACTTCTAGTCCAGTAGCTACTTCATGAGCTTGTTTGACAGCTTGCCCATAGTCAACAATCCTCTGTGCTGCTAGAATTCCACGTATTTCTGGTCGAAGACCTCTCATGAACCAGTCAGCTTTTTGATTTTCAGTGTTTAGAAGACGTGCTGCGTAACGTGAGAGCTGATTAAACCTTCGCTCGTACTCTGTGACTGACAAGTTACCTTGCTTCAATTCCAAGAATTCAGTTTGCTTATGCATACGAAAAGCACGAGAAAAGTACTTGTCCATAACGATCTCTTTAAACCTATCCCAAGTCAAGCCTTGACGTTCCTCTTCGGTCATGCCAGTTTTGTACGACTTCCACCAATGGCCAGCATCCTCAGTGAATTGAAAGACTGCACATGAGACCTTGTGTGCATCATTGCACTCTATGTGTTCGAAGATCCGCTCGAGCTCCATTATCCATTCTTCGAGAACAAGTGGTCCACTCCTACCATTGAATCTAGGTGGAGTGTAGTGACGAAATTGCTCGATCACCTGATTAGTGGTCGGCAGAACAGGTGCATTAGGTACTGCATTTTGGTTCACTGTAGCATGCGTTTATTGCTGTACGAATCCCTATAGTGCTCTAATCAATTCTGGCACAAAGTTGCCACCGCCTACATTTGGTGGTTGATTGGCCTCGGGATTCCGTGGTAGATTACGATTGAGAGGTGGTCGTCCACGTCTCATACTTCTGTAATACGCATAGGCAAACGAAAAAAAACACATAGTACTAAGTTCAAGATAAATGATAAGTATCTTCATATTTTGGATCTAAATAGGGAAATCATCTATGGAAAAATTTTCTACGTTCACTCTAAATCTCGAGGACTAAAATAATTTCTTTCTCATTCATCAAATGCATTTAAACACAATAAAGCTTTTCTGCATAAATCACTTCTCAACATTTCTCATCAATCACATAATGCCCAAAATTTTCTTAATGCTCACCACATTAAACAACTTTGTAAAATAAATAAATCAAGCAAAGTACCTTGGAGCAGGAGCACGTGGCAGAAATGGGTGGCGTACCATAAAATCAAATAATATAATTTTTGTTCAAACACATTGAGTCTACAGGAAAGTAGACCCGCTCTGATACCACTAAATGTAACACCCTGAATTCTATAATTTAAAATGTTACTCTTTCTATTCTTTAAAGCGGAAAGTTAATAGCAGATCGAATAATAATTTTTTTTATAATTAATCTTGCTAGAAATTCTAAGAAGAAAATAGAACCATATATTTTCAGAAATATACGTACTTAGATCAAAATACCTGCATTTCATAATCACCAAGTTCATTTCAAAAGGAACTCACCAGTTCTAAAATATAAAATTCACACTCCTAATATTAATAAAACCATATTAGCAAACTACTAGTTTAGGTTAGTTCAAAAACACTAACAACACACATAATATCATGTTGAAAATAGTAGACTCTAAACAGCAAGCCCAAAAATTCAGGTCGAGTAATCTAAACATCTTGAGCACGCCCACCCTATTTTCTTCACGCGGCTCCAAGCTCACTGACCTGAAAACATTTAAAAATGTGGGGTGAGAACTCTTAAAGCGTACTCAGTGGTGGGATAACATGAGCATTTCTTTCTGTTTATCCAACTGAAATAAATCGCAGGAATAATGGATTTAGGGTACTCTTCTTCTGATTCTAGAATACATCTTGAACTATGCATAGGACATATTCTGGTGCGTATAAAACACTTCTATGCGTATGAAACGCTATTCTGATTTGATGCGTATAAAACGCTATCCATATTCCATCCACGATAATTCAAGTTGGATTAAAAACATTTATGACTGAAAAAGCATATATCATATACTTTTATTTCGAAGATAATAATTTTACCCACCTATGAGTAAAGATCACGTAAAAATGAGCAGAGGATCACAAAATGGATGAGGGTCCTAATTGCGCCGTACCTAATCAATTAAAATAATAATAAAAAAAACCACTTAAGGGTCATTCTATTTAATCTTAGCTAAATAAATTAATAAACTGAACTAAAACATAATTTATAATATTTTGGCTTAAAATATTAAAATCTAAACAATTAAGTTTAAACCTAAATATATTTACGGGCTACGAAAAATTGAAAGTTATCCAATAATAACAATTTATTATATTTAGTAAATTATGAGCCAAAAGGGATATACTAAACTATTATGGGCTAAAAACTAACCAAAAGTTTCGAAACAACACGAACTATATTAAAATTAAGTTATTAAAATTATTTAACTTTGTTTAGAATTAATACAATTTTGAACTTCACATGACCAAAGCTAGTATATAAATATTCGTGAATTAAACTAATTTTAGAAGTTAGAATATATGTAATATCAATTCAGACACTTCTTTAACAAAAATTAGTTTCATAAGTTAAATATATAAATTATTAGATCATTACATCCCTAACAGAAACTTTAAGACATTTGCTGCATAATATTTATTATTATATATTTTTTTCTTTCCCACTTAACCCTCTTCCGACTCAAATCTAAAAATTAAACCACCTTCATGTCTTCAATAATTTTAATATACCCTTAACTAGCTCAAAATTAAACCTTTTAATCTCCATCAACGCACTCTTATTGCCGAAGATCGACAACAGCTCGACTCAAATCCAACATCTATATATTCCTTCTTTACTCTAATAATCTTCTATTTTAGTTTTCTATAAATATTAACAATCATCTCTTAATAAGTAATCTGTGAATGAGAAAAAAAAAGTTACCAACAGTGGATGAGAAATTCTTAAAATTGCAGGCTAAGAGTTCCCTTCACATGTGAGAAACCACCAGATAATTTTAATATATAAGTACTGCTAGAAATTGTGTTATGAAGGAGAATATGATGTATTTATAAGCAAGAGAATATTTTCGTGTATATATTGAAGGTTGGATAGCTAAAAAAAAATTGTTGAAACATCATAAGCTTGATTAACAAGTAAAAGGCACGTGTACACTATTTTGCTGATATGGATCATATATGTATTATACGTGTATATTTAATAGGTAAAGAAGGGAAAATAGTCATTATCCTAATCATTTATTATTATTTTTAATTCCTAGCATCAATGACCCAAATTCATCAAAATATAAATAAATCATATCTAGTTATACAAGACTCAATATTCTAAGACTCGAAAGTAAACTTCTAAAATTTAACTATTAATTCCAAATATTTCTATTACTAAGGGCGCAATTTTGAACTATCTCAATTCCAACTAATTATATCGAACATTACCAAATAAATTAAAACTCAAATTTAAAGCAATTTAAATAATTTAAGTCACGTAGAAGTGGGTTGCTACAAATTGACTCTTTATCAATGTGAGGATTGTCAATTCTCTAAACACACTCGACATATATATCCTAGCCTTAAATACAAACCCTCACATCCTTTCTCACTTATTCACAGTGACATATGGAGGCCTTCACGTGTAAAAACATAAATGGAGCTAGATGGTTCATTTTCCCCATCGATGATCACACAAGAACAACATGGACCTTTTTAATGAAAGAAAAATCTGAAGTGTCCATCATTTTTAAAAACTTTCATTTTATGATTTCCACTCAATTCAGAGCCGAATTTAAGTTCTTAAAACTGATAATGCTAGAGATTACTTCAATTCTCATCTTGGCTCATATTTGGCCAACCATGGTATTATTCACATAAGTTCTTGTGTAGATACTCCACAATAAAATGGAGTTTTTAAGAGAAAAAATGGACACTTACTTGAAGTGGCTCGATCTCTCATGCTCACCAATCATGCCCTTAAACATTTCTGGGAGAAGCACTTCTCACAGCCACATATCTAATCAATCGGATGCCCAGCCGAGTCCTAGCATTTCAAACTCCTCATCAAATTCTTCTTGGTACACATCATCATCTTCAATCCTTCTATGCCTAGAGAGCATTGGGTAGCTTAATGGACCAATCCTTCCTAGACATGTTCACGATCTTCTTCAAGATGTTTTGGATTTGTTTGTTGTTTGTTTCAACTTAACCGGAAGTCTGGGAATGCTATGAAGTGGCCACCTTGTGAGTGACACCATTCTTTTTCATCAGCCTCTCGAAGAGCTTGTTCGTGAAATGTGATCCACCATCACTTATAATGGTTCTTAGGAATCCAAACCTAGACAAAATGTGGTTATGCACAAACTTGATCACCACGTTAGCATCACAAGTTCTAGTGGGGATAACTTCAACCCACTTAGAGATGTAATCCACAACTAACAAGATATATTCAAAATCAAAAGAGTTAGGAAATAGATCCATAAAATCAATACCCCATACATCAAAGATTTCAACCACAAGGTTGACATTTAAGGGCATTTCTTTCCTTCTCCCAATATTTCCAGTCCTTTAGCACTTATCACAAGGGAAACAAAATTTATGAGCATCTCTAAAAATGGAAGGCCAATGCAAACCGGATTGCAAGATCTTTCGGGCTGTCTCTTTGCCCTTCAAAGTGCCCACTACAGTGTGAGGCATGACATGAGATAAGGAATCAGTTTGCTCCTCCTCAGGGACACAATGTCGGATCACTTCATCATTTTCAAGATGGAAAAGATGTGGATCGTCCCAAAAGTAGTACATGCACATTGTTAAGAATCTCTTCCTCTCTTGAAATGTGAGGTTAAGACACATTTTACCACAAGTGAGATAATTAACAATATCGATATACCATGGAAAAGAATTAAGCTCAAGAGCATGCTCATATGGAAATGAATCAGAAATAATTCCATTCTCATTCGATACATTTAACATTTCATCAATAGGGAGACGAGAGAGATGGTTAGCTACAACATTTTCACACCCCTTTCTTTCTTTGATTTCAACATCAAATTCTTGTAAAAGCAAAATCCACCTAATGAGTCTAGGCTTAGCTTGGGGTTTGGTTAACAAATGCTTAAGAGCTGTATGATCGTTATGCATAATTACTTTAGAGCCTAAGATGTAGGATCTAAATTTATCTAATGAAAAGACAATAGCAGACAACTTTTTTTTAGTAATTGTTTTTCAAATAATTACAAGCGTTATATTTTCTTTAATAGGCTAGCATAGTAAATCACATGAAGAATTATATCAATATGTTGACCCAAAACAACACCCATAGCAGAATTAGATGCATCAAACATGATTTCAAAGGGTAAAGATCAATAATGAGCAATGACAATAGATGCAATGATCAATTTCTCTTTCAGAGTATTAAAAGCATGCAAACACTTATCATAAAAAACAAAAGGAACATCTTGAGCAAGCAAATGTCATAGAGGTTGGCTAATTTTTGAGAAGTCTTTAATAAACCTACGGTAAAAATCGGCATAACCTAAAAAGCTTCTAACACCTTTAACATTCACAGGTGGGGGTAATTTCTCAATTACATTCACCTTAGCCTTATCTACTGTAACGCCCCAAAATCAAATTCAGGCCCATTGTTTAATTCTAGGGCCCAATTATTATAATAAGTCATTTTATTTTAAAAATTGGTAAGTAAGAGACTTCTGAGCCCACTTTGAGCCCATCTACAAATATATTTATTTTCGGCCCAATCATTATTGAATGAGAATGAACGAACCCGTTAGATGATAATTCTTGCGAAACCCAATTTTAGCCCAATTACTCGGCCCATTTCAAAATTTATGTTGAGCCCATTATATTCTAATTAAAGTTCATTTTTTAAGCCCAATTTATTTTATATTTAGGCCCAAATAAAAGCCCATGACATCCCATATTTTTTTCCCCAAACCCAATAGAAATAATTTGTATATGTGTGTGTGTATATGTGTGTATATATATATATATCCACATTCCCCAATTCATATAGATTAGAAAGAAAAAGAGAAAGAAAAGTAAAAAGAAAAGAAAAGAAAGAAAAAAAGGGAAAAAGAGAAAGAGATGGGCAGATCGAAAGAGGGAGAAAGGGAGGAGAAAAGAAAGAAAAGAAGAAAGGGAAGGGAAGAAAAGTGAAGGCAGAATGAGAGAGTGGAAAGAGAGAGAAAGCAAGAGTGAGAGAGAGAGAGAGGTTAGAGAAGAGAGAGAGAGAGAGAGATGAGACGAGAATGAGAGAGAGAGAGGCCGAGAAAGAGAGGTAGCAACCGGCGAGGAGGTCGCCGGACCACCCCCGGTGTGATGCCGGAGCAGCAGCAGGTTGTTGGAGCCGGCGAGCAGCCGCAGTAGCAGCTGCGAGGCTCACCACCGTCCTCCGACTTCATCGTCATCGTATCGGTCCATTCCTTGTCCTTTTCACTTGATTTTCGGATGTCGTTTATCATTAAGTTCTCTATATTTTGTCTTTTGATGTCGTTGTCGTCCGATGTTTGGAAACCGACCAAATCGCCGGAGAACTCAAACTGGTACTGTAGCAAATCAGATTTTGTGTTCGGCCATTTCGGGACATTTTGAGGTCTCGAATCGAAAAAGTTTCAACTGTAAAGTTGTTCGAAATAATATTTCCTACATGGCTGTCGAATTTCGTAATTTTTGTACAAGTTTTGAATAATTTCGACTATTTAATTTAAGCGGTTATTTTTGTACCGAAAACATGTGTTATCAAAAAATTATAAAATCTCAAACTTTAGTCTTAGCTTGTATAGGAGTATCCCCGAATATTTTCGTAATTTTTGAACAACTATAAAGCGTCATGATTCAAATCTGATAAATTTTGTAAAATGGCAAGTTGCAGAAAAATGACCCTTGTCAAATCTGATGGCCCCATTAAATCAAAAATAATATTTTGGAATTTATGTTCTTTTGTATTAAATTTATACGAGGTCGTTAGAGTAGCACAATCTACTTGTGAATGAAATAAAAAATTTAAATAAATGCCCCAAATATAACAGATAATTCCCAAAATTGATACATTTTAGTTACCCATGTCTAGGATCATCTTTTTATTTATTTTGTAATTTTGGATGAGTTTTGATCTTTATCAAATAGTTAATTCAAACGGTTATTTTTTATACCAAAAGCTCGGGTTTTGAGAAAATTACCAAACTTGTATATTTTAGTCCTCGTGGATATAGGATCATCCTTTATTTATTTTGGAAATTTTGGGAATATTAATGTTTTATGGAAATTCCTTTTATGCATCGAATCGAGTAGAAGTTTTTAAGAGTCGCGCAATCTGTGTCGAGGTCGTAGTCAAGAGAATGGATAAATTCCTTTTATTATGTTTTGGGCTTTAGGATTTCAATAGGGTTAATGAGTCATATATTGACTTTGTAGGACGCATTAAGCTCGAAGAATAAGATGAACGGACTCTAAGTCGCTGCTCTATCCCAGGATCGTAAGTGAGGTGGGTAACTCTATACTCCTATATGATTTGAGCTAGTGGACTCTAGAAGAAGGTTAGGGCAAAAAGAAATATTCAAGTAAATATCATTATGCTCTACCTAATTTGTCCATACGCAAATGGAATGAAATTCTATGGAATTGATATTATATTATAGAAGCATTGTTTAGACGTATGATACCTTATGAGATAGATGTAGTAACCCTTATAAGCGATGATGCTATGCTATTTATTGATGAATGAATGAGACCTAGATGATGCAGTCTAGGTTGTAACCTATGTTAGTGGATTATAAGTTAAGATGATTGTCCGTTCATCTAGCATTGCCATCTATGTTATTAATTTAGGAACCTGGGCGCTTGATCCTTCCTTATGCTATGACATATGATCAGCACTCTAGTGTGCAATTACGATATGATCTTATAATAAATCCTATCCGAGATGATAGGCTTAAAACGAGCATAGTATGATCAAAGTCTTAGTTATTATATTATGAAAGCATTATTTAGACGTATGATCATAGATTGTTATTGGAATTGATATTATATTATGAAAGCATTATTTAGACGTATGATACCTTACGAGATATATGTAGTAACCCTTATAGGTGATGATGCTATGCTATTTATTGATGAATAAATAAGACCTAGATGATGCATTCTAGGCTGTAACCTATGTTAGTGGATTATAAGTTAAGATGATTGTCCGTTTGTCTAGCATTGCCATCTATTTTATTAATTTAGGAACCCGGGTGCTTGATCTTTCCTTATACTATGACATATGATCAGCACTCTACTGTGCTATTATGATATGATCTTATAATAAATCCTATCCAAGACGGTAGGCTTAAAACGAGCATAGTATGATCAAAGTCTTAGCTATTATATTATGAAAGCATTGTTTAGACTTATGATCATAGATTGTTATTGGAATTGATATTACATTATGAAAGCATTGTTTAGACGTATAATACCTTACAAGATAGATGTAGTAACCCTTATAAGTGATGATGCTATGCTATTTATTGATGAATGAATGAGACCTAGATGATGCATTCTAGGTTGTAACCTATGTTAGTGGATTATAAGTTAAGATGATTGTCCGTTCGTCTAGCATTGCCATCTATGTTATTAATTTAGGAACCCGGGCACTTGATCCTTCCTTATGCTATGACATATGATCAGCACTTTAGTGTGCTATTACGATATGATCTTATAATAAATCCTATCTGAGACAATAGGCTTAAAACGAGCATAGTTTGATCAAAGTCTTAGCTATTATAGCTATAAGGTGGATGATATCTATCCAACACATGACTTATGCTTCAAAAATGTGTTCTATTTATGATAATACATATTTATGATAAAGCACGCTTCAAATTACTTTTATGGCTCTATGATTTCTAATCAACAATAAATTATGTTTCAAAAACGTGATCTATTTATGATAACATAAGTTTATGTTTAAGCATGCTTCAGATTACTTTTATAGCTCAATGATTTTTAATCAATACGTAATTTTATATTTCAAAATCGCGTTATGTTTATGAAAAAGAAAAATATATTTATATAAAAGCATGCTTTAAAGTTCAAAATACTCTTTTTATGGCTCATCGGGAGATACTAAACTCTATGGTTCCAAGTACGAGCACTTGGTACATTATGTAGCACTTTGATGCGGTATGAGCACTTGGTGTAGTATGTAGCACTTCAGTGCAGTATGAGCACTTGGTGTATTATGTAACACTTCGGTGCGGTATGAGCACTTGGTGCATTATGTAGCACTTCGATGTGGTATGAACATTTGGTGCAATTATGGTACTATGGTACAAATAGGTCACTTCGGTGAAATTTATATGACAGAGAACCATATTGAGTTAATATTTCGTATGTTAATGATCAGATACTTTTATGGGCATTATAGTCAATATGTTTAATATGCAAACTATTTATTGAATGATCAAGTATATTTCAGAAATTTAAAATCCCACTGAGTGTTTTCTGGCACTCAGCCCATCTATTTTTCATAATATTTTCAGGTTTTTGATGACGGCTGGCGGCTGACGTGGACCAATGAGGACTTCTTATTCATTGACCATTTTTATGATTTCTAATTATTAATTATGTGTAGTTTTGTGGTCAATACGCATGAATTTTTATACTTCCGCTTTATGATCATGAAACATTTAACTATTTTATGGACATTTGTGAATGTTTTGGTCTTTTGGCACATTTAAAATGTTGAATGTTGAATTTTGACTAGACTTGGTCTTACAAGTTTGAATGGTAAACGCTTTTGAGCATGGATATCATGAATATTTTAAAAGAAATGCTGCCTAAATCTTTATAACCTAAGAATATTATTTATTTTGAATTGTGAAAATTTTATTGTCATTTCTTTTGGTTATGTGTTTTCGTAGCGTTTGGGCCTTTGAGTTCAGGTCGCTACATTTACGCTCATTCCTTCTCTAGACACAACATGTCCAAGGACTATGCCACTAGTAACCATGAAATGACTCTTTTCCCAACTAAGAGTAAGGCTACTTTCAATGCATCTCTTCAAAACAAGTTTTAACTTATCTAAATAATCAGAAAATAAAGATCCAAAGACTTAAAACTCATCCATGAATACTTCAATAAAATCCCCAATCATTTCCGAAAAGATTGAAAACATGCACATTTGAAATGTGCCCGATGCATTGCAAAGTCCAAATGACATTCTTCTATACGTAAATGTGCCAAACGGACACGTGAATTCGGTGTTTGCTTGGTCCTCTAGAGCGATAGACACCTGAAAATAGCTAAATAAACCGTCAAGAAAATAATAAAAACTATGTCCAGTAAGTTTATCAAGTATTTGATCAATAAAGCGAAGAAGGAAGTTATCTTTTCAGATAGCCGCATTCAACTTCCTATAATCGATACACATGCGCACTCTGGTGGTGGTTCGGGTAGCCACATGCTCCCCTTTATCATTTTCCACCACCGTGATGCCTCCTTTCTTGAGTACCACATGTACCAGGCTAACCCATTCACTGTCGGTAATAGGATAGATTATGCCCTCAGTAAGAAGCTTGAGGATCTCTTTCTTGACAACCTACATCAACACGGGGTTGAGTCTCCTTTGCCCTTCTCTAATTGGCTTGCCCCCTCCTCTTCAAGTATGATTCAGTGCATGCACGTAGATGGGCTAATGCTTTTGAAATCGGCTAAGCTCAATCCAATGGCTTGCTTGTGTTTTTTGAGCACGACTATCAATTGCTCCCTCTCTTCTTTTGTAAGCCCGGAAAAGATGATCACAGGCTTCTTTTCTTCTTCCTCCAAGTAGACATACTTGAGTTGAGTTAGGAGTTTCTTTAGATCAATTTTTTGTGAAGACTCCAAGTCTTCTTCTTTGGCTAAGATCTCTATCATGCCTAGGTTTCTACCTAGGAGCACATCATTTTCTTCCGCTTCCAACTCATCTCCCCCACACTTGCGGTCAGTTTCTTCCAAAAGAAGCTCCTCAGACAAAGCTTCACTCCTATTTTTGGGGCTGATTTCCTATAAGAAAACCTCCTTGGACAAGGCATCAATAACATCTATCAAAGAACAATTCTCCCCAAAGGAGAAAACAGGTATAGCCTTGTTTTCATGCACAGAAAAAGACATAGTTTCACCCAACACGGACATTTTTAAAGTTCCATTTTTAACATCAATGAGGGTGTTAGTGGTAGCCATGAAAGGTTTACCCAACAAAAGTGTTTGCTCTTTTTCTGTTTCATGTACGTCACCCACATCCAATACAACAAAATCAACATGAATAATCAAACCACCCACGTTCACTAGAATGTCCTCTATTATTCTTCTAGGATATCTCACAGATCTATCCGCTAATTGTAGACACATTCTAGTTGGTTTTAAGTTACCTAGATCTTGTTGTTTAAAAATAGAGTAAGGCATCAAATTAATTCCATCTCCTAAGTCTAGCATTCCATATGCTTCTTTACCATTCCCCAATGCAATTTTAAGAGTAAAACTACTTGGATCAAGGAGCTGGGGTGGTAGTTAATGTTGTAGGATTGCACTAGCCACCTTGGACCCCACAATCTTTTCATCTTCCATAAACTTTCTTTTCTTTGAGGCCAACTCCTTGAAAAAACTTCACATATACCGACACATTACGGATTACATCAAGGAGTGGGAGGTTGACATTCACCTTGGATAAGAGCTTGTAAAACTCTTAGAATTGGGTCTCTTCCTCTCGTTCCTCAACCGGCTTGGGTAAGAAATGAGCGGATTGTATGGATCGACGGTCTTATGGAGTGTGGGCTCATTCTCTTCTTCACAGTTTTGCTCGGGCTCCCTTTGCTCATGTTGGGGAGCCTCTCTTTCTTTTTTAACTTCATTGGTTGGGTTTGGTTCCCTAACCTTGTTATCTATCACATTTCTTCCCATGAGGATGGTGATTGCTTGAGCTTACTCCAGTTGGCTTGGCAACTTGCTCGGTTTAATTTTCTTGGCCAACTCTCTAATGGTTCTAGCTATTTGATCCCACTTGGGTCTCGATCTACTTTACTGAAGCTTCAATGGACTCGAAAATTTATTGAGTGGCTTGCATAAAAGTTTACAAGATGTCTTGAAAAGATGGCCTCGATGGTTGGGCTGGTTGAGCCTGGTATTGTTGCGGCCTCTAGTAAGGTTTAGCTTGGCCACCTCTAGTTTGTTGAGATGGAGGTGGTTGTTGAAATGGTTGAGATGGCTGCGGTTGCCTGCAAGAGAAGTTTGGATGATTTCTTTACCCCGGATTGTACATTTGAGAGTAGGGATTATGTGGTTGTCGAGGTTGGAATCCTTATAGAGCATGAACTTGCTCTTGTAGAGCAAAAAAATGTGATTCTTCACTGAATTCCGGTTCAGACGGATTTTGGCACAAGTTGGTTCTATGCCCATATTCCCCACAAATCCCACAAGTCTCAACTGACATATCTTGTTGAGTTAGTCTCTCGGTTGTCCTTAGCATCTCTACTTGCATAGTTAGCTCAGCTAATTGTTTAGTCACATCATAGATAGGGTTGGCTTCATTGACAGAAGATCGTTTCCCCCTAGTACTCTTTTGTTGAGATGTTGTGGCCATGGTCTCAAAGATGTTAAAGACTTCTTTAGCTGTGTTGCCACCTATATCTCCTCCCGCTGCATTATCCACCATATATTAAAAGTTTTGTGATAACTCATCATAGAAGAACTGGTTGAGTAACTTAGGTGCTAGATGATAGTGCGGGCATTGTTGTTGAAGACCCCTGAAGCGATCCCACACTTCATGAAATGCTTCTCCTAGAGATTCGGAGAAGGTGACAATTTGAGCTCTTAAATCTTGGGTCTTTTTATTGGAGTAGTATTTGGCCATGAACTTCTCATACACGACATTCCAGCTGGCTAGTGAATTAGATGGAAGAGACATAAACCATGCCTTAGCACGATCCTTCAAAGTGTAAGGAAAGCATCCAATCTTCAACTGATTCTCGTTCAAACCTTGCAAGGTAAAGGTTTGAACCACAGCGTAGAACTCCCGGATGAAATTCAAGGTATCTTCTACGGGCATCCCATAGAAAGATGGCAACTGGTTGAATTGGATGTTTTTCAACTCATAGTTTCTTGCGGCCTCTCCAAGGATGATGCAAGATGTCGATGCCCCTATCACAGGACGGGCAAAATCTCTCATGTTCCTTGCCACATTAGCATTGTTAACATTATTGTTGTGATTGGCATCCATCTTTAAAGGCCAAGATTCATCACTCGAAGAGTAGGCTTCTCTCAAACTTTCTTATTCCCAGTTGGGCACTATCATCCTCCTAGGTAAGTAAATGTTATTAAGCACAGGGGCTAGTCTTCTGTTAAGACTCCGTCGACCTAGCATACACAGTCACAAACACAAAAAGAAGATCACACGCAACTGTAGAAGAAGTTATGAAAACTTAAATAAAGATACAAAAAAATAAACACAAATACTAAAAATAAACACGGAAACAATATAGCATAAAAAGACAATACACCTAAAGCTTTCCCTGGAAAAAACGCCAATTGTTTATTTCTGGCTTAACTACACACACAAAAACTATGAACTGGACCCGCAAGAGGACGGGGTCGATTGTAGGGTGGTGAGCTAACCCGAGTCGTGTCTCTCGATCGAGAAAAGCTTAACAGAGCGATTATCTTTCTATGCTACACACATAAATACATACACGAATTTAAATACGAACCTAAACATGCTAAGCCAAGAGGTTGAGGGATTTGAACTAACTACTAAATTAAAGCAAGAAATAACGAGGCAATAACAACAATGATAAAGATGAACTAAATGATTTTGAGACGAACATTAAGTTGTAGATTCTCTCTTTGGTTTATATCCTAGCTTGATTTAAGTTGATTTGGTTAACCTTAAACGTACAATAGACTCCATAAAGAGGCTTAACTTCATTTACTCTCATATTAATCCATCAAACCCCCCACTGGCTAAATTATATGAACAAGTTTAACAATTATGCTTGTGAACCCAGCCTAACTAATGTTGAAAGAACCATAGTCGGGAAATAGAATCTTCTTTCAATCTCATCTATTGCCTAGCAATCTTAAATATTGATCAGACACTAAACATGAATAAGTTCAATTCAATCAACGAAAATCAACAATCATAAGCATGGATCAAAACTAAATCGATTATCTACCCCCTAATGTGTGGAACTAGCCCCTCATTATGCAAGATAACTAACAAGAATCACACAAGTTCTTCATTTCATAAACCAAAGATAAATGAAATACAAACTTACACAATAATGTTTGTCTCGACAATATTTAGGACAAATCCCCATAAATGAACTAAAATTGAAATGGAATACCAAAGAAATGGAGATCTTCGAGCGAGTCTAGCTACTAGCCTCGGCTTGAGCTTTGGATCTCTTCTTCTCCCTTTCCTTTTCTGCTTTAGGCTTCTCCTCACTTGCCTTCTTCTTCAAGCTCCTCCAGCTGATCGGTTTGAGGGTGTCACATCTTTCAACTGATCGTCTCTTGATTCCTTCCTAACTGGTGTAAATGGAAAGTCTCAGTCTCTCCTTGTGAATTGGTAAATTTTTGGAGGGTCTCATGCCCTCATCTTGGAACTGGTGATGGTGAAGGATGGAGATGAGTCGTTGATGAGAATGGTAATTAGAATTATGATTTTTCTTTCCAGCTCCCCAAACTGATAAAAGTATCTCTCTCCCTCCGCATAGAATTGAATTCTCGGATGGTGAAGTAGTTGGATGGCTTTGAAGAACCAAATACTCAAAAGTAGTCCACCAAATGCCTGAGAATAACTTGGAACTGAATACCCCGCGCCAGTGGAGTACCCTAGCACCAGCTGGGTATAAGGGCCCAGTGCCGACGGGGTACTCCGTCCTCACGGGGTATCTTTGGCCGAAGGGACTACCCAGCACTGGTTGGGGTCTTTCGCGGCGGTTGGGCTCCATCCAGCTGTGGCTCCGATTTGTCTTCAGTTCGTGCGCTATGCAGGCTCAACTGATCTGTTCATTGGTCAATTCGAGAGCTTCAGTTCAAGCTCCAACTAACCGGTTCAATTGAGCCTTCAGTTGGCGAATTCAGTTGGGACTCCTAGTTGGCTCTTCAGTTTGGACTTTCTAGTTCAGTTGGAGTCTACCATCAGTTGGGAGTTCACCTTGGTTCATCAGTTGGGCTTCAGTTGGGCGTCAACTTGCATGTGTCTCTAGTTCAATTTCAGCTGAGCTTCCAATTTTCCACCTATATGCCATAAATCACCGTTTTTAGGACAAAAAGTGGAGTTTGCGCAAATATGGCTTAACTCACCAAAAGAGCAAAAGTGAAGAATACAACATAAAAACAACATAAAAATAACGGAAACACACACACTAAAGACACAAAATTCCTATAATAAAATAGCACAAATAAACACTAAACATGGTTCAATTCAAAAAACCTCAACACGAAAGTCACACATCTTCCATATTCTACTTCTTGTTCTTCTGCTGTATTCCCAGACCTTGTTTAGATGCAGGGTGGGCTGTAGACTACTAAACGGTTGTGGAAAACCTAGGATTCAAGAAAGCACGTAAGAGAGGCTGTATTAGTGTTGAAAATTTCGACCCCCTCCATTTCCCTATAAATAGGGAGGTGGGCAAAATTTATGTCTCCAACCTTAATGGGTTTGAGCCTCCAACTCTTATTCTATTCTCAGTCCACTTAGGTCATATTGGGTTATAATAGGGATCTAGAAGAATATTAAATTAGCCTACTAATTTATTTAATTTCTAATATCCATGAGAATGATATAATTAAATAAATTAAGTATTATTTTTATTCCACTAAAGAAATAATACCGACCTACCAATTTAATATATATTTATGAATATGCTTTCTCCTTTAGTCTAGTCATTCCCCATGTTTAAGATATAATGTCCACTAATTAATTATGTAAGCTTTTGACGGCTATAATTAATTAAGATCTTGTTCCTTGAGTAGTACTGCATGACTTCCATTTATCATGATAAGAATAAATTAATATTCTACCTACAGATCATTCCATGATTCTTGTGTTTCCTTAATGGGACATCATCAACCTGGCGCACCAGGACACATTGATCATATATATTGCACGACCCATCACATATGTAAATGATACTGCCCAAGATATTGAGGTTGTTGATCCTATTTGAGAATCCACTCATTGATAAATTAAAGCAATAACATAACATATATATGTCCGCCAATATATATGGGTTAAGAACCCGAACTTTATTGATCTTTATTCTCTCACTTAAGGTCAGAGTAGAGAACAGTATCTTATCACGATCCTTCTCAATACACAAGCCAGTGTACTAGAATAATCAGTTAGTTAAGACAAACTAACTATTAAATTATTCTACGGTGTACCAATGGTGGGTTCAGGATCATATAAGACGTGAGCCTTTTAATACATTGCTAGGAATCCGATGATATGATCTCTACTGTGTGTTGATCCACACCATATCATCTACAATATAAGTATATGGAACATGCGATTAAACATAATTAAATGCACACAGTGACTGCAATTATTATTCAATCTATATCATCTTAATTTTGTTGTTTAATGTATACAAAGACAAAGCTTTTCAGTATACAAAACCAACAAATCAGACATCAAAAAAACCCTACCATAACATCCAAATCCACAACAACACTCCATATTCTTGTCCTAAAGACAGAGATTGAAGTGCAAGAGAAGAACAAGTTGAAGATCAAGATCAAGATTCATCTTGTGGTTTTATCATGTTTTTGTTATTTATGTTTTTCCTTGGATTATTTTTGGTTACTTATTTAATTATGAGTGGCTAGATACTTGAGTACTTTAGAGTTTTATAGTAGTTGATTTTGAAGTACAATTGATATTTAATTATATGATTTTGATTCTTCTTTTATTCTTTATGTTCTTAACCTTGTTTATTTGATTGATTAATCACCATGATAGCGAGATTTGTTGTATTAATCTATAAATCGAGAGAGGAGTTTTAACACTTGAACACAAGAACATAGAGCACATTAATCAATAACAATCGAGAGATTTCAGATTAACTGTAAGGATAATAAATCATCGATCTCATAATCGATTTTCACATAAAAGACACAAAAAGTCATGACTTACATCTATTTAACTTTATTTTAGCTCTAATTATTTTCTTTAGTTTTCTAAATAAATTTAGAAAACTCACCAAGATATTCTGGAATTTCTGGGATGTTACAGACTACACCCCTTAAAAATAATTTCGTCCTGAAATTTACTTCCCTTCAAACAGAGATCTGGATACTTTTTTAAGAATCCATAGCCTTACTGGAACCATATTGGTTTTAAACCTTTACTAGGTTTACAACTCTAGACCTTACAGCTAAGAATAGCCTGAGAGCTTTCTCTATGGATTAGTTCTCACTCAGAACTATCTCTTTTTCTTTGGTAACACGTATTTATCTCAAACACATATTTCCATATCATTAGGGCGTGAGACACGTCATGCACGATAATAAGGTCAGGCATCAAAGACAACCTATGGTCTATGCCTTTATGTCTTTATTCTCTTTGAGGATTCCAAATAGGTTCATGAACCTTTAGCTTTAATCTCTTAGTGAAATGAACTCTTCCATTGGTTGGAGATACCTTTGAGAAGACCATGTCTTCCACCTAGAACTGCTAATCATTCCTTTGATCTTTTGATTCTTTTCTAGGCAGCCGAGCTATCTTGATGAACTTTGGTCGATCCTTTATCTTGGCTCAACTTTCTTTACTTGAAATTGTATATATAACCATCTTTTACTCACATATTATACATTCTAAGTCTTTATTTATCTTGATCGAACTTTGCCCATTACCTTGGCAACCGATAACTTACAGCTATTCTCGTACCAATTTTGTCTTGTACATCTTCACTTAAACTGTCGCATGAGACTCCTTGTCATGTCTCTGGAAACTCGTGCTTTGTCGCTGCTCAAATGACTCACAACTATAAGAAATGGGATTACTTATTTAGTCTATGTTCAAAGTGATTCTTAACGAAGGATGACTTCAAGTTCACCCTATGTTAAAGCTTCTATTGTCTATGTTATTTCTAAGTTCAAAACTTAGAAAGGAATTTAACTTGTATAATGCTTCCTTAGGTGATCTACGATTTTTGTCGGGCATTCATCGGCTGGTTATGACGTCTTGACTTCTATAATGCTTCTTTGATGATTCACGATTAAGATGAACATCTCTCACTGCTTGGATCTTTTTTAGCTTTAGGTGCTTGTCTGTTGGTCTTGGGATGAGTCAGAATCAGTTTAGAGGGGGGGGTGAATAATCTGATCCAAAATTCAAACAGAATTTGTGGAATAGACTGGGCCCTTGACTTGCGGAGTTATCCGTGCTTTTAGGAGATTAGTTGAAGTGATCAGATAGCTTAGAGTGATGTGTGTATGCTTGAGGTGTGCAGTTTAGATATGCAATAGAGAACTGAAAACAAAGCACACAGACAATCTTATAGAGGTTCGAAGCTCAACTTCTACGTCCTTTATTCCTTCCGTAGAAGGCAATTTACTATGCAAGTGTAAAGTACCTTTATTATAGTTACATAGTGAAGACATGTGTTGTGATACCCCGATCCTTTTACTAAATTATAAATTATGATTTTAGTAAAATGATGTTGAATTAATATTGTTTGAATATTAATTATGATGGTATGTTCGTATTTTATGCCATTATTTTATTACAGGTTGTCCTACTCGAACCGATACGTCTTACTATACAGTGGCATTATACTGAGTGTATAATACAGTTTAAATTTTAAATACTAAAGTGTCAAGTTATGTGTTAAAGAATGAATGTAATTGGATTTTATTTTATGTTTGCCAAAACTTGAACACCCTAACACTGACCCGGTCGGGAGTCTCGCTGCCCGGTCATCGAGTCGGGGGTTCAGGGAGTGAAGCGTCCCGATGGGGGCTAGGGAGAAACGCCCCTTGCTTTTTCGGCGTGTATTAAAAGTACTTTGAAAAATTTAAAGTTAAATGGAGTTGAAAATGTCCGAGAGTCGATTTAGTTCAAAGGGTTAAATTGAGCATGCCGCGCGGCCGTGGGGTTGTGCGCGGCCGTGGGACGATGCACGCTCTTGGGCGAGGTACACATCGGCGTAGCCCTATGCGGGTGCGGAGAGTGTTTGGCCGAGAGCACTCCCGCGCGGTCGCGGGAGGTGCGCGGGCTAGGAAATTTTCTTTCCGGATTTCCACCCTTTAAATATCACACTTAACCATTTCACCCTCATTTCTTTCACCTCTTGGGCAATTTTTCCTCTATCTCTCTCAAGAAATTATTCAACTTTTAGGAGGGGATTCTACCATCATCATCCATCAACTAAGGTAACCTCATACCTCTTCATCTTGGTGATTAAACACCATTTCCATGTTGATTTAAATCTAGGGTTCATGTCCAAAAATTAGGGTTTTCGATTTTATTAATCCTCTTGCCTTGATATCTTGAACATATGGTTTATTTACCTCCTTGAAGCTATATGTGAAGTTATATCGAATTCCTATGGTTCATTGTTGCTAGAGTTGGAATTTTTACCCTAATTTCCCCTTGTTTTGTTGATTGTTTGTTGGAGGTGTTGTGATGGTTGTTTGGGGTTGATTTTCATGTATGTTAGAGCCCTAGGATAAAGGTGTTTCTATTTGAAATGTTGGTTTCAAAGGATTTAAATTGAGTCTTGTTCTTATGGTTTAAATGAGTGCCCGTATCGTGTTCGATTAAATGCTTCAAAGAGTTTTATTGCGTATTTTGAGTCCAAAATCATGATGTTAGTTTATATATCCATGATTGTGTATATGGATATGTTTGAAGACCTTAAAGAAAAGTATATCTTGTGTTTGGTCAAATTATAATTTAATTGAATAACTTGACATCTAAAATGAGAAAAGAGAATTTAAAGGTTCTTGGTGATGTATTGGGGCTCGAGGTGGACGACTTGTGCACGGCCAAGAAGTATCTCAAGGGTTGAGAAATTATGAAAACGTCTTGTAAGGTGGGGTTACTCTAAACTGTAAACACATGTAAAGTTATAGTTATTGTTGTGCTCTGATTGTATATGTATGCAGGGTCTTCAGACCAGTTATAAGAATGACACCCTTCGGAGCATACAGAGGTCGTTCGGGATCGATATAGACTTGTTAATGTCCTTCTTGAGGGGTAGTATGTCTGCGGGCATCCCTACAGGGGTAAGATGTTCATTAACAGGGGCATCATGATGTTTGGACCCTGCGGGGTTGAGACTAGTCTTCACAAAGTAAAGAAAAGTTCATATATTATATTTTCATTTGTGCAATTAGCTATAACTATTTGCAGTGTTCCCCACTGAGTATGTTGTTAAATACTCACCCCATTCATTTAATGAATTTCAGGTTGAGGAGTCGAGGCACGAGTAGGAGCGTTGTGAACACAAGAGAACCCCCACAAACTTGTGTTTATTTTTGCATGCTCTTCTTTTGAATTACTCACATTATTATTAATTCATTGATCACTCTCTTTTGTTTATGATTGATGATTATTGGGGATGGGACTAGCTCTATTTTGTAGTCATAATGTATATAACTCGATATACTATGTATACCTTTTTAAAGGCGGGTCGTTCGACCTTGGAGCCTTCTATGTGTGAAGTATGTTGTTGAACTTTATATTATATTTGTTAATTTAGGGTGCTAGACGAGCGGGTTGTGTAAACTTATGAGCCCAATAGGTTAGACGGTTGTATGAGTGATGTGGATGGGCTTACGCAATGCTTCCATTTAATAATATGTTCTGTGACAAATTAGATCCGATAGGTTGTATGTTATAATTGTGAAAAATTTATATTGAGAATTATGATTTCATTCCTCATCGTGAAACTAGACCTCGGCTTCCGCTAAAGTTAAAATAAGTATACCAAAATGAGTAAGTAAATTGTATGTTAAGTGATGTGGCCAAATGGAGTAGTTTGGGGCGCTACATGTGTTGGACCTAGCTGACGGTGACTTTACGAGTCACGGTCTCCTTTCTAACTGGTGCTGTCCCGGAAGCGGCAATCCAAGAAACGCAACCTCCTCAGCCAATTTCTGGTCGACAACTCACACTTACCAATCCCAACTGCTTGCTGAGACTTTAGGTGCTATTGCCCATCTTTACAAGGTTTTAGATCTCTTTCGATCTTCAAGAAGACAGTCTTGAAACTGGTATCAATTGGTGTGCTCCTTTGCGCATCTTCGGCTTGAGCTGAGTAGTTGATCGGTGTAGAACATAACTGAGAGAGTGGCTCTGGCTGGATTTCTTCAACAGCTAGCTTGATGAGAAGTTTGGCTCTTTCTCCTCAGTTGGACTTTTGCTTTTGCTGAATTTAAACGTGAGGCTTTTAAACTTTAGCGAACGTCTTCACTCAAAGTCTTGCAAAAAGTTTGAGCAAGAAGTCATGGTAAAAGGTCTAAGCAAAAAGTCTTAGCGAAAAGTCATGAACATCTTCTGGGTCAGTCATCTTTTATAGATAAGTGGCTGGTGACCATTGTTGATCAATGGGTGATCATAAATGATAAAGCCATTGAGGGGCCTTTCATTTAAAGAGCTGTTGAGTCACCTTTATTCTTCTGACATGCTTTTGTTCCAAGATCTCGGTTACATTAACTTCAAGATCTTCATGTTGGCTTTTCTTAAATTTGAATTTCAGTTACGACTTCTGTCTTGATCTTCAGTTCTGGGCTTTGGTTAGCAGTTGGAATCTTCAGTTCTTCAACTGTCAGTTTTGCACATTGTTGGCAGTTTTGCAAGCTCCAGTTAAGATCGTCTTGAGCTGGCAGTTCTGGCTCTGGCCTGATGCTTTCTGAGTTCCAGTTTGATTTACTTCAGCTAGCAGTCTTGAACCAGTTTTCTTCAGTTGGTATTTTGGACTGGTGTCCCTTCAGCTGGAACTTCTTTGAATTGGTCTTCAGTTCGGATGCTGGCGCTTCTTTAGTTGATGTTCTGAACTAGTGCGTCTTCAGCTGATATCCTTTGAACTGGTACTTCTTCAGCTGGAATTTCATTCTTCAGCTGGAATCCTTTTGAGCTGGCATATCCTTCAGCTCTTACCTTGGACTGGTACATTTTTCAGCTGCCATTCTTCTTTAGCTGGAATCCTCTTGAGCTGGCATATCCTTCAACTCGAACTGGTGTATTCTTCAGCTGGCATTCTTCTTCAGTTGGTAAAGTTCCTCTCTTCAGCTGGAATTGGGCACTTCTGAATTGGTGTCTTGAACTAGTATCTTCTTCAGTTCATAACTGTAGACTGATGGCAAGTGGTACTTCGAACTTTGATAATACCTGCATCTTTAAGTTTTTTTTCTTTACTTGATAACTGATCTAGCAAACAAGCTACAATTTTTCTTTTTCAACAGCACTTCGGCTGGGTATCTTTTTCTTTCTTTTTCTCTCTTTTCTTTTCTCTCTCTTTTCTTTTCTTTTTCTCTTTTCTTTTCTCTCTTTTCTTTTTTTTTTTCTCACTTGGATTGATCACTTTTAGGCTTTGATAGCTCAATTTTTTGTTATGATCATCCTTAACTTTTTGCTTGATTTCTTTTTAGTTTCTCAAGGCTCTTTGCATATTTTGACATATTTTGAAATCTCATCAAAACTCCAGTCAGAAAAACTCTTGATAGTTTTTCCTAACAATTTCCCCATTTTTGATGATGTCCAAAACATGGCAAAATTGAGCAATGATGGAAAAATTGATTGTAATAAATTTTTGACTTGTGTAAAAGAGAACACAATCAAGCAAGAAAACTTTTTATAGCTGAGAAACTGATTATATAAACTGATTAGATTTCTTTCAATCTACAACAATTTCTTCTTCTTCTTCTTCTTCTTCTTCTTCTTCTTCTTCTTCTTCTTCTTCTTCTTCTTCTTCTTCTTCTTCTTCTTCTTCTTTCCTCTGAGACAATTGTCTCCTATCTCTGGCTCTTCTCCAGACATCTTCCCAAACTTCTTCCTGAGGCTGACGCCTCTCTTCTCTAGTAGTTCCTACAAACCTCATTACTTCTCCCTGAGGTTGTGTTTCCCCCTGAAACTGTGAGGGTTTCCCTTGAATCTCATCCCAGAGACTCAAAAATTTTCTTCCATCATTCATCTCAATTTCTTCATTCTCTTCCCCCTTTTTAGCATATCCAAAATGGTGTGCAGTTGTAGATCAAAGGATGGAATGAGAACGTGTGGCAAAAAGCTAAAGGTAGTGGCTAGGTTACCTTCATATGGGGAGGGGTATGACTATTCTCGTGGTGGTGAGGGTAGCCAGTTGGACGCTTCTTCTATTGGCATGAACTGCCCTAGATTTAGCAGTGGAGACTGAACTTGAGGTTCAGTTGTCATCATGGCTGAACTTGTGAGGAGTTCTTCAGTTAGAGGTGGGTGGCTGAACTCTATTGGTGTGGAGGATGAGTTGGATGGCTCTGTAAAAGGTAGAGAAGCTACGGCTGGTACTCCATACTGGATTCTGTGAAAGTGTAGGAGTGGCCGTGAAAAGATTGTTCATCCAGTTTCTGCTCCAAATTCCTTTTTGACTCCAGAAGTGGCGTCTCTTCTTGTCGAACAGTTCAAACATAACTGCTTTATCAACTTGATATCTCCAGAGTGACCATCTGAGATATCTTCTCAGTTGATTGAAGAGATGAAAGTCGTAGCTCTCAATGATATGAAATCTACTTGATAACAGATTGTTGAGAGTCTCGTTGAAGCTTTCTTCAATGCCATCCATGTAGTTGGTTTCAGCTGGTTCAGAATCAGCTGGCGTAGTTGACTCTATCGTCATGTCATCTTCTGTGACTGATTGAAGTTGGTTCAGTTGGAGTGGATGGACCTTATTCAGTAGCTCTCTGTCTTCTCGATTCTTTGCAAATGGCTTCAGGTTCCTTTTTCATTTGAGAAAAATTGTGGGGAGATAGTCTTTCCTATCCAGCAACACGCCTTGGTGAGAAAGAAGTCGGATCTGATCACAGATGATTATGTTGATCTGGTTGATGAATCCCAACTTCTCCATGAATGTCCCCGTTTGATAGTTAAAACTGACTTTTCGAACATTCTGGTGTAGTTGTGATAGCACGCACGATGCCTAGTCCACTCTTCATCGATTGTAGATGAGTGCCATCAGGTGAGCATTTTCGGCACTGAAATGAGTATTGTCCAGGTTACGTCGTAGGTAGTGGATGACTATATCTTGGAGTTGTATGAACTCCGGCCGCAGACTGTCCTTTAGTCTGTGTGAATAATCATTATGCTCAACTCCTGGTTTTATCCAGTGGCTCTAGAATTCTCTTTGATTAGGCATGCTATGGAGTCTGCCTGTGAACCTGCTCCTGAAAGATGGAGGGTTTCCATCATGGTGTCCTTGGAGATGATGATCAGATGCATGTCGAATGTTGAGATGATGTTGCCGTTGTCTGCAACTTGAGAGTATATATAGAACTCGACAACTAGTTCTAGAAAGCAACGCCCATACTGCGGGCCTTGAGTAAGAAACTGAAGGAGTTCAGTTTTCTCCGCTCCTGTGACTAAGTGATGGAATTCATCAGCTTCTAGTCTTTTCATCAGAAAGTCCAGTTCTACAAACTTATCTTTTTTGAGATTGAGAGCAAGTCTAGCTGGATCAATGTACTGAGCGGAGAGTTCCATTATGCAAAAATAGAGTAGTGTAGAGAGTTAAATGGAGTAGAGAGAGAAGGATGCAAAGTAATATAAGGAGAGTTATGAAGATAAATAGGTGATCTTTGATCGATATCTCCTTAGCATTTAAAGGAAGCTTTGTATGCATGTACTACAAGTTGCACTCGAGTACTTCACTGTTGATCAGTTCATAGATTTGACTGATGCTCAGCTGGTTAAATGCAATGAATATCTCAGCCGTCTATAAGTTTAGATTTACTTTAGATTAGTAGTTGAGATTTCATCCATTTTGAAAATGGGGTAGTTGCCATAAATAGCAAATATTTGGTGCAGGATTTCACTATTTATATCGCTCAAGCAATCAACTCACTTTCTACTTTAGTTGTTGATTTTGTCAGTAGCATTAATGCTAGTTATCTTTGAGTGATCTTCTATTTAAAAATTATGCCCGTTGGATTATGAGAAGATGAATCTCAACTGTAATAATTTATTAAGAATAAGCTTAAAGAATAATCAATTTAAAACTTATCCTTTGTTAGTTGGGATACAGTCCAACTGATGATGTGGTAATTGATCGATCAGTTCTGTCATGTCGTCTTCTTGTCCCTTTAACTGATTTATCACTGAACTGATGACATCAGTTGCTGAACTACTGGATTAAATCTCAGTCAGTTTTCTCTTTTTGATGGGGCGAACTAGATTCTCTTCACTGCTTTTGTCAGGGAAGTTTGGTTTTTTCCTCTTTGACGCAGATACAGTTTCTTCTACAGCCTTCTCTGGCCTTGCTTTCTTCATAGATTGACTCCGGTGCTTGGCTTCAGCTGATGTGACCCTTCACCTGCTCTGCAAGTTCTTTCTGAGAGGTGACTTGAACTTAACTTCCTGAGATTCAGTTGGGCAGCTGTCTTTGAGCTTGAAGCGATTAGTGGGGTGACATATCTCTTAGATAAGAGATTTGGTGATGTGGTTGTATCTTCATCATCACATAGTTGACTTACTGCAAATAGGGTGAGAGGTGGATCTTTGTGCATCTGAGCAGTTGCAGGTTCAGTTGGTCGAGGTGGCTTAGCTAACTGAGTTGACAAGTCATCAAAATTCAGTCTACGAGAAGCAGGGCTGGTTGTGCAGTTGATAGGCTGCTGGACTCCTGCTTCTTCTTGAGCCTTGGTATCACTTCCCAGTTCAGTAAGTAGGGTAGTTGGAGGAATTTTATTGGTCAATCGATGACTAATAATCTTCTAAACTTACACGATTATTGGAGAAAATGCATTTGAAGACCTTATCCATTTTAAGCTCCAAACTTCTTCTCTTTGCCATAAACTCGTGCCGTTAAAAGTAGTGATCAAGAAATGAGAATGGATGGACATTGAATCTCTCCAGTTATACCAGTAGAAATACTGGTGCAGTTGCTTGAAAAGGTCTTGATCTTGCTTGGCCACAAATACAAAGTGAGTAAGAAGTAGATTGGTTACCTCTTTCTGTGCATTTTTGGCTGCCTATTCACTACTGTAGAAAGTGGTAACATTTTCTTCCATCAGTTAGAGAGGAGGGCAAGTGCTCCTAAAGTAATCAACTCCATAGTCTAGATGAGGGATTCTGATGATTAGAATAAGCTCATCTAGATCAGAACAAACTTGAAAATCAGCTGTTGGTCTATTCTTTTAGACTGGTGACGGAACGATATTGACAGTTGAGTTGCTTGAGGCTGTGGCGCTTGTATTGGCCTTGGTCCTTCTTTTCTTCTTAAGTGAGTGGAGATGAATACTTCCTTTCTTGGAGATCCAGTCGAAGATGAAGACTGATAATGCATCATCATTTGGCAGCATTAAGATGTCTTCAATCATCTTGCTCATTCTGAGAACGAGTCCAACCATAGACTCAAACTTCCTTGTTCTCTTTAGGTTGGAAGCCTTGAGGACATGACGCTTGATCTGAGAAAATAGAAACTCTACCCGGTTTGTTTCTCGTCCTTCAGCTGAGTGAATCATCACCTTGTACCTCTCTTGGGTAAGCTGGCTTAGGCTTCCAATTGCTCCAAACATCATCTTGTTTGTGATGTCGAGCAGAACTCTATACTCTGGCTTCAGATCAGTTTTAGCTGTGGTAAAACTGAATGCTTTTTTCCAGGTGGGGGCTTTCCACCTTCTCCAGCATGGTTTATATGCTTCACTCAATTCTTGAACTGTTACTCCTTGCCTTAGAAGTTGAAAAACTTCAGCAACTATTCCTTCAATTATCTTAATAGGTCGGCCTTGGATAACTGATGATATTTCCTTGCCATTTGCACTGATTTGTCCTTGAAGAATGTTTGGAAAAACTATCCAGGAACACCTAGATTAGGTTTTGATGAGATGTCAAAACTATATGTGAAAAACTGACTAAAATTCAAGTTGCAGATCAGAGCTGACTAATCCAGGGCATCATCAAAAAGGATATCAAGCAAGGTCAAAGCCAACCAAACAAGAGTATGGTCTGCAAACTGAAGGATACATCATTCAGTTAGAAGTCAACTGAACTGAGAAGTCAAGAAGTTGAACAGTCGAAACAAACTGACAACTAAGTTAGCTAAGCTGAGGGAGAAAAGAATCAACTAAAGGAACTAATAAAAGATCAGTTTAGACTAAAGACTGGAAGTATCCAACTGATGACCAACTGGAGCAACAGCCGATCTCAGCTAACGAGCTCAAAACTGCCAATTGGAGCAATAACTAAACTCAGCTGACGAGCTCAAGACTGCCAACTGGAGCAATAGCCAAACTCAGCTGACGAGCTCAAGACTGCCAAATGGAGCAACAACCAAACTCAGCTGATGAGCTAAAAATTGCCAACTGGAGCAATAGCCAAACTCAGCTGACGAGCTCAAAACTGCCAACTGGAGCAACAGTAAAACTCAGTTGATGAGCTCAAAACTGCCAATTGGAGCAACAACCACACTCAGCTGATGAGCTCAAAACTTCCAACTGGAGCAATAGTCAAACTCAGCTAACAAGTCCAGAACTGTCAACTAGAACTCAAAGATGCTAAGAAAACTGAAGTTAGAGAACCTTGGAGGTTATTGCTCAAACTGCTGAATCTTGGAATAAATGCTCCAACAAAGATCCTGGAATTAAATATCCAATGAAGATCTATTGGCAGAGTAACGGCTACTTCAAACCAAAAGCTTCAAGCGATCATTCTCTATTGATGAGCCAACAGAGCCACCGACCCATGGACAATGGAACTCAACGGTCAAAAAATCACTCCTCTATAAAACACGAGTGAATCTGAGTTTAAAATAACTCTTTGAAGCAGAACCAAGAAGAATCCTTCGCCTACACAACTTTCGCATATACAAAAAAGAGCTTTTCTTTCTCCCTCCCACTCAAGCTCAAATTCAGCGTTTGATAGAAACTGTGAGAGTTCAACTGAGAAGAAGAAATTCACAGAGTTAAGATAATCAGCCAGCTGTTGATAATCCAGCCAGGGCAGTCTTCTCAGTTTCAGCTATACAACGATCAACTACTCAGCTCAATTGAAGGAGCACATCAGTTGATAACCCATGTTCAAGACTAACCTCTTGAAGATGGAAAGAGATCTAGAAGACCAATTAGCTTCAATTTCATGTTTGCATGTTGAACTGAAAGATTAAAATGATGAACTGAGAAACAAGGTTAGGAAACTGAGCATTGATCATGAAAGATTAAATTATCTTGAATCTCAGCTTATAGAATTTGAGAAGTTGAAACTGAGAAATGCTGATCTAGAGGCTGAAGACCAAAAACTCAAGCAATAGATCCTTGAAAAACAAAAGGTAAATCTGAAGTTCAAAAAGGGATCTCAAACTCTAGATGAAATATTAAGCCATCAAAGAACTGGAACTGGCAGCTCAGGACTAGGTTATAGCAATTTCACTGCTTTAGAAAAGGAAAAAGCAGTTGCCCAACCCAGTGATAAGAGAATTCTAAAAGGGTTCACTAGATCTCATGATCAGCTAGCTAAGTCAACCAAAAGAAAAGGAATATTGAAAAATCCTCAAACTCAGCCTAGACAATCTGATCAGTTTTACCAAACAAAAACACCAGGCCAACTGAAGCCCAACTTCCAGCCAAGATCATCAGTTCACTGAAGCCAATCTACTTGTTCTAAGCCTCCAGTTCAACAGAGACCATCATATCAACAAAGATTGTCCTCAAGACAAACTGATAGATCAGCCCTCTTTAGAAAGAAAAATCAGTTTGGATCTCAAACCTATCCTACTAAGAAGTTCAATCAGAACACTTATAGGAGAGATCAAAGAAACTAGTTTGAACCCTACCATCATTATAATGATTACCTAGATTCCAGAAATGAGCCAAAAAGGTTCATTCCAATAATCTGGAAACATACAAAACACTGGTCTGATCACAGAACTCAAAGGTCTCAAGACCAAAGCCTTTTAGTTGAATTGTTTTATCCAACTAACTCTCAATGCAGGTATCACTCAACTGATTCAAATCAGAATAGAAGAGTTGAAAAGAATTATAAACAGATCAGGGGATCCAAGTCAGTTGGATGTCTGAATGATAAGAAGCCAAAATTTTGGCAAATTTAGATTCCAAAAAGCTTGGTGAATCAACAAGGGCCCGATATAAAACGGGACCCTAAATGCTAATCATTTCTTTGCAGGACAAGAGCATCCTATCTATGAAGAAAACCAAAGACATTTGGTATCTAGATAGCGGGTGCTCCAAGCACATGACCAGAGACAGAGAAGATCTCGACGGTTATGAAGAAATCAAAGGCCCACTTGTCACATTTGGAGATAATTCCAAAAGCTGAACCATTGGAGAAGGGTTCGTAGTCAAGGGAAAAGTAGTAGTGAATGGAGTCTCCCACGTGGATGGACTGAAACACAAACTACTAAGCATCAGCCAGCTGTGTGATAATAGCTACTCAGTTGACTTTACCAAAAACTCCTGCAACATAAGAGACAAGTAAACTGGAGTAATTCTTCTAACTGGCATAAGAAGAGACAACATGTATATTGTTGAATGGTCAACCGGCTACTCAGAAGCTTGCTTCCTTTCAAAAGGATCAACTGAAGTAAGTTGGCTATGGCATCGATGACTGAATCACCTCAACTTCAAAATAATCAACTACCTAGCCAAGAAAGAGTTAGTTGAGGGGCTTCCCAAGGAAATATACAAGAACACAGATGTATATGGACCATGTCAAAAAGGGAAGTAGGTCAAGTCATCCTTCAAGAATAATAATCACCCACCAGGAACAACTGATTGTCTTCAACTGCTACATATGGATTTGTTTGGTCCAGTTAGACACCAAACTCCAAAGGGCAAAAGATTCACTCTCGTAGTAGTTGATGATTTCTCAAGATATACATGGGTGGAATTCTTGAAGAGCAAAGATGAAACTTATGACAAGCTAACGACGCTGATCAGAAGATTACAAACTGAGAAGGAAAGATCAGTTCAAAGGATTCGTTCCGACAATGGAACTGAATTTGTGAATCAACATATGATCAGCTTTCTCAACCATCTTGGAATCATTCATGAATACTCAGCTGCAAGAACTCCACAACAAAATGGTGTAGCCGAACAGCGTAACCAGACACTCAAAGAAGCAGCTCGAGCAATGATAGCTGATGCCAACATAGCTGAAGGTTACTGGGCTGAAGCACTCAACACAGCTTGCCACACTCAAAATCGAAGTGCCATTGTAGCAGCCCATTACAAGACACCTTATGAATGTATAAGTATCGTAAGCCTTCTATCTCATATTTTAAAATATTTAGCTGTAAATGTTATATTCACAACAATGGCAAGACTCAATTGAAAGCTTTTAGTGCTAAAGCTGATGAGGGTATATTTCTTGGGTATAACTCACCTCATGCACAAGCCTACAGAGTGTTCAATAAACGAACTCTTGTTGTGGAAATAACATGTCATGTGTTATTTGATGAATTTTCTAATGAGTACAGGAACAAAGAACGAATAGACACATCAGTTCAAGTACTACCTAGTGAAACTGAGAACTCGCAGGACTATGTGGATCATATTGTTCTAGAACAGTTTGAAGTTTTAGTAGAAGAAGGCAATGAAACTAACACAAAACCAGTTGAGAACAACTTGGTCAATGAAGACACAAATCGTGCTGAGGCCACAAACCCCACAACTGAAACAGGGGGAAGAACAGATGAAAATGTTAAACCAGCTGATGAAAGGATGACTAATAAAGTCACCACAGAAGAGCCAGCTGAGGACCCAGATGAAGTTACCTTGCCCAAATGGCTCTGAAGCTACCCAACTGACAAGATAGTTGGTGATCCAAGAAGTAGAGTCCAGACCAGAAGTTCAACTGAGCATGCATTATTCACATGCTTCATATCTTAAACTGAACCAGCAAATGTCAAAGAAGCCTTAGAAGACTCGGACTGGATCATGGCTATGCAAAAAGAACTGAACCAGTTCACAAGAAATGACGTATGGTTTCTTGTTCATAGACCAAAAACCCAAAAGGTCATCGGTACAAAATGGGTCTTTCACAACAAACTGGATGAACAAGAAGTGATCACAAGGAACAAGGTTAGACTGGTAGCTAAAGGATACTCACAAAGTGAAGGGATTGACTTTGATGAGACATTCGCACCAGTTGCAAGATTGGAAGCCATCAGACTGTTCCTAGCCCATGCAGTGCACTTCAACTTCACAGTCTACCAAATGGATATCAAGAGTGCTTTTCTTCAAGGAATGCTCAAGGAGGATGTATATGTCGAGCAACCGCCAGGCTTTGAAATTGGTGATCAACTCTTCAAACTGAAGAAAGCCCTATATGGACTGAAGCAAGCTCCTAGAGCGTGGTATGAAACTCTAACAACATTTTTGCTGAAAAATGGGTTTCAAAAAGGAGTCATTGATCGAACTCTATTCCAAATAGAACGATCAACTGAGATTTTAATGGTTCAAATTTATGTGGATAACATAATTTTTAGATCAAAAAGTAAAGATCTATGCATACGATTCGCTCAACTGATGCAAAGCGAATTTGAGATGAGCATGATCGGAGAAATGACATTCTTCCTAGGACTCCAAGTGAAGCAACTGAAAGATGGAATCTTTATCAGCCAGGCGAAGTACACCAAGGAGCTAGTCAAGAAGTTTTGAGTAAGCAAAGGACAAAATCTCAAGATTCCTATGAACACATCAGTTCAGCTAACTCTCGACGAAGAAGGAGAATCAGTTAGCCAAACATATTACAAAGGAATCATTGGGTCGCTACTTTACTTAACAGCTAGCCGGCCAGACATCTCTTATTCAATCGGACTATGCGCACGGTTTCAAGCTAATCCAAAGAAGAGTCACCTCGAAGCAGCTATGAGGATTATCAAATATCTCAAAGGAACCATAAATCTTGGACTATGGTATCCCAGAGATGACAGTTTAAGCCTAATTGGTTATTCAGACTCGGACTTTGGTGGATGAAAAATCGACAGAAAAAGTACCAGTGGAACATGTCAGTTTCTGGGAAGTAAACTGATATCCTGGTTTAGCAAGAAGCAGCACTCAGTTGCCATGTCAACAACTGAAGCAGAATATGTAGCTGCTGGAAGTTGATGTGCTCAGATACTCTGGATGAAGCAACAGTTGAAGGACTACAAAGTTGAAACTGAAGAAGTACCTATCTACTGTGACAACAATAGTGCAATTGCGATATCTCAGAATCCAGTTCTGCATTCAAGAACTAAGCACATTTACATAAGGTATCACTTCATTAGAGATCATATCGAGAAGAAAGACATATGCATCAAATATGTCAACACTGAGAAGCAGATAGCTGACATCTTCACCAAACCATTGCCTGAAGCAAGGTTTATGGAGCTATGCATACAGTTGGGACTGCTGGAGCTAGCATTACAGGATGAAGATGATAAACTGGAGGAAAAAGGCCAAGGGACCACTCCAGCTGAAGAGAGAAACTGAATCAAAAAGGCTAGAAACTGATCAGTTGGCCACAAAAGCCATCAGTTTGAAGCAAAGGCAAGAAGCTGCTAAGAGAAAAGTAAACTGGAGATGATCAGTTTACTCCATCAGTTCAACTAAATCATCAGTTCAGTCGCTCAAACTGATGATCCAGTCAGTTATGCAGAACACACAAGCTGCAAAATTGATCAAACTGATGAAGGAGTACTAGGAACTGAAGTCAAATCAAAAGGAGATGTCAGTTCAAAGACCAACTGAAGGAGAACAACTGAACTGGGAAGCAACTGAATAAAGGTCTAAGCGGTCAAGACCAATTTTGAACTGATGAAAAGACATCTCAGTTGAAACTGATCAACAAAAGGATCATTAGTTACAGTGGAAGCCAACTGATGACGTAATCAGTTTCAAGCCAAGGAGAAGCTGCTAGAGAGAAAAGATAAGTTCAAATTTCAATATTAGAAAGGGTAAAAACACGTGTCACTCAAATATTACCGTTGAACTTTCTCTCTCCTTCTTCATTTATCCCCAACGGACAAAATCGAAAGGACAATTGACAAGTCGATTGAGTTAATCCGACCGTTGAATATTGGGCATACCAAGTGTCACAACCATTGGATGAATCTCATCACATTCTATAAAAGGGATGGCTAAACTTTTATTTTCACTTTTACCAATCTCAATCACAGTAAAAAATTAAGGCATCTCTCATTCTTCAATCCTTGAAACTATTCTGCAAATCTTACGAAAGTGAAATCATTCAGTTTCTAAATTCAGTCAAAGCCACTTTACCCTTTCTGGATCATTTATCCCAAAAACTCCATGGCTGACAGACGCGCACCAACTGTTCGATGAAAGTTCGACTTTAAAAGAACTGGTGAACTAATCATTCAACCGCCGAAGCCGTCAAATTAGTTGGACTGTATCCCAACTAAATCAGGATAAGAATTTTATTTTTCAAAGCTTATCATAATTACATTCTTACCGTTGCGATTATAAAATTTCTTATATTATACTAAAATGGTTACAATTCGAAAATAGGGTTCTATCTCACAATGCTGCAATTAATACTTTCTTACTGAGATATAAATAGCAAGATTTGTAGAAAATATTTTGCTATTTATGGCAACTAGCCCATTCTCAGAGAAGCTATTTCTCAGCCATAAGATCATAAAGTTACTTCTTCATCAAATGGCTAAGATGTAATCCTCATTAATTCAGCTAATCCTCCATAAAATCGGATGGCTGATCAGCTAAGAAAAGCAATCGAGTGCCATCGATTCCTGCATGCAAAGCTAAATAAATGTGTGCACAAAGATGAAGGCTCTGGTCATCTGCAAATCCTTTCTCTCTCTTGCTTTGATCATCTGCTAAGTCTTCTATCTCCTAAACACTTGATCTCTAAACTAAAACATCTTTTTGCAGATATGAAGCCCCCATTTCCGACGGTCGATGCAAATCTACTTATTAAGAAGCTTAAGAAAGATAAAACTCTAAGTCTAGAGTATCTTAACGCACGCCTCGGCTCCGAAAACTTTCCAAGGATTTATAGACCATTGGAGGCAATTGGGCTGCTATCATTTTTGATGATCGTGCCACTCAAGAAATTACCTTCTCATGTTACAGAATTCTACTACAAGACAATGATCTCTGGCGACAACATCATTTCTACCATTCAGAGCAAGGCGATCACAGTGACGAAAGAGACGATGATGTGTACTCTTCACCTTCCAGGCGACGGCCCAGACATTATGACCCTACAATTGCCCTGTAAATACACACTATGGGATGCTTGGAAGCTTTCTCACGTCAACCACTATGACTGTTCACATAGGCTGAAGGAGAGTATGCCAAATGATATCCTCCAACTCTTAGATATCGCCGGCCATATCCTACATGGAAATTTTGAGACAGTCCACTTCTCGGACATCAAAGCTCATCTCACAGCCGCTCTGTACTACAGATGTAAAGCCAACTGGGCCTCTTTCATCCTTACTCAACTGCGAGCTAATGTAGAGCGAACAGCCTATGACCCATCCACTGGCTCATTTCGTGAAAAGATCGGGTTTATGAGTCGCATAAGCCATATCATTCAAAGATAATTTGATGAGGTCATCCTAAATGGCGAATAGCTCAAAAGGAGGGAGATGCTCCCTACTATCTACGGCCATCTAATCTCGAAGCGTTCACGTCGACAAGGGTCTTCCAACTCAGGCCATCGAAAGGCACCTTTGGAGGCACCCGTCAGCTCCTCTGACGAAAGAGAGCTGATGATTGAGAGCAAACCTGTTTCAAGGCTGAGTAATCAGCCTATAATATCAGCTAGCTCCCAACCTCTACCGTTAGTCCAATGTGAATCCATTGAGGTTGAATTTGAAGCAGTTCTAGACCATCAACTGAGAAGTTGTTTCGGTCTTGTTGAAGACACAGACTCCTCTCTGTTCGACCAATTACGGCGGTACCTACAGTACCATATATGGTGATTTCAATTGGATGAGTCAACAATGTTCCACCTCAACCACACCCATGGCTCCACCTTCTGGATCAACGAAGGAACATGGAGTAGAAACTGGATGAATCATCCACTCTCCTCGCCACCTACGCTTTCAGAGATAATGGATTCGATGATCAAGCGAATCCAGCTGAGCATACCAGCTGATGCTCCTCTCCCCGACAATGAATCGGCCAACTCCTCATGCACACCCTTCGTTGATGATCCACCCATCCCTTCAACCGATGAGATCTTCAACAACTTGGCCTCGATGAACTTCAGAGAGCAAGCAACCTCTCTCTCCTCTGCTCCAGGTCAGTTCATGATAACTGAAGAAGCATCTGCATGGCTCTCCTCACCCATACAAATTCCTTCAGTTCCCTCAATTCATGATGACAATATGGCAACTGCGTTCACCTTCCTGCCCAACTTGTTACTACCATCATGCGACCCACTCCACCTTTTAGATGATGCCAAAACGGGGGAAGAAGAACAGATAGGTGATGGATGCTTAGATGATGGATGCTTAACTCTTTGGGATCAAATTCAAAGAGAAATTCATCATGAGGGGGAAGATCAGCTTCAGGAGGGAGCATGGAGGATGCAAGGAGCTCAAGAAAAAAGAGAATCGAGCAGAAAGAAAAGGAGCAAAGAAGCAATTTTCAGGGAGTAGATTAGTAGTTTTAACTACTCTTGAAAATATAACATGCTTTAAAGTGAATATATATAATATACATTTCGACTATGATTATAATGCTCATGCTCTGTCACTTCAAGTATGATTAAGTTAAATGCTCTGATACTTGAATGAAAAATGGTTAAAAGCTCTGATGCTTGAATGAAAAATGCTCTAATATTGGAATGAAAGCATGCCCCTAGTGAAAGAATGAGAAAATGCTCTGAAACTTGAAGTCTAATTGCTCTATACTTGAATTTCATGCATATCTTAAATGCTTTAATACCTGAATAACAACATGAATGACAAATGCTAATGACAAATGCTCTGATACTTGAATGAAAATCATAAATTAAATTTTTACTCAAACTTGCTCTGAATTTGCTCTGAAACTGCTTAAGCAAACTTGCTACATTTGCAGCTTTTTCCATCATCATCAACAAAGTTTTGACATCATCAAAAATGGGGAAATTGTTAGGAAAAACTATTAAGGAACCCCTAGATTAGGTTTTGATGAGATGTCAAAACTATTTGTGAAAAACTGACTAAAATTCAAGTTACATATCGGAGCTGATTAATCCAAGGCATCATCAAAAATGATATCAAGCAAAGTCAAAGCCAACCAATCAAGAGTATGGTTTGCAAGTTGAAGGATACGTCATTCAGTCAGAAGTCAACTGAACTGAGAAGTCAAGAAGTTGAACAGTCGAAACAAACTGATAACTAAGTTAGCTAAGCTGTGGGAGAAAAGAGTCAACTAAGGGAACTAATAAAAGATCAGTTTAGACTAAAGACTGGAAGTATCCAACTGATGACCAACTGGAGCAATAGCCGAACTCAGCTGGTGAGCTCAAAACTGCTAACTGGAGCAATAGCCAAACTCAGCTGACGAGCTCAAGACTGCCAACTAGAGCAATAGCCAAACTCAGCTGACGAGCTCAAGACTGCCAAATAGAGCAACAGCCAAACTCAGCTGACGAGCTAAAAATTGCCAACTAGAGAAATAGCCAAACTCAGCTGACGAGCTCAAAATTGCCAACTAGAGCAACAGTAAAACTCAGCTGACGAGCTCAAAACTACCAACTGGAGCAACAGCCAAACTCAGCTGACGAGCTCAAAACTGCCAACTGGAGCAATAGTCAAACTCAGCTGGCAAGTCCAGAACTGTCAACTGGAACTCAAAGCTGCTAAGAAAACTGAAGCCAGAGAACCTTGGAGGTTATTGCTCAAACTACCGAATCTTGGAATAAATGCTTCAACAAAGATCCGGGAATTAAATATCCAATGAAGATCAATTGGAAGAGTAATGGATACTTCAAATCAAAAGCTTCAAGCGATCATTCTCTATTGATGAGCCAACAGAGCCACTGAACAATGGACAATGGAACTCAACGGTCATAAAATCACTCATCTATAAAAGACGAGTGAATCAGAGTTTAAAATAACTCTCTAAAGCAGAACCAAGAAGAATCCTTCACCTACACAACTTTCATATATACAAGCAAGAGCATTTCTTTCTCCCTCCACTCAAGCTCAAGTTCAGCGTTTGATAGAAACTGCGAGAGTTCAACTGAGAAGAAGAAATTCACAGAGTCAAGATAATCAGCCAGTTGTTGACAATTCAGCCAGGGCAGTCTTCTCAGTTTTAGCTATACTATGATCAACTACTCAGCTCAATTGAAGGAGTACATCAGTTGATAACCCCTGTTCAAGACTAACCTCTTAAAGATCGAAAGAGATCTAAAACCTTGTAAAGATGACAATAGCACCTACCTTTCTAACGAGCAGTTAGGGACTTCAAGTGTGAGCCGTCGACCCGCTGAGGTAGTGAGCAGTTACCAGGTTCAGCCAACTGTCCTTCATTTTATAATTTGTAAAGAAACTCAAGTTATATAGTGAAGTTGCCTTTCTGCGGAAGGAAGAGAGGACGTAGAAGTTTGAGACTTCGAACCTCTATAAATTGCTTGTGTGCTGCAGCACTTTGATTATTGCATATCTTTGAATTGCACACAATATCATACAAGCCGCACTTAAACTGTCTTAACTATTCAATAAGTTTATGCATAGATAAGTTTCATTAAGCGAGTCAAAGGGCCCTGTCATTCCGCATTTGAAGTAAAAGTTTTAATCAGTTTATTCACTCCCCTCTCTAAACTGTTATCGACTCGTCCGGGACCAATAAAGAAGAAATTCACACACCCAATTTCGTCTGAAGAACATTGGTAGTGTTTTCAGATAGTGAAGAATTCCTGTCTTTGAAGACTAACAAGCAGGTTTTGGCTGTCTGATTTCTGGAGGATTTCCTGGAACTCTTTCTTTCAAGGAATTTATCTTTCATCATCTGGTTTTTGAATAAGTTGGGGGAAACGATGAATTCTACCATTGAGGAAATTTGGCTAGAATTTTTAGTTGAGAGAGATGAAAGAGAGAAGAGATTTTTTCTTGAATGATTTAAGAAATGAGTGTGTCTCTTCTTAGCAAAAGGGACCAGATCTGGATTGATTTATGAGCAATAAATGATACTCATATATCTTTGAAAATTTTGTGTCCCTTGCTTTTGCTTTTTGCCTTAAATGCCTTTGTCAGGATTTCAACGGTAGGAAAGTGCGAAGTAAATGTTTGACAAGACATTTATTCCTTTTTTTTAAGGTAAAAGAAAATTTTTATTAAGAAAAGATAGGAAACTGAATTTTACAAGAAATTATTCCTAGGGCTTCATATCAGTTTGATTAGCATCTAGTTCTTCTTGTTGTCAGTTCTTTTTTTCTTGGCTTTTCTAAAACTATCTGGCATGTCCCCATTGTTAGAGGAATCTTCCTCAGAGTCTTCAGTTCCAGAGTATGCTTCCAGTTGCAGAATTGATTCATAAAGCAGTTTTACCTGATCCTTTATGCTTTTGATCAGTGCTTTGAACTGTGTTGACGTCTTGCCCGGCTGCTGCTTTTTAGCTTGTTGGGCACATAGCTGAATATTTTCTACAGCTAGCTGATGCACTCTAGTCTGATGATCAGCAGTTGGCTTCTCAACCATTTCAGATTAAGTTGGAGATGCAGCCTTTCTATTCAGTTGGACTCTGTCTAGGGTCTTTTTTGCTGTCATGCCTTTCTTCTGAGGACTTTCCTTTTTCCTCTTGTTACTGGAGTGGTTAGGATCAGCTTCTGCCTTAGTCGTGGTTGTGGCTCTCTGATTGTTACTGGAGGTAGTGCAGTTTTATCCACTTCTAGGATAAAATCATATAGATCAACCTGTTAAATATGGGTTTCCTCTACCGTCACATCAGGAATTAGGTTTTCCAGTATGAAGCTTACCCTATTGAGAAAATTCATCTTTTGTGGAAAGCACTCGGGGTTCTTGGTTTCGGCATCCATAATGTTTACAAACTTCTTTAGTTGACTAAAGAAGTACAGAGACCAATCTATCTCCTTCTCTTCCCAGATGGCATTGCAGATTCTGTACTTTATCTTCGACATATCGGAGTGTCTTTCACATAATCCTATCATCATTCTTGTGGCCACTACTGCCAGTACTTGAAATTCTTTTCTGAATTTGGACGTTGAATGATTGATGTCATAACTTCCATCAAAGTAGATTGTTGCCTATCTGTCAAAGCAGTCTTTAGCATCAACTTCTACTTTTTCAACATTACCTCCCCCTTCTAGGAGATCAAATACCCCATTTAACACTGATGGAGTGATCACAATTTCTTGTCCTCAAACCTCTATTTTGAACTCCAGAGAGTTGTCTTTGCTCATCGAGTTAAGGAAAAACTCAGCTACTGCATCTGAATACACCTCAGTGGGAGTACCCTCAGTGAATGTCTTCAGCCCTAATTTCTTAATTGATTGAATGACTCCTTCACATAGACTAGAATTATTAATAAGTCTTCCGAAGTTGTCTATGCTAAGCATCTTGTCGTGATAAAGGTCTTTGCAGAAGACCGTTGAGTCTTCACCAGTTAGCCTAAAGTTGTGTTTTCTTCGGTGAATGTTAGTAGAGAATTGAGCCATTTAAGGAATTTCGTAGATTTTTCTAGGCTTTGAGAGGAGAAAATCTCTGAATTTAGGCTCTGAGAATGAATGCTTGAAGGTTTAATTGGCTTTTGAGTAGGCTGAAAAGAGGGGTTCGGCCAATTTATTTATAGCATTTAATTTTGACAGAGAATCCAATGGTAACACGATTTTGAGTGAGGCTTAATTTGAATGGTTCTGATTAATCCGTCGATTAAATTTAAAAAATTTATTTATTGGGATTAAATGAAGAGAGAGATAGTGGGTCCAACGGTAATAATGATATGACACGTCATTTTATCATTCCACTAAGCAAAGTAAAATTTGAACTTATCTATTCAAATCTCTCTCTCTCCCTTGAGCTTCTGCGTGGCTTTGAGCGGCTATCGTCATCAGATGATTCAGCTATATCTGGCAATTCTCAAGTTGGCTTGGTCAGCTTCAACTGAGATATCTTTTCAGTTCAGCTCTTTCTTTTGCTAAGATGGCTTCCAGCTTTCCCTTCAGTTCAGCTGATTCTTCAATTTGAACTGATTGAATCTTCTGATCAGTTCCAGTTCTTCCAACTTCTCAACTTCCATACTTCTCATCAGTTTGCAAACTTTTCAGCTTGCTTTTTTCTTGAACTGATGGTTTGAGCAGTTTTGGCTCCTTTTGCCGACTGAACTGATGCATCTTTTAGTTCAGTTTCAGCTTCTCCTCTCTTTTTCTCATCGGTTGGGGTTGCTCTTTACATTTTCCCAATCAATTGATCATCTTCATCTTCTGAAGCTAGTTCCAATAGCCCTAATTGGATACATAACTCCATGAATATTGCTTCTGGCAATGGCTTTGTGAAGATGTTAGCTATCTGCTTCTCAGTATTAACATATTGGATGCATATGTCTTTCTTCTCAATATGATCTCTGATGATGTGGTTCCTGATGTCAATATATTTTGTTCTCGAATGCAGAACTGGATTATGAGAAATAGCAATGGCACTGTTGTTGTCGCAGAAGATAGGTACTTCGTCAGTTTCGACCTTGTAATCCTTCAACTGCTGCTTCATCCAGAGTATTTGTTCACAATAGCATCCAACAGCTACATACTCTGCTTCAGTTGTTGACGTTGTAACTGAGTGCTGCTTCTTGCTGAACCAGGATATCAATTTGTGACCAAGAAACTGACATGTTCCACTGTACTCTTTCTATCAATCTTGCAACCACCGAAGTCTGAGTCTGAATATCTAGTTAGACTCAAGCTGTCATCTCTGGGATACCATAATCCATGATTTATGGTTACTCTAAGGTATTTGATGATCATCTTTGCTGCTTCGAGATGACTCTTCTTCGGATTGGCTTGGAAGCGTACACATAAGCCGACTGAATATGAAATATCTGGTCAACTGGCAGCTAAGTAGAGAAGTGAACCGATGATGCCTCTGTAGTGAGTTTGGCTAACTCATTCTCCTTCCTCATCGAGAGTTAGTTGAACTGATGTATTCATGGGGATCTTGATAGTTTTTCCATTATCAGTTCCAAAATTCTTGACAAGCTCATTTATATACTTGGCTTAACTGATGAATATCCCATCTTGGAGCTGCTTTACTTGAAGTCCTAAGAAGAACATCATTTCTCCTATCATACTTATCTCGAATTCACTTTGCATCAGTTGTGCGAACCAAATGCATAGATCTTTACTCTTCAATCTAAATATTATGTCATCCACATAAATTTGAACCATTAAGATCCCTAATGATCACTCTATTCTGAGTAGAGTGTGATCAATGACTCCTTTTTGAAACCCATTCTTGAGCAAGAATGTTGTGAGGGTTTCATACTAGGCTTGAGGCGCTTGCTTCAGCCCGTAAAGTGCTTTCTTTAGTTTGAAGACTTGATCTCCAATCTCAAATCCAGGCAGTTGCTCGACGTACATGTCTTCCTTGAGCATCCCTTGTAGAAAAGCACTTTTCACGTCCATTTGATAGACTGTGAAATTGTTATGAGCCACATAGGCGAGAAACAATCTTATAGCTTCCAATCTTGCAACTGGTGCAAATGTCTCATCAAAGTCAATTCCTTCACTTTGAGAGTATCTCTTGGCTACCAGTCTTGCTTTGTTCCTGGTGATGATGCCTTGTTTGTCTAGTTTGTTGCGAAAAACCCACTTGGTTCTAACGACTTTCTGGGTTTTTGGCCTATCAACAAGAAACTAAACATCATTTCTTGTTAACTGGTTTAGCTTTTCTTGCATGGCTATGATCCAATCTGCATCTTCAAGAGCTTCATTGATGTTTGCCAGTTCAGCTTGAGATAAGAAGCATGTGAAGAGAGCATTCTCTGTTGAACTTATGGTCTGAACTCAACTTCTTAGATCTCCAAAAATTTTATTAGCTAGGTGATTTCTGAGCCATTTGGGTAAGCTGTACTCAGTTGGATTTTCGGTTGGATCCTCAGCATTGACATCTTTTGATCTCTTTTGTTTAGTTTGCCCTTCGTCTTCATCAGTTCTTCCCCCTGCTTCTGTTGTGGGATTGAAGGTCTCAACATGATCGTTTTCTTCATTGGCTTGATTGCCCTCAGCTGGTCTGGTGCTAGATATATTGCCTTCATCTTCTAGTCCAACTTCAAACTCTTCTGGAACTGTGTGATCCACATAATCTTGCGAGTTATCAGTTTTGCTAGGTAGTTGTTGAACTGATGTATTGAGTACTTCTTTACTCTTGTACTTATTGGCAAACTCATCAAAAATATCATGACATGTTATTTCCATAGCTAGTGTTCGTTTGTTGAACACTCTGTAAACTTGAGCATGAGGAAAGTTGTAACCAAGAAATATTCCCTCATTAGCTTTAGCACTGAATGCTTTCTGTTGACTCTTGCCATTGTTGTGAATATAACATTTGCAGCCAAATACTTTGAAGTATGAGATAGAATGATTACGACCCTTGTATAGCTCATAAAGTGTCTTGTCATGTGCGCTAAGTGAACACATTCCGACTGACATTATCCTCAACCTCGACATTCGAGTTGGCTCTTTCATTGGCATTCCTTACAGGTCTTTCGTGACGTCCACATCCACGAATCATCTTATCCTAATGCATTAAGTAATTTCTTCTACTCAGTAAAAGGATTCTAAGCAAGCACTCTAATTTCGAGAACTATATATATATACCCTAATTTTATAAACCTTGAATGCTATTATTTTTATAAAAACTAACATGAAAAGAATATAAGAAATAGAATTTAAAAACATTTTCTCTAATATGTAATTAAACTAATGTTAGAAAATAATAATAATTCTATAGAATAAACTAGCTTAATAATTCAAATAACATAGTGCGAAAGAGATTTCAAGTATTTCAAACTCATAAGTATTTTTAAAGTAAGAAAACAGACATTCGACATAAATAACAATTAAAAGTTTAGTAGCAAAATAAGTTTACTAACTTATATTTAAATAAAACTAAATCACATCCATCTCCACATCACCATCACCAAGCTCCTCAATCTGAAATATTATAATAAGGGAATGAGTATAATGAATACAGTCAGTGGATAATATGTATTATCCAAAACATATTAAACATGTAACTCATATTCAAACATTCATGTCATGTCAACTGTCACTGTAATAATAATGGTTTGAACAGTGGGGAGTCAGTCCAAAGACAACTTATCATGGCCTCAGACCTATAAACAGTCTTTGAACAAGTATATGTATATACACATGCACGGTGGGCAATCCGAATGACAACTTTTACGGTCCCGAACCTATTAACGGTCCCAGTATACTTTCACTTTCACTTTCACATCAATATACTTAGTCGAAGAATAAATCACAAGCTCAATATATAGTGGATAATAAATAAACACGTACGTATAAAATTCTCCATCTTTATTTTGAAGACCTTTGACTCGACTTTTAATTCCACAATGCTAAAGACTTGCAGGAACTAAGTCACCATCGTCTAACAGAGATGACATTAAAATAATGTGATAAGTTTTAGTATTATAAATTCCAATTAATGTTGAATTATAAATTTCTAAATTTAGATGAATTTGTATTTGTTTGGAGAACTAGTTTAAGTATATTTAATATTATTGGTTATCTTAAAGAAAGAGCCAAGATATATATACACACACACCCCTATATATTAATGAATTTGGAACATTCTTGACATAGCTTAAAGTTCATAAAATAGGTGCAAACAAAGTTGACAAACATAAGTTTCAAGTATCATTATAAATTAAAAATTCAAAATAATATAATAACATTTTCTTAGTTTCAAAGATTACTTCTTGTGTGTCACATCTACTAATAGTTCAAAATCGGACTCTCAGAGCTCGCTCGCGACCTCACCCGCGACCAGGCCGGTTGCGAGTGTGGTCTCAGGTCCACGTGGCCCTTTCTTCCCATTCGTGATAGAGAAGGGGTGTCACAAAAGAAAATCCGCAACCACGGTCGCGGATCCAAGTGGCAGTCCGATAGTCTTTCACTGTTTTGTTTCGTTCTCACTTGTTTCTGGTCCGATTGAGCTGATTCTTTTTGCAACGTTTTCCTGACTTGATTTCTTATATTTATACGGTCTTCCTAAGCTCATTTCAAGTTCAAACAAAAAATGACATTAAATCCCTTCACAATGAACAAACACATGACACTACACAAAATATAGAAAACTATGCAAAACTTATCACTTCATGCAATGCCCATCAAATACCACTCAAATGAACCTCAAAACACATGTAAAACACGAGGTTATCACTCCTTATCTTTATTTTTTAAAAAACTTTTTCTATCGATTTCAAAAAATTGAATGAAACAAAGTTGAGTGATTCATTGACATAAGGCAAGTACAAAGTTGAGTGATTCATTGACAAAATTCAAGTCACTTGCTGAATATTTTTTCTCTCTTTTTTTCTTTACTGTTTGAATATTTCATATTGAGAACTTATTTTTTGCAATTATTCATACGAACACACTGGGAAGAATAGTTTTACATTTATGGTTGTATTTATTCTATCCATAATACATCATATTAACTATATTTAATTTATGAATAAGCTTGTTTATGTGAAATTTGTATTTTTAGAGTGTGTGAAGAAAAAAATAGTGTCAGGACGATGTTTTAGTAACATCATCCATTGGATGGACAACAGAAGGGGCAACATGATTTAATTTTAAAAGTCAAGAGGGTTATTTGGTCTAAATAGTCATAAAGGCGGCCAAATGCTCCTAGCCGGATAGTCAAGGGGGTTATTTGGACATTTTCCCTATATAATATATACATAGATTATAAAATGGAGAGAGAGAATAAATGGGAGAAGAAGAGGAGAGAGAGAGACGAGAGAAAAAAAGAGATGATTGTCAAGTTTCCATTGATCGAGCTAAACCACTGCGTGACATGAAACCAAAGTTCCAACACCTTCTCAAAATTGTCGTACAAATGGTTAGCGGCTATGTTGGACAACTCACACCAATCTCAGTGCCAAGATGCCAACTCATGTATGCTCTCTATCCAACAGTCTTTAAATCAACTGGTCATAATACTTCATGAAGAGAGTTTGTGATCATGTCTCAAGTGGCATCATCAACCCAGAGACTTTGCGGTTCCAGAACACTGAAGGATACATTCTACGCATTAGTCGTCTCCTCTAGATGTTCCTTCAACTAAATGATGAAGAGGGCATGCATCTTTCGAACAAGGACTGGTTTCCAAGTTCTGTTCTTGAAAGCTCATCAACGGTTCATCTATCTCCCCAGCTACTAGAGCATGTGCAAACTCAGTCACAAAATCGAGGGAAGATGCCCATGACGCTACCTTATTGTGAATCTACGAGGAAGAGCTACGTCTGCTCCCTTGCTTTGAAGAAGAGAGAAGCTGGCAATGATGGGTAAGGTCTAGGTTCGAGATGAAGAAGAAGATAATTAGAGCAAGTGGGTAGCGGCGCTCTTAGATTTGTCAATTAGGCTAGATCATTTATATTACGTCATTCTGATTTATATTATTAATTAATTTCTCAATTTCCATTTTCAATTTCTAGTTCTCTATTTCTACTTTCCCATTTCATTTTATATTTTTTATTATAAAAAAATAAAAAAGTATATATATTATATATGGGCATGTACCTCGTCCCACTACAAGCTTTATCCGCCAAAGCTTGTCCCGCTGTGGGCTTACCTTTGTGAGCCCCTCAAACAAACGAGTTTCAATATTAAAGCCCTACCCGTCTAAAAAAATGGTGGGGACGGGCCTAACCCATTTTAACTAGTCTATTACCAGCATACAAAAAATTGGGGAGATCTCATTTTGTTATTAATTATATTTAACATATTTATATTTATAATTTGTAAATAGGGCTGCATAGAAATTAACCAAACTTAAAACTAAATCGATGGTTTGGATCGTTTCAGGAAATTTTACATTTTTGTTTGTTTTTTGAACTGACTTTGTTTATTTGGTTTTGAGTAAAATACTTCTAGTCTAAATGTCTAATATGCGAGGATAGAAAGTACCTCTTATGTACCCATAAAAAAAAGCGTAGAAAGTACCTTTTTCCCGGGAATTTCTACCCTAATATCCCAACCACTGACACATAATTAAAAAAATAATAAAATTATATTAGAGGGGTGATAAAAAAATTATTATCATGTATTAATGATTAGGGTAGTTAAGATAGTACCTCAACCACCGGGATAGAAATTCCCTCCTTTTCGCTTAATTTTAACGTACATACTCCATTTGAACCATCTCAGAGGACAGTAAATAAAATCGGTCAAACTTGTATCGTTAATCTCAAAATTATTTAATTATTTATATCTCGTGTTCTTTTTTAACTTATAAATTAGCATATTATAATAAATTTAAAAAATTAGCATAATATCTATTGAAATAAAAAATAAAGGCCGTGAATACGTCAACAATAAAAAAAGGAAGCTTTCACACAATCACGTAGTGATGTAGACATAAATAAACTAAAGGGGCAGACTTAGGTGAGACCGTCTCATACATGAGACGGGTCAATACTCACATGCGGGGATCATTATTTATGGGTGAAGTATCATTAACTCACATGTGAGTATCATTATTTATACCCGCATGTGAGTATCATTATTTATGGGTGAAGTATCATTAACTTACATGTATCATTATTTATGGGTGAAGTATCATTATTTATGGGTAAAGTATCATTAACTCACATGTATTGATCCGTCTCATGTATGAGACCGTCTCATACAAGTTTTTGTCTAAACTAAAATAAATGGTTTCAGTTGTTGTTAACAAAAAAATAAATAGATTTTTCTTTACGTAAATCTATAAAAGTGATTTTTCGGTATTCTATGTTTCCGCTTTAATAGAATAATTTGCATGTTAATTAAACTCGGTTAATTAAAATATATGTGCTACATAAAATTATGTTCTACATGACATTAGGATTAATGAACATCCAATTAGATCATGTGGTGGCTCAATTCGAAAAAACCCCAACAACTGGTATCAGAGTGGGTTTTGGCACTGTTCTAGATTTAATCCTAGGATTAATTCGAAATATATGTATAAATTTGATGAAATATTTATGTGGTTTAAATTTTCAGATTTATATGCTAATGTATCTCGAATGGTAGTATTCAAAACTTGGATGAATTTTTGATGTAGTTCGAAAATTCTAGTTTCGAGGTTTGCTGTAATTTTTGATTATATTAAAATTGGATTTGGAATAGATTTTTGATGAGTTCAAAATTTCCAGATTTATTTTAATGGGTATTCAAAAATTATTGGATCAAAATTTTTGAAATTTTGATGTATTAAATTCCCTAATTTGTTCTATTTAATTTTCGATTCTATCAAATTAATTTGGATAAGTTTTTGATGAAAATCAAATTTTCAGATTTATTTGGTGGGGGTTTTCAAAAATTATGTGTATTAAAACTAGATTTGGTATTTTTGATGTTTATCTTAAAGTTACCTAATTCTAATCTAGATAGATTTGAAAATAGAATATTAGATTTGGATAGAATTTGAAATTGATCAAATCTCCAAATTTAATCTTCTTGTGATTTTCGAAATCTACAAAGATTTGAATTTGATAAGGTAATTTTTGATATATATCAATAGTTATCTAATTCTAATTCTAAAAGATTTGAAAATAGATTTTAAATTTGGAAGAATTTGAAGTGGATCAAATTTTAAGATTTAATATCTTGCAATTTTCGAAAATCTTGTAGATAAGAATTGGAAAAGTAATTTTTTGGTGTATATCATAAATTACTTAATTCTAATCTAGATAGGGTTGAAAATAAAATTTAAATTTGGATGGAATTTGAAGTTGATCAAATCTCTAATTTTTTTCTTTGGTGATTTTCGAACCCTATCCAAATATTTGGGATAGTTTTTTGATCTATATCAAGATTTTCAAATATTAATTAATTAGGGTGTTATCCGAAAATTAAGAATTAAATTTGGTGGATAATTTTAACAAATTTCCAGATTTATTCTTAAAGATATTTTCGAGATTTACTTGGATTTAATTTGGTGGATAATTATTTTAATTTTCAAATTATATCTAGTATGCATTTTCGAAATTTATTAATTTATTAATTGGATATTTCGAAAATAATGTCATGTGTGGATATCATATGTTATTTTATGCTAATCATGTAATTGTGATTGTTGGATTTGTAGACTGACTTGTTTGCAGGGTTACCGACTATCATGGCTCCTTAATTATGTGATGTATGTTTTAATTTATATTGGATGTATGATGGGCCGTATGCCAGTTTGGCTACGTGATTTTAATCCATGAGAAAATCCATGGATTAGGTCTAGGTTTTATTTTATGTTGTTTTAATGTAATAGAAATAAAACTGTTAGACCAAGTTATTGAGTTGTAATTTTATTCTAGATATATTAGTTTTTTCCTCTAAGGAATAAATATTCTATATTGAATAAAGTTTGAAGATCAACTAAAAGAAGGAGAGTAGTACAACTCAAGAAAGGAAGTGTCACTGATTCACGTCCCGAAATCCTAATTGCAGCTAGGATTTTCGGCGAGGTTCAGTGATGAGGGCGGCGGCCATGCCCGAGGTTCCGGAGCTAACTTTCCAGTTTTATCTCATTCAGCAACATGAGATATAAGTTATGATAGTTGGTTTTTATTATTATTGCTTATTATGTTGTTTGAAGCATGCAATGGTGTTTTATCATTTTATGTGATGTTTGCATGTTTTACAATGGGATAAAATGAAACCTCAATCTTAAATAACTAAGTGAGAGAGATTCATACCAAAGTATGTAGAAATCTCAAACGGTCTCCATTAATCTTGTTTAATTGAGATGTGATTGACATGTGAGTTGACAATAGGTCTTCCTCCATAACGAATGTGTTATATATCACTGTTATCTCTAGAAATTAAACTTCTTTATGAAGATAGCTGTAGAACACTACTAGAACAAACTGACTCCTCCAACTGGAGCAGGGAGTTCGAAATAGTGGACTTGATGCTAAGATGATGGTGTTCACACTTAGATATAATTTATTAATAAACGTCAACACTAACGTGACCTATTAATTGGAAGGTTACACGACCGTGGTTATTTCCGACTATTAATTTACTTGTCATAAGGAAATTTGATTGAAGGTAAATTAAAGGTGGTTTTACTTGTTTAAGGATGAATTTTATAAACGTCCACACTAACGTAGCTTATTAGAAACATTTTTAAAATGTCGGTGGATTACATATAATTTTTTGAGGTATACGATTATATGTGAGTATCCTAAAGTTTGTGACTGTACTGCATGTTTACTTTTCAGTTATTCTATATCATCATGGCACTCTCCAACCTATCCTCTATTCTCAAAGAAAACAAGTTAATCGGTGAAAATTACAATGACTGGATTCGAAACCTTAATCTTGTTCTCACTGTGGAAGGACACAAATTCATACTTGAAGAGGTATGTCCTTAGAAGCCAAATGAGGGTTCTGACGAAGCCCAAAAGGTTGCAAATGATAAGTGGGTTAGGTCTAATGAGATAACGCGTTGTTACATTCTGGCATCCATGTCAAATGTGTTGCAACATCAACATGAAACTATGAAAACTGCTTATGATATCATGTACAACCTTAGGCAGCTTTTCGATCATCAGAACCGCTCGGCACGCCATTTGGCAATGAAGAAGCTAATGGATGCGAGAATGTCTGACTCCACACATGTTAGGGATCACATTCTCACGATGATGGGGTATCTGGCTGAGATCGAGACCTTGGGTGGAGAGCTGGACGCCGATTCTCAAATCGACATTGTTCTTCATAGTTTGTCCTTGAAGTTTGAGCAGTTCAGGCTGAACTTTAACATGATTAATAGGGATGTCGGCCTGACTAAGCTGCTCATGCATCTTCAGGCAGCTGAGTTACTTCAAAAAAGAAATCCGGAGGCACACCTAGCTGAAAATAGGGTGTCTTCTTCCGGTACAAAAAGGAAGAAGAAAAACGCACCCAAGAAAGCTGCAGAGGGGGCGCCTAAGGTGAAGAAGTCTAAGACTAAGATTCCTCATGAGGAATTTAAGTCAAAGATAAAGTGTTTGAAGTGCGGCCAGCCAGGTCACTGGAAGGCGGATTGTCCTAACAAGAAGAAGAAAAAGGGTACATCTTAATCTCTCGTCGTTGAAACATGTTTAGCTACTTATTCTACTCAGTCATGGGTAGTAGATACTGGAGCTATTGATCATGTTTGCATGTCTGTACAGGGGTTCCTGGCAAAAAGACAGCTGAGTGATGGAGAGATTTCAGTCTACATGGGCAATGCTATGAAAGTGGCGGCATTTACAATGGGAGACGTAACCTTATCTTTTAGTAGTGATAGAATTTTAGTTTTAAAGGATTATCTTTATGTGCCTGGTTTTAGGCGAAACTTGATTTCAGTTTCTAAACCTTTTACGGATGGATATTCTGTTTCTTTTGATAACAAGGTTGTTATCTTTAGTGATCAACGTTTTATCTATTCTGGCACAATGGATGGAAATATTTATTTACTTAATCCTATGCAAAACACTACGCAAATGCATTTACCGAATACATCGGTCATAAACCCTAACAAACGAGAAGAACCTTCAGAAATAAATCAAACCTATCTTTGGCATCTTAGGCTCGGCCATATTAACCTTAAACGGATACAAAGACTAGTAAATGATGGGCCCTTGTCTTCATTGGTCCTAGAATCGTTCCCTTTGTGTGAATCCTGTTTGGAAGGTAAAATGACCAAGAGACCCTTTAAGGATAAAGGGAATAGATTTGAAGAGGTACTAGATTTGATTCACTCTGACTTATGTGGTCCTATGTCAGTTCAGGCTCGAGGAGTGTACGAGTATTTGAATACGTTCATTGATGATTACTTAAGGTATGGATACATATACCTGTTACGCCGCAGGTCAGAATCCTTTGAGACTTTCAAAGAATTCAGAGCGGAAGTGGAAAAAGGTACAGGTAAAAGTATTAAATCACTATAGCCTGATCATGGTGGTGAGTACCTTTCGAATGAATTTAAGGACTACATAGCAGAGAATGAGATTACATCCCAGTTGACTGCACCGGGAACGCCACAACAGAACGGCATGGCGGAGAGAAGCAACAGAACATTGTTAGAGATGGTTAGATTGATGATGAGCTATTCAAATCTGCCTATTTCGTTCTGGGGATATGCCCTGGAAATGGCAGCCTATATTCTTAATGTGGTTCCATCAAAATCAGTCCCATCTACGCCCACAGAACTTTGGATTGGACGAAAGTCCAGTCTTGGACATTTTCGGATTTGGGGTAGTCTAGCACATGTGCTGGATAAGGAAACTGATAAGTTGGCACCACGTACAGATGTTAGACTGTTTGTTGGATATCTCAAAGGAATGAAAGGTGGTTTATTTTATAGTCCTAAGGATTATAAGATCATTGTGAGTACCAATGCTCGATTCTTAGAGGAAGATTATGTAATAAATCACAAGCCAAGAAGTGAGATAGTACTCGAGGAACTTCGAGGGGAAAATTCGAATCTGACACCAACAGTACAAGAAGAGGAACCACAATTTACTGCACAACGTATCATAGAAGTACAAGAACTGCCTCGTCGCAGTGGGAGGGTTGTACGCCAACCTGACAGATTCATTGGTTTGGGTAAATCTTCAGATTTCCCTGAAGGACTAAATGAATTGGATCCTAGGACCTACGACGAAGCGATCTAAGATAAAGATGCAGATTCTTGAAAAATTACAATGGAGTCTGAGATTTGATCTATGGATCATAATCAAGTCTAGGAGCTTGTAGAACCACAAGATGGGGTAAAACGCATTGGATGTAAGTGGGTTTACAAACGCAAGAGAGGATCTGACGGGTACACTCAGGGCAAGATTGGTGGCGAAAGGGTACACTCAGAAAGAAGGGATCGATTATGAGGAAACCTTTTCACCGGTAGCCATGCTTAAGTCAATCCGGATTTTCTTGTCTATTGCCGCTCATTTGGATTATGAGATTTGGCAGATGGATGTCAAGACAGCTTTCCTGAATGGAAGTCTTGAGGAAAACATCCACATGAAGCAACCAGAGGGTTTCATTGCTAAAGGTCAAGAGCACTTAGTGTGCAAGCTTAAGAGATCAATTTATGAACTTAAGCATGTGTCAAGGTCTTGGAACATCCGGTTTGACGAGGTTATCCAATTATATGGATTCGTGCAATGTCCGGATGAGAGCTGTGTGTACAAGAAGAGTGATGGAAACGTGGTGGCTTTCCTCGTATCATAAGGTGTTTTGTCACATGCGGCTACAATGGCACTTCGATTTTGTGTATGGCAAGTTGTGTTGACTGCTTCAGCCCAGTACCCTTCAGCTATGTTGGCATTAGCTATCATTGCTTGAGTTGCTTCTTTGAGTGTCCGGTTACGCCGTTCAGCTACACCGTTTTTCTATGGAGTTCTTGCAGCTGAGTGTTCATGGATGATTTCAAGCTGGTTGAGGAAGCTGATCATTTGCTGGTTCACAAATTCAGTTCCATTGTCGGAGCGAATCCTTTGAATTGATCTTTCCTTTTAAGTTTGTAGCCTTCTGATCAACGCTGTTAGTTTGTCATAAGTTTCATCTTTGCTCCTCAAGAATTTCACCCATGTATATCTCGAGAAATCATCAACTACTACAAGAGTGAATCTCTTGCCTTTTGGAGTTTGTGGTCTAACTGGACCAAACAAATCCATATGTAGCAGTTGGAGGCAATTAGTTGTTCCTGGTGGATGACTCCTATTCTTGAAGGATGACTTCACCTGCTTCCCTTTTTGACATGGTCCATATACTCCTGTTTTCTTGTATATTTCTTTGGGAAGTCCCCCAACTAGCTCTTTCTTGGCTAGATAGTTGATTGTTTTGAAGTTGAGGTGGTTCAGTCATCGATGCCATAGCCAGCTTGCTTCAGTTGATCTTTTTGAGAGAAAATAAGCTTCTGAGTAGCCGGTTGACCAGTCAACAATGTACATGTTGCCTCTTCTTATGCCCGTGAGAAGAATTATTCCATTTAACTTGTCTCTTATGTTGCAGGAGTTCTTGGTGAAGTCAACTGAGTAGCCATTGTCGAACAGTTGGCTGATGCTGAGTAGTTTGTGCTTCAGTCCATCTACGTGGGAGACTCCATTTACTACTACTTTTTCTTTGACTACAAACCCTTCTCCAATGGTTCGGATCTTGGAGTTGTCTCCAAATATGACAAGTGGGCCTTTGATTTCTTCATAACCGTCGAGATCTTCTCTGTCTCCGATCATGTGCTTGGAGCACCTGCTATCTATATACCAAATATCTTTAGTTTTCTTCATAGATAGGATGCTCTTATTCTGCAAAAACAAGGATTAGCATTTAGGGACCCATTTCATATCGGGTCCTTATTGATATATCAAGTTCTTTGGAATCCACACTTGCCAAAATTTTAGCTTTTTATCATCTAGTGATCCAACTGATTAGGAATGCTTGATCAATTTAGACTTTCTTTCAACTCTTTTGTTTTGAGTTAAATCAATTGAATGATACCTGCGTTGATAGTTAGTGGGATAAAACAGTTCAACTAACACGCAGTTATTTGGAGATTTTTGAGCTCTTATATAAGGCCAATGCCTTGTGTGTTTTTAGTTTACTCGATTGAACCCTTTTAGATCAGCTCTTGGTTCATTTCTTGAATCCAGATACTCATTATAATGATGATAAGGTTGAAATGATTTTTCTTTGATCTCTCCTAGAAGTGCTTTGATTGCACTGCAGGTAGGCTTAAGATATCAACTGGTCTTTCTTTTCATAGTGAACTGATCTGTCAGTTTGCCTTGAGGGCATTTTATACTGAGCTGGTGGCCTTTGTTGAACTGAAGGCTTTGAAGAGATGGATTGACTTGAGTGGACGGATGGTCTTGGCTGGAAATTGGGCTTCAGTTGGCCTGGTGATTTTGATTGGTTGAACTGGCCAAGTTATCTGGGCTGATTTTGAGGATTTTTCAATATTCCTTTCCCTTTGGTTGGCTCAACTAGCTGATCATGAGGTCTAGTGAATCTTCTCAGGATTCCTTTATCACTAGGTTGAGCAACTGCTTTTCTTTTTTCTAGGGCAGTGAACTTGCTATATCCTAGCCCTAAGCTACTAGTTCCAGTTCTTTGAGGATTTAATATCTCATCTAAAGTTTGAGATCCCTTCTTGAACTTCAAAGTTACTTTTTCTCTATCCTGGATCTCTTTCTTTAGTTTTTGGTTTTCAGCTTCTAGATCAGCATTTCTCAATTTCAATTTTTCAAATTCTATAAACTGAGACTCAAGATAATTCAACCTTTCATGATCAATGCTCAGTTTCCTGACTCTATTTCTCAATTCATCATTCTCATCTTTTAGTTCAACATGCAAACAAGATATTGAAGCTAATTGGTCTTCTAGCATCATAAGTTTTATATCAAGTTCATTACTAGAGACAGTTGCTTCATTGATATGATAAAAAGAGGTTTGAGAATCAGCTGTACTAACTTCTTCATCGTTGTCAGCCATGAGGCAGAATAGCGCTTCATCATCTGAGTTGTAGCTGTCAGAATCAATTCCAGATGAATAGTCTGAATCGTCTAGCATGGCATTCACATAATTTTCAACCATTGCTTTCCTTTTGAAGAAGATTTTCCTCACCTTGGCTTTCTTGTCTTCAGGGAGTTCTGGACATTTAAATTTGTAATATCCTTGTTTGTGGCAGTGAAAAAATTCTCCAAGATTTCAGGTGCCACTCCTGAATGGTTCAGCTAATCGTTCAGCTGGTTGATAAGCTCTTTCATCCTTTGGGATTTCATCAGTTTGAAGTGGAACTGATTGTTTATCCCGAACTCTCTTCAACTTTTCTAGCAACCTTATAACTGATTGGATTTGATCATTGATGTCATCAGTTAGATTCTACTTCTTTTCAGTTGCTTCTTATTTTTGTTCCGTTGAAGAACCGCCTTGATTTTCTTTGGTTGGTGAGCTCCTAGGTCGGAAGTTGTTTCTTCCTTGAGTGTCTCTAAACCGGTTTCTTTCTCCATAGAAGGCTGTATCTTGAGCTGACGATGTCGATGCTTCCTTCTTTCAGTTTAGACTGTACTCATGAGCTTTGAGAAAACCAAACAGTTCTCTTGGAGTGATGCTATTTAGATTTCTTGATTCCTTGGTAGCTATCACTTTCATATCCCATTCTTCAGTGAGATTATCCAATATCTTGGAATTCATCTCTAAGTTGGGATAACTCTTCCCAAGGTTGTTCATCTCATTGATAATTCCTAGAAATCTAGTTTCAAGGCTTGAGATGGACTATTCTGGCTGCATTTTAAAGTATTCATACCTGTCGACTGCCAGTTGGAGCTTGTTTCTTTTGATGGCTTCGGACTCTTTGCATAGGTCTGCAAGTAGGTCCCATATCTCCTTGGCAGTTGTGCAGTTCTTTGTATCCTTCATTCTATCTTCATCTAGAGTTTGGAATAATGCAGCTTGAGCAACAAACTCTAGATTCTTTAACTTCTTCTCTTCACTGGTGAGAAGATTAGTTGGCTTTAGAATCCTTGCCGGTTGATTGATATCAACTATGTGAGCACCAATGTCCATCATGATGATGATTGGACCATCTTCAATGACTTCCCACATATTCTCATGAATTGAGCAGAGACGCGCCTTCATTCTCCTGCTCCAGTTATCATAATTTTTAACTGAAAACAAAGGTAGCTTATGATTTCCCATAGCTGAAATGTTAGCACAGATAAGTAGATCTGATTCAGTTGATCTGCAGAAACAGCTGATCCTTATAATCAACAGCTCTAATACCACTCATTGGTCCCAGACGAGTCGATATCAGTTTAGAGGGGGGGTGAATAAACTGATTTAGAACTTCAAAAACTTTTACTTTAGATGTGGAATAATGGGGCTCTTTGACTCGCTTAGAGAAACTTATCTATGCACAAGATGGTTGAACAATTATGACTGCTTGGTGCAAGTTGTGTGAACTTGTGTACAGTTTTAACGATATGCAATGTGATAAAAAAATAGTACAAAACACAAGCGATTTATAGATATTCGAAGTCTCAAACTTCTATGTCCTCTCTTCCCTCCACAGAAGGGCCAACTTCACTATATAACTTGAGTTTCTTTACAAATTACACAATGAAGGACAGTTGGCTGAACCTGGTAACTGCTCGCTACCTCAGCGGGGGTCGACGACTCATACTTGAAATCCCTAACTGCTTGCTAGGAAGGTAGGTGCTATTGTCGTCTTTACGAGGTTTTAGATCTCTTTCGATCTTCAAGAGGTGAGTCTTGAACATGGGGTATCAACTGATGTGGACCTTCAATTGAGCTGAGTAGTTGATCGTTGTGTTGCTGAAACTGAGAAGGCTGCCCTGGCTGGACTTATCAACAGCTGGCTGAATATTTCTTCTAAGTTGAACTCTCGCAATTTATATCAAATGCTGAACTTGAGCTTAATGGGAGGGAGAAAGAAAAGCTCTTGCTTGATTATATCAAGAATGTATATGCGAAAGTTGTGTAGGCGAAGAGTTCTTTCAAAACTCTGATTCACTGGTCTTTTATAGAGGAGTGATTTTATGACCATTGAGTTCCATTGTCCATTGATCAGTGGCTCTGTTGGCTTCATCAATGGCAGATGGTCTTTAATATTGGCTGGAGCCGTTGGTAGAAGTTTCCGTTACTTTGCTAATCGATCTTCATTGGATATTTAATTCCAGGATCTTTATTGAAGCATTTATTCCAAGATTTGCCGGTTTAAGTAATAAACTCTAGGGTTCTTTGGCTTTAGCTTTCTTGGTAGTTTTGAGTTCCAGTTGACAGTTCTGGACTTCTCAGCCCAGTTTGGTTATTGCTCCAGTTGACAGTTCTGAGCTTGTCAGCTGAGTTTGGCTATTACTCCAGTTGGCAGTTCTAAGCTAGTCAGTTGAGTTTGGCTATTACTCCAGTTGGTAGTTCTGGACTTCTCAGCTCAGTTTGATTATTGCTCAAGTTAGCAGTTCTGAGCTTGTCAGCTGAGTTTGGCTATTGTCCAAGTTGACAGTTTTGAGCATTTCAACTGAGTTTGGCTATTGCTTTAATTAGCAATTTTGAGCATGTCCGCTGAGTTTGGCTATTGCTCCAATTGGCAGTTTTGAGCTTTGTTTTTCCAGCTCGTCTATTCTTAAGTTCTTGACTTAGCTTGTCAGCTTGACTGATTTGAGATTTCTTGTCATCTTGACTAATCATAAGCTTGCTGACTACAGTTCTGGCCTTCAGCTGATCTGTCTTGTTTACTTCAGTTTGGCCATCAGTTGGATACTTCCAGTCTCTCGCTTAAACTAATGTTTTATCAGTTTCTTCAGTCTTTAGTTAAATCTTTTCTCCCTCAGCTTAGCTGACTTAGTTGTTAGTTTGTTTCAACTGGTTCGACTCCTTAGTTGAGTTGAATTTTGACTGGATGACGCATCCTTTAGCTTGTAGACCATACATCTAATTGGTTCACTTTGACTCTTCTTGAGTTCCTTTTTAATGACCTGGATTGGTCAGCTCCAATCTACAACTTGAATTTTAGTCAGTTTTTCATAAGTAATTTTGACATCTCATCAAAACCTAATCTAGGGGTTCCTTGATAGTTTTTCATAACAGTGGTGCTACTACTGGACTCATCAATTAGATATTTATGAATCTTTACAGTCACTTTATAGAGAATATGTGAAAAATTATAGTGTACTCTACATCATCAAACATGTCGTTCTTCAAGTTCCAGTAGTAGTTTTTCATTATGATGAAATATTTCACATGGTAGTGTTTTACAAGAATTTCATTTTTTTTCCCAAAGTAGAGGAAGTTCAAGGTGTAGTCAAAGTAAATTAGAAATATATTTGCATGACCCCGTTGTGCCAGATCTTGACAATACAGGTCCCAATAGTTTTGATATTTTCAAGTCGTGGTCCCGAAATTAAGAGCGATATCATTTGCTTGCAATTATGGCAAGGGAGATTTTCAGAGTCCTAGCATCAACAGTTGCGGTCGAACAAGCCTTCAGTGAATCTGATTTTATGTTAGATGAAAAGTGATCAAACTTGACACTGGATCACTTTGAAGCACAAATGATGTTGAAGGACGGATCGAAAGCAGATCTAAGAGAGCAAGAGAACCGCTGGGACGAATTGATGGATGGTCCATGAAATAGCACACCTATGTGACAAATCTCTGTCTGCACAACATTCACAGAAAAGTTGTTGAATGTTATAGATATGTTCAAAATAAAGTTAAAGAACATTATTGTGAACGTTTATGCTGTTTGCAGAAAGTAAAGCACACAGAGGTTTGGTAACCCTGTTCGATGAATCGATCTACATAAGGGGGACTTGTAAAGTCTGTGAAAAATAAGTCACTACTCCGGTGTCAAATTTATTGAGAATTTTACATGTAGCTGACCTCCATCACTCGCTACCTTTTCTATCCGTACACCCTCTTTCATTGAATTGAATTATGAGATCCCCTCACAACCTAAATGTCTAACCTATCTAGTTCTCATAGAAAATCTCTCCTGAGACTCCTTTTGACAGTTTATGAACAAGTGTGTTTCAATACACGATGACTAGAACACTAATCTATAGTCTATGACATAACTGTAACTAAGTGGCTCAAAACAGATAGAGCTCTTAAAACAATAATGTGCAATCTTCTGTTCGGTGTGTTCTGTGCTTGCTAACATGTCTGTATCCCAAACTATTTATATATGAGAAGAGATAGCCTCAACATGGGAACATAAGTCCTAATTTGATTCAGAAATAAACAAGGAAACTTTCTTTGTTTAGAACCGAGATCAAACTGGAACCATGTTAGGAATTCTTCCATGAAGAGAACTCTGCCTTTGACTTCAGTCTTGAACTCTTCTTGGTAGCTTCTGGATAGATCTATGAATCTTCTCTTGGTTGTAGACTTTGAATAACTTCATCAATCTTTGGAAGAATAATCTGGACAAAGGATGTTCATGTAAACATTCAAGAATATTACAATGAACATTGTTGATCTTTGAGTCTTCTCTTCAGATACAGATATTTATGTACTTTGCAATGTACATTATTGATCTTGAATCTTCACATTAGGTAGCACAGTAAATTTTTTTGTATGTTTACAGGCTGTCTTCAGGCTATCACTCAAGCTAGCTAGAAGTACACAACATGTTGAACAATCTCTATTGTGGCTCGATGTAAAACAGTGTAATGCCTCGGTCCTGAAAGGGGTAATAATTGAAGGACATGGGTGTAGCTAAAGATGAATAAAGTTTTGGATGAAGAATAGGTTATACTTTCTGAAAATTTATGCAGTATAACCTCTGCAACTAGAGCAAATCCCCGTTTACTAACAGCTTATAAGAGTGCATTTTGAGATGACAGGATATTCAACAATCCGTATATGGACATAATAAGTGATAAACAGATACCAACAAATAATGATCTATCTACCAGAGTTGACTAGGAATGTCCTATTCATAGGACGAAGTCAAAATACATGCAAGACCCATTCATAGGTCGAGAGAAGAGTAAATAGATTCCAACATGCAATTTAGTGGGACCTCTTCATAGGTCAAAGCAAATAAAGAAACAGTTGGTATTTCAATAAATAGTGTTTCATCCCTTAAGCCAGCATTTATTTAAAATAGGCATCATTGTACTAGTAGTTTTTGGACATGCTATAATCAAGTTCTAATTTCAAATATTAAATACAATTATCAAAGTATTCAGTAGAAAACATAGCGGAAGTAATTTATTCAGATAACCAGATAGGTGGGATCTCAATCAACCTCACCATCAGCTCACATCAGCAGCCTCAACATCTCAACTTGAAAATATTTTGAAAAGAATGAGGTATGAGTACTAATACACTCACTCAGTGGGTAAGTTTCGAACTTAATTTTACAATATGAAATATCCAAAAATAATACACAACATATAAGAAGCAATTCGCAAAAGCCCTTCCCATATCTGCAAACCTTTTCTTCTCATTTGGAATCCATCTTACTCAGTCTGTCATCTACTACACTATATAGCATGTTGCTGGTAGGAAAAGGAAGGGGTTACCTCACTAATCTGAGGAGAGTATACCAGGGGTTATCTAGCATTTACTCCGAGTGTGCTAGGGTTCACCTAGAAGTGACTCCTTATAATGACATCTGGTCACTATGTATGTGCAGGGTTACCTTACAGTGACATCTTTAGTGATAATCATCACAGCTGCAAGGGTGCACAATCCTGTCTATGTTCAACAATTACTTGCATTACAAAAATCCAAGATCCTAGCACAAGACTATCTTAGCTAAGTTCAACATCATCTTATAACATCTCATAAAACTTAACAATTAAATCATAGTTTAATCATGCTTATACAACTATTCCACAAGTATGCTCATATTCTAGTCACAATATCCCAACAATTATTCTAATAATATTCAACAATATTTCAACAGTATCTCAGTAATATCCTATTCCATAGCATAAAAATATTCTATAATTCCTCCTATAACAGTGATGTTTAACAGATAGAGCATAAAATATTTCTTTGGATATTTCTAAGTTATCTATCATGCTTCCAAAGAGTTATTACTCTTAAATTGTATTTATTCTTTAAAAATAAACCCACATCGCTGAGAAGCAGGCAGCGGCACGATAGGTTTCGGGTTTGCTTCCTTCCTTCCAACGGGCTCCACGGGTCCTACAATACTGGTGCATGCCTTAGAATAATTACTATAATTTTTAGAATTTATCTACTATATTTGGAGCATTTATCTATATTTATTTATTTATTATTATTTCGTTCAAAAATAGATTTCGTAACTCTAACGATCTCGTATAAACTTGACACACAAGAATGAAAATTCCAAAATAATATTCTTGATTTATTGGAATAGAAAGATTTAACAAAAGTCTCTTTCCAAAATTTGCCATTTTACTCAATTAACATCGAATTTCCACCACGACACTTTTTAATCGTTCAAAAATTATGAAAATATTTCGAGATAATCCTACACATGCCAAGACTATAGTTTGAGAGTTTTAGAATTTTTCGATAACACATGCTTCCAGAATAAAAATATCTATCTACGTTTAAAAATCGAGATTCATCAAAACTCATCTAAAATTTACGAAACTCAGTAGATTTATAGGAAATAATGTTTTGAGCAACTTTCTAGTTCAACCTTTTTCAATTTAACGAGCGAAAATCGGTGAAAATGATGAAAAACAGAATCTGACCAGTAAATGATACTATGCAATTTCGCCGGTTTCCGGCCATCGGATGGAAACGTGATCCACATACGACACGTATAGGACACATAAATACATGACATAATAAAATTTCAGATTAAAAGAACGAGAAATGGACCGAAACGAGCTCCTGGAAGGTGGTAGCTGGCGGTGGGCGGCGACAGCGGTGGCGATTTCCGGTGGCGGTGCTGGTGGCCGGCGGCAGGTGGTTGCCCCCTTCTGGCATTCCCTCCTCTCTAGCTTCTTCCCTACTCATTTCGTACCTCAAAACTCGACTCAAATCTCGACTCCGCTGAAGAACGCTCAAGAACACTCAAGAAGACTCGCCTATAATCAAATACGCTTTGAGTTTTCTAATTTAACAACTAAATTAGAAAACTCAAAGCGTATTTGAGTTCATTTGACCTCGTACACAAAAAGTAAGGACACCAGGAGATTTCTTGATTTATTTCCTATCAAGTCGACCAAAAATGATCGATCAATAAGGTCGGTCGATACACGAATGAAGAAAGATTCCCTTTTCCAGCTATCTGGAAATCACTATTTATGACGCTCCGGACACCGGCGGATTCGTTGGGTAGTTTCCTATTGAGGAACCTTGTCGAACAATTTGTCAGGATATCGACCACAACCCGAATTTTGTTTAATTGTATTTTCAAGGAAATGACACCTAAAGTTGCGTCTTACATCAATTTTACTTTATTTAGCTCCAATATAATTCTTTAGTATTCTAAATATAATTAGAAAACTTCTTTATTTGAAATTCAAAAATACGGGGTGTTACAAATAGTCTTATTTTCAGCTCAATCCAAACTCCTTGCTTTGAGCTGTCTTCATGAAGTTCAAATCATGTTTATGTACATTGATATGAACCTTGTCCAGAACAGTTGAAATTTACTTGGAAAAACTAAATACTAAAGTGATTTATGAATTGCCATAAAGATGAATGACAATCTGTTAGAATTGTATATACTGAAAAGCTTGTCTTTGTATACACTCTATAATGTTTTGATGATATATATTGAATATTAATTGCAGTCATTGTCTTACATTTATTTATTGTTATATATTTATATACATGTTTCCATATACTTGCATTGTTGATGATATAATGTAGGTAAACACACAGTAAAGATCATATCCTTGGAATACTTGCAAAGTATTAAAAGGCTCGCGGTTTAGATGGTCCTGAACCAACCATTGAAAACCATAGAATAATTGGATAGTTGGTTTATCTTGACTAACTGATTATTCTAATACACTGGCATGTGTATTGAGGAGGATCATGATAGGATACTATTCTCTGTTCTGACCCTAAAGAGAGAGAATAAATATCCACAAAGTTCGGGTTCTTAACCCACATATAGTGGCGGATATATATATGTTATGTCTACTACTTTGTTTTATCAATGAGTGAGATTCTTGATAAGATCAATAACCTCGATATTTTGGGCAGTAACATTTAATTATATGATGGGTCGTGCATTATACATGGTCACCATGTCTTGGTGAGTCAGGTTAATGATGTCCCCTTGAGTAGACACAAGTGCATGTGAAACCCTACAGATGGAATTTATTCCGTACATGATGAAGCTTGTGTGGTATTGCTCTAGGAATGGAGATATTAATTAATTATAACTGTCAGAGCTTACATAATTAATTAATGGACATTGTATCTTAAACATGGGAAATGACTGGACTAAAGGAGAAAGCCTATAAGCAAATATGTATTAACTCGGTAGGTTAGTGTTATTTCGTGGAATAAAAATAGCACTTAATTTATTTAATTATATCCAAGTATTGGATATTAGAAATTAAATGAATTAGTGGGCCAATTTAATATTCTTCTAGATCCATACTATAGCCTAATTAATACCTAAGTGGACTAAGGAAATGGAACAAGTGGAGAGACCCAACCCATTAGGGTTGGGAGACACAATTTACGTCCCCCTTCTTATTAATTAGGAAGGGGGAGGGGGACAAAAATATTAATAAGAAAATCAACCCATCTCTTGCTCACTTGTTTCTTTAGGTTATCCACACAGTTTAGTAACTTGTAGCCCACTATAAATCTAAACGAGGTACGGGAATAAAGTAGAAGACCAATGAGTGTTATTGCCGTCTCAAGAAGGTTCGAACACTGTGGGAAAAGGACAAGTTCAATCGGTTCTCCTACAACAACGAGATTATATCTTTAATCTCGTGAACAACCCTACAACGTCGTGTAATTTGTTCCATCGAATTCTATTTTTCCGATGTGATATTTTCGATGTTCTTGCATGATTCATTCAACGTGTTTGCATGATAAACTCACAATCTCGTGAACAACCCTATAACGTCGTGTAAGTTGTTCCATCGAATTCTATTTTTCCATCGTGATGATTTCGATGTTCTTGCATGATTCATTCAACATGTTTGCATGATAAACTCACACATAACATATGATTTACATGTTAATAGAATTAAATCATACCCGATTAGATCATGTGGGGCATAATTTAAAAAATCCCAATAATTGGTATCAGAGCAAGCATCGGCAATGTTAAAGAATTAATTCTATGATCATGTTCGAAAATATCATTAATTTTGTAGATGAATTTATGTACTTAATTTTTCAGATTTAATATGTTATATTTTTTAGCATGATGAAATTAAAATTGGATGAATTTTTTATATATGTTTCAAAAATTTTATTTTAATTTGTATGAATTTTTCATCTACATGAAATATATGTTATGGAATGGTATTTGGATGTTCATCATAATTTCCAACTTATTTTTCATGTTGATCGAAAATTTTGGGTTCAAAATTTTCGAAAATTGTTCTTCAATTTTTCCTTAATTTGATTCATTATTTTTCACAGTTTTAGTTTGGGATTTGGAATAAATTTTTGATGTTATCAAAATTTCCGTGTCTAAATCTAAATAGGGTTGAAAATTATGGGATTAAAATTGGTATAAGGTAATTTTTGATGTAAATCAAAAGTTACCTAATTTTAATCAAAGTAGGTTTCAAAATAGAATTTTAATTTTGGTATTTTTTGAAGAGGATCAAAACTACCATAATTTTAATTCTTGTAATATTGATACCTAGTATACAATTTGAAAAGTATTTTGACTAGTATCAAAATTCCAAATTGGTTATTTAAATTAGGGGGGGCAAAAATTTTAGGGTTTTAATTTGGAGGATGATTTTGATTTATTTCAAAATTTCTAAATTTAATCTGAGGTATATTTTCAAAAATTTAAGATATAATTTGGTAGATAATTGTGATCAATTTGCAAATTTTATCTTAAGGCAATTTTCAAAAATTTTAAGATATACTTTGGTAGAAAATTTTAATTAATTTCCAAAGTTAATCTTAAGGTAATATTTCGATTTAAGATTTTATTTGGTAGATGATTTTTTCATAAATTTCCAAATAATATTTTATGGTATATTCGAAATTATTAGATTTAATTTGGTAGAAAATTATAATTATTTTCCAAATTTAATCTAAGTGTAATTTTTGAAAAATTTTAATTAATTAAAGAGGAATATTTGAAAATGTCAACATGCATTAATTTCATGTGATATTTTATGTCTAAAATTTAATTATGATAGTTGTATATGTAGATGGTTTATTTTGCAGGCGACACCAACTATCATGGTCTTTACTTATTTGTTTATGTGATGTTTATTTTATGCTAAATGTATGGTTGGCCGTATACTGGTTTGGCTACAAGATTTTTTATCCATGAGAAAATTCATGGATTAGGTCTAAGTAATTTATTTTATTATGTTGGTTTAATGTAATAGGAAAAATAAATTGTTATTTTAGAGATGATTTTCGAAAATTATCTAGTTCTGAGTTGTATTTTATTTTCCTTGGTTATTCTAGATATATTAGAAATTTTCTTTTGGAATAGATATTCAATATAGAATAAGGGAAGGTGATCAACTCAAAGATGGAAAATGGAGTGACTTAAACAAGGAAGGATATCCCGAACACGTCCCGAAACCATAGAGAAGCTATGGTTTCAACGAGATGCTTGAAGGGGCGATGGCGACAGGATCCAAATTTCCAAAGCCAATTTTCCAAGATTATCTCATGAAGCAACATGAGATATAACCCATGATAGTTAGTCTTTATTATTTTGCTTGTTTTTTAACATGCAATGGTTTTTATCATATAATGTGATGTTTTGCATGGTTCAAATGGGATAAGATGAAACCTCAAGAGTAAATAACTAAGTGGGAGAGATACATACCAAGTATGTGAAAAACTCAAACGGTCTCCATTTATCTGGTTTAATTGAGAAGTGATGGGCATGCGCGTTGACAATACGTCTTACTCCATATCGGATGTGTCATATCACTGGATTCTCTAGAAATTAAACCTCTTAAAAAGATAATTGTAGGACACTATTATTTATAATTGACTTCTCCATCTGGAGCAGTAAAATTTGAACTAGTTTCCTTGGGGTGAAGATAATGGTGTTCATACTTAGATGTAGTTTATTAATAAACGTCTACACTATCGTGACTTCATTAATTAGACGATTACATGATTGTTGGTTCCAACTATTAATTTACTTGTTATAAGAAAATTTAACTATAGGTAAATTAAAGGTTAGCAACCTATTTACAAATGAATTTCATAAACGTCCACACTATCGTGGCTTATGAGAAATATTTTTAAAATGTCGGTGGATATGCATATAATTCTTTTTGAGGTGTTCAAATTATATGATTATGTCGTCCTAAAGGTTGTGACTCTACTACATGTTTATATTTCAGTTATTTCTATATTATCATTAGAGGCGGCAATTTGAGCCCGGCCCGGCCCACTTTTTGGGCCGGGCTGGCCAAAAAAAATTAGGCCCGAAAAAATTTCAGGCCGGCCCGGGCTTCAAAAAATTTGGCTCAGAAAAATTCCGGGCTGGGCCAGCCCGTCCCGAAAAATGAGAGAGGCCCGACGGGCCGGGCTTTTTGGCCTAAAAACGTTAAAAAAACACTAGGCCCGCGGCCCGGCCCAGCTCGGGCCGCCTTTTCGGGCTAGGCCTTAAAAAATAGCCCCGCAGCAATCCCGGGCCGGGCCTCACGAAAATTGGCCTGAAAATTTTCGGGTCGGGCCGGGCCTGAATTTTCAAAAAAGCTCGAAATTTCGGGCCGGGCCGGGTGGCCCAAATTGCCAGGCCTAATTATCATGGTACTCTCCAACTTGTCATCTATTCTCAAAGAAAATAAACTAATTGGTGAAAAGTACAAAGACTGGATTCGAAACTTGAACATTATCCTTACTGCTAAAGGTTTTAAATTCATACTTGAGGAGGAATGCCCTCAAAATCCAGATGAATATTCTAGTGAAGCGCAGATAGCGACTTATGATAAGTGGGTTATAACTGATGAGATGACACGCTGCTATATTTTGGCTTCTATCTCAAATGTGTTACAACATCAACATCAAGCTATCAAAACCGCTTATGATATAATGCTGAATCTCAAGGAGCTGTTCAGACACCAGAATCACTTAGCTCGATATTTGGCTATGAGAAAACTGATGAGCACGAAGATGATAGATTCCACACCGGTAAGGGATCACACGTTCTATAGATGACGGGCTTTCTGTCGGAGATCGAAACCCCGGGTGGTGATTTGGACGCTGAGTCCCAACTTGACATCGTGCTTCACAGTCTGTCACCGAAGTTTGAGCAGTTCAGGTTGAACTTTAACATGATAAAGAAGGATATAACTTTATTAGAACTGCTCATGGATCTTCAGGCAACCGAGCATATCCATAAAGGAAGCCCAGATGTGCACCTAGCTAGGGCATCTTCTTTGGGGGTTAAGAAGAAGAGATACGCACCTAAGAAGGCTTCAAATGAGGTGTCTAAAGAGAATAAAGCCAAAGCCAAGATTTCTCCAGAGGACTTCAAGTCCAAGTCAAAGAGCTTCAAGTGCGGTTAGCAGGGATATTGGAAGTCAGCGTGTCCCAACAAGAAGAAAAAGAATGGTACATCTCACTCTTTTGTTGTAGCAACATGTTTAGTAACTTGTTCTACCCGGTCTTGGGTAGTAGATACTGGAGCTACTGATCATGTCTGCATGTCCTTATAGGGGTTCTTGGTAAAAAAGTAGCTGAGTGAGGGCGAGATTACTATCTACATGGGCAATGTTACAAAAATGGTGGCTATTGCAGTGGGATACGTTACTTTATCTTTCAGTAGTGATAGGATTTTAGTTTTAAAGGATTGTGTTTATATGCTGGATTTTAGGCGGAACCTTATTTCTGTTTCTAAATTGTTTTTGAATGGATATTCTATTCATTTTGATAGGAAGGTCGTTATCACAAGTGGAAAGCATTTTATCTGTTCTGGCACATTGTGTGGACATCTTTATATACTTAATCCTAATCAAAACACTACACAAACACAGTTACTGAATACATCGATCACAAACCCTGATAAGAGGAAAGAACCTTCAAAACTGAATCAAACCTATCTTTGGCATCTTACTCTAGGTCATATTAAGCTTAAGAGGATACAAAGGCTAGTAAATGATGGAACATTGTCGTCATTGGTCTTAGAAATGTTTCCTTTGTGTTAATTCTGTTTGGAAGGAAAAATGACCAAGTAACCCTTTAAGTCAAAAGGGAATAGATCTGAAGAGGTATTAGATTTGATTCACCCTGACTTATGTGGCTCTATGACAGTTCAGGCTCAAAAAGGGTATGAGTATTTCATCACGTTCATTGATGATTACTTAAGGTATGGATACATTTACCTATTGCGTCGCAAGTCCGAATGCTTTGAAACTTTCAAAGAATTTAGGTTGGAAACAGAGAAATGAAGAGGAAAAAGTATCAAGTCACTATATTCTGATGGTAGTGGTGAGTACCTCTTAAGTGAATTTAGGGACTACTTAGCAGAGAATGAGATTACATCCCAGTTGACTGCGCCTTGCACACCACAACAGAACAGCGTAGTGGAAAGAAGAAATAGAACATTATTAAAGATGGTTAGATTGATGATGAGCTATTCAAAGTTGCTATTTCATTATGAGGGTTTGTCCTAGAAATTGTAGCATACATCCTTAACTAGGTTCCATCAAAATCAGTTCCTGCTACACCCACAGATCTTTGGACTGGTCGAAAGCCCAGTTTGAGCCATGTTCGGATTTAGGATAGCCCAACACATGTGTTGGACAAGGAAGCTGATACGTTAGCACCTTGTATGGATGTTAGACTATTTATCGGGTATCCAAGGGGAACGAAAGGTGGTTTATTCTATAGTCCTAATGATCAGAAGGTCATTGTGAGCATCAATGCCCAATTCTTAGAAGAAGACTATGTAATAAATCACAAACCTAGGAGCGTGATCATTCTGAAGAAGCTTTGAGATGGGAATTCAAATCTTAAACTAGTTGTACAAAAAGAGGCACCACCAATAACTGCACAACATGTCACGAAAGTACAATAAATGCCTCATCGCAGTGGGAGGGTTGTTCGCCAACCTAATAGATTCATTGGTTTAGGAGAAGTTTTGAATTTCCCAGAAGGGCTAAATGAATTGGATCCTAGGACCTACGATGAGGTAATTCGAGATAAAGATGCAAATTCTTGAAAAACTGCAATGAAATCTGAGATTGGATATATGGATCACAATCAAGTCTGGGAGCTTGTAGAACTACAAGATGGGGTCAAACCCATTGGGTATAAGTGGGTCTACAAAAGAAAGAGAGGATCGGATGGGAAGGTTGAAACCTTCAAAGCTAGACTGGTGGTGAGAGATCGATTATAAGGAAACCTTCTCGTCGGTTGCCATGCTTAAGTCAATTTGGATTCTCTTATCTATTACCACTCATTTGGATTATGAGATTTGACAGATGGATGCCAAGATAACTTCCCTAAATGGAAGTCTTCAAGAAAACATCCACATGAAGCAACCCGAGGGATTCATTTCTAAAGGCCAAAAGCACCTACTGTGCAAGCTTATGAGATCCATTTATAGACTTAAGCAGGCGTCACAGTCTTGGAATATCCGTTTCGATGAGGTAATCCAATCATATGGATTGATCTAAAGTCCGGATGAGAGCTGTGTGTACAAGAAGAGTGATGGAAATGTGGTGGCATTCCTCGCACTATATGTTGATGATATCTTGTTTATTGGAAACAATACGAAGGTCTTATCAAACATAAGGGTGTGATTGTCTAAGCAGTTCGATATGAAGGATTTTAGAGAAGCTAGACATGTCCTTGGCATAAAGATCCATCAAGATCATCAAAAAAGGATGTTATGCTTATTCCAGGCGACCTATATCAATACAGTGTTAGCTAGGTTTAACATGTAAGATTCCAAGAAAGTTTTTATACCTTTCAAGTATGGAATTCATCTATCTAAGAAAATGTGTCCCCCAAAACAGGCTAAGATAGATGAGATGAAAAAGATTCCATATGCTTCGGCTATTGGAAGCCTCACGTATGCTATGCTGTGCACTAGGCCTGATATATGCTATGTGGTTGGCATGGTAAGCAGATATCAGTCTAACCCTAGATAAAGAAACTATTTTGTAGTAAAGAATATTCTCAAGTACTTGGAAATGACTAAAGATTATATGCTGGCAAACTGCGCTGATAGTCTTGTGCATTTGGGTTGTATATACATAGATTTTCAATCCAATAAAGATCAGAGTAAATCTACATTAGGCTATGTGTTTACCTTAGGAGGTGGAGCTATTCCATGGAGAATCATCAAGAAAAAATGCATAGCTGACTGCACCATGGAAGCTGAATATGTAGCTACCTTTGAGGCTGTAAATGAGCTTTCTAGCTCCAGAGCTTCTTGTTGAACTTGAGCATGGTTCCTGATTTTCCTAAGAGTATCACAATATACTATGACAACTGTGGTGCAGTGGCAAATTCGAAGGAGCCTAGAGCCCATAAGGCAAGAAAATACATAGAGAGAAAGTACCATCTTATACGAGAAATCATTAAGAGATGAGATTTGGAAGTGGTCAAGATTGCGTCGGGGGACAACTTGGCTGAGCCATTCACAAAGAGTTTGCCGGGTAAGACCTTCGATGGTCGCGTGGACAAAATGGGGGTGAGATGCAGACCCGGAATTGTGTTTGAGATTTAGATAGATTTGGATAGTTTGCCAATTTTATTTTGTACTTGAAAGACATGCTTTGAGTATAAGTGGGAGATTGTTAGGATTGTATACTGAAAACCTTGTCTTTGTATACACTCTACAATGTTTTGACGATATAGATTGAATATTAGTTACAGTCATTGTTTGTGCATTTATTATTGTTATATATTTATATTCATGTTTCCATATACTTGCATTGTAAATGATATGGCATGGGTAAACACACAATAAAGATCATCTTGCAAAGTATTAAAAGGCTCACGGTTTAACTAGTCCTGAACCAACCATTGGACACCGTAAAATAATTTGATAGTTAGTTTATCTCAACTAACTGATTATTCTGATACACTTACTTGTGTATTGAGGAGGGTTACGATAGGATACTGTTCTCTATTCTGACCCTAAAGGGAGAGAATAAATATCCACAGAATTCGGGTTCTTAACCCATATATAGTGGCACATATATATATCTTATGTCTACTGCTTCTATTTATCAATAGGTGAGATTCTTAATAGGATTAATTGTTGGTTTTGTATACTAGAAGACCTGTCTTTTGTATACATTATTAATAATAGTTTTATGATGATATAGAATGAATACAATTGCAGTCACTGTTTGCATTGAAATTGTTATTTATATGCATGTTCACTATACTTACATTGTAGATGATATGATGTGGGTAAACACATGGTTAGATCATATCATCGGTTATTTGTAATGTATTAAAAGGCTCACGGTTTAGATGGCACTGAACCTGCTATCGGTACGCCGTAGAATAATATGATAGTTAGTTTGTCTTTACTAACTGATTATTCTAATACACGGTCAAGTCTATTGAGGAGGATCTACTTAGGATTCTATTCTCTATTCTGACCTTAAATGAGAGAATAAGAATCCACAGAGTTCGGGTTCTTAACCCCCATGTGTTGGAGGACATATACGTGTAGTGTTTGCAACTTTGATTTATCAAAGGGTGAGATTCTTTCATAAGGATCAATAATCTCGATATCTTGTGTTGTGACATTTACACTTATGATGGGTCGTGCAATATGTAGGGGCACCGTGTCCTGGTGCGCCAGCTTGATGGTGTCCCCTTGAGTAAATGCAAGTTCATGCTGAAACCCTGCAGGTGGAATATATTCCGTGCATGAGTAAAGCTTGTGTGGTACTACTCAAGGATAAGATATTAATTAATTATTGCTGTCAGAAGCTTACATAATTAATTAATGGGCATTATATCTTAAACGCGGGGAATGGCTGGACTAAAGGAGAAAGCATATTCAGAAATATGTAATAAATTGGTAGGTCAGTATTATTTCTTTAGTGGAATAAAAATAATACTTAATTTATTTAATAATATCCTAAGTTTATTGGATATTGGAAATTAAATAAATTAGCAGACCAATTTAATATTCTTCTAGATCCCTGTTGTAGCCCAATATGACTTTAATGAACTGGAGATAGAAAAAGAGATAGAGGCCCAAACCCAGTAGGGTTGGGACACCATAATTTCGACCACCTCCCCTATAAATAGGGAGGTGAGGGACCAAATTTAAGAGAGAATAATCAGCCCCTCTTGTGTTCTCTTTATCTCCACAGATTCCATATCGATCTAGTAGATTTCAGCCCATCCTGAAACTAGATTCAGTCAGGGAATACAACAGAAGATCAAGGAGTGGAATATCACTATGGGGCGCCGTTTCATCATACAAAACAACAAGATTAGACCTTTATTCTTGTCCTCCACCCGTCGTTTAATTTGTAAGTCGTTTATCGATCTCTATGTTTCCGCTATAGTAGAATCGATTAAACCGGATTTGCATGTTAATTAAACTCGGTTAATTAAAACATATGAGATGCATGAATTTATGATCTACATGACATTAGGATTAATGAACATCCAATTAGATTCTGCGGTGGTTTAATTCGAAAAAACCCCAACAACTGGTATCAGAGTGGGTTTTGGCACTGTTCTAGAATTAATTCTTACATAAATTTCGAACTACATATTAAATTTGATGATAAATTTATGGTGTTTAAATTTTCAGATTTAATTAGCATGTATTTTGATTTTATGGTATTCAAAACTTGGAAGAATTTAAGATGTAAAAATCGAGAATTCTAGTTTTTAGGGTACTTGAATTTTCGGTCACTATGAGATTAAATTTTGGATGATATTTGATGTTCTTCAAATTTCCAGATTTAATTGTCATAGGGTTCGAAAATTTAGATGTCAAATTTTCGAATTTGATGTGTTAAAAATTCCCTAATTTGTATTCTTGAATTTTCGGTCACCTTGAATTAAATTTGGATGGATTTTTGATCAAGTTCAAAATTTTCAGATTTAATTTTGGAGAGATTCGAAAATTTGGGTGATTAGAATTAGGATATGTAATTTTTGGTGTATATCAAAAGTTACTTAATTCTAATCTAGATAGGTTTGAAAATAAAATTTTAAATTTGGAAGAATTTGAAGAGGATCAAATTTTCAGATTTATTATTTGTGTAATTTTCGAAACCTAGGTTTTTTATTTGGAATAGTTTTTTATTAATGTCAAAATTTCCAAATATGTTAATTTTATGTAATTTTCGAAAATTATTAAATTAATTTGGAATAGTTTTTGATCAAAATCAAATTTCCATATTTATTTATTAATAGGGATCGAAAATTATGGTTGTTGGATTAAGATTTGATGTTATTTGATGTATATCTTAATTTACCTAATTTTAATCTAGATAGATTTGAAAATAGAATTTTAAATTTGGAAGAATTTGAAATGGATCAAATTTCCAGATTTATTATTTGGTGATTTTCGAAAATCTATATGATTTAAATTGGATAAGGTGATTTTGGATATATATAAATAATTATCAAAATCCAATTGTGATAAGATTTTAAATTTGGATAAGTTTTGGAAGATTTTGGATAGGAATCAAATCTCCAAACTTTATCCTTGAAGATTTAGATTCTTATGGATAATATTTGGATTAGATTTTTGATTTATATCAATATATCCAATTATTATTTAATTAGGGTGGTTAGAAAATATTAAATAAATTTGGTGGATAATTATAAATAATTTCCAGATTTATTTTAAGATATATTTTCGAAATTTAACAAGATTTAAATTGGTGGATAATTATTTTAATTTCCAATTTTTATCTTGTGGATAATATCGAATTAATTAATTTAATTAATTTTAAAATTCGAATATTATTTAATATGTCATGTTTAGATATCATATGTTATTTTATGCTAATCATGTAATTGTGATTGTTGGATTTGTAGACTGACTTGTTTGCAGGGTTACCGACTATCATGGCTCCTTAATTATGTGATGTATGTTTTAATTTATATTGGATGTGTGATGGGCCGTATGCCGGTTTGGCTACGTGATTTTAATCCATGAGAAAATCCATGGATTAGGTCTAGGTTTTATTTTATGTTGTTTTAATTTAATAGAAATAAAACTGTTAGACCAAGTTATTGAGTTGTAATTTTATTCTAGATATATTAGTTTTTTCCTCTGAGGAATAGATATTCTATATTGAATAAAGTTTGAAGATCAACTCAAAGAAGGAGAGTAGTACAACTCAAGAAAGGAAGTATCACTGATTCACATCCCGAAATCCTAATTGGAGCTAGGTTTTCGGCGAGGCACAAGGATAAGGGCGGCGGCCATGCCCGAGTTTCCGGAGCTGACTTTCCAATTTTATCTCATTCAGCAACATGAGATATAAGTCATGATAGTTGGTTTTTATTATTATTGCTTATTATGTTATTTGAAGCATGCAATGGTGTTTTATCATTTTATGTGATATTTGCATGTTTTACAATGGGATAAAATGAAACCTCAATCTTAAATAACTAAGTGGGAGAGATTCTTACCAAAGTATGTAGAAATCTCAAACGGTCTCCATTAATCTGGTTTAATTGAGATGTGATAGACATGTGAGTTGACAATAGGTCTTCCTCCATAACGGATGTGTTATATCACTGTTATCTCTAGAAATTAAACTTCTTTATTAAGATAGCTGTAGAACACTACTAGAACAAACTGACTCCTCCAACTGGAGCAGGGAGTTCAAAATAGTGGACTTGATGCTAAGATGATGGTGTTCACACTTAGGTGTAATTTATTAATAAACGTCCACACTAACGTGGCTTATTAATTTAAAGGATACACGACCGTGATTATTTCCGACTATTAATTTACCTGTCATAAGGAATTTTGACTAGAGGTAAATTAAAGGTGGTTTTACCTGTTTAAGGATGAATTTTATAAACGTCCACACTAACGTGGCTTATAAGAAACATTTTTAAAATGTCGGTGGATTACATATAATTTTTTGAGGTATACGATTATATGTGAGTATCCTAAAGTTTGTGACTGTACTGCATGTTTACTTTTCAGTTATTCTATATCATCATGGCACTCTCCAACCTGTCCACTATTCTCAAAGAAAACAAGTTAATCGGTGAAAATTACAATGACTGGATTCGAAACCTTAATCTTGTTCTCACTACGGAAGGACACAAATTCGTACTTGAAGAAGTATGACCTCAGAAGCCAGATGAGGGTTCTGACGAAGCCCAAAAGGTTGCATATGATAAGTGGGTTAGGTCTAATGAGATAGCGCGCTGTTACATTCTGGCATCTATGTCGAATGTGTTGCAACATCAGCATGAACCTATGAAAACCGCTTATGATATCATGTACAACCTTAGGCTGCTCTTCGGTCATCAGAACCGCTTGGTACGCCATTTGGCAATGAAGAAGCTAATGGATGCGAGAATGTCTGACTCTACACCTGTTAGGGATCATGTTCTCACGATGATTGGGTATCTGGCTGAGATCGAGACCTTGGGTGGAGAGCTGGATGGCGATACTCGAATCGACATTGTTCTTCATAGCCTATCCTCGAAGTTTGAGCAGTTCAGGCTGAACTTTAACATGATTAAAAGGGATGTCGGCCTGACTGAACTGCTCATGGATCTTCAGGCGGCTGAGTTACTTCAAAAAGGAAATCCGGAGGCACACCTAGCTGAAAATAAAGCGTCTTCTTCCGGTACTAAAAGGAAGAAGAAGAACGCACCCAAGAAAGCTGCAGAGGGGGCGCCTAAGGTGAAGAAGTCTAAGACTAAGATTCCTCCCGAGGAATTTAAGTCAAAGACAAAGTGTTTCAAGTGCGGTCAGCCAGGTCACTGGAAGGCGGATTGTCCTAACAAGAAGAAGAAAAAGGGTAAGTCACAATCTCTCGTCGTTGAAACATGTTTAGCTACTTATTCTACTTAGTCATGGGTAGTAGATACTGGAGCTACTGATCATGTTTGCATGTCTTTACAAGGGTTCATGGCAAAAAGACAGCTGAGTGATGGAGAGATTTCAGTCTACATTGGCAATGCCACGAAAGTGGCGGCAGTTGCAATGGGAGACGTAACCTTATCTTTTAGTAGTGATAGGATTTTAGTTTTAAAGGGTTGTCTTTATGTGCCTGGTTTTAGGCGAAACTTGATTTCAGTTTCTAAACTTTTTATAGATGGATATTCTGTTTCTTTTGATAACAAGGTTGTTATCTTTAGTGATAAATGTTTTATCTGTTCTGGCACATTGGATGGGCATCTTTATTTACTTAATCCTATGCAAAACACTACGCAAATGCATTTACTGAATACATCGGTCATAAACCCTAACAAACGAAAAGAACCTTCGAAAATGAATCAAACTTATCTTTGGCATCTTAGGCTCGGCCATATTAACCTTAAACGGATACAAAGACTAGTAAACGATGGGCCCTTGTCTTCATTGGTCCTAGAATCGTTCCCTTTGTGTGAATCCTATTTGGAAGGTAAAATTACCCAGCGACCCTTTAAGGATAAAGGGAATAGATCTGAAGAGGTACTAAATTTGATTCACTCTGACTTATGTGGCCCTATGTCAGTTCAAGCTCGAGGAGGGTACGAGTATTTTATCACATTCATTGATGATTACTCAAGGTATGGATACATATACCTGTTACGCCGCAAGTCAGAATCCTTTGAGACTTTCAAAGAATTCAGAGCGGAAGTGGAAAAACGTACAGGTAAAAGTATCAAATCACTATGATCTGATCGTGGTGGTGAGTACCTCTCGAATGAATTTAGGGACTACTTAGCAGAGAATGGGATTACATCCCATTTGACTGCGACAGGAACGCCACAACAGAACGGCGTGGCGGAGAGAAGGAACAGAACATTGTTAGAGATGGTTAGATCGATGATGAGCTATTCAGATCTGCCGATTTCGTTATGGGAATATGCCCTGGAAACAACAACCTATGTTCTAAATGTAGTTCCATCAAAATCAGTCCCAACTACGCCCACAGAACTTCGGACTGGACGAAAGCCCAGTCTTGGACATTTTCGGATTTGGGGTAGTCCAGCACATGTGCTGGATAAGGAAGCTGATAAGCTGGCACCACGTACGGATGTTAGACTGTTTGTTGGATATCTTAAAGGAATGAAAGGTGGTTTATTTTATAGTCCTAAGGATCAGAAGATCATTGTGAGTACCAATGCTCGATTCTTAGAGGAAGACTATGTAATAAATCACAAGCCAAGAAGTGAGATAGTACTCGAGGAACTTCGAGGGGAAAATTCGAATCTGACACCAAGAGTACAAGAAGAGGAACCACAAATTACTGCACAACGTGTCACAGAAGCACAGAAACTGCCTCGTCGCAGTGGGAGGGTTGTACGCCAACCTGACAGATTCATTGGTTTGGGAGAATCTTCGGATTTACCTGAAGGACTAAATGAATTGGATCCCAGGACCTACGACGAAGCAATCCAAGATAAAGATGCAGACTCTTGGAAAATTGCAATGGAGTCTGAGATTGGATCTATGGATAACAATCAAGTCTGGGAGCTTGTAGAACCACAAGATGGGGTAAAACCCATTGGGTGTAAGTGGGTTTACAAACGCAAGAGAGGAGCTGACGGGAAGGTTGAAACCTTCAAGGCAAGATCGGTGGCAAAAGGGTACACTTAGAAAGAAGGGATCGATTATGAGGAAACCTTTTCGCCGGTAGCCATGCTTAAGTCAATCCGGATTTTCTTGTCTATTGTCGCTCATTTGAATTATGAGATTTGGCAGATGGATGTCAAGACGGCTTTCCTAAATGGAAGTCTTGAGGAAAAGATCCACATGAAGCAACCAGAGGGTTTCATTGCTAAAGGTCAAGAGCACTTAGTTTGCAAGCTTAAGAGATCCATTTATGGACTTAAGCAGGCGTCAAGGTCTTGGAACATCTGGTTTGATGAGGTTATCCAATCATATGGATTCGTGCAATATCCGGATGAGAGCTGTGTGTACAAGAAGAGTGACGGAAACGTGGTGGCTTTCCTCGTGCTATATGTTGATGATATCTTACTTATTGGAAACAGTAAAAAAATATTATCTAACATAAGGGTGTGGTTGTCCAAGCAGTTCGATATGAAAGATCTAGGAGAAGCCGGACACGTCCTTGGCATCAAGATAATTCGAGATCGCCAGAAAAGGATGTTGAGCTTATCTCAGGCGACATATACCGACACAGTGCTAGCTAGGTTTAACATGCAGGATTCCAAGAAAGGTTTTATACCTTTCAGGCATGGAATTCATCTATCCAGGGATATGTGTGCCCACACACAGGCTGAGATAGATGAGATGAAGGGCATTCCATATGCTTCGGCTGTGGGAAGCCTCATGTATGCTATGCTATGCACTAGACCTGATATATGCTATGCAGTCGGCATAGTAAGCAGATATCAGTCCAACCCTGGACAAGGTCACTGGACTGCGGTTAAGAATATACTCAAGTACCTAAAAAGGACTCGAGATTATATGCTGGTATACCGCTCTGATAGTCTAGTGCCTTTGGGTTACACGGACTCAGATTTTCAATCCAATAAAGATCAGAGTAAATCTACCTCAGGCTATGTGTTTACCTTGGGAGGCGAAGCCATTGCATCGAGGAGCATAAAGCAGAAATGCATTGCGGATTCCACCATGGAGGCTGAATATGTAGCTGCCTCTGAGGCTGCAAAAGAGGCCATCTGGCTCAAGAGTTTCTTGTTGGACTTGAGTGTGGTTCCTGATTTGCCTAGGAGTATCACGGTATATTGTGATAACTCGGGTGCAGTGGCAAATTTGAAGAATCCCAGAGCCCATAAGGCAAGTAAACACATAGAGAGAAAATACCATCTTATACGAGAAATCGTTAAGGGAGGAGATGTGGCAGTGGTCAAGATTGCATCGGTGGACAATTTAGCTGATCCATTCACGAAGAGCCTTCCGGCTAAGACATGCTTCAAGTATAAGTGGGAGATTGTTGGTTTTGTATACTAGAAGACCTGTCTTTTGTATACATTATTAATAATAGTTTTATGATGATATAGAATAAATACAATTGCAGTCACTGTTTGCATTTAAATTATTATTTATATGCATGTTCACTATACTTACATTGTAGATGATATGATGTGGGTAAACACATGGTTAGATCATATCATCGGTTATTTGTAATGTATTAAAAGGCTCACGGTTTAGATGGCACTGAACCTGCTATCGGTACGCCGTAGAATAATATGATAGTTAGTTTGTCTTTACTAACTGATTATTCTAATACACGGTCAAGTGTATTGAGGAGGATCTACTTAGGATTCTAATCTCTATTCTGACCTTAAATGAGAGAATAAGAATCCACAGAGTTCGGGTTCTTAACCCCTATGTGTTGGAGGACATATACGTGTAGTGTTTGCAACTTTGATTTATCAAAGGGTGATATTCTTTCATAAGGATCAATAATCTCGATATCTTGTGTTGTGACATTTACACTTATGATGGGTCGTGCAATATGTAGGGGCACCGTGTCCTGGTGCGCCAGCTTGATGGTGTCCCCTTGAGGAAATGCAAGTTCATACTGAAACCCTGCAGGTGGAATATATTCCGTGCATGAGTAAAGCTTGTGTGGTACTACTCAAGGATAAGATATTAATTAATTATTGCTGTCAGAAGCTTACATAATTAATTAATGGGCATTATATCTTAAACGCGGGGAATGGCTGGACTAAAGGAGAAAGCATATTCAGAAATATGTATTAAATTGGTAGGTCAGTATTATTTCTTTAGTGGAATAAAAATAATACTTAATTTATTTAATAATATCTTAAGTTTATTGGATATTGGAAATTAAATAAATTAGCAGGCCAATTTAATATTCTTCTAGATCCCTGTTGTAGCCCAATATGACTTTAATGGACTGGAGATAGAAAAAGAGATAGAGGCCCAAACCCAGTAGGGTTGGGACACAATAATTTCGACCACCTCCCTATAAATAGGGAGGTGAGGGACGAAATTTAAGAGAGAATAATCAGCCCCTCTTGTGTTCTCTTTATCTCCACAGATTCCATACCGATCTAGTAGATTTCAGCCCACCCTGAAACTAGATTCAGTCCGAGAATACAACAGACGATCAAGGAGTGGAATATCACTGTGGGGTGCCGTTTCATCATACACAACAACAAGATTAGACCTTTAATCTTGTCCTCCCCCCGTCGTTTAATTTGTAAGTCGTTTATCGATCTCTATATTTCCGCTTTAGTAGAATCGATTAAACCGGATTTGCATGTTAATTAAACTCGGTTAATTAAAACATATGAGATGCATGAATTTATGATCTACATGACATTAGGATTAATGAACATCCAATTAGATCCTGTGGTGGTTTAATTCGAAAAAACCCCAACATTAATAACCTCGATATTTTAGGTAGTAACATTTACATATATGATTGGTCATGCATTGTACATGATAACCATGTCCTGGTGAGTCAAGTTGATGATATCTCCTTGAGTAAACATAAGTGCATGTCAAACCCTGCAGGTGAAATTTATTCTGTACATGATAAAGCTTGTATGATACTGCTCTAGGAATTGATATATTAATTAATTACAGATGTCAGAGCTTACATAATTAATTAATGGACATTATATCTTAAACATGGGGAATGGTTAGAATAAAGGAGAAAGCATATAAGCAAATATATATTAAATTGGTTGGTCAGTGTTATTTCTTCAGTGGAATAAAATGAACACCTAATTTATTTAATTATATCCAAGTATTGGATATTAGAAATTAAATAAATTAGTGAGCCAATTTAATATTCTTCTGGATCCCTACTATCACCCAATTAATACCTAAGTTGATTGAGGGAATGGACCAAGTGGAGAGGCCCAACCCATTAGGATTGGGAGACACAATTTTCGTCCCCCTTCTTATTGATGAGAGAGGAGATGAAAATATTAACAAGAAAATCAACCCTTCTCTTGCTCATTTTTCCCCTAGGTTATCCACATAGTTTAATAGCTTGTAGACCACTTTACATCTAAACGAGGTATGGGAATACAGTAGAGGATCAAGGAGTGTTATCGTCATCTCAAGGAGGTTCGAACACTGTGGGAAGGCCAAGTTCGGTCGGTTCTACTACAACAACGAGATTAGACCTTTAATATTTTGAACAACCCTACAACGTCATGTAAGTTGTTCCATTGAATTCTACTTTTCCGCTGCGATGTTTTCGATGTTCTTACATGATTCATTCAACGTGTTTGCATGATAAACTCACATAAAATATGATTTACATGTTAATAGAATTAAAGAATATCCGATTAAATCTAAGAGAGGTCAAAAATTATGGAGATTAAAATTGGTATAAGGTAATTTTCGGTGTATATCAAAAGTTACCTAATTTTAATCAAAGTAGGTTTCAAAATATAATTTTAATTTTGGTAAATTTTTAAAGAGGATCAAAACTACCATAATTTTAATTCTAGTAATTTTGATACCTAGCATACAATTTGGATGGTATTTTGATTAGTACTAAAATTCCAAATTGGTTATTAATTAAGGTAAAATTTCGATCTAAGATTTTATTTGGTAGATAATTTTTTGGTAAATTTTTGACAAACAAGATTTTTACCCGAAATCTAAGTATCATATCTTATTTTTGTTTGCATTCTTATCCTTCTTTAGCTTTTTTGTGTTTAATTAGTTATATTTTATAATAAGTGCTTTTGACACAATTACTCACATTTCAGGGTCGAGTCGTACAGATAGACCCTTCGGAAATCAACAAGGACGAGGCACGACTCAAGCACAGGCGAAGCGCAAGCTTGACGCTCACGACAGGCGGCGTGACCAGATGAACTAAACGCGCGGCACGACCCGTGCACAGGAGCGGCGCGGTCGAGCGTCTACACAGAGGACTACAAAGCCATGTTCGAGCACGACCCGAGTCAGAGAAGGGAGACACAATTAGCTCAGTCGCACCATGAGGTGTGAGTAAGTGCGGCCGACCCCGTCTGGCACCTCCCTCTTCAGTTCCGGATTTTCGCATTTTATTTTAATTTTTGTACTTGAAAATTGCCCTAATATAATTAGGGATCCCAATTCAAAATTTAGGGCAATCCCCCAATACTTCACTATTTTTAGGTTGTTTTGGAGAATTTTTGTCTTCGAGGATTTCAAGTGTGAAGAAGTTGAAGTTTGAGACATTGTTCTACACATTTTGGATTTAATTTAAACTTTCTTTATAAGTTTATTTCTATTGATGTTTGTTGCATTTGGATTATGTGTAGCTAAGTATTTTTGTTCTAAGATAATGTAAATTAATGTTGGGTGTTTGAATATTAATATGGATGGATGTTCTTCTCTCTTTTCTTCTTCATAATTAAGCTTTGATTGTCTCTACCCTTGGATTGGCCACCTAAGGGTGGGATTTAGTGTTTAATTGACTTCCAGAAAAGCAATTTTACATGGGTTATTGATTGGTGAGTTCAATTTTATATTAAGACGAAAGTTTAATATTTAATTGAATTGTTTGTGATTAATTGAGCTCAATTTGGTTAAATATGAATTCAACCCTAGAGATAGGGGAATTTTATTTGGCTAAAATGTCCTTAAGGCATGAGAAAGCTCTAGGACTAATTTTGTATCAATTTTGAGAGGGTTGAATAGCATGTTGTCCATATTAAAATGATCATATCCTTATTAATGAGCATTGCCCCAGAACTCCTTTTCCTCATTAATTAAATCTTTTAGTTGACCAAAAATTTATGTTCTTGATTTTAGTAATCTTCTTAGTATATCCTTCCATACTTAGTTTAAAATCTCTCAAAATTTTCATATGTCTTAACTTGCAAAACAATTCGATTGTGTTGCTTCCAAGCTCTAATTTTCATTAATTCCTTATGTTCAACCTTCTTTCACTTGCTACATAATTGTACACTTGTACAGTGAGATAAGATTATAAAACTTGTAAAATGGTACATTAAATATCTCATCAAGTTTTTGGCACAGTTGCTGGCGAATTATTTGTCCATTTGTGTTTTACGTAATATCGTTACAATAGTTATTTCGCTAGATTAAACACTTTATGTTTATGTTGTTAGGACTGAACTTACTTTGTGTTTGTTGTAAGTGGTGTTTGCGTACAAGGTCCCGTGGTGAGTCCTTGTTTGACGCGGACCTTGAAATCAAAGCCACGAGTCACTACAACAACGCACAAAGGTGGTAGAAGAAGGATGGCAAACAATCCGCCACTTAACCAAGATTCGCTAATTCTCCAAATTCAACGGCAATTAGAGGAAATGCAAGGCCATTTTAGAGCTTAAGAGGAAGTTCGTGCACAAGCCGAACAAACTCCAATCCGTAACCTTTTTCAACCAATGGTTAATGAGGGAACAATTAATGACCTGGACATCCAAGCAAACAATTATGAATTGAAACCGGCCTTAATCGCTATGGTGTCGCAAAATCAATTTGGAGGATCAGCTATGGAAGACCCTCATGAGCATATGAACCAATTCCTTGAGATAGGCCGCATGGTGAAGATCAATGGGATATCGGAGGATGCCATCTGTCTTTGACTTTTCTATTTTTCCCTACGAGATAAGGCGAGGGTGTGGTGGCTAAAAAACCACTAGAAACGTTTGTCTCTTGGAATGAGATGGTCTCAAAATTTCTTCAAAAGTTTTTCACACCCGGAAAAACACTTAAAATCAGGGGGGAGATCACCCAATTTCAGCAAAGAGATGAAGAATCAATGTATGAGGCATTGGAGAGGTTAAGGGAAATTCTAAGGAAATATCCCGAACATGGCTTCGGGATGGACCATCAAGTTTGCCTATTCTATGCCGGATGAAAACCCGAAGTGAAGAGGATATTTGATACAATCACGGGAGGTTCACTTTTAGCAAGAGAATAGAAAGAGACTATTACCGTTATTGATGAAATTGCCTCAAATGCCTACCAATGGTCGGGTGAGACGGACAATGTCCAAATATTGAAAAAAGTTAACACCATCCCTAGCATAGATACGATTGCACTTTTGGCTGCATAAATGTCCACAATGAATTCCATGATTGAGGCCATGGCATCACAAAGGCCTGAGTCTTCAATTTTAGCTAGTTTTGAAGAGGTTAACTGTAACGCCCCAGTCCTAGAAGAATAGTGACAAGGAACTGGTGCGTTACTAGGGGAAATGGGGGAGTTGTTGCATGAAGACAATGATATAAGTAGGGTTAGTGCCTCAATCATTTGGGCAACATAACCTCTATAACTGTAATAGAACCATGCACCAAGGCATTCAGAAAGAACTTGAATGAATTACCAATCATCAAAGGGAATTTATCCCACGAATAAATTGTAAATGCACATCTCAACAATAAGCACAAATCATAATATGATTGAAACAATTGAAGATAAACTATATCAGAGTAAACGGAACAAGCACAGAGCATCTTTATTAAACTTAAGCAAATTATTTCAAACTATTTCATTGTTTTAGAGTATCTAGGATCTCTAAACAACACAAAAAGAGCAAGCATATAACAAAAAGCTAGCCCTTGCCTCAGCTCCGTCATCTTCCAGTCTGCCTCTCAACTTGAAAATATTTAGAAAAGATTTGGGTTGAGTACTATTGTACCTAGTGGAAAATTATGATAAATAGTTCACAATCATTTTATAAATATGAATATCATATCCACACAAGTATAACAATGGAAATGTTTCAAATCTTAAAATCATTCCATGTATACAAAGCTTCTTTTAACCTTACTTGCACGCTCTATCTCAACTGTCCCTTCCTACAGTGTCTTAACTTATATACACGTCCTCCAGCCTAGCTGTCTAATAAAGGATAGTGTATACGGTCCCAAAGCTTTAAAGGATCCGAGCTAGAGTCTAGTTAAGTACTCAATATCTTCGTAGGATACTGGCGAACGCGAACAATGAGCTAAATTATTTTGATACATATATTCATAGTTTAAAGTTGATAAATAGTTGAGCTTAATAGCTGAACATAATTTGAGAAAGATATAGCCCACCTGGATAAAAATTTGTAACACATATAAGCTTTCAGATTATGGGTCGGCCTAACTCAGGTTATTCTACTTCTTCTGAGTGTACAACAACCAGTCTTAGCTTTGTTTAACTAAATGGTCCCTATTAAAATTGGATCCCTAATCTTCCATTTAATATATATATATATATATATATATATTTAATCAACTCTATTATTTGATTAGATATTTAAAATAATAGTTTCTCACAAATAGAAACTTTAATTCACTAATTACTATTGGTACCTAATTAAATCCATTACCCCAACTAATAGAATATAACATATTTCTGTAGAACTATAAAAAAAATTATACTACTAACCTAATCTTTGAATATATATATATATATATATATATCTCGTAGCTAATATTCAAATTGGAAAGAAGTGAGTATATAAATTTTAGGTAGTAAGAATATAATCTGAAATATTCATATTATATTTTACCTCAAATAAAATTAAGAAAATAAATTTTATTATTATTACCCTTTTTTTCCTTTAACTCCGATCCAAAAATTGATATTCCAAATGCCCTACTTTGGATGTTTGAGGTCCATAATATTATTGAAAATTTAGATATGTATACAAATTATATGAGTTGAGCAGATAAAAAAATTGAAATTGAAATTAATTCAAAAACATGTCCTTAATTGCAAAACCATGAGACATATGATTAATCTTTGCATGAGTTATGTGCATAATAAATCATTAATTAAAAATTGTGCGCGCGCGTGTGTGTATATATATATATGTACCTTGGAAATAAAGAAATTGGATGAACCCTAGTTTTCGTTATTGAAACTTATGCCGCACTAATGTATTTTGAGTGATTGAGATTTAATGAATCAAGGTTTAATTAAAATACAAATACATATCCTTATTAGTATAATGATAAAAAAAATGAGTCAACATCTACTTGTTGTATAATGAAGACACATATCTGAGTTCTATTTAGTGCATGACACGTATGGAATATAAAATATTTTATTTTTAATTAATTTTTTTATAATATATATGTATAATTAACTTGTAATTAAATAATAAAAATATACATATATTTTATATATGTATTAGGATATAATAAAGGTCACACTTAATCTATTTGCACTCGATATATAGATAAACTCCAATTAATCAAACTAAGTTAACATCTAAAGATCCGAATAAAAACACAAGAAGTTCATGTGGTAGTTCTAACACACTCAATGACACATTTCACCTAGAAATAATAATAATAATAATAACACGAGAATGTCCTGGGTATCGCTATCCCACTCAACGGCACACTTAATCTAAAAAAGGATCTACATTCATTTATTTTATTCCCTAGCTTACCCCTATGGTAATCATAGGGCTATTATTTTAATATTAAAAAGTTTAGGATATTACATTGTACCCCCCTTAAAATAAATTTCGTCCAGAAATTTGACATACCTCTAAATGGAAAGTCAGGGTATTGCTCATGGATCTTATCTTCTAGCTCCCACGTAGCTTCCTCGCTTCCATGGTTGCTCCACAAAACTTTCACCAATTGTATCTATTTATTTCTCAATACAAGCACTTTCTGTTCAAGTATGGCTATTGGTTTTTCTTCATATGTCAAATCCTCACTTAGGACTACCTCATGATGTTTAGTTACATGTTTAGGATCAAACACGTATTTTCTTAATATAGATACATGAAACACGTCATGTACCCTTTCTAGACTTGGTGGTAATGTCAATCTGTAAGAAACTTCCTCGATCCTCTCAAGGATTTCAAAAGGTCCTATATATCTCAGCCTTAATTTGCTTCTCTTACCAAATCATACAACACCTTTTTTCGGAGATACTTTCAAAAATACTTTATCTCCAATATCAAAATGCAAGTCAATACGGCGTTTGTTTGTGTAAGCTTTTTGTCTGTCTTGGGCCTCAATTATTCTTTTTCTTATTTTATCAATTATTTCCACCGTCATCTAAACTATCTCTGGACCCAATATTTTTCTCTCTCCCACTTCATCCCAATAAAGTGGTGATCTACACTTTCGGCGGTACAAGGCTTCATATGGTATCATCCCTATTGAAGCCTGGTAACTATTGTTATAAGGTAGAATATTCTCCCAGCTTCCTCCTCCATCAATTACTACTTCTCGAAGCATATCCTTAAGTTTTTGTATAATTCTTTCTGAATGCCCATCAGTTTGAGGATGCAAAGTTGTGCTAAAATTCAATTTAGTGCCCATAGCATCTTGCAAACTTTTCCAGAATCGGGATGTGAACCTTGTATCATGATCAAATGTGATAGACATAGGTACCTCATGTAATCTGACAATCTCCTTAACATACAATTGTGCTAACTTGTCCAATCCCATGGTCATTCGCATTGGTAGAAAATGCGCTGATTTGGTTAGTCGGTCAACAATGACCCAGATAGCGGTGTTCCCACGCGCTGTTTTTAGTAAACTAACAACAAAGTCCATGTTGATGGGGTCCCATTTCCATTCAGAAATCTCTAGTGGTTGTAAAAGTCCTGTTAGTCTTTGGTGTATTGCTTTCACTTGCTGGCATGACAAATAACGTTCTACGAATGAAGCTATTTCTCTTTTCATATTTCTCCACCACAAATTTCTCTTTAGATCTCGATACATTTTTGTACTCCCAGGATGTACTGTATAAGGAGTATCATGAGCTTCACTCATTATCTCATTCTTTATATCTTGATCATAGGGCACACAAATTCTCCTTTCAAACATAAGAGCATTATCACTTGCTTCAGCAAAACCTTTAGGCTCATCTGATCTTGTTTGTGAGCACATCTTTCCTAAAAAATCATCTTTCTTCTGTGCCTCTACAATCCTTTCTCTCAAATATGGTTTAGCTTTTAAAGCAGCTTCGCAACGTTTTGTAGAGCTTGGTAGTCGTACCAACTCTATTCTTAGCTTCTCAAACTTTCGCACGAGTTTCTCTTGTTGGGTTAGAAAACATCCCAAATTTGCCCTGGGTTTTCGACTGAGGGCATCTGCCACTACGTTGCCTTTTCTGGGGTGGTATTGAATCGTACAATCATAATCCTTCATCAATTCTAACCACCTTCTTTGTCTCATGTTCAAGTCATTTTGCTCAAAGAAATACTTAAGACTCTTGTGATCTGTGTAAATCTCACTCCTTATACCATACAGATAGTGCCTCCAAATTTTCAAATCATGCACTACTGCTGCTAGCTCGAGGTCATGTGTAGGGTAATTTAGCTCATGTGGTCTTAGTTGACGGGATGCATAAGCAATGACTTTACCATTTTGTATGAGAACACAACCCAAACCTTATAAGGATGCATCAGTGAAGATGATAAATCTCTCATTTTTTTCTGGTATGGCTAATACCGGTGCTGTGGTTAACTTCTCTTTGAGTGTCTGAAAACTTTTCTCACATTCTTCAGACCAAGTAAAATTTAATCTTTGTTTTTCAACATTTAGGTCATTGGTCTTACTTATTTAGAGAATCCTTCAATAAATCTCCTGTAGTAGCCAGACAATCCTAAAAAGCTTCTTATTTCGTGTGCACTGGTAGGTGATTTCCATTTGTTTACTGCTTCAATCTTGGCAGGATCTACCTTAATCGCTTGTGCTGACACAATATGACCAAGAAACATCACTTCTTCAAACCAGAATTCTCACTTACTAAATTTGGCGTATAACTTTTCTTTTCATAGTGTTTCCAACACTATCCACAGATGCTCACGATGTACATCTTCATTGTTGGAATATATAAGGATATCATCTATAAACACAAGGACAAAATTATCCAAATATCGATGAAATATTCGGTTCATCAAATCCATAAAGACTGTTGGTGCATTTGTCAACCCAAATGGCATTACTATGAACTCAAAGTGGCCATAGCATGTTCAAAATGCAGTTTATGGAATATTCTCTTTTCGAACCTTAAGTTGATGGTATCCAGATCGTAGATCAATTTTCAAGAACACACGTGCTCACTTAAGCTGGTCGAATAAGTCATCTATTCTAGGAAGAGGATATCTATTGTTTATAGTTAACTTGTTTAGTTCTTTATAATCGATGCATATCCGCAATGTGCCATCTTTCTTCTTGAGAAACAATATAGGTGCTCCCCAAGGTGAAAGACTAGGTTGTATGAAACCTAAGTCCAGCAGTTCTTATAATTGCACCTTTAACTCTTGCAATTTTTTGGGAGCCATTCTATATGGTGCTTTGGAAGTTGGGATTGCTCCCGGCTCCAAGTCAATTGTGAATTCAACTTATCTATCAGGTGGTACTCCTGGTAAATCTTGTGGAAATACATCCTCAAATTCTTAAGCAATAGGGACTTGATCTATCATTATGTTGTCATTTTCCTTTCGTGTTAGGTTCACCAAAAACATCTGACAAGTTCCCCTTTTCAACATCTTTGCGGTCTTCAGCCCTGAAATGATTGGTACATTCGTGCCTAACCTTGATCCGAAAAATTTAACTTCTTCTTCTCCTAGTTTCTTAAAAATAACTTCCCTCCTATGGCAGCATATTTTTGCATACACCGTAGTTAACCAATCCATTCCTAGGATTAGGTCAAAATCCTTTATCTTAATAACACGTACGTTTATCTTAAATTTCTTGTCACTTATATCAAGCTCTATGTTCAAGCATATCTTATCTACTATCATAGTTTTTCCTGAGGGAATGCTAACTTCTAAGGCATTAACAACTTCATCTTCCCTTAAGTTCAATCGTTCACATGTTTCTTACTAGATAAAAGAGTGTGTTGCCCCTGTATCGAACAATGCTAGTACATGTATATCAAGCAAGTTAATCATATCTGCTAGGTTTTTTAGATTTTGTGTAGTTTGCTGCTGGTTTAGTGCATAAACTCTAGCCTGTTGCTGGCCACGCTATCCCTGGTTTGGTGCATAATTTCTTCCTTAGTTTAGCTTAGGGTTGCTACCTTGATTAGGCCTGGGATTTCCCCCTTATTGTGGCCTAAAGTTGTTTCCTTGATTCGGCCCACGGTTATTTTCCTGATTTGGTCGCTGGGGAGGTCCATTATTTCTAACATTATTGCGACAATCCATAGCCATATGTCCTGGCTTTCCGCAAATAAAGCATCCATCATTTCCCGCCATACATCTGTCTGGGTGGTACCTATGGAATCTTTATCTTAAACGTCGTTTTCCACTCATCCCCCTCACTCATTGATATGATCCGGGCTGAGATAGGATCGAACACACATCGACTCAACTGTAGGGCTTATGAAACTCGAAATATGACTAAAGAACTAGACTCAAAGTCATGACTAAATACCTAGATTTATGACACGACAATTAAATAAAACACAACAAAACCAAAGAAATAAGGGTTGTTTTGGACTTGGTGATGGAGGGTAAGCTAGGGACGTATATGATAGTGATATAAAGTGAAGAATGGCTAGAGTAGATAGGTTATCACAAAGAAATAGAGAACTTATGGTATAGGTGCTTAACTCGGCGCAAATAGCACATATACTTGAACTTAACTCGAACAGCTTGGAAACACTTAGATCTTCACTCGAACTTGATGGAGGTTGTTGTTATGGACATGGGGTGGCTGATGGTTGAGGTTGAGGGTATTCGGCGTAGGTGTATTGGTAAAATGAATTGAAATCAGGGCAAAACTCCAAGTGTAAAAAGATACACAAAAAGATTCACTACTTGACTTCTCTTCGGTTGCAAATCCAACCCTAACTCCACAAGAGAATTAGAACAAGATCTAAAGATAAAACTTAAAAGTTTCAAGCTTCTAAGAGTGTTTATTTTCAGTTGAATATAAATAAAAGAGGATCTTGGGTGACACAATATTGAAAGGCAAATACTTCTTAATTAAATATGTTCTAAAGTATCAAAGTAACAATAATCCCCTATTTATAGTAGATGGATGGATGAAAATTCCAAGTAAAAATCCTAAGAGGATTCGAAAATAAAGCTATCATAATCTAACTAGGATTACTACCTTAATTAGAGCTCTATTTAAGGTAGTTCCAAAAAAGACCAAAAATAAAATAATAAATAAAAATCTATCTAATGGATAAAATAACCCAACAACTTTGGGCCTTCAAATTGGACTCCAAATAATTAATCATGACTGAAAATTTAAGGGAATAAATCGACCAAATCATGAATTAATTATTCTTTATGTATGCAAATCCGAGACTTGCTGTTTTCCATGCAACACGAGAATTTCATCATGCACATGTCCAATTGCCTTCTTCTCAGCTCAAGTGCTCGTCTCCAATATCATGCCTTCATCTTCAATAGACAACATGATGATCCACTTTGGGCTGCAATGCTCGATCACTTCCTCTTCTAACTTCTTTCTGACAATGGCTTGAAAATAACCTTGTAATTTCTCGACTCTTAGGCATGTAATCGGCCTTTGTAATTGCAGCTTGGGATTCTCTTCATCAATGCTAGGCATGGCTTTATCACTCATCCTAACTTGGAAATACCCAAAATATAAATCACTTTTAGAAAATACAAACACTCCAGATAGTTCATCTAACATGTCATCTAATCAGGGATTGGGAGATCTATACTTTACCGTTATCTTAGGTTAGTGCCATCTACTCTTAAGTGTTCAAGGTTGTCATAATTTGTATGGCAATATGGAAATATCAAAAGAACACAAAAGGTTTTGGTTATTCATGTTAGAATACCATGTTCTGGACATTATTGTGAACATTCCGCTGCCAATCTGATTGAAGATCAAAGTATGTATTTCATAATGTTCAGAGACATGATCTTGTACATGGTTATCCAGACAGTTTACAAGAAACGTATCATGCTGGAATCAAAGAGATGAAGCTGCAAATTCAAGATGGACGTTTCAGAATAGAAGCTGCCTTATTCATGATGAAGTACAAGAAGAAAAGGTGGAGTTCTATTCAAGAAATACATCTAAACTAGGAAAGTCCGATTTAATTAAGGAAAACTTTCCCTACTGAATTCTAGTCAAAATAGGACTTATGATTACCATGTTTAGGCTATATATATTGTTTATAAATAGCCTGGAATTCAGACTAGTTTAACTGACATGAGTTTTATGAATACACAAAGGGTAGAGAGTCTAAAAGACTTCATCTTTGAAGCATATAGTATTCAGGTAGACTAGGTTTGATCAGTGAGATTATTGTGTTTCTAGTCTGTGTTTGAAACTCACTTTCATACACACTTAGAGGAGTCTTGGGAGAGATTTCCTGTAGGAACTAGAGGGATTCTAGGTTGTGAAGGGAGTTCACAATTCAGTTTAGTGAAAGAGGTTGAATTGGGTAAGAAAGGAGTCGAGTGATGCGAGTCTTTGTATAATAGCCTTTGTAACCATTCAACGGAGTAGTAAACTGTTTCTTATGGACTTGTAAAGTCCCCCTGACGTAGATCAGTTAATCAAACAGGGTTACCAACCTCGTGTTCTTTACTTACTTTAAATTTTTATATTCTGACCTTACATGTTCACAATAATGTTCAAGTACACGATAATGAACATGAGCGCACAATTTATGTAACTTCAATTAGTACCAGAGCGGGTCACCTTTGGTTTTAGTGTGAAAAGCATCATGAAAAGTACATATCTGCGTGAAGGTTTTGGTTGCAGTTCAGCCATGAGTGCAATCAAAGAAGGAGGATCTACAGTCAGACCACCACTGCTAGAAGGCAACAACTATCCCTATTGGAAAGCACGGATGAGGGTGTTTTTGAGATCACTTGATGAACTCGCATGGAAGAGTGTCACTGAAGGATGAGAAAAGCCAACTGTTGCCAAAGAATGAAGGCATGTGGAGATTGAAGAAGGAGAGTGGACTGTGCCGTAGAAAAACTGGTATAATGTCAACTCTAAGACTCTCAATACAATATTCTATGCAATGGATCTTGAGACATTCAGCCTAATCTCAATCTGTGAGACTACAAAAGCTGCATGAGATATACTGAAAACCACCTTTGAAGGAACTAGTTCTGTAAGGCTGCCAGTCAAGACTTCAAAATTTGACTTCAAAATTTGAAAGCCTCATAATGGAAGAATCTGAATCCATTGGTGAGTTTTATGTCAGACTGAGAAGCATATCAAATGAGAGTTTTGCTCTCAGACAGCCTATCAGCAATGAAAAGCTTGTGAGGAAGGTTCTCAGATCTCTTCCAAAGAAGTTTGCCTACAAAGTTGCTGCAATTGAAGAAGCCAAAGACATCAAGAGTATGAGGCTTGATGAGCTGATGGGGTCATCAAGGACATTCGAGATGAATCTAGAGGATGAAGACAACAACTCAAGGAAGAGAGCTATTGCTCTCAAAGTTGAAGTATCTGAGGATGTACCTAAACATGTATAGAAACAAAAACCTGTCCTTGATTCAGATACAATGAACAATATGGTTCTTATCACCAAGAAGTTCAGCCGAATGCTAAAGAGAGTAAACAAGCAGTCTTCCAGAAGGTCGAACAATAGATGACAACCATCTGGTAATTCTCAGCAAGATAAAAACTCTAATAATGACCAGAATGAGTTTCAAACCTCAAATTCGAAGAGAGGAATTCAGTGCAGAGAATGTGATGTTTTGGACATATTCAAGCTGAATGTGTCAATACTCTGAAGAAGAATAAAAAGAATTTCAATGCCTCCTTCAGTGACAATGATTCTGAACAAAGTAGCAGTGAATCAGAAGAAGAGACTTTATGCTTTTACAACAAAAGTCTCAAAAATTCAGGATCCATTCAAACTTGCGGAAGATGAAGACTTAGACAATGAAGACTTCAGCCATGAAGAGTTTGTTCAAACCTATAAGGAGATGTATGAAAAATGGCCTGAAGTAGCTGAGATTAACAAAACTCTACAATATTACAACAAGCATCTTCTCAAAGAAAATGAGGAGTTGGTCAGATCCAGTGAAGAACAGAAGGCTATAATCCACATCAAAAGAAAGAGATTAAAGAACTGTCTACAGAACTGAAGTCGATCAAAAGGAAATGTCAACATACTGAATAATAGATCTAAGAATCTTGATAAGATTATCACTACCCCAGGACATTCCAGGAAGAGTCATCCAGGTATTGGATACAATGGGAGACAATCCAAGACTATGTTTGTTAAAGTAAGTACAAGCCAGCCAATGCTTGTACAAAATAATGTTCAGAACATCCAGAAGAACATTAACAAAAAGACGACTGATAATAATGGCAACATAAAAATAATTATCTACCATTATTGTGAAGAAAAAGGCTACATTTGATCACACTGTGAAAAATATCTCTTTTATCTAAAAAGAATGAGAAGAAGATTTATGGCTCAGCATTCTAGCAACAACCAGAAGAAACCTGCTGCTCAGAAAAGGAAGAAGCCTGCATAGAAGCAGCAATGGATTATCAAGTAGACTAGTCTGTTTGCCCATACTTCACTAAGAGTTGAAGACAAAGGCAACTGGTATTTCGACAGTGGCTGCTCAAGACACCTGACTGGAGATTGCTCTATAGTGCAAAATTTGAAAGCTTGCTCGTCAGATTTTGTTACCTTGGGAGATGGAAAAAGGGACAAAGTAATGGGAAAATGGGAGCTGATTGTTGAAGAAATGCCTAAACTAAAGAAGGTTATGCTAGTTGATGGACTCAAAGCAAATCTGATAAGCATCAGTCAACTGTGTCATGATGAGATGACTATTGTCTTCACCAAAGATAGCTGCAGGGTTATGAATAAGAACAATGACTTATTCATGGAAGGAAAGAGATCAGCTGACAACTATTATCAGGTACATGTTCCTATATAATGTTCTTTAACATGTCAAAGAACATCTATAGAAGAGTCAGAGATCTGGCACCATAAACTTGGGCTCATCAACTTCAGAAATATCCAGAAGATTATCAACAAAGAGATTGTTAGAGGGTTACCTCAGATCAGAATGGACAAAGACAAAGTATGCGGTCCTTGTCAAATTGGAAAACAGTCCAGATCTCAGTATAAGGAAGTACATGCATGACAGAACTTCTAAGAGAATTTTATATCTTATTCATATGGATCTAAAGGGGCATATGGCTGTGGAAAGCTACGGAGGAAAGAAGTATGTCCTTGTCTGCATTGATGATTACTCAAGGTTTACTTGGATTGACTTTCTCAGAGAGAAAAGTGAAGCCTTCGCAACATTCAAGAGATTATCTTACAAGATCATAGTTGAAAAGGATGAACAAATTATCATAATCATAAGTGATCATGGTAAGGAATTTGAGAATCAGTACTTTGACACATTCTGCAGTGAGAATGGAATTAGTCATGAGTACTCAGCCTCCAAGACTCTGCATCAAAATGAAGTTGTTGAAAGAAAGAACAGAACGCTTCAGGAGATGGCTAGAACTATGATTGCTGCTAAAGGAGTTGCTGCTACGTTCTGGACAGAAGCTATCAACACTACATGTCACATCAGCAACAGAGTTCATCTCAAACCAGGTACTTTTACTACACCATATGAGATTTAGAATGAAAAGAAACCAACAGTGAAGTACTTTCATATGTTTGGCACCAGATGTTATATACTTAATGATAGAGAGTATCTGAAGAAGATGAACAACAAAGGTGTAGAAGGGATGTTTGTTTGATACACCAGAAATAGTAAATCATTCAGGATTTACAACAAAGAGACAAAGAGTGTCATTGAGATAGTTAATGTCAGATTTGATGATCAGGATAATACTATCAATATCTCTGAAGATAATGTTCACACAGATGTCTTTGAACATCCTAAGGTTCATGATGATACAGACAGAGAAGTTGAAGAACAAACAGTGAAACACAGAAAGCCTTCAAAGCTGATCATCAAAGATCATCCTACTTTAGAAGTAATATGAGACATTGATGACAGAAGGATGACCAGAAGTAGACTAAGAAAGAGGATGTATGATGAGATATCCTATGTCTTTTTCACCTCCAATATTGAACCCAAGAACATCCAAAAAGCTCTCAAAGATGATTACTGGATTGAGGCTATGCAGGAAGAACTTCTACAGTTTAAAAAGAATGGTGTCTGGGATCTGTTACAGAAACCTAAAGGAGTCAACATTGTTGGAACCAAGTGGATATTCAAGAACAAGACTGGTGAAGCTGGAAACATCACAAAAAATAAAGCCAGACTGGTTGCTCAAGGTTATTCTCAGATTGAAGGCATTGATTTTTATGAAACCTTTGCTCCAATCACAAGGATTGAATTAGTTAGACTTTCTCTAGCTATGGGCTGCATCATGAAGTTCAAAGTATACCAGATGGGTGTTAAAAGTGCTTTTCTGAATGGATTTCTGAAAAATGATGTGTTTGTTGCACAGCCTAAAGGCTCTGAAGATCCAAATCATCCAGAGTTTGTGTTCAAACTAAAGAAAGCACTGTATGGCTTGAAGCAGGCTCCTCGAGTATGGTATGAAAGACTGGCTACATACCTGGTTAGCAAAGGATACAACAGAGAAGGAGAAGACAGAACACTATTCATCAGAAAAGAACAATCACAAGTAATTGTGGTTCAAGTATATGTAGATGATATAGTGTTTGGCTCAGTGTCTAATAAGATGGTCAAGGACTTCATCAAAGACATGGAAATTGAATTTAAGATGAGCCTAGTTGGAGATCTGAAATACTTCCTAGGGCTTCAGATAAAGCAGTCAGAAGAAGGGATATTTATCTCTCCATCCAAGTATGTCAGAAACTTGGTTAAGAAGTTTGAGCTTAAGAATTCTAAGCACAAACGAACTCCTATCAGTACCACAATTAAGATTGGAAAAGATGATGCAGGAGCTGAAGTTGATCAAACTCTATACAGAAGCATGATTGGAAGTCTTCTTTACCCCACTACAAGTAGACTAGATGTAGCATACAGTATGGGAGTGTGTCCTAGATATCAGTCTTGCTCTAAGAAGAGTCACATGAAGGCTGTTAAGAACATCATCAAGTACATCAATGGAACTACTGACTATGGATTATGGTATACTTCTGATACAAATGCAAGTATTACTGCATACTGTTATGCTGATTGGGCTGGATCTCCAGATGATAGAAAAAGCACTTCAGGAAGCAGTTCTACTCAGATCATCTGGATGATGCAGATGATGAAGGACTATTAAGTCAATCATGATACATGATAAGTCCATTTATTTGGCATTTTTCTGGGCATTTTAGTCGCTCTAAATGTCCTTTTTAGTGTCTTTTGTGTCGGAAAAGAACCAGGAAAGTGGTTTGGGCATGGCAAGAGTGAAATCCGGTGAAAGAGGCATTTTAGCCTTCAATTTAACTGAAATGGATGAAATGGGCATATCAGATGAAAATCAACTTAAGCAGAAGATGTTATGCCCACAATACTCGTGCAAATTCAGAGGAGGCAGTGAAGAGGGCATTCCCGGAAAAAGCGGGATTCTGTTGAAAGAAGATAAAGTTGGCGTGGAAACTTGATTGATTTCGAAATCTGAATGGAAGGAGGGAAGGTTGTTCGTAGATGGACTCTTGGGAAGCAATTTGGAAGATAAGGATGGCATTCCCAAAATATCTGTATTCATTCCACCACCTAAGGAAGTTTCCTTATTTAGTCAGAGTCCAGTGGGCACGAAGATCCAGCAGAAAAGGAAATTTCCTTATCCAAGTAGATTCCAGTGGGGCATAACGAATCCAGAAGATATTGAAAACCCCCGTTTTGTGGGGATTTGAATTGATCTTTTGTACTCTTTTTTATACTAATTTGATAGTTAGAACAAGAGAACTTCGTACCCTATTTTTTTCTTCACTTTTATTTTCTGTAATTAGTTTAATTTTAGCGCTGCTCCGGCAGCAAGACAATCAAGCGCCTTATGCCCATAGGGGTTAGGATTTATATTTAATGTTGTTGTTGTTCATCATTGGTGTTGGAAGAGTTTTTATTCAATTCTAGTAAGTTTTTACTATTTATCATGTCTTAATTTTATGTCTTTACAGTTCTTTATAGTATGAGTAGCTAGATCTATATTCCGGAATTTGAACTAAAGATGAAGGTTTAACAAAACACTTAAATACTCGTGAGGCTATGTGGGCACATTACTGCACGATTAGGTTTCTGCCGATTTTTGTTCTTATTCCAAGTGAGCGTGAGTTTAATATAACTAATGTGGCTGATCACTCTATAGTTGTAGAGGGCACACCAGGGTTAATTGGATTAGCGAATCTTGACTGTGTGTTAATTCAAACGGTAACTGGCAAATCGGTGGGTTATTGTGGGCACACGAGGAATCAGTAAACACAGTAAACTTGGGTTCGTCTAGGGCACACTGCTTCCTGTTCATTTACATCTCTTTGGGGAACCGGGGGTGGGTGATAGGTTAGGCGTTTAATGGATGAGGAATCACCTCTAAACCTAATCTCAACGGATGCATAAGGAGATGTAGTGAGGAATCCGGTTTCCATAACTAGGTGATTTAATTGTGTAGAAAAATCACTGTGCCCATGATCGAGTGAATATAAGTTAGATTGGATTCTATTTCAAGTTCCGGAACCTTTTATTATTTGATATTTCTGTAGTTTCTTTTTGCAGATTTAATTTCATTGTTGTGACCACGATACCAAAACCCCCATTTTTGTGATTGGTGACTCGGAAGTAAGATCGCATTAGCTCTCTGTGGGATCGAAGCTTACTCATAGCTAGCTACACTCGCTGTGGGCACAAGAGCATTACAAATTCATTTTAAGCATGAAACGACCGCACGACAATACACCTATTCTGTACTGTGACAATATAAGTGCTATCAACATCTCCTAGAATCTAGTGTAACATTCAAGGACGAAGCATATAGACATCAGACATCACTTCATCAGAGAGCTAGTTAAAGAAGAAGTGCTGAAAATTGAACACATGAAGATAGAAGATCAACTAGCTGACTTATTTACCAAGGGATTGGATGAAGCTCGATTTGAGAAACTCAAAACATCCCTTGGGGTGTGCTTGGTTTAGTAAAACCAAGAAGAGGGGTATGCGTGTGTCTATTTTACACTCAGCAGGAAAGAACCATTCTTGCACAAAGGGACTAAACATTCTCATAAATGTTCCTACAGATGTACATGATCATGTTTCAAACCTTGAGTACATCTTTGTCAATAGTTAGTTTTGATATGCAATCATCATCTCTGATTTTCCAGGATTTTCCTTCGGTTTCTTAGTCTAACGGAAACCTGAGCCTATGCTTTGAACGGAGTACCCTCATATATATAAGTTTAGCCGTTAAGTGAAAACGCTCATAAGTTTCAAATTTCTGAAATCATAAACCTCTCTCTCTCTATAAAGCCTCCGAGTTTTCTGAAATTGTTCTATTATATGCCATTGTTTTTTCTTGTTGATCATTCATCCCTGTCAATCACCCATATATTTTCAATGGCTCCAAAATGCAAACTTGTCCATCCCAAGAAAGTCGTGAAACCCAAAATGAGGTATGGGAAGGTTACATATTCCAAGCCTCAAGATCAATTTTATGAGGATGATGATTTCGACAGGCAGGATTGATACGATCCAGACAAATCCTAGCCGAATCTAGAGACATAGCGGATGACTTTAGGATAGGAAACACATCAGCGAATGAGGGGTTTCAATCTGACTCAATATGACACGAATAAATGAACTAATCTTGACAATTAAAATAGCAAAATTATGACACAAAAATGAAACACAATAAACCAAATACTTAGATGAAAGAGATGAAAGATAATGGATGGTTTGAGGTATAGGAACGTGTAGGGTTTGGTGAAGAAGGGCTTGGAGTAGATAGGGTATGAAAGAGATGGAATGGAACTTACGTGTGTAATGGAACTCAAACTCGTTGAAGGAAGATACAGACGTTGATGTTGATGATGGTAGATGTCATGTGATAGCGGATGGAGGATGATCACGTTGATGTGAATTACAACCCTATAGTCTCCTTGAATCTCGAACGCACTCAAAGCTAAAATCTCTAAGTTGATCTTCGGATAGCAAATACCTCTGGATTAAGGGATACCCTTGAATAAGACTTCAAGTTGCTAGGTCTAAGAATTATAATTTTCTTGATGGAAAATAATCAAAAGAATGTAAAGGATTGAGACACAATTGGATGCAAAAGAAAAATATCTACAATAATGTCTAAAGAATAATGTTTAACAATGGATACCTATTTATAAGACATAGGGCACGAAAATTCTAACTAAAGAAAGCTTGAAATTCAAGCCCAGAAGAATTAAACTTGAACTAGAAAATTACCTAGACTAGAATTCTAGTTAAGGTAGCAAATTATCTTAAATAAAACCTAGTCAACCTATGACTTAAATAAAATGAAAATGACATGAATTTAAATACCAAAAATGACTCAAAATAAATATGTACTATACTATAAAATAATATTATAGCATAGGTACAAAAAACCCAAACAAAATGAAACGGACATGGAAAATAACACTGAACACGGTTATACCTTCATGGTACATCAATGCACGAGTCGTGCTGATGTCTATGGTTGGATTTCTTTATGTTGGTCCTTCATTTTGTACGGCCTCTTGTCTTGTCCTATTGCCGTCTCCATGACCGCGCCATGTCTTGGCGACTCTTCTTCATTTTTAAACTTCAACACGGTCACCAATCTTGGGGTCTCTTGACTTGGTTCTTCATCGAGCTTCTTACGAACCATTACTTGAATATATTCTTGTAATCTCTTGGCTCGAAGCTTCATAATTGGACCACTCATTTGTAACTCTGGGTTTAACTCAACATTGCTAGGCTCGGACTCATCAAGGTTCGAGATGAATCAACATACAAGAAGTTTGTACAGAGAATGCTCCATGATGAATCTTCGAGCAAAGATACTAATGAATTCATTGAAATGTTTCTCGGAGATGAAGAGGAAGAAAACTTGGAAGCAGAAGAATAAGAAATTGCTTCATTCTGCAAAGAAAACAAAGACCCAAAGTATTTCTATCCAAGATTTGTTAAAGGAAGCTATTCGATCGTATGATGTCAACAAGAAGAAGGTAAGAACAAAATGAACTGTAGTCAAGAAATCGAAGAAGACAACAGACCCTTCATCAAAGAAAATCGTTACAGCATCTGCTGCCCAAGCCCTTCAAAAAGAGAAGGGATCTGTTGTTGATGATCCAGTTATGCCTAAGGATGTTCCCGAACATGTCGAGGAACATGTTGCAGAGAGGAGTACTGCAGAGACATCTGCTCCAGCCAGTATTGTGTAGAAGTCATCTACTCAACCTTCTACTGCAGAAGGTGATGCTGTAGATAGGGAAGATGATATTCCCTTAAGCTTGAAGATGAAAGCCATTGCTGATGCTATAGAAAAAGGAAACAAGAAGGTCATTAAAAGACCTTTAGTTGCTGATCCGATAGAGAAATAAGTCATTCAGAGTCCATCCTCTTAATCTGCTGAAAAGACTCATGTTCCACAACAGGAGAAGTTACTTACATCTGCTCAATATGATCCGTTTGCCAGATCACCGGTCAAGAAGAAAACACCCAGGAAGAAGGCCTCTACTACTGTGGTGCAGTTAGTCCTAAGAACTCATGTAACACAAATTCAAGCATCTGCAACTCCACCATCCACTGCTGCATCAACGAAGAAGAGAAAAGTTGTTGAACCATCTGGTCCTTTCAAGAAGGCCAAGAAAGCTGCAAAGACTATAGATGTACCTGAAGATGTTCAGTCACAGTCAAGTGAACATGAGTATGAAGTTAACAAACCGATAGTTCATGTACCAGGTACTTCTAATCAAATAATCTTTCGTATTTCCAAACATGCTGAACTATGAGAGAAAGTAAAGCAGAGGTCCATGATCTCTGAGAAAAAGGTGGATAAGGATACACTGTTGACTACCAGAGTGTATACCTTGTTGGAGGAAGTTGGTCTACTAAGAACCGTGCAGAAGGTGCAAGAGTTTGTTCCGAAGGTTTTTTTTTTAGTTCTACTGCAATTTGACCAAAGAGATTTATGATCCAGAGTCTAAAGACTTCCAGAAAGTTTATGTTAGAGGTGAGATGCTGCAATTTTCCCCTGAACTCATTAATAAGTTTCTGGGTTGTTTATTTGAGGGAGAGTACAAAGAAATGGATGACTGGGGGATGGTTGCTGAAGAACTGACCCATGTCATCTACAATAAATGGCCATCTTATCCACACACTATTCCTTCCTCCAAGCTGACTCACAAATATGGAGGTCTGTTTAGGATTCTGATCCACAATTGGCTATCTACTAAGCATCGAACTGCAGTGACTCAAGCTCAGGAGAGGTTCCTGTATCACCTCGGAACTGGAAAACGGTTAAATTATAGTGAGTTCATGTTTGGCAAGATCATCAGCAGTGCAGAATCTACAGTGGTTAAGGGAGCACTATGTTATCCTTCATTGATCTACAACATCATTAAGCAGCAAAAGAAGAATGTCTCTTCCAAGAATGACAAAGTTATTCCTCCTAAAAATCTTTAGTGATTAAAGTTGCTCCTGAAATATGAGATCTCCTCATCTTCACCTCCAGTTCAAGCAGTTCCTGTCATCCAAAAATGGAGTGGATGCTACTGTTGAAGAGTCCTCACCAAAGGGTACTGTGCTGAAGTTTCTAGATAGAAGCCTGGAGTATCATGCTCATTTTATTTCTGAGCATACCTCTGAGAAGATGAAGATTCAAGCAATGATTGCTGATTTTTCATCAAGAGATAAATTTGCCTTCCTAGCAGCAGATGTTCCTTAACATGTTCATAACTTGCACAAGCTTGCAAGTATAGCTGAAGCTATTACATAGAATGATTCCTCCCCAGCTAAAAAACATGGTGAAACACAGACTGCAGCACGTGCAAAGGAAGCTGAAGCTGTCCAAGAGGAGATTGCAGAGGAAGCTCATGAAGAAGAGCAGAAGGCTGCTGAAGAAGAGGTTAATGAAGAAGAGGAGGTTGATGAAGGAGAAGAGACAGAATATGATGACCCTGAAGAAGGTTCTGAAGAAGGAGATGATGAGCAAGACCCTGACAAATCCGACTAGTTTCTGAATATTACTCTCTTACCTTTCTCGGTGGAAAATAGGTAGAGTAATGCACATAAGTTTTTTTTCATGTTTTCATGTTTTCTATTCTTATCTTGCATTCTTGTTTTGCAAGATATTTTCTTTTTTATAGCTTGTAATATTTTTTTTTGATGTTGTAACGCCCCAAACTACTCCGTTTGGTCATGTCACTTAACATATAATTTACTTACATATTTTGTGTGCTTATTTTAATATGAGCGAAAACTTAGGTCAAATATGATAATATACATAGTGTGATGAGGTAAGGCATCATAATTTTCAATATAAATTTTATCCTATTAAGCATGCAATCATCTAAGCTATCAGGCTCATAGGCTTATACAATTCGCCCGCCTAGCACTCTAAATTAACAAACATAATATAGGGGTTCGTCGACATAATTCGCACATAGAAGGCTCCAAGGTCGAACGACCCGTCTTTAAGTTGTTCAACATAATACCAAGTTATATACATCATGCCCTACAAAAGATCGGGCTATTCCCATCCCCAATAATCATTGATCATAAGACAAAAAGAGTGATCAATGTAATAATTACAATAATAATATGAGTGTTATCAAAAGAAGAGCATACAAAAGATAAACACAAGCATGTGGGGTTCTCTTGTGTTCACAATGCTCCTACTCGGGCTCTGACTCCTCAACCTGAAATTCATTGAATGAATGGGGTGAGTATTTAACAACATACTCAGTGGGGAACACTGAAAAACAGTTATAGCTAATTGCACAAGTAAAAATATAACATATGGACTTTTCATTTCATTTTGGAGACTAGTCTCAACCCCGTAGGGTCTAAACATCATGATGCCCCCGTTAATGAACATCTTTATCCCTGTAGGGATGCTCGCAGACATCCTACCCCCCCAGGGAGGACATTAACAGGTCTATGTTCGATCCCACAGGATCTCTGCCCCGAAGGGTCTCTTTATCGATCCCGAAGGATCTCTTTCATTCACCGGTCCGAAGACCCTTCATACATATATAATCAAAGCACAACAGTAACTATAACCTTACACGTGTTCACAGTTTAGAGTTACCCCACCTTAAGAGACGCTTTCACAATTCTCAACCTTTGAAATACTCCTTTGCCGTCCACAAGTTGTCCTCCTCGAGCTCCAACACGTCACCTAGCACCTTTTATTCTTTTTCATTTTAGACGTCGAGTTATTTAATTAACTCATAATTTAGACCAAACTCATGCTATACTTTGCTTTAAAGTCTTCAAAAATTTCCACATACACAACCATGGATATATATGCTCATACTACGATATTGGACTCAAAATACGCGTAAAAACTCTTTGAAGCATTTGATCGAACACGTTACGTGCACCCATTTAAACCACATGCTCATAACTCATTTTAAATCCTTTAGACCCAACATTTAAAATACAAACACCTTCATCCTAGAGCTCTATCATACTTGAAAATCAACCCTAAATAACCATCACAACACCTGCAACCCACATCAACAAAATAAGGGGAAATTAGGGCGAAAAAATCTAAACCCTAGCATCAAAGAACCATAGGAATTTGATATAACTTCACATATAGCTTCAAGGAGATAAATAAACTATATGTTCAAGATATCAAAGCAAGAAGATCAACAAAAATCCAAATTTCTTAAATTTGGATAACAAACCCTAGTTTCCAAAACAACAAGAAATGGGTGTTTAATCCCCAAGAAGGAGAGGTGTAGAGGTTACCTTTGTTGATGGATGATGATGGATTACACTTCAAAAGTTGAAGAATTTTAAGAGAGAAAAGAGGAGAAAATCGCCCCCCCTCTTGGTTGAAGGAAATGAGGAAGAAATGAACAAGTGTTGTATTTATAGGTAGAGAATACCCGGACCCGTGCGACCGCGCAGCCCCCGCGACCGCGGAACCCGTCTCTCGGCCCAGTCTCCCCGCGAGCGCGCAGACTCCCGCGGGTGCGCACCTCGCCCATGCGCCGCGAGCGAGCAACCTTTTGCGGCTGCGCACGGCCCCGCGGGCGCGCGGCATGCCCCCTTCAACCCCGATTCTTTTTTTTTACTCCCAGACATTTTTAACTTCATTTTAAAATGACTTAGGTTTTCAAAACACTTCTAATACACGCTGCAAAAGCAGGGTATGCCCCCTTCAACCCCCGACTCGTTGACCGGGCAGTGAGACCCCCGATAAACTCAGCGTTAGGGTGTTCAATGTTTTTGGCAAACAAAACTCAATGCAATAACATTCATTCATTATCATATAACTCGACACTTTTAATATTAAATGTTATCATGTATTATACACTTAGTATAATACAACCGTGCTATGACGTATCGGCTTAAGTGAGACAACCTGCAATGAAACCATGGCATAACATACAAACATACTCAGATGATTAATATTCAACAATATTAATTCAAAATCATTTACTAAAATTATAATTTATAATTTAGCAAAAGGATCGGGGTATCACAATCTCCCCAAGTTTTAAAAATTTCATCCTCGAAATTAGCCTAACATTTCTATTACATTAGGATATCGAGCTATGATATCAACTTCTTTCTCCCAAGTGGCCTCTTCAGGTCTATGACGACTCCACTGCACTTTTATTAAAGGAACCTAACGGGTTCGAAGAGTATGAACTCTTCTATCTAACACAGCAACTGGGACTTCTTCATACGTCAAGTGCTTAGAAACCTGCACCGTGTCATATGAAATGGCATGACTAGGGTCAGACACATATCGTCTCAGCAACGACACATGCAGAACATCGTGCACACCCACCAAATCCGGAGGTAATGCTAGGCGATAAGCAACATCACCTATTTTCTCTAGAATCTCGAACGGTCCCACATAACATGGCTGCAACTTACCCTTCTTCCCAAATCTAACCACCCCTCTCATTGGTGCAATCTATAAGAATACCTTGTCACCAATCTCAAAGCTCACATCCTTTCTCCTTGTGTCAGCATAGGATTTCTGACGATCTTGAGCTACCTTGATCCTTCTTCTTATCTTTTCAATTACTTCCACCGCCTTCTCAACGATCACAGGGCCTAAGAGTCGTCGTTCTCCCACTTCATCCCAATGAATAGGAGATCTGCACTTCCTCCCATACAAAGCCTCGTACGGTGCCATTCCAATAGACGCTTGGAAACTATTATTATAAGCAAACTCCACAAGTGGCAAGTGGCTCTCCCAACTTCCACCACAATCAAGAACACATGCACGGAGCATGTCTTCCAATGTCTGAATGGTCCGCTCAGACTGACCATCGGATTGAGGATGATACGCAGTGCTAAACTTCAACTGAGTTCCCATAGCTTCTTGCGGACTTTGCTAAAATTTGGACGTAAACCTTGTGTCATGATCTGACACTATCGACACCAGAATGCTGTGAAGACGTACTATCTCATCGATATAGATCTGAGCTAATCGATCCATGTTAAACGTCATTTTCACCGGAAGAAAATGAGTAGACTTGGTCAACCTATCGACAACAATCCAGATTGCATGATAACCTTTGATTGACGGAGGTAATCCTACCACGAAGTCCATTGCAATATGTTCCCACTTCCACTCGGGAATCTCGAGTGGATTCAACAATCCAGAAGGGCGTTGATGCTCGGCTTTCACTTGTTGACAAGTGATACACTTCGATACGAATTGGCCAATTGACCTCTTCATATTTCTCCATCAGAAAACCATCTTCAAGTCCTTGAACATCTTCATGCCTCCTGGGTGCACAGAATACGGTGTATTATGGGCTTCTTCAAGAATCTCCTTTCTGAGCTCTTCGTTCTTCGGCACACACAACCTTCCCTCGAAGAGTAACGTGCTATCACTTGCAACGGCAAATCCATGAATAGAACCCTCCAATGCTCTTTTCTTCATTTTGCACAAGAAAGGATCATCGTCTTGTGCTTCACGAACTCGATCACAAATTAGTGGTCGAACCACTAAGGCTGCTAAAATCCCTTGAGTGGTGTTGGAAGGATCCACCACCTCTATGTTCATCTTCTCAAACTCCTTGATTAGCTGCTCTTGCTTGGTTGGAAGATAGATCTTTTGGCTTAAGGCATCAGCTACGACATTCGTCTTTCCAGGATGATATAAGATCATATAGTCGTAATCCTTCACCAACTCTAACCATCTTCTTTGACGTAAATTCAACTCCTTCTGGGTGAAAAAGTACTTCAAGCTTTTGTGGTCGGTGTAGATCTCGCACTTGTTTCCATAGAGGTAATTCCTCCAAATCTTCAATGCATAAACCACGGCTGCTAATTCAAGATCATGCGTTGGATAATTATGCTCATGCACCTTCAACTATCTTGATGCATATGCTACTACCTTTCCATGCTGCATTAAGACAAACCCAAGTCCTTGCTTCGAGGCGTCACTGTAGATGACAAAGCCTTCCGTCCCATCAGGAATAGTTAACACTGGGGCTAACACGAGACGTCGCTTCAATTCTTGAAAACTCTGCTCACACTTTTCACTCCATTGGAACTTCTCATCCTTCCTTGTTAATCTCGTCAAAGGACTCGATATCTTGGAAAACCCCTCGATAAATCTTCTATAGTAACCCACTAGTCCTAAGAAGCTTCGGACTTCATTAACATTCGATGGCGTCTTCCAATTGCTAACAGCTTCCACCTTCGACGGATCTACTTCGATTCCACTTGATGTCACCACGTGGCCAAGGAATGCCACTCGTTCCAACTAAAACTCGCATTTTGAAAATTTTGTATACAACTCTTCTTTCCTTAGTGTTTCCAATACGATTATGAGATGTTCAGCGTGTTGCTCCTTGCTTCTTGAATAAATCAAGATATAATCAATGAAGACTATTACGAACTGGTCAAGGTACGGGTAGAACACTCGATTCATCAAGTCCATGAAGACTCCAGGCGCATTGGTCAATCCAAAAGGTACCACCGTGAACTCATAGTGGCCATACTGCGTTCTAAATGTCGTCTTTGGAATGTCACTCTCCTTGATCTTCAATTGATGATAGCCAGACTTCAAGTCAATCTTTGAAAACACACCGGCTCCCTTCAGTTGATCAAACAAATCTTCAATTCTCGGCAGCGGATACTTGTTCTTAATCGTTAACCGGTTCAACTCTCTATAATCGATACACATTCGCATTGACCCATCATTTTTCTTCACGAATAACACAGGTGCTCCCCATGGTGAAACACTTGGTCGGATTAGCTTGTTGTCAAGCAACTCCTGAAGTTGAACCTTGAGCTCTTGCAACTCCTTTGGCGTCATTCTGTACGGAGCTTTAGATATTGGTGCCGCACCTGACACTAGGTCGATAGTGAACTCGATCTGACGGTTAGGAAGAAATCCTGGCAACTCGTCTGGGAATACGTCGAGAAATTTGTTCACCACTAGTACATTTGACACTTGGACTTTAGTGGACGTTGACTCCATGATGCTAACGAGAAATCCTTGGCACCTTCTTTTCTTCAACAACTTCATTGCCTTCATTGCTGTAATGATCCTCTTAGTCGACCTCATTCTTGCACCATAGAAAATGAGCTTAGGCTCACATGGAAAATTAAATTCGACCTCACGATCACGACATCGAATCGTGGCATGATTTCCACTCAACCAATCCATACCTAGGATTACGTCGAAATCACGCATCTCCAAGACATGGAGATCTGCTCTCAACACTCTATTATTGATATCTAGCTTTAGGCCATATGCCATCATACTAGACGAAACTCTCTTTCCCGAAGAAATACTGATCTCCAACAATTCACCACTATCCTTGCATATAACACCAAGCTTGGAACAGAAACTTGCAGATATAAAGGAATGAGATGCACCGGAATCGAATAATACTAAAGCTGCGACATCTGATATTCGAAGAATACCTGACATAGTATCCTCAACTGACTTAGGGCTCTTTTCCTCGCTCTCCAAAGCAAACAGTTGAGGTTTCATCTTTCTTTCTTGCTCTTTCTTCTTCTTCGGGCAATCATAGGACAGGTGGCTCGGGTCCCCACATATAAAGCAAACCCTCTGTCCCGCACGGCACTCTCCTAGATAGAACTTTTAGTATTTAGGGCAAGGAGCCCTATCGTTGTTTCCTTTCTGTGGGACAGGCCTCTGTTGCCATAGCTTGTTTTGCATGGGAGCTTTTCCTTTTCCTTTGTCCTGCGGCTCCCATTTTCTCTTACCAAAGGCCCCACGCTGCCTTTGGTCCTTCAAGTCCAGCTGGAGCTCGTGAGAGATGGCTTGGGCTCTCTCAATCACTTCACCATAGGTTCTCAACCTTTGGCCTAACAGGATTCCCGCAATTTCAGGACGCAAACCACGCTCAAAACGTCGAGCTTTCTTTTCATCCGTATCCACAACGTATGGAGCATAATGGGAGAGACGATTGAATCGTCTTTCATATTTGATCACAGTCATTCCTCCTTGCCTTAAGTTGAGGAATTCAGTCTCCATCTTAGTCTTGAAATACTCAGGGAAGTATCGAGTGAGGATCAACTCTTTCAAGTCGGTCCACACTAAAGCTTGGCGTTGCTCGGGCGTCATAGTTCGGGAATAGGTTTCCCACCAAAAGCTCGCCTCTTCTGGACCCTCACTCCTCTGTCGCTTGTGGACCACTCCTTTGTCGCTTCTGGACCCTCACTTCCTTTGAGCCTAGACGGCCCCATTCTTCTAAACTGCTCGACTATGTCGAACGCCTCTCTTTGGAGCCTCTATCCTTCATTCACTCCTCCTCGCCCCATTTGTTGGGCCATGAGACCCTGGAGCGTCTCTAGGAAACCTCAGGCGAAATCGGGCCCGTTCTCTCGTGGTGGAGGATCATGAAGACCACCCCCTTCATTACTTGATTCTTCTGCTTCTTGTAGAGCAGGAGCACAACGCGGAGGCATCCTAAAGCCTTTAGGCACACTTGCTCGTTAGGTTAATGTCATTCTTAAAACTAATTCGAGGACTACTTAAACGGTTTTCATCATTTCATAATCAAGAAAGCACACAACTTCCAAGATTTCATTTTTTTAAAGCATGCATCAGGAGTTTAAAACATCATAGTTGATCGTGACAACAAATATAATTCATTCATCTTTATTGTCCAACTTCGGACCATTCTTTCTTTTCTTTATCATGCTATCACGATTTATTCAACTCTTTAACTTCTTTAACTTCTTTCCCGACACACTCTATATACACACCCCCATTATCTTGCATTCTTGTTTTGCAAGATATTTTCTTTTTTATAGCTTGTAATATTTTTTTTTGATGTTGTAACGCCCCAAACTACTCCGTTTGGTCATGTCACTTAACATATAATTTACTTACATATTTTGTGTGCTTATTTTAATATGAGCGAAAACTTAGGTCAAATATGATAATATACATAGTGTGATGAGGTAAGGCATCATAATTTTCAATATAAATTTTATCCTATTAAGCATGCAATCATCTAAGCTATCAGGCTCATAGGCTTATACAATTCGCCCGCCTAGCACTCTAAATTAACAAACATAATATAGGGGTTCGTCGACATAATTCGCACATAGAAGGCTCCAAGGTCGAACGACCCGTCTTTAAGTTGTTCAACATAATACCAAGTTATATACATCATGCCCTACAAAAGATCGGGCTATTCCCATCCCCAATAATCATTGATCATAAGACAAAAAGAGTGATCAATGTAATAATTACAATAATAATATGAGTGTTATCAAAAGAAGAGCATACAAAAGATAAACACAAGCATGTGGGGTTCTCTTGTGTTCACAATGCTCCTACTCGGGCTCTGACTCCTCAACCTGAAATTCATTGAATGAATGGGGTGAGTATTTAACAACATACTCAGTGGGGAACACTGAAAAACAGTTATAGCTAATTGCACAAGTAAAAATATAACATATGGACTTTTCATTTCATTTTGGAGACTAGTCTCAACCCCGTAGGGTCTAAACATCATGATGCCCCCGTTAATGAACATCTTTATCCCTGTAGGGATGCTCGCAGACATCCTACCCCCCCAGGGAGGACATTAACAGGTCTATGTTCGATCCCACAGGATCTCTGCCCCGAAGGGTCTCTTTATCGATCCCGAAGGATCTCTTTCATTCACCGGTCCGAAGACCCTTCATACATATATAATCAAAGCACAACAGTAACTATAACCTTACACGTGTTCACAGTTTAGAGTTACCCCACCTTAAGAGACGCTTTCACAATTCTCAACCTTTGAAATACTCCTTTGCCGTCCACAAGTTGTCCTCCTCGAGCTCCAACACGTCACCTAGCACCTTTTATTCTTTTTCATTTTAGACGTCGAGTTATTTAATTAACTCATAATTTAGACCAAACTCATGCTATACTTTGCTTTAAAGTCTTCAAAAATTTCCACATACACAACCATGGATATATATGCTCATACTACGATATTGGACTCAAAATACGCGTAAAAACTCTTTGAAGCATTTGATCGAACACGTTACGTGCACCCATTTAAACCACATGCTCATAACTCATTTTAAATCCTTTAGACCCAACATTTAAAATACAAACACCTTCATCCTAGAGCTCTATCATACTTGAAAATCAACCCTAAATAACCATCACAACACCTGCAACCCACATCAACAAAATAAGGGGAAATTAGGGCGAAAAAATCTAAACCCTAGCATCAAAGAACCATAGGAATTTGATATAACTTCACATATAGCTTCAAGGAGATAAATAAACTATATGTTCAAGATATCAAAGCAAGAAGATCAACAAAAATCCAAATTTCTTAAATTTGGATAACAAACCCTAGTTTCCAAAACAACAAGAAATGGGTGTTTAATCCCCAAGAAGGAGAGGTGTAGAGGTTACCTTTGTTGATGGATGATGATGGATTACACTTCAAAAGTTGAAGAATTTTAAGAGAGAAAAGAGGAGAAAATCGCCCCCCCTCTTGGTTGAAGGAAATGAGGAAGAAATGAACAAGTGTTGTATTTATAGGTAGAGAATACCCGGACCCGTGCGACCGCGCAGCCCCCGCGACCGCGGAACCCGTCTCTCGGCCCAGTCTCCCCGCGAGCGCGCAGACTCCCGCGGGTGCGCACCTCGCCCATGCGCCGCGAGCGAGCAACCTTTTGCGGCTGCGCACGGCCCCGCGGGCGCGCGGCATGCCCCCTTCAACCCCGATTCTTTTTTTTTACTCCCAGACATTTTTAACTTCATTTTAAAATGACTTAGGTTTTCAAAACACTTCTAATACACGCTGCAAAAGCAGGGTATGCCCCCTTCAACCCCCGACTCGTTGACCGGGCAGTGAGACCCCCGATAAACTCAGCGTTAGGGTGTTCAATGTTTTTGGCAAACAAAACTCAATGCAATAACATTCATTCATTATCATATAACTCGACACTTTTAATATTAAATGTTATCATGTATTATACACTTAGTATAATACAACCGTGCTATGACGTATCGGCTTAAGTGAGACAACCTGCAATGAAACCATGGCATAACATACAAACATACTCAGATGATTAATATTCAACAATATTAATTCAAAATCATTTACTAAAATTATAATTTATAATTTAGCAAAAGGATCGGGGTATCACAATCTCCCCAAGTTTTAAAAATTTCATCCTCGAAATTAGCCTAACATTTCTATTACATTAGGATATCGAGCTATGATATCAACTTCTTTCTCCCAAGTGGCCTCTTCAGGTCTATGACGACTCCACTGCACTTTTATTAAAGGAACCTAACGGGTTCGAAGAGTATGAACTCTTCTATCTAACACAGCAACTGGGACTTCTTCATACGTCAAGTGCTTAGAAACCTGCACCGTGTCATATGAAATGGCATGACTAGGGTCAGACACATATCGTCTCAGCAACGACACATGCAGAACATCGTGCACACCCACCAAATCCGGAGGTAATGCTAGGCGATAAGCAACATCACCTATTTTCTCTAGAATCTCGAACGGTCCCACATAACATGGCTGCAACTTACCCTTCTTCCCAAATCTAACCACCCCTCTCATTGGTGCAATCTATAAGAATACCTTGTCACCAATCTCAAAGCTCACATCCTTTCTCCTTGTGTCAGCATAGGATTTCTGACGATCTTGAGCTACCTTGATCCTTCTTCTTATCTTTTCAATTACTTCCACCGCCTTCTCAACGATCACAGGGCCTAAGAGTCGTCGTTCTCCCACTTCATCCCAATGAATAGGAGATCTGCACTTCCTCCCATACAAAGCCTCGTACGGTGCCATTCCAATAGACGCTTGGAAACTATTATTATAAGCAAACTCCACAAGTGGCAAGTGGCTCTCCCAACTTCCACCACAATCAAGAACACATGCACGGAGCATGTCTTCCAATGTCTGAATGGTCCGCTCAGACTGACCATCGGATTGAGGATGATACGCAGTGCTAAACTTCAACTGAGTTCCCATAGCTTCTTGCGGACTTTGCCAAAATTTGGACGTAAACCTTGTGTCATGATCTGACACTATCGACACCAGAATGCTGTGAAGACGTACTATCTCATCGATATAGATCTGAGCTAATCGATCCATGTTAAACGTCATTTTCACCGGAAGAAAATGAGTAGACTTGGTCAACCTATCGACAACAATCCAGATTGCATGATAACCTTTGATTGACGGAGGTAATCCTACCACGAAGTCCATTGCAATATGTTCCCACTTCCACTCGGGAATCTCGAGTGGATTCAACAATCCAGAAGGGCGTTGATGCTCGGCTTTCACTTGTTGACAAGTGATACACTTCGATACGAATTGGCCAATTGACCTCTTCATATTTCTCCATCAGAAAACCATCTTCAAGTCCTTGAACATCTTCATGCCTCCTGGGTGCACAGAATACGGTGTATTATGGGCTTCTTCAAGAATCTCCTTTCTGAGCTCTTCGTTCTTCGGCACACACAACCTTCCCTCGAAGAGTAACGTGCTATCACTTGCAACGGCAAATCCATGAATAGAACCCTCCAATGCTCTTTTCTTCATTTTGCACAAGAAAGGATCATCGTCTTGTGCTTCACGAACTCGATCACAAATTAGTGGTCGAACCACTAAGGCTGCTAAAATCCCTTGAGTGGTGTTGGAAGGATCCACCACCTCTATGTTCATCTTCTCAAACTCCTTGATTAGCTGCTCTTGCTTGGTTGGAAGATAGATCTTTTGGCTTAAGGCATCAGCTACGACATTCGTCTTTCCAGGATGATATAAGATCATATAGTCGTAATCCTTCACCAACTCTAACCATCTTCTTTGACGTAAATTCAACTCCTTCTGGGTGAAAAAGTACTTCAAGCTTTTGTGGTCGGTGTAGATCTCGCACTTGTTTCCATAGAGGTAATTCCTCCAAATCTTCAATGCATAAACCACGGCTGCTAATTCAAGATCATGCGTTGGATAATTATGCTCATGCACCTTCAACTATCTTGATGCATATGCTACTACCTTTCCATGCTGCATTAAGACAAACCCAAGTCCTTGCTTCGAGGCGTCACTGTAGATGACAAAGCCTTCCGTCCCATCAGGAATAGTTAACACTGGGGCTAACACGAGACGTCGCTTCAATTCTTGAAAACTCTGCTCACACTTTTCACTCCATTGGAACTTCTCATCCTTCCTTGTTAATCTCGTCAAAGGACTCGATATCTTGGAAAACCCCTCGATAAATCTTCTATAGTAACCCACTAGTCCTAAGAAGCTTCGGACTTCATTAACATTCGATGGCGTCTTCCAATTGCTAACAGCTTCCACCTTCGACGGATCTACTTCGATTCCACTTGATGTCACCACGTGGCCAAGGAATGCCACTCGTTCCAACTAAAACTCGCATTTTGAAAATTTTGTATACAACTCTTCTTTCCTTAGTGTTTCCAATACGATTATGAGATGTTCAGCGTGTTGCTCCTTGCTTCTTGAATAAATCAAGATATAATCAATGAAGACTATTACGAACTGGTCAAGGTACGGGTAGAACACTCGATTCATCAAGTCCATGAAGACTCCAGGCGCATTGGTCAATCCAAAAGGTACCACCGTGAACTCATAGTGGCCATACTGCGTTCTAAATGTCGTCTTTGGAATGTCACTCTCCTTGATCTTCAATTGATGATAGCCAGACTTCAAGTCAATCTTCGAAAACACACCGGCTCCCTTCAGTTGATCAAACAAATCTTCAATTCTCGGCAGCGGATACTTGTTCTTAATCGTTAACCGGTTCAACTCTCTATAATCGATACACATTCGCATTGACCCATCATTTTTCTTCACGAATAACACAGGTGCTCCCCATGGTGAAACACTTGGTCGGATTAGCTTGTTGTCAAGCAACTCCTGAAGTTGAACCTTGAGCTCTTGCAACTCCTTTGGCGTCATTCTGTACGGAGCTTTAGATATTGGTGCCGCACCTGACACTAGGTCGATAGTGAACTCGATCTGACGGTTAGGAAGAAATCCTGGCAACTCGTCTGGGAATACGTCGAGAAATTTGTTCACCACTAGTACATTTGACACTTGGACTTTAGTGGACGTTGACTCCATGATGCTAACGAGAAATCCTTGGCACCTTCTTTTCTTCAACAACTTCATTGCCTTCATTGCTGTAATGATCCTCTTAGTCGACCTCATTCTTGCACCATAGAAAATGAGCTTAGGCTCACATGGAAAATTAAATTCGACCTCACGATCACGACATCGAATCGTGGCATGATTTCCACTCAACCAATCCATACCTAGGATTACGTCGAAATCACGCATCTCCAAGACATGGAGATCTGCTCTCAACACTCTATTATTGATATCTAGCTTTAGGCCATATGCCATCATACTAGACGAAACTCTCTTTCCCGAAGAAATACTGATCTCCAACAATTCACCACTATCCTTGCATATAACACCAAGCTTGGAACAGAAACTTGCAGATATAAAGGAATGAGATGCACCGGAATCGAATAATACTAAAGCTGCGACATCTGATATTCGAAGAATACCTGACATAGTATCCTCAACTGACTTAGGGCTCTTTTCCTCGCTCTCCAAAGCAAACAGTTGAGGTTTCATCTTTCTTTCTTGCTCTTTCTTCTTCTTCGGGCAATCATAGGACAGGTGGCTCGGGTCCCCACATATAAAGCAAACCCTCTGTCCCGCACGGCACTCTCCTAGATAGAACTTTTAGTATTTAGGGCAAGGAGCCCTATCGTTGTTTCCTTTCTGTGGGACAGGCCTCTGTTGCCATAGCTTGTTTTGCATGGGAGCTTTTCCTTTTCCTTTGTCCTGCGGCTCCCATTTTCTCTTACCAAAGGCCCCACGCTGCCTTTGGTCCTTCAAGTCCAGCTGGAGCTCGTGAGAGATGGCTTGGGCTCTCTCAATCACTTCACCATAGGTTCTCAACCTTTGGCCTAACAGGATTCCCGCAATTTCAGGACGCAAACCACGCTCAAAACGTCGAGCTTTCTTTTCATCCGTATCCACAACGTATGGAGCATAATGGGAGAGACGATTGAATCGTCTTTCATATTTGATCACAGTCATTCCTCCTTGCCTTAAGTTGAGGAATTCAGTCTCCATCTTAGTCTTGAAATACTCAGGGAAGTATCGAGTGAGGATCAACTCTTTCAAGTCGGTCCACACTAAAGCTTGGCGTTGCTCGGGCGTCATAGTTCGGGAATAGGTTTCCCACCAAAAGCTCGCCTCTTCTGGACCCTCACTCCTCTGTCGCTTGTGGACCACTCCTTTGTCGCTTCTGGACCCTCACTTCCTTTGAGCCTAGACGGCCCCATTCTTCTAAACTGCTCGACTATGTCGAACGCCTCTCTTTGGAGCCTCTATCCTTCATTCACTCCTCCTCGCCCCATTTGTTGGGCCATGAGACCCTGGAGCGTCTCTAGGAAACCTCAGGCGAAATCGGGCCCGTTCTCTCGTGGTGGAGGATCATGAAGACCACCCCCTTCATTACTTGATTCTTCTGCTTCTTGTAGAGCAGGAGCACAACGCGGAGGCATCCTAAAGCCTTTAGGCACACTTGCTCGTTAGGTTAATGTCATTCTTAAAACTAATTCGAGGACTACTTAAACGGTTTTCATCATTTCATAATCAAGAAAGCACACAACTTCCAAGATTTCATTTTTTTAAAGCATGCATCAGGAGTTTAAAACATCATAGTTGATCGTGACAACAAATATAATTCATTCATCTTTATTGTCCAACTTCGGACCATTCTTTCTTTTCTTTATCATGCTATCACGATTTATTCAACTCTTTAACTTCTTTAACTTCTTTCCCGACACACTCTATATACACACCCCCATTACATAAAACTCATACTTGAAAATCTTTAAAAGTACATACCTTAGGATCGGAGTCAAGCCGAGTAGCCGTTGTGAACAACCACCCACATTTCTCACACATAAATCAAACACATATAGAACAAGTCTACAAGAGTGTAGACCTGCTCTGATACCAATTTGTAACGCCCCAAACTACTCCGTTTGCCCACGTCACTTAACATATAATTTACTTACATATTTTGTGTGCTTATTTTAATATGAGCGGAAGCTTAGGTCAAATATGATAATATACATAGTGTGATGAGGTAAGGCATCATAATTTTCAATATAAATTTTGTCCTATTAAGCATGCAATCGTCTAACCCATCAGGCTCATAGGCTTATACAACCCGCCCGTCTAGCACCCTAAATTAACAAACATAATATAGGGGTTCATCGACATAATTCGCACATAGAAGGCTCCAAGGTCGAACAACCCACCTTTAAGTTGTTCAACATAATATCAAGTTATATACATCATGGCCTACAAAAGATCGGGCTATTCCCATCCCCAATAATCATTGATCATAAGACAAAAAGAGTGATCAATGTAATAATAACAATAATAATATGAATGTTATCAAAAGAAGAGCATGTAAAAGATAAACACAAGCATGTGGGATTCTCTTGTGTTCACAATGCTCCTACTCGGGCTCTGACTCCTCAACCTGAAATTCATTGAATGAATGGGGTGAGTATTTAACAACATACTCAGTGGGGAACACTGAAAACAGTTATAGCTAATTGCACAAGTGAAAATATAACATATGGACTTTTCATTTCATTTTGGAGACTAGTCTCAACCCCGTAGGGTCTAAACATCATGATGCCCTCGTTAATGAATATCTTTATCCTTGTAGGCATGGCCGCAGATATCCTACCCCCCAGAGAGGACATTAACAGGTCTATGTTCGATCCCACAGGATCTCTGCCCCGAAGGGTCTCTTTGTCGATCCCGAAGGATCTCTTTCATTCACCGGTCCGAAGACCCTTCATACATATACAATCAAAGCACAACAGTAACTATAACCTTACACGTGTTCACAGTTTAGAGTTACCCCACCTTAAGAGACGCTTTCACAATTCTCAACCTTTGAAATACTCCTTTGCGGTCCACAAGTTGTCCTCCTCGAGCTCCAACACGTCACCTAGCACCTTTTATTCTTTTTCATTTTAGACGACGAGTTATTTAATTAAATCATAATTTAGACCAAACTCATGCTATACTTTTCTTTAAAGTCTTCAAACATTTCCACATACACACCCATGGATATATATGCTCATACTACGATATTGGACTTAAAATACGTGTAAAAACTCTTTGAAGCATTTGATCGAACACGTTACGTGCACCCATTTAAACCACATGCTCATAACACATTTTAAATCCTTTAGACCCAACATTTCAAATACAAACACCTTCATCCTAGAGCTCTATCATACTTGAAAATCAACCCTAAAAAACCATCACAACACCTCCAAACCACATCAACAAAATAAGGGGAAATTAGGGCAAAAAAATCTAAACCCTAGCATCAAAGAACCATAGGAATTTGATATAACTTCACATATAGCTTCAAGGAGATAAATAAACCATATATTCAAGATATCAAAGCAAAAAGATCAACGAAAATCCAAAATCCTCAAATTTGGATAACAAACCCTAGTTTCCAAAACAACAAGAAATGGGTGTTTAATCCCCAAGAATGAGAGGTGTAGAGGTTACCTTTGTTGATGGATGATGATGGATTACACTTCAGAAGTTGAAGAATTTTAAGAGAGAAAAGAGGAGAAAATCGCCCCCCCTCTTGATTGAAGGAAATGAGGAAGAAATGAACAAGTGTTGTATTTATAGGTAGAGCATACCTGGACCCGCGCGACCGCGCAGCCCCCGCGACCGCGGAACCCGTTTCTCAGCCCAGGCTCCCCGCGAGCGCGCAGCCCCCCGCGGGCGCGTGCCTCACCCATGCCCCGCGGACGCGCAGCCTCCCGCGGCCGCACACAGTCCCACAGGCGCGCACCATCCCGCGGGCGCACGGCATGCCCCCTTCAACCTCGATTCTTTTTTTTTAACTCCCGGACATTTTTAACTCCATTTTAAAACGACTTAGGTTTTCAAAACACTTCTAATACACGCTGAAAAGGCAGGGGCATGGCCCCTTCAACCCCCGACTCGCTGACCGGGCAGCGAGACCCTCGATAAACTCATCGTTAGGGTGTTCAAGGTTTTTGGCAAACAAAACTCAATGCAATAACATTCATTCATTATCATATAACTCGACAATTTTAATATTAAATGTTATCATGTATTATACACTTAGTATAATACCACCGTGCTATGACGTATCGGCTCAAGTGAGACAACCTGCAATGAAACCATGGCATAACATACACACATACTCACATGATTAATATCCAACAATATTAATTCAAAATAATTTACTAAAATTATAATTTATAATTTAGCAAAAGGATTGGGGTATCACAATCTCCCCAAGTTTTAAAAATTTCATCCTCGAAATTAGCCTAACATTTCTGTTACATTAAGGATCGGGGTATCACAGATGTTGAACAAATTTTCTATATTCCCTATATCATTCATATCTGCTAAAATATTGAAACTACTTTCAACAGATAAAAAGATAATACAGAATTTAATATAGCAGAGCAGGTACAAGCTGATAAGAAAGTGAAACACAACTTAATCATATGATGTTCTTCAAAACATTCAAGTACGTTTTAAGGTTCATGATCATATAGTTTAAAGGTTGTGTTCTTTTAAAACATGGAGCTGATTTGCCACCAGATAAAGACAAAGGGGGAGATTGTTAGTGCCATTTGCTCTTAAGTGTTCGAGATTGTCATAATCTATATGGCAATATGGCAATATCAAAAGAACACAAAAGGTTTTGGTTATTCATGTTAGAATACCATGTTCTGAACATTACTGTGAACATTCCGATGCCAATCTGATTGAAGATCAAAGTATGTACCTCATAATGTTCAGAGACATGATCTTGTACATGGTTGTCCAGAGAGTTTACAAGAGACGTATCATGCTGGAATCAAAGAGTTGAAGCAGCAAATTCAAGATGGATGTTTCAGAATAGAAGCTGCATTGTTCGTGATGAAGTTCAAGAAGAAAAGGTGGAGTTCTATTCAATGAAGACATCTAAACTAGGAACGTCCGATTTAATTAAGGAAAGCTTTCCTTGTTGAATTCTAATCAAAATAGGACTTCTGATTACCTTGTTTAGGCTATATCTGTTGTTTATAAATAGCCTGGGATTCGGACTAGTTTAGGTGGCATGAGTGTTACGAATACACAAAGGTTAGAGAGTCTAAAAGACTTCATCTTTGAAGCATATAGTATTCGGGTAGACTAGGTTTGATCGGTGAGATCATTGTGTTTCTAGTCTGTGTTTGAAACTCACTGTCATACACTCTTAGAGGAGTCTCGGGAGAGATTTCCTGTGGGAACTAGAGGAATTCTAGGTGGTGAGGGGAGCTCACAATTCAGTTTAGTGAAGAGGTTGAATTGGATAGGAAAGAGGTCGAGTGACGGGAGTCTTCGTGTAATAGACTTTGTAACCATTCAACGGAGTAGTAAACTGTTTCTGACGGACTTGTAAAGTCCCTCTAACGTAGATTAGTTGATCCAACAGGGTTACCAACTTTTGTGTTCTTTACTTGCTTTAAATTTTCATATTCTGACCTTACATGTTCACAACAATATTCAAGTACATGATGATGAACATGACCTCACAGTTTATGTAACCTTATCTTATTTATGGCTCTGCAGTCCATGCACATGCGCTACTCATTGTTCTTCTTAGGCACGAGGATGACTGGCACTACACACGGCCACATGCTCTCTCTAATCTGTTTCTTTTCCAGAAACTCCATGACATGGCGGTCGATGTCCTTTGTCTTCTCTGGGCTGGTCCGGTAAGCAGGTCGGTTGGAAATGACTGTTCCAGGCTAGAAGTCGATATGGTACTCAATTCTCTGAATTGGCGGCAGACCACTTGGAATCTCCTCTAGAAACACATCCTTGAATTTCTCCATCAATCGCTACAAAAGAGAAGGAATAATAGTATCTGGAGTATCATAAGCCTTAAAATTAACTAGAACGATAGGCTTACCAGCTTTGATGGCTTTCTGAACTCCCTTTGCACTGATAAATAGATTTATGTGCACTGTATCTAAATTAGATGCACTGGAAGGAGACAAGGTCGCAACATGAGCTGCCTTAGTGGGGCCCCTAAAGGAGGACGACGTCCTCTTGGAAGCTTTAGCTTCGGACGAAGGGTGTCTTTGTAGGACAAGATGCTTACTCTTGACCCGTTTCTCCTTCTCTTCTTTGAACTTCTTCTGCATTCTCTTTTGGTCCTCAACAATGTGCTTAGGAGTCAAAGGTGTCGAATGAGCATGTTACCTTTTTGTTTTCTTTTATTTTGTTCTCTTTTGCTGGTATAAAAGATAAAGCCCGGAGATGAAAATAGAAGGAATGACAAGGCGCCGAATTTGCCTACTACACTGACAGATGTTACATCATCATCTCAATAGCCTTGGGATGCCCAGTATCACCATCAAATACTAGAGGATAAGCCAGATAATTCATTGGCCAAAATAATGGCACATCTCGAGCTTCTTACTGCTCGAATTCTTATAGCACCACCTGTTCAAGGCCAACCTATCCAGCCTAAAGAAGTTGCTTGACAGCCCGCAACAGCTCGTCAGCTAGAAGTAGCTTGTTAACCTGTAGTTCCAGCAGTAGAGCCAGTCAGAGAGAACGACAGAGTACAGCAGAATCAACGTCGCCAAGCACAAGTGATTCAGAATGATCATGATTATCGAGACGAAGATTATGGTGACTTTGGAGATGATTTAGAGGCTGAATATAAGCCTCGACAGAGATGTGACCGACCACGTCAACCGTACAGACGTACACTCCATTATCCGTCGAGAAATAATGATACAAATAGCTTGTTGAACAACATCAAAACAAGCATACCGGCATTTGAGCGATTGCATGATCCTGACTTATACCTCGACTGGGAGAGGAAGGTCAACAAAATCTTTAATTGCTATGATTTCCCAGAGGTAAAGAAGGTGCGGTTAGCTTCTATGGAGTTCACCGAGTATGCAGCTACTTGGTGGGAGTTCCAGCAGCACCAACACCGTAGAGACAGTTATCCTTTGATTGACACCTGACAGGATTTGATAAAAGGCCACTTCATCCCGATTAAATATGAACGGGATCTGGAGCGCAAGTTGAGTCAGATTCATCAGGGTACTTGTTCGATAGATAAATATTATAAGGAGTTAGAGACAACACTAAACTGGGTTGGTAAAGAAGAGAAATTGGTTTCTACAATAAATCGATGCATTGAGGGGATTAACCCAGACATAGCATTCGAAGTCGAGTTGAGGGACTTCGAGAGTATTGAGGCTATGATCCATTATGCGTGAATTATGGAACGGGAGCTCAGAGATGGCCTCAGAAAGTCGATGTAGTCGACACCTGCAAGGACACCGTGGGTTCGAGGTGAGACTTCCACACCTAGGACAGCGCCTACACATCCTCAAGGCTAGCTCTCACAACCCGCTCACTATTTTGAGCAGTCTACATCTAGCCGAACCGCAGACCTGAGTACATCTTGTCTACATCGAATCGGACCAATCCAACTCAACCTGGAACACCTACATAGTCTCAGAATGGTACTCCGGGAAGAGCCCGTGATGTCCAGTGTCACAAGTGTAAAGGATGGGGACACTTCCAAGCACAGTGTCCTAACCGCTGAGTTATTTTCCTTATGGAGCAAAATGAGCTGGAGTCAGCAAGTAAGGAGAAGCTCGATAAAGCATAGGTAGAAGGATGCCCCGAATAGCCCCTTGACCGTCCACCTATGGATGAGATTGAAGATGAAAAGCTGAAGCAAGCCCATGTCAGTATTGTTTCAATTCGAGCATTGAGCCTGATTCGAGATGAGGATCAGAATGACCAGCGCGAGAATATTTTCTATGCGCGCTGTTCAATCTAAGATAAGACCTACTCGCTCATAATTGACAGTGTTAGCATCGTGAACGCGACTAGTCAGTACGCAGTGGGGAAGTTGAATCTAATTCCACAAAAGCACCCCAAGTCGTACCATTTGTAGTGGCTGACTGACTGAGGAGAAATCCACGTTGGATTTCAGGTAAGTGTTACATTCTCTATTGGTCATTTTGTTGATATTGTACTTTGTGATGTCATCCTTATGGAGGCATCGCATATTCTGCTTGGTCGTCCGTGGAAATTTGATAGGAAAGCTACTCATGACGGATTTGCCAACACTTATACAGTGATCCGAGATGGACGGACCACCCGATTATGGCCACTGACACCTAATGATGTTAATGAAGATCAAAGGAGAAAGCAGAAGAAGTTTAAGGAGGAGAAGGAGAAACGGACCGAGTGCAAGTTCGCGGTTCCTGCTAGCCAATCGATGGCCGACCCTAAGAACTCTAAGGGGATGGTGTCCACTTCTAAAAGGGCCACCAAGGCTGCCCATTTGGCCACCTTGCCAAAAATTCTGATCATGTACACCAGAATTTGTTCATTAGTGCAAAGGGAGTTAAAAAAAACAAAACTGGTAAGCCTATCGTTCTAGTTAATATTAAAGCTTATGATACTCCTGATGTTGTTGTTCCTTCTGTTTTGCAACCGTTTATGGAAGACTTGAAGGACGTGTTTCCTGAGGAGATTCCGAGTGGTCTGCCGCCAATTTGGGGAATTAAGCACCAGATCGATTTCTAGCCAGGAGCAGTCTTTCCAAACCATCCAGCTTATCGTACTAGTCCAGATGAGACTAAGAAGATTAACCACTAGGTCAAGGAATTGCTAGAAAAGAAGCAGATCAGAGAGAGCCTGTCGCCGTGTGAAGTGTCGGTGTTGCTTGTCCCCAAAAAGAATAATGAGTGGTGCATGTGCATGCATTGTCGGGCCATAAATAAAATAACGGTAAAGGATCACTTCCTTATTCTCCATTTAGATGATATGTTAGATGAATTGTCTGGAGCGTCTTTTTTCTCTAAAATTGACTTACGTTCTGGATATTTCCAAGTGAGAATGAGTGAGGGGGGTGAATGGAAGACTGCATTTAAAATGAAGCATGGACTGTACGAATGGCTTGTTATGCCATTTGGGCTTACCAGCGCCTCTAGTACTTTCATGCGTCTAATGAACCACGTCTTGAGAGATGTGATTGAGAAGTATGTTGTGGTCTATTTTGATAACATCCTCATTTATAGTACTTGCATTTCTGAGCATGTTAGACATCTTAGGTGTGTTTTTAAATTGTTGTGTAATGCGAAGTTATATGCCAATTTGTCTAAGTGCACATTTTTCATGAATGAGGTTGTTTTTCTGGGGTTTGTTGTGAGTAGTCGAGGAGTTGAGGTTGACAGATCAAAGGTTAAGGCCATTAAGGAGTGGCCCACACCTAAGATCTATTCTGAAGTTCGGTCTTTTCATGGTTTGGCTGGATTTTATCACCATTTTGTACAGGATTTCTCCACCATAGCCGCCCCTTTCACCAAACTGAGTAGAAAAGATAGGAAGATTAAGTGGGGCAAGTCCTAAGAGCATGCTTTTAATCTGTAAAAATCTAAATTGTGTAATGATCCTGTTTTGGTTTTTCCTGACTTTAACAAGATGTTTGAGATTGAGTGCGATGCCTCTTACATAGGCATTGGCGCTGTATTGATGCAGAAAAGGAAGCCAATCGCATTCTTTAGTGAAAAGCGCAATGGCGCAGTATTACGGTATTTCACCTGCGATAAGGAGTTATATACATTAAATAGGTCTTTGGAGACTTGGCAGAACTAGCTGCGATCGAGAGAATTCATGATTCACACTGATCACAAGTCACTGAAACATCTGAAGGGACAACAGAGTTTGAACTCGCACCATGATCATTGGGTGAAGTTAATAGAGTCATTCCCTTATGTGATCAAGTACAAGAAGAGAGAGGAAAATGTGGTTGCGGATACACTCTCCCGTAGGTATGTGTTGTTATCTGTTATGCACGTATGGTATCTAAGTCTTGAGCATGTTAAGAGTTTTTATGCTTCTGATCCGTTCTTTGGACCTATTTTTGCATCGTGTGTTGAGAAATCTCGTGCTGTTGATTTTTCTATGCAACAATTGTTTATTTTGGAGTTGCATACGAGGGTGTTATGGGTCATTTTGGTGTCAATAAGATGTTAGATCTCTTGTATGAACATTTTTATTGGTCTGGTATGAAACGGGATGTTGAGAGAGTCTGTTCTAGATTTATAACTTGTCGAAAGGCTAAATCCACTTCTAGTCTGTTTGGCTTGTACACGCCTTTGTTGGTGCTATCTGCTCCTTATATAGATATTTCCATGGATTTTATATTGGGTTTACCTAGGTCGAAATCTGGTAAAGACTCTGTGTTTGTGGTTGTTGATCGTTTCTCTAAAATGTCTCATTTTCTTGCACGTGAAAAGATTGATGATGCTGTTAACATTGTAAATTCATTCTTTCGTGAGGTAGTCCGTTTGCATGGCATCCCTAGGACCATTTTATCTGATAGGGACTCAAAATTTTTGGGACATTTTTGGAGAGTGTTGTGGGGAAATTTAGGTACTAAGTTCCTGTTTTCGATTGCATGTCATCCTCAAATGGATGGTCAGACTAAGGTAGTTAATAGGACGCTCGGTACTTTACTTCGTACCTTAGTTAAGAATAATCTGAAGTCGTGGAAAGGGTACTTTCCTTTTGCTGAGTTTGCATATAATACAGTTGTGCATTCTTCTACACACATGTTGCATTTTGAGGTAGTGTATGGTTTTAATCCGTTGACTCCAACGGATCTTTTTCCTTTGCCTATTGACCATATCTCGAGTGTGCAAGGTATTCGAAGAGCTGAAAAGGTACGAGAGATGCATGAGAAGGTGAAGACGAGGATAGATCTTCAATGAGTGTGCAATGAAACCAAGGTGAACTCGCACCGTAAACAAGTGTTATTCAAACCCGGTGACAAGGTTTAGGTCCACTTGAGCCGGGACAATTTCCCAACTTGAGGAAATCAAAGCTCCTGCCTCGTGGAGATGGACCATTTACTATGGTCGCTCGAGTGAATGACAATGCTTACCGACTCGACTTGCCTGGTGAGTATAAATGTTCTTCCACATTTAATGTTTCTGATCTATCTCCTTTTCCTGTAGATGACTTCACCGAGAAGGATGTGAATTCGAGGTCGAATTTTTTTGAGGAAGGGGGAAATGATGAGTTCGGTAGTAGCACTAATGATTTAAATCCGGAGTTGCAGCTGCGAGGTCCAGTTATGAGACTTAGAGCTAAGAAGTTGCAAGGATATCTACAGTGCTATGTTGGAAAGTGATAGGCTTGAGTCTGGAGAGCACAAGTTGGTGAACATGACAAGTGTTGAAGAGTTCAAGCTCGAGTAGGACTTCGAACGACCGCATCTTGCCGAATTACCTACACACGGCCATGCCACTTCCTTCACAAAATGGTCCAATCCGTCCAGCACTATCAGCACGGGCCATACCTTCCCGAATCACCACCGCACGGCCGTGTAAGAGCGTACTCGAATTTTTATTGTTTTATTTTTTATTTTATTTAATTATAAATTGGGATTTTAACTTAGGTTTATTTTATTTCCACCTCCCTATGCATAAATAGGGCTAAACAACATTCTTATTTCTTTAGACTAGTTTTGAATGAAATAACTTTTACGCTTCAATCCGTCTCAAATACAAATCAATAGTTCTTGGTAGGGTTTGTTGCTTGGCATATACAAACTAGAAATCAAGGGATTCGTTTGTGCATCTAGTAGTGTACGAGTTAATCTCTCCACGAAGTTCACTCCATACTCGCGTTCCGGATTCAAGTAGATTCGAGGTTCGTTTCGGGTAAGCTTCATTTATTCATTTTGTTTCCACCACCACCACACCTCCACACACCATGAAAATCATCCATCATCATGACCATACGCGTTCCTATATCCTACCATCCCATATTTTCGAATTTATTATCAATTGTGCATTTATCGAGGCGTAAATCGCCCAAAATCACCACCGAGCCATCTCACAAACCACACGTGCGAATTCACTGAATTTTGGATATATTGTTTCTACATATTAATCAAACATTGTCCTAAAATTTTAGCTTAATCCAATGTCATTTGATAGGTCAATGGATCGGGTCAATTTCTAGGGTTCTTAGGTTATAAATTGTGGATTTTGTGATTTAATTTGTTAATTTCGTTTCTTGTTAAATTTATCAGTTTATTTGGGTTATTTATTTATTATTGTTCAGTTTATTGTTGGGTTGAATCACTTATATAGTTGGTGTTGTTCTTTCCTTAGCTTCCGCATTCGTATTGGTCGCATCAGAAACGTCCATCTTGATTCTACAGCTCCAGCTCTTTAATTCTAGTATGACACGTTTCTTGTAAACTCTCTGGACAACTATGTACATGATCATGTTCCTGAACAGATTTAGTACATGTCTTGATCTTCAATCAGATTAGCAGCGGAATGTTCATAGTAATGTCTAGAACATGTTATTCAAACATGAAAAACCAAAACCTTTTGTGTTCTTTTGATATTGCCATACAGATCATAACAATCTTGAACACTTCAGTGCAGATAGAACTAACACGGAATTTACTTATAATGGTGTTATTCACTCTTCTTCTAACATGTCTCCATTTGAGGTTGTTTATGGATTTAATCCATTAACGCCTAATGATTTGATTCCTTTACTCGTTGAGTATCTAATGAGTGTTAAAGGATTGAAAAGAGCTGATTTCATCAAAGAGATGCATGAAAAGGTCCAAACCCAGATTGAGCAAAAAGGTTTACATGTTGCCGCCACCCGCAACACTATCATCCGGTACATCGAGGGGATGAACCCAGAAACTGCATGTAAAGTCGAACTCAATGACTCATGAGTGTATAGGAGATGGTGCACTACACATATATTGTAGAACGTGATGAGACCATACATAGCAACGATGAGCCAAATCCGGAGTTTCAATTCAAAGGTCCAATTATAAGGTTGTGAGCTAAGAAGTTGCAAGATTAACTTCAGGCAATGATTGGCAAGAAGCTCGATGAAGACCCAATGCAAGACAGATTGAGATTGGTGACCGTTTTGAAGATTAAAGAAGAAGGACCCTACACGGCCCGTGCAGTGGTCTGAGTTGAGCACATGACCCGTGCAAGGATTAAGGAGATGGAGTCCCGAGACCCACGCATGGACAGTGCGGAGCTGACCCGTCGAGCGCACAGAGCATGCAGCCCGACGCCTTCAAACCATTCATGTCTTTGCATGGGATTTCCATACCATGCTATAGTATTATTTTATACTATTGTATTTATTTATTTTGAGTCAGTTTTCAGTATTTAATTAATGTAATTTTCTGATTTTATAAAGTCAAGGTTGACTAGGTTTTATTTAAGATAATTTCCTACCTTAATTAGTGTTCTAGTCTAGGCAATTTCCTAGTCCAAGTTTGAGTCTTTTTGGACTTGAATGTTCGACCCTTTTAGCTAGGAATTTCGTTCCCCATGACACAATAAATAGGGGATCATTGTTTTATTGATACTTTAGACATTATTGAAGTTATGAGCCTTTGCATCCAATTGTGTCGCAACAAATTAAATCTTTTTGGTTGTTTTGATTCAAAAACTATCATTCTTAGAATTATCACATCTAAGTCTTATTCAAGGGAACCTCTTAATTCACTTGAGGAATTATTGGGAACTCGCTATCGAAGATCAACTTAGAGAGTTTATCCTTGTGGTACATTAGAGATTCAAGGCAACTATCGGTTTGTGATTCACATCAACGTATTCATCCGTCATCCTACTACACACGACGAAAACCATCCTTACACCCTCATCCGCCACTGATCAAGCTACCAAGTCCAAGGTCCAAGATTCAAGCTTCAAGTTTTCCAACCATATTCATTGTCCAAGCCATCAAGATCCATCCTACTTGTAAGTCTATCACATCTTGTTATAACCTATCTACTCCAAGCCTTCTTCAACTATCATATTCGATCTCTTCACCATATCACCTCCTAAACCTTCTCCCTCCATACATCTTTGGGTTATTTGGTTTTGGGTTTCATAGTTTGTGTCATAAGTCTAGGTATCTTAGTTGTCAAGATTAGTTCATCCTTGAACCATCGAGTCCCTAGTCTTTGAGACACGTTTGTGTCTTAGTCGGGTTGAATTCTTTCATTCAGCTGATGTGTTACAATTCTATAGTCTTTCACATGTATTCGAGATTCGGTCTACACATTGTCTGGGTCATATCAGAACGTTAGCTCCGTGAAGGTTGGCGCTGATCATACCATAGTGCCGCCAGCTCTCGGCCTTGTTGGAACAAAGGTACGACTTCTATTCGTCCTTCTGATTCTATATGACCCCAAGCTCAGCCCAGACCACCCGAGCGGCATTTCGATCATTCAGCACCTCAATCCATCCGTTGACCCGAGTCTACACAACCCACTCCTGTGAGAATGCTATTTCAACAGCCGAACCAACCTCAACAACAGCTGAATTCAGCCCCTAACCGAGCTTGAGACATCTAGTGCCACAAATGCAAAGGTTGGGACCAGTTTTAAGCTTAATGTCCAAATCGGTGTGTTTTGCTCATCACAGAACAAAACAAGATCGAGTCAGCTAGTGAAGATGAGCCCAAACAGCTTGTAGATGTCGCCAAATCCGAGGAAAATATGTTCATCACCGAGCCTGAAGAAGAGGAGCCCGAGACTCCTCGAGTTAGTCTTGTTTCTATTCGCAGCCTATGCATCATTCACGATGAGGATCAACAAAATCAGTGGGAAAACATCTTCTACACCCGAGTCATGATCAAAGACAAGACGTGTTTAATGATAATTGACAGTGCAAGTGTGATCAACGCGATTAGCCAGTATGCTGTAGATAAACTGGCGCTTACTGTAATGAAGCATCCAAAGCCATACAAGCTGCAATGGCTTACTGATCGAGGCCAGATCCATGTAGGAGGCTAGGTAAGTGTCGATTTTTCTGTTGGTAGATATTCTAACACTGTTACTCATATACTGATACGACCAATCAATATACGGAAGCTAAGAAACGAACACACATCAACTATAAAGAATGATTCAATCCAAACCCCAACTGAATAAAAGAGTATTAATATGATAAACAATCTGATCTTAAACGTCAAATAATTTTGAACAAGTAATTAATCCAAAACACAACCCAAAACTAGCGATTTTACCCCAAATTGACGCAAATAGAAACCTATACAAATCAACTCCGATAAAGCTGGAATTTTAACAGAGGGTACAATCTGAAGTCATGAAAAACATATCCAAAATTTACCCAATTCTCCAAGTGGTTTGTAATTTGGCATGAGGTTAATTTTCGGACTATTAGGGTTTGTTTAGAGCTCGATTTGCTTGTATGGATAAAATATGGACTTGGATGGCTATAGGAACGATGGAGATGATATTATGGATGATTTGGAATATGTATAAAATGAAGTTGCATAAATTGTGCGCTCATGTTCATTATCATGTACGTGGACATTATTGTGAACATTCAAGGTAAGAATATATAAACCAAAGCAAGTATAAGACACAAGGTTGGTAATCCTATTCAATCAACTGATCTACGTTAGAGGGAATTCACAAGTCCATGAGAAACAGTTCACTACTCCGTTGAATGGTTACAAAGGCTACTACATGAAAACTCCCGTCACTCGATCCCTTTCCTACCTACTACAACCTCTTTCGTTAAACTGAATTGTGAGCTACCCTAGAATCCCTCTAGTTGCCACAGGAAATCTCTCTAGTTCCCACAGGAAATCTCTCTCGAGACTCCTCTAAGTGTGTATGAATTTGAGTTTCAAACATAGACTAGAAACACAATGATCACAATGATCAAACCTAGTCTACCCGAATACTATATGCACCAAAGATAAAGTATTTTAAATTCTCTACCCTTTGTGTATTCGTAAAACTCTCATCATCTAAACTATTCTAATTGCCAGGCTATTTATAATCGAAAGTTATAGCCTTAACAAGGTAATAAGAAGTCCTAGTTTGACTAGAATTCTACAAGGAAACTTTTCCTTAATTAAATCGGACTTTTCTAGTTTAGATATCTTCCTTGAATAGAACTCCTTCTTTCCTTCTTTGATCTTCATCACGAACAAGGCAACTTCTATTCTGAAACGTCCATCTTGAATCTGCAGCTCCAGCTCTTTGATTCTAGCATGATACGTCTCTTGTAAACTCTATTGACAACTATGTACATGATCATGTTCCCGAACATGATTAAGTACATGTCTTGATCTTCAATAAGATTGGCAGCGGAAAATGTCCAGAACATGTTATTCGAACATGAATAACCAAAACCTTTTGTGTTCTTTTGATATTGCTATACAGATCATGACAATCTCGAACACTTGAGTACAGATGGCACTAACATAAAGGTCGTGGGTGGCTGGAAGGCCGTGGAGATGATGATATGAATAAGAACAAGTTGTGAAGCTTACCCGAAATGAATCTCGGATCGATGAGGACCTGAAGTGCATCTATGGAGCAATCTTCGATGGCTTGATCAACCTAGATACTACTGGATATCACAAAAGAATCAATTGATTTCAAGCTTGAAGTTGTCAACAACAAACTCTACCAAGAACTATCAATGCAATTGTGTGAGACAAGTTGAAAAAAATGAGTTTTTTTATTCAAAAAAAGTCTAATGAATAAAGTATTTGAACAATGCTTAAGTATCAACATAGGGTTCGAAAATTACAAGTCTTTGGGCTTGGTAATTTCGAACTGGGCTTAAATTAAAATATTGGGTCCAATATCATCTAAATAAGTTGTGATAATTAGGCTACTAATTCAATTAAATAAAATAAACTATACTAATTGATAAATAATTAAATCAAACTGATTTAATTAATATAGTGCACGTTCATTGCTGCTCGCCAACATCAATCTTCAATACTTATCAAATTCACCAACTTGTGTTGCTTGAATTCGACTCCATCGTCTTCCAACTTCTTTTGAACATAACATTGGAAATATCCTTGTAGCTTCTTGGCTCTTAATCTCATCACTGGACCTCTCAGCTGCAACTTCGGGTTCAATTTCTCAGTGTTAATCCCGATCTCATCATTCTTCCCATGCTGTAAAGAATTCATCCTCGAATTTTAGTCCTCCTCAGCATCGAAATCATCTACAGGAAACGGAGACAAATCAGAAATATTAAAAGTGGAAGAACGCTTATACTCACTTGGTAGATCAATACGGTAAGAATTTTCATTGAAGTATGCAACTACAATAAATGGCCCATCACCATGAGGCATTAGCTTCGATTTCCTCAAGTTAGGGAAATGTCTCGGGCTGAAGTGAATCCAAACCTTATCACCGGGTTTGAATACTTCTTGTTTGCGGTGCGAATTCAGCTTGGCTGCATTTCACACATCTTGAAGCTCAATCCTCGTCTTCAATTTTCATGCATCTCTCAAACCTGTTCAGCTCTACGAATACTTTGCAAACTCAAAAGATGATCAATATGCAAAGGAATAAGATCCGTTGGAGTCAACAGATTAAAAACATAGACAATCTCAAATGGCGACATATGTGTAGAAGAGTGCACAACATGATTATAGGCGAATTCAGTAAATGGCAAGCACTCTTTCCATGACTTCAAATTATTCTTGACTAAAGCACGAAGTATGGTAGCTAGCGTCCTATTGACTATCTCAGTCCGACCATCCATCTGTCGATGATATGCAGTCGAAAATAAAAGATTAGTACCTAACTTTCACCATAACACATGCAAGAAATGTCTCAAAAACTTAGAGTCCGTATCAGAAACAATGGTTTTAGGGATACCATGTAGACGAACTACTTCACGAAAGAAAAATTAGCAATATTAATAGCATCATCAGTTTTTCTGCAAGCAATAAAATGAGACATTTTCGAGAATCTATCTACTACCACAAACACAGAATCTTGCGAGACTTAGACCTAGGAAAACCCATAATAAAGTCCATCGAGATGTCTACCCAAGGAGTAATAGGCGTCGGCAAAGGCGTGTACAGCCAGAACGGACAAGGTTTGGATTTAGCCTTTTTGCAAGTAATACATCTAGCACAGATTCTTTCTACATCCCTTTTCATGTGAGGCCAGTAAAAATGTTCATGCAAGAGACTCCACGTCTTATTAACATCAAAATGACCCATAACACCCCCTACATGTTACTCTAGAACAAGTAGGGGACACACAGTTTTGATTCTTTGAACAAGAATCCATCAAAAACATAGAATGAATCAATAGCCCTAGACTTAGCATTGCACGACTCAAAAATAGGACTAAAGAATGGATTAGACATGTTAAAGCTCTTAATATGCTCGAGACCTAAACACTGGGCATGTATAACAGATAGCAATGTGTACCTACGGGAAAACGTATCATCAACCACATTTTCTTCTCCCTTCTTGTACTTGATCACATAGGGGAACGATTGAATGAATTCGACCCATCTGGCATGGCATAAATTAAAGCTTTGTTGCCCCTTCAGGTGCTTCAAGGATTTGTGATCAGTGTGTATCATGAACTCTTTAGGTCTCAAGTTGTGCAACCAAGTCTCCAAAGACCTCTTCAGTGCATACAACTCCTTATCGTATGTAGAGTATCTAAGAGCTACGCTATTCAGCTTCTCACTGAAATAGGTGATTGGTTTTCTTTCCTGTATCAAAATAGCACCAATACCTATACCAAAGGCATCACACTCAATCTCGAGCATTTTATTAAAACCAGGCAAAACTAACACAGGAGCATTACACAATTTCAACTTCAACAAATTAAAAGAATGCTCTTGGGCTTTGTCCCACTCAAATTTTTTCTACTCAACTCAGTCAATGGAGGAGCTATGCTGGAAAAATCACGCACAAAATGATGATAGAATCCAGCTAAACCTTGAAATGACCGAACATCCAAACTAGACTTTGGCGTCAGCCACTCTTCAATGGCCTTAACCTTCAACCTATCTACCTCAACTCCACGACTACTCACAACAAACTGGCATACAGTTTAGCAGCACGCAATAGCTCAAAAACACGCCCAAGATATCTAACATGCTCATCAACACAAGTACTATAGATAGGGATATCGTCAAAGTAGACTACCATATATTTTCCTATCACATCTCGCAAACATAGTTCATGAGTCTCATAAAGGTACTAGGAGCATTAGTAAGACCAAATGGCATCACAAACCATTTATACAACCCATGCTTTGTCTTAAATGTTGTTTCCCACTCATCTCCCTCACTCATCCTAACTTGGAAATACCCAGAACATAAATCAATTTTAGAAAATACAAACGCTCCAGCTAGTTCATCTAGCATGTCATCTAACGGGGGAATGGGAAATCTATACTTTACCGTTATCTTATTTATAGCTCTGCAGTCCATGCACATGCGCCACTCGTTATTTTTCTTAGGCACGAGGATGACTGGCACTGCACATGGTGACATGCTCTCTCTAATATGCTTCTTTTCTAGCAACTCCATGACTTGACAGTTTATCTTCTTTGTCTCATTTGGGCTGGTTTGGTAAGTTGGTCGGTTGGGAAGGATTGCTTCGGGATGAAAGTTGATCTGGTGCTCAATTCCCCGAATTGGCGGCAAACCACTTGAAATCTTCTCTGGAAACACATCCTTGAACTTCTCCATCAACGACTGCAAAACAGAAGGAATAACAGTATCAGGAGTATCATAAGCCTTAAAATTAACTAGAACGATAGGCTTACCAGCTTTGATGGCTTTTTGAACTCCCTTTGCACTGATAAATAAATTTTTCTGTGCACTGTATCTGAACTGACTGTACTGGAAGGAGATGAGGTAGCAATATAGGCTGCCTTAGTTGTAGTACCTGTGCGTCTCACTACTTGATAATCATCTTGAAATTTATTTTATATAAGTATTAAGTGCTTATTTTCATGCTAATCACATTTATATAGATATATATGTTAACGTGATTATGCATATCTTGTTTATTTGATATAATTTGATGATTTATAAATTTAAAGTTCTATTAATACAAAATATGATGTATATATGTATAATAAATAGTGCAAAACGTGTCTTTCAACATATAGGAATATGCTTACACTAGAATTGAGGAGTGTGTCATAGATTATATTGAGAATTTCACTTAGATAAATAAAAACTACTAATTCTGTATATCTAAGCGTGGTCTTGAAAGTGTGGGTAATGCAAGGTTCTAATTATATATGTATATATTAGGTATACACATATACATATAGATTAGAATGGAAATGTTAGATTTTGTAATATTAATATTGGGTAGTATTCCTAATTAAAAATAAAATAAAATAAAGGTACATCTAATTCTATACATAATCGAAAATGGTGAAGGTTTCAACTTATGTGTTACACGTGTAGTTGGAGATTAGAGGTGGAGGGGAATTTTAGTGTACACATATACTTAGTAAGAATAATCAATTTCCAGGTGTTATTAGATAGATTCAATTGTACTATAAGTGGGTTAAGTAATATCCGAACCATTCTTAATTAACCAAGAAAAATAGGTCATGCCCACATCAATTAATTAAATCGCTCTAATGTTAGTTTAAAGTTAAAGATTAGTGTTTTCAGTTTCTTTTATATATGTATTCTGATTAATTTACTGTTTAAAGTGTATAGTAGATCATGGCTAGTTATATTTTCAATACTATCATAATTATCGAAGTAATTGAATTGTATTTCAATGAAATAATCTATAATCAAATTTTATTTTGGAAATAGGTATTATGATTTGAGATGAAAATTAATACGAAGGTGTAATTAATTGATTAATTTTGTTAGTTTATATATTGTATTTTACACTTAATATTATTATTGTTAAAAAAATTAAAAATTATAAGACACCAAATTATTTTTATAAAAAATTGAAATTTATCATAATATCATGATTCTTGAATTAAATGAATTTTATGTCAATAAAGGAAATTGTAATCAATTCGTATCTAGGGATAAGTGTTTTAATTTCAAAAGTATTTATATGGGGAACCTTAATCTCTCATGATTTCTTTGGAAAATGTTGGCGATCGAATTAAAATTGAAATTGGAATATTATTGTCTTAATTTGTATTATGCAACCTTAATTAATAGTTAGGGTTGGATGAATTGAGATTTAATTTATGGATTATGCGTGTATTATAATATTATTAACAAAGAATAAATAAATAAATAAAAAGTATTGTCTTATTTTATATAACTATTACATATTAGCTATAATAACCTGTGTATTAATTTATGATCTATTGTAAAGTTAGATTCTCCTGAACAACAACTCAGTTTAGGATTTCAATACTATAAGCTCTGGACTCGAGGTAAGTAGAAATCCATTTGCAACTACAATGAATGGACATACTATTATTTGATTGTATGTGATTATTATTTGCTATTGTGTTGTTATAATTTATTACCTCATAAATGTGTGATGTAATATATTTGTGGCATTCTATCTATTTGCATTAAATATCTTGTACATGAGTATAAGCATATGCATGCACGACATCTATATGTTGTCGAGGTTGTATGCATGAAATGGTTTTCAAAAAGAGCAAAATATTTTGTTTGGATTGGTCACCACAGCTCGTGTTGTGCTGTGTTGATATTTGTGCGTCAAGCACGAAGACTTTCATGTAGGATCAAAGGGAACAGGGAAGGGGCCTATCCCTTGGGGTCCGGGAAGGATGGTCTACTTCGACCGTACCTTTAAGGTGATAAGGGACTGATGTTGATACGTCTACGAAAAGTCTTGAAGAACTTAATCCGGAGCTGCAAATACGTGATCCAATTACACGACTTTGAGCAATACAATTGCAAGGATATTTCCAAGCATTTGTATGTAAGAAGATCGAAGATGACAAAGGAATTGAGAGCAGCCCCAAAATTGTTACTTTGCTAACAATTAAAGATTGGAGATCAAGGTTTGAAACACCAAGTAAAGATAGCTCGAGATTGGTGACCGTATTGAAGTTCAAAGATGAAGAAGAGTTGCCAAGACATGGCGCGGCCGTGCAGAAGACTGAGCATGAAGACACGGTCATGCAAGATGAAGGCTAGATGAAGCAAACCCGACCAGGGGGTCTCACACGGGCCGTGCTTAAGTGATCCATGGCCGTACGGCCGTGCGCAGGGTTATATTCCATACCCATTTCATTTTACTCAGGTTTTTCGTACCTACTCTATAATATTAATTTATACTATAGTATTTATTTACTTTGAGTCATTTTTGGTATTTAATTAATGTAATTTTTGAATTCATTGAGTCTTAGGTTGACTAGGTTTTGTTTAAGGTAATTTCCTACCTTAGTTAGAACTAGTCTAGGTAATTTTCTAGTCCACTTTTGACAAGTTTTTAATCCTTTTTAGATAGAAATTTCGTGGCCCTTAGTATTATAAACAGGGGAACCATTGTAAATTATTATTTAGAGGTTGAATAATATTTTGAATTTTATTTTCAATTGTCTCACGATCCTTTGTTGATCACCCAAACACTTTTGTTGATTTAGTCATAAATCATCATTCTTAAAGGATAACATCTTCTAGTCTTATTCAAGGATATCCCTTAATCCACAAGAAGGATTAACGGGTATTCGCTATCCGAAGAGCAACTTAGAGATTTTAGCTTCGAGTACGTTTGAGATTCGAAGAGACTATCGGGTTGTAATTCATATCAATGTATCCACCATCCATTAACCATCCGCGACGTCATCTCATCAGGCCACCAGCGTCCGTATCTTCCTTCCACAAGTTTGAGTTCGAGTTCTCCATCTCTGTCATATCCTATCTACTCCAAGCCATTCTTAACCTTCACCATACACATTCTTATACCTCAAGCCATCGTTAAACTTTCGATACATCTATCCTTGGTATTTGTTTTGTGTTTAATAATTTGTGTCATAGTCTAGGTATTTTAATTGTCTAGATTAGTTTGTTTATTCATTTTTATCGAGTCAGATTGATTTCCTTCATTCGCTGACGTGTTTTGTATCCAAAAGTCTTCCGCTACGTCTCCAGATTCGGTTAGGACTTGTCCGGGTCGTATCATATCATTTGGCATTAGAGCCACGTCAGCTCTGTTGGTCGTGGTTCAATCCGACATGTCATCTTTTATCCTACATGCTATCTACATGTCTTTATTTTCAGTCCACCTGTCTATCGAGTTATAATAGCATAGTTGTTCATTAAAAAAAATCGTATAAAAACAAATGTTCAGATAAAAAAAAGAGGATCCGAAAATAAAAAAAATAAAAAGAAATCGACAAAAAAAAATTGAAGTATATTCATTGAATTTCCAATTGAGTCTTATTTTATTTAAGTACTTTCCTTCCAGTTTTATTTCATAGTTGGTAGTTTACAATTGAGTTGTAATTTTTTTAGTTCTTTTTTTCTAAAGTCTAGTTCAATTAGGATTCCAAATTACCTAATCTTCTTTCCTTCTTATCTTCTTATTTCATTTTATTTTCTACTTATTTCCTTCTACCCATTGGGGACCTATTCCACCCCAATACACCATATCCTACACGCCACCTTCCTACCTCTTGTGTACACCAAATACACGACACATATACATTGTAGCCACTACATACACCCATGCACCACATAATTCTATTCACCCTTCACCAATAAGATGAATCCAGTTCGAGTTCGCCCGAATTGATTTAAAGATGTCGATGGTCTACACCGCAACAAGATAACCATCCCCGAGTTCGAAGGTCTACACGATCCGGATGTATACTTTGATTGGAAACGTAAAGTAGACAATATTTTTGAGTACTATGATTTCCCAGAGCCGAAAAAGGTACAGCTAGCCTCATTGGAGTTTAAAGGCTATGCAGCAACATGGTGGGGATTCCATCAAACCCGGTACCGCAGAGATCACCATCCACCTATCGACACATGGTGTGAGATAAAAGATTTGATGCGGGATCGCTTTATTCCATTCCACTACCAAGAGCTAGAGAAAAAGCTTCAAAAGCCTAGACGAGGAGATCGAAATGTAAATGCCTACTACAACAAATTGATTGAAGCCATGAGACGATCTGATGTAGAAGAATATCTAGAAGATACCATCGATAGATTTCTAGCTGGTCTACGAAGGGCAATCCGTGAAAGAATAGCATTGTACCACTTCAACGAGTTGGGGGACATGGTAGAATATGCCATTCAGATAGAAAAATAGTTATAAGAGCTAGAGATGAAGTCAAAAGAGGAGGTTCAAGTAGAGTCGAACATTGGGATACCAACTCAGTTCATCACTATCAAAGAATATTCTACTTCCAAGGTACCAACTCTAGACTTCGTTGATGTATCTTTTAGCTCATTACCATCTTGTTTTGGAGGAGATAGCTCTAGAGGATTACAATCTGGAAGTTTCGTCCATGGAGATGACAAATCCTAAAGATTGTATGGTGGACAAACTACAAATTGTGACTTTGGAGATCTATGATGCAGTTGAGGAAGTCAAAGAATGATGTGACCCGGGACCTATGGGACACCACAAAGACAAACTATGTGGAAGCTAAAGAACGGAACAACGTCAGATGCATAAGGGATCAATACGACACGAACAATGGATTAAAATTACAACTCAACTATACAAACAAATAGACTCGATAATATGCAATAACGGAATGAATTAACACAAAAACCTAGGACTTGAGACTATGACAATACCAAATAAACACAAAACCAAGAAGAATAGAGAGAGGATTGAATAGGATAGAAACTAGAAGACTTGATTGGATAAAGAACTTACTAGAAATACGAACAACGGATGACGACTTAACGATAACACGGAAGAGGACTTGAGGACGGCTGGACTCACGATGAACACGGTGGAGGTGGCTGGAGGTAAGGCAGACATACGGTAGTGGAGGTATGAAGATCGGTGTAGATGTAGGTAGAAGGATTGGCTAGGCTCGGCGAATCTGTGTTGTAGAACTCGAACGTGCACGACTAACTTCTCTGGATAGAAATTCTCCCAAGTCGCGATTGAACCCTGAAGAACTTGATTAAGACTATTGATTTGCTAGAACAATAGAATTGTATGTAAATTTGATCAACCGAAGGATCGTGAGACAAACTTTTTATTTCTTGCAATTGTCTAACTTTAATGTAACAAATGGATGACCTATTTATACTAACCAATAATGGATGAAAATTAGACCCTAAAACCTAAGGGAATTTGAAAATCAACAAAAGAAATCAAAAAGGAATTCTACCTTAACTAGAAGTCTTAATTAAGGCAAGATAAGATAACAAAAATCTATCTAGATAAGAATAAATCCCAACTAACTTTGGGCCTCTCAAATCTCACCTATTTGGACCTAAAGTACACGACATTGGGCTGAAATACTTATGAATAATTTCGTGGCCCATGTGTGAATTAATCTAGCCACCTTTGCATGAAAAATAGCAACTTGTCAGATTCCCATGCAAACGCGTAGAACTCTTCATGCACACATCCAAATGGTGCGATTCTTCTTCTCACATCTTCATGCTTCCTTCTTCTTCTTCATCAATGGACAACATGGTGATCAATCTCAGGCTGCTCGACACTTCATCTTCATGTAACTCGAATTTGCGTCGAATAGAAGCTTGTAAATAAGCTTGCAACTTCTTTACTCGCAAACGTGTCATAGGACCTTTGAACTATAGCTCCGGATCATCTTCTTTATTCCTTTGCACGACCTCATCATTCCTCCTCTGCTGAAAAGAATTCGTCCTCGAATTCTCGGACTCATCATCATCAAACTCATCATCTGCAGAAAAAGAAGATAGATCAACAACATTGAATGTAGATGAACATTTGTACTCACCAGGTAAATCAATGCGATATGCATTGTCATTGACTCAACTCAACATAGTGAATGGTCCATCTCCTCTAGGCATCAATTTCAACTTTCTCCAGTTAAGAAACCGTCCGGGACTCAAATGAATTCAAATACAATCTCCGAGCGGAAAGATCATCAGTTTGCGCCCTTTGTTCTTTTGGACGGCATTGCATACGCCACCTCAATAGGCGCACGTATTTTCTCATGCATCTCCTTCATTTGATCCACTTTTCGTTTACCTTTAACATTTGTTACATGCTCAACAGGTAAAGGTAAAAGATCAGTAAGCGTTAGCGGATTAAAGCCATAAACAACTTCGAATGGGGACATATTAGTAGTTGAATGAACAACTCGATTATAAGCAAATTCAGCATATGGCAAACAATCTTCTAACGATTTCAAGTTGTTTTTAACTAAAGCACGCAACAAAGTACCTAAAGTGCGATTAACTACGTCAGTTTATGGATGACATGCAATCAAAAATAACAATTTGGTACCTAGCTTACCCCAAAGTACACGCCAAAAGTGTGTTAAGAACTTAGAATCCCTATCACTATCAATTGTTCTAGGTAGTCCATGTAAACGCACAACATGAATAAAAAAACAGATTGGCAATGTGTACAACATCATCAGGTTTCCTACATGTAATGAAATGAGACATCTTGGAAAACCTATCAACGAAAACAAAAATGGAGTCTCAACTAGACCTAGATCGTGGCAAAGCAAGTATGAAATCCATAGATAAATCAATCCATGGTGAAGACGGGGCTGGTAGAGGCGTGTATAAACCAAATGGGTGTGAGGTAGATTTCGATCTCCTACATGTAACACATCTACTACACACATTCTCAACATCATGCTTCATACGTGGCCAAAATAAATGTTCATGCAACAAGTTTAACGTCTTAGACACACCAAAGTGACCCATTAAACCTCTCGAATGCGATTCTAGAACTAACAACTCACGCATAGAAGACTTAAGAATACAAAACTGTGAACCCTTGAACCAGAACCCCTCATGCATGAAATAACCATTAAAAGATCGAGATTTTGAGCAACAAGTCGTGTAAATTGGCACAAAGAAATCATCACATGGATATAACTCCTTGGTTGCATCAAATCCTAACATCTTAGCTTACATAAGGTTCAAGAGAACGTGCCTTCTCGAAAATGCATTAGCAACAACATTATCGGTGCCTTTCTTGTACTTGATGACATATGGAAAAGACTCGATAAACTCTATCCATCGTGCATGTCGCTTGTTCAGATTTTGTTGGCCCTTTACATGCTTCAAACTCTCGTGATCTGTGTGAATCACAAACTCCTTAGGCCACAAATAGTGCTGCCACGTCTCTAAAGCTCTCTTGAGTGCGTACAGCTCCTTATCATAGGTGGAATAACGAAGGACTGCATCATTGAGCTTTTCACTAAAATAGGTGACTGGACGCCGTTCCTGCATCAAAACAGGAGAAATCCCTTTGCCCGAGGCATTACACTCCATTTCAAAAGTTTTATTAAAGACCGGAAGAGCAAGAACAGGTGCTTTATATAGACAGGATTTGTATGCTCATGAACAGGACCCCACTCAAAATTTCGATCTTTCTTGCTTAACTCGGTAAGCGGCATGGCTATGCTAGAAAAATTACGCACAAAGTGACGATAAAAGCCAGCAAGGCCGTGGAAAGACCTCACGTCACTCGTGGATTTAGGAGTAGGCCATTCCTCAATCACTTTGATTTTAGAATGGTCTACTTCTATACCACGTTCACTCACAACAAAGCCGAGAAAGACGACTTCATTCAAAAAACAAAAAAAAATACGACTTCATTCATCAAAATAAGCACTTAGACAAATTGCCATATAATTTCGAACCTCTAAGAAGCTCAAATAGGTGTCTAAGGTGCTGCATATGTGTGTGCATCATGTCACTATAAATCAAAATGTCATCAAAATACACAACATATTTACCAATTACTTCACGCAAAACATGATTCATGAGACGAATAAATGTGCTTGGTGCATTAGTGAGACCAAAAGGCATAACGAGCCACTCATATAAACCATGCTTTGTCTTAAATGTAGTTTTCCATTCATGACCTTCATGCATACGTACTTGAAAATAACCAGAACGCAAATCAATTTTAGAAAAAATACGCGAACCAGACAACTCATCAAGCATGTGATCTAATCTAGGAATAGGAAAACGATACTTCATCATGATTTTGGTGTTTGCTCTACAATCCATGCAGATATGTCATTCGTTGTTCTTCTTTGGCACTAGAATCACAGGAACGGCGCACGGACTCAAACCCTCACATATCTGCTTCTTCTCCAATAGCTCTTTGACTTACCTATCGATCTCTTTAGTCTCGTTGGAGGACGTCCTATAGGTTGGTCGGTTGGGTAGCACGGTGTCGGGGAAAAAATTAATCTGGTGCTCGATCCCTCGAACTATAGGAAGCCTATCGGGTATTTTATCAGAAAATGCGTCCTTAAACTCATCAAGTAAGGGTTCCACATCACTAGACAAACAATCGTTAGTAGCACTGCTCTTAAATGTAAGTAGAACAAGAGGCATACATGCTTTAACGGCTTTCTGAACTCCTTTAACCGAAATAAACAAGCTCTTTGCAGGAGGCTTGCTAGAACTCGATCCACTCTTCTTTTCCACAGCTAATGTAACGCCCCAAACTACTCCATTTGGCCACGTCACTTAACAAATAGTTTATTTACTCATTTTGGAGTGCTTAATTTAAATTGAGCGGAAGCTAAGGTCAAGTTTCATTATGAGGAATAAAATCATAATTCTCAATACAAATTTTTCACAATTATAACATACAACCTATTGGATCTAACTTGTCACACGACATGGTATTTGATGGAAGCATTGCATAGGCACTTAATTTTATGCACTTATAATAAAATGAGCGGAAGCTTAGATCAAAAAGCATGAATAGGCATGACATAATAATTCTCAATGTAAAATTTTCAGGAATTAGCATGCAATCTATCAAATCTACACTATCACACAATATAGTAGTTGACGAAAGCATTGTATAAACCCATCTACATCATCCATGCATTCATCTAGCCTATCGAGCTCATAGGTTGACACAACCTGCCCGTCTAGCACCCTAAATCAACATACATAATATAGGGTTCAATAACATACTTCACATATAGAAGGCTCCAAGGTCGAACGACCCGCCTTTAAAATGTTTTACATGATATCAAGTTAAATACATCATGGCCTACAAAAGATCAGGCTATTCCCATCCCCAATAACCATTGTTCATAAAGCAAAAGAATGATCAAAATAATAATAACAACATGTTTATCTTCAAAGGAAAAGCATGCAAAAGATAAACACAAGCTTGTGGGGTTCTCTTGTGTTCACAACGCTCCTACCCAAGCCTCGACTCCTCAACCTGAAATTCATTGAATGAATGGGGTGAGTATTTAAGAACATACTCAGTGGGGAACACTATAAACAGTTATAGCCAATTGCACAAGTGAAAATATAACATATGGATACTTCTTTTCTTTTGTGGAGACTAGTCTCAACCCCGTAGGGTCCAAACATCATGATGCCCCTGTTAATGAACGTCTTTATCCCTGTAGGGATGCCCGCAGACATACTACCTCCCATGGAGGATATTAACGAGTCTATTATCAATCCCGAAGGATCTCTTTATCGACCTCGAAGGATCTCTTTCGTCGACCCTGAAGGATCTCTTTTGTCGACCCCGAAGGATCTCTGTTATCTCTGGTCCGAAGACCCTTCATATCTATACATTCAAAGCACAACAATAACTATAACCTTACACGGATTCATAGTTTAGAGTTACCCCACCTTATGTGATGCTTTCTCAATTTCTCAACCTTTGAAATACTCATTTGCCGTGCACAAGTTGTCCATCTCGAGCCCCAATTGGTCGCCTAACACCTTTAAATTTCCTTTCTCATTTGAGACATTGAGTTATACAATTAAATCATAATTTAGACCAAACTCATGCTATACTTTGCTTTAAGGTCTTCAAACATATCCACATGCACAACCATGGATATACAAGCTCATACTATGGTTTTAGACTCAAAATACATATTAAAACTCTTTGAGACATTTAATCGAACACGTTACATGCACTCATTTAAACCACATGCTCATGATTCAATTTAAATCCTTTAAATCCAATATTTCAAATACAAACACCTTCATCATAGGGCTCTAACATATATGAAAATCAACTTCATAAAGGCATCACAACACCTCCAACCAAACATCAACAAAACAAGGGGAAATTAGGGTAAAAATCTAAACCCTAGCACAATGAACCATGGAAATTCGATATAACTTCACATATAGCTTCAAAGAGGTAAATAAACCATATGTTTGAGATATCAAAGCATGAGGATCATAAATTTATAGGTAGAAATCAAGACAAAAAAGTGTCCCACTTGCGCGACCGCGCGTCTCCCCGCCACCGCGTGAGGGGGCACTTGGCCACAGCACACCGCGAGCGCGCACAACCCCGCAGGTGCGAGCCTCGCCCACACCTCGTGGGCGCGCAACACCCCGCGGGCGCGCACCACCCCACGAGCGTGCGGTGTGCTCAAATCGACTCCCTTATCTATATCGACTCCCAGACAATTCCAACTCCATTTAACATTGAACCCCGAACTCGCTGACCAGGCATTGAGACCCCCGATCAACTCGGCGTTAGGGTGTTCAAGGTATGACAAAACATTAATTTAAATATAATAACACTCATTTGTTATCATATACCTTGACAAATCTTTAAACATTAACATATTAACATGTATTATACACTCAGTATAATATCACCGTGCTTAAGACGTATCGGTTCGAGTAGGATAACCTATAATAAAACAAAGGCATAATATACAAACATACTCACATGATTAATATTCACCAATATTAATTCAAAATCATTTACTAAAATTATACTTTATAATTTAGCAAAAAGGATCGGGGTATCACAGCTAAGGAGTTCGAATGAGTAGGAATGGAAGGGACAACAAGGGGCTGTCTGACCTGAGGGGTCACGGCCGAGGGTTATCCGGCCATGGGGGCGGCGGCTGAGGCCTTCGGGGCTCGTTTTGCGGCTTCTTGCTTTGAATTTTTCTCTTTAAACCTCTCATGCATGCGTTGTTGATCCATAGCAACAACTTTAGGTGGGAATGGCCTTAATGTACACGTTCGGCCATCAATGTCGATGGTGTAAGTGTTTAAACGTCTATCGTGAACAATACGTCGATAAAACTGCCAAGGTCTGCCCAACAACAAGTGTGCTGCATCCATAGGGATGACATCGCACAAGATAGTGTCAGAAAACTTATTAATTGAGAATGAGACACTTACCTGATGAACCACGCTAATCTCGCCTCTATTGGTAAGCCACTGCAATCTGTAGGGACTCGTGTGTTGTTGAACTAGTAGACCAAGTTTTTTCATTGCGTATTGACTAATGGCATTAATCACACTACCACTGTCAATAATCATCGAATGTGTGACCTTTGATCACTGCACAGGTGTAGATGATGTTTTCCCGTTGGTGTTCTTATTCCTCTTCTCGAATGATGCTCAAACTCCGGATTGTGACCAGATTGACTTGTTGAACCTCCGGATCAATGTCTTCATGAGATGCATCATTCTCGACTTCTTCTTCAACTGTGGCATTGCCCATTAGCTCTTGTTCATCCTCACTGGCTGATTCGATTTCATTCGATTTTATTAAGTATAGAACTCGCCGATTTGGACATTGAGCTTGAAATCGGCCCCAACCTTGACATTTATGACATTGAATGTTACGAGCTCGATTAGAGACTGCATTAGGGGGTTTCGTACTTGGTGGGGGCCGTGTAAGGTTCGTCCTTGGCTGAGCAAGTGGTGTAGACTCGGGTCTACGGCTGGACTGCGGTGTAGTGCTATCAAAACGTCTAACAGGCTGTTCTGGAGGACCTCGCAGTCATGAGGCATCAAATGACGTCAAACTAGGGGTTGCCCAACTTGAAGGTTGGCATGTAGGGGCTGCACTGTGATGTGATCGATGCCGGCCTTCTCGCAGCTACTTTTCTACAATCGACGCGTACTGCACCATTCTCTCAACACTGTGGAAGTCTCTCAACTCGACTTCACAAGCAATATCAAGATTCATACCTTCAATGTACCGAATGATGGTAGCATTTAAGGTCTCCTGCTTCCCGACTCTATTCAAGACAGTCCCCAACTCCTTGTGATATTCTTCTATGGATCGTGTGCCTTGTTTGATCCGGTTGAGCTTCTTCTCAAGCTCTCTCTCATAATGGACTTGGATGAAACATCTATGCATCAATGCCTTCATTTCTTCCTAAGTGTCAATTGGAGGATTCATGTTTCTGTGGCATCGATCTTGCTGCATTTCCTACCATGAGGTTGTGTAGCCTCTAAACTCTAAGCATGCGAGCTGTACTTTCTTAACTTTTGAAAAATCATAGCATGCAAAGATCTTTTCTACCTTACGCTCCTAATCGAAGTAGATATCAGGGTCGTGAAGGCCTTCAAATTCAGGGATGCTTGTCTTGATATTGTTTAGCATTCCATCTTCTCGGTTTGCATGCCAATGAGGTGCACGGGGTCGATCATTGTAGTCTCCCCATCTTTGTGATATGAAATTAGCTTCATAACCACTGGCTGCATCATATTCGAACCCATAGTCATGGTATTGTTCAAATTCTTACCTTGGAGGTAGCCTGGCTGTGGCTCGAGGCTGCTGCGGTTATGGGCGTCGGGGCTCAGGCTGGTCTTGAGGCTCAACTTGCCTCTCTGTGTTGCCTTGGACTGTTTGGGCCTCATATGGCTGAGCTTTAAGCCTTTGGATCTCCTCAGTCAGCTCGGTAATCTGATAGTTGAAGTTATCCTTCATCGTTTGATTTTTCCGTCTGAAGTACTGTGTCGTAGTATCAAAGTTGTACTTCACGTCCCAACCTACATGGGATGTGTAAGATGGTTCGTCCGGGGTGTTAGGCGATCTAGGCTCACCTATGGGCAGCTCAAATGCCTTCATTTCTTCCCAAGTGTCAATTGGAGGATTCATGTTTCTGTGGCATCGATCTTGCTGCATTTCCTACCATGAGGCTGCGTAGGCTCTAAACTCTAAGCATGCGAGCTATACTTTCTTGACTTTTGAAAAATCATAGCATGCAAAGATCTTTTCTACCTTACGCTCCCAATCTAAGTAGATATCAAAGTCGTGAAGGCCTTCAAATTCAGGGATGCTCATCTTGATATTGTTTAGCATTCCATCTTCTTGGTTTGCATGCCAATGAGGTGCACGGGGTTTGTCATTGTAGTCTCTCCATCCTTGTGATATGAAATAGGCTTCATAACCACGGGTTGCATCATATTCGAACCCATAGTCATGGCATTGTTTGAATTCTTACCTTGGAGGTAGCCTAGCTGTGGCTCGAGGCTGCTGCGGTTATGGGCATCGGGGCTCAAGCTGGTCTTGAGACTCGGCTTGCCTCTCTGTGTTTTCTTGGACTATTTGGGCCTCATATGGCTGAGCTTTAAGCCTTTGGATCTCCTTAGTCAGCTCAGTAATCTGATAGTTGAAGTTATCCTTTATCATTTGATTTTTCCGTCTGAAGTACTGTGTCGTAGTATCAAAGTTGTACTTCATGTCCCAACCTACATAAGATGTGTAAGATGGTTCGTCTAGGGTGTTAGGCGATCTAGGCTCACCTATGGGCAGCTCAAAAGACTCTCTTGTGTTACCTTTCTTCATAGTACCTGCAAAATGAAAAAACGTTAAGAGAAAGCAAAGTAGAACCTCACAATTCTTCACAAACACTCATGTATGTCACTCTTGATTTTTCCACTCATGTATCTCTCAGGTATGGAGTGTATGTATGAAAGAAGTGAAATATGGGGAGTGGGTTGATCGAAATTGGTTGCTCCTCTTGACTAGCTCCTCTACGTCTTCTTCAAGCTCCAACGACTAAAATCAAGCCAGAAAGTTGCTCCATAGGGATGACATCACACAAAACAGTATTTGTATATCTACCAATTGAAAAAGTGACATTTACCTGATAATCTACTCTGATTTCGCCTCTGTCAGTCAACCATTGCAATCGGTAGGGTTTAGGATGCTTCTGTGGAATCAGGTCCAATTTTCCCACTGCATACTGGCTAATAGCGTTCACAACACTTTCACTATCAATAATGAGTGAGCACGTCTTATCTTGGATAGAGCAACGAGAGTAGAAGATGTTCTCTCGCTGATCGTTATGATCCTCTTAACGAATAAGACTCAAAGCTCAGATTGAAACAAGACTCGCGTGAGCTTGCTTCGGTTGCTCATATTCAATCTGGGCGCTAGGAGAGCCATTAAGGGGCTGATCTTTGACCCCCGCATTAATAAGGTCATCGGGCTCCTCTTCACTAGCTGATTCTAACTCATCATGTTCAATGATGAAAAGAACTCGGCGATTCGGACACTGTGCTTGAAAGTGTCCCCATCCTCTGCACTTGTGATAATGGACGTCACGTACTCTTTTTGGAGTACTATTCTAATGCTAATTAGGTTGTATAGTTCGATTCTGATTGTTTCTGTTTGATGTAGGCAAATTGGACTCTGGTCTGCGACTGGGCTGAGGTACAGACTACTCAAAAAGACAATCAGGTTGTGTGGGCTCACCTTAAGGACGTGTAGGGGTTATCCTATTTGTAGAAGATTCATCTCGAACCCATGGTGTCCTTACAGGCGTGGACTATGAAGGACGTCGGCGTCCATCTCCGAGCTACCATTCTACAATAGAGGCATAATGGATCATAGCCTCAACAGTGTTAAAGTCTCTCAACTTGACCTCACACCTAATATTAGGATTCATCCCTTCTATGTACCAATTGATAGTAGCAATCAGAGTCTTTTTTTTACCAACCCGGTTCAGTGCTGTCTCCAGATCTTTGTGATATTTCTCAATAGACTGAGTTCTCTGGCGATTCTAACTGAGCTTATCTTCTAATTCCCATTCATAGTATATATGAATAAAAGGCCTCTCATTACATCTTTCATTTCCTGCCAGGTTTGGATGGGAGGATATCTGTCTCAACAACGTATGTGCTGCTAGAATACCCACCAGGTACCGTCATAACCGGTGAACTCCAATGAAGCTAGCTCAACCTTCTTAACTTCCGGGAAATCATAGCACTCAAAAATTTTGTTGACCTTCCTCTCCCAGTCAAGGTACAGGTCAGGATCATGCAATCCTTCAAATGCCGGTATGCTAGTGTTAATATTGTTTAACAAGACATCTGTATCACCATGTCAGAGCGGATTGCAGAATGCACGCCTGTAAGGTTAACGTGGGCGGTCATGTCTCTGTGGAGGCTCATACTTAGTCTCTGATTCCTCTTCATAGTTGCCATATTCTTCTTCACGATCATCGGGATCATTTTCTTGCACTAGAGGTGGGCGATGCTGAGCTGACGGTGCTCTAGCATTTGCTCTGGCAGGCTCGGTTGTAGGATCTTCAGGCTGACAAGGTGTTGGGAGTGAATCGAGTATTGTTGGTAGTGAAAAAAAAAGAGATGGATGATTAATTCTACTGGTTATGGAGGTAGAAAATACCATAGAGATAAATGTGGGGAGTTTTGGGAGACAGACGTTCAACTATTCTAAGGTACGAATGATTCCGACTTGTACCTAGAGTGGGAGAGGAGGATTGAACTGTTGTTTGACTATCATAATTATCCTGAGAGGAGAAATGTGAAGGTAGCCGCTAGTAGATTCTGTGAAGATGCTGACACCTGGTGGGATCAATTCACGTACAATAGATGATATCGAAGTCCATCAATAGACACGTGGAGAGACATGAAGATGGTGTTGCGAGCCTGATATGTACCTTATCACTACCATCCACAGCTAGAAATGAAGCTAGAGAACCTAAGGAAAGGAAGCAAGGAAGTAGAAGAATACTTCGTGGAAATGATGGTTTCCATGCATCGAGCTGACGTGGAGGAATATCTAGAGGATACCATGGCTATATTTCTAGCAGGTTTGCGCATGAAGATTAGATAGAGAGTGGCATTGCGGCGCTATACGGAGTTGGCGGACATGGTGCAAAATGCAATCAATGTAGAGAATCGACTTAAGAAGTGAGGTGATACTACACCGCCAAAATCCTCTACTCGAGAATTTGATTGGAGTGTTATCACACGTATGTTAGAGTCAGGTTTAGAAATGGAGTCATCCTATAATTCAGACATTTGCAATAAAGGAGATCAGATTGTTGAAGATGTTACTGATCTGGAGGGGCTTGTTGAGAAGAATTCGAATATAGGGGAGATAACCATAGACGAATTAGTTTCTGAAAATTTTAGGGCTGAAGCAATTCCAGAAGAGTCAGTTCCAGTTATTGTAGATAAACCTATATTGGAGATGGCTAATCTAGAAGTTTGTAATTTGGAGTTGACAACTCTAGATGACTCAGTTCGTACCGATACTACTTTGGAAGGTAGTCAACTTTGCAGTTTTCTATTGAAGCATGAAGAATAGTGTTGGGAAAATTGTTAGGAAAAACTTTCATAGTAGCTCAACTTATGGTTTTGATGAAATGTCAAAACATATGTTAAAGTTTAATGAAAAGCTTAAGGTTATTTAAAAGCTGAAAGTCGAGGGTAATGACCAAGTAAGACTTCAAACCTCAGCTTAGCTGAAGCAAGACTCAGTTGTTTTGAAGCACGGTCAACCAGCTTAAAAGAATGCCTCAATCAGGCCAATCAGAGTTAACTCCTCAAAGCTTAAGAAAGGCTAAAAATGGAATAGAACTTTGGAGACTGGAAGACATCCATAGATAAGTAATCATCATTCTAGCTGAAGGCCAAGAAATACTGATGAGAGCAGAGCCAGCTTGAAAGCTGAAACTGAACTGATTGAAGATCAGTCAGTTAAGAAGAGCCAACCCTAAATTGATCAACGATCAGTTAGCTGGAAGAAAAGCTCAGATAAATTTGAGCCCATACTGAACTGACCAGAGATTAGTTCAATAGGAGAAAAGCTCAAACAAAGAAGCCGACTGGAAGTCCAAAACTGAAAACTTTTGAAGCTAAGCTGGCAAGGCAGCTATACTAGACTGTCCTAGGACTGAAGCTTAAGACAGTTGAGGAACTGCCGACTGGACAATCTCAAAGCTAAAAGCCGAGACAGTTGACAGCCCATTAGCTGAAAGTCCAAAACTGATAGCCAGATCACCTACTCTCTCTAACAAACAGTCAATGAAGATCCTGATGGGAAATCTTGGAAAGATCCTGACGATCTTGGAGCAGAAGTCATTAAATTCAATGACTTGTTTATTCAAAGCTTCAAACGGCTATAGGCTTTAAAATACCGCCGGTGAAATCAACAGATTCACCAATCACAACGGTCAAAAGATCACTCATCTATATAAAGAGAGTGAACATCATTTGGCCAAGACTTTCGCCAATCTAACTATTGCTATTTTACAGATATTAAGCTTTCTTTCTCCCTCCCCACAGCTTAAAGCTTAAATCTCTTAAAGTGCGAAAAGTCCCAACTAAGAAGACGTGCTTCAAGTCTCAAGCAAATAGCTAGTTGACATAGAATTCCGGCAAGATCAAAACTTCTCAGTTCAATTCTTCAAAGATCAACCACTAAGCTCAAGTCGAAGGAACACTCAAGGTTGATAACAGATTCAAGACTAACTTCTTGCAGATCGAGAGAGATCTAAAATCTTGTAAAGACAGACAATAGCACCTAAAGTCTCAGTGAGCAGTTGGGACCGGTAAGTGTGAGCTGTCGACGTAGAGACCGACTGAGAAGGACCGTGTACCGACGGGTCTATTCTTCCGGGACATCAACAGTTGGAAAGAAGGCCGCACTCGATTTGAAGGGTGTCATTTTCAGGTCTAACAGAATTTCTTCACTGTGTAACTGTAATAAAGAAACTTTATACTTGCATAGTGGATTGCCCTTCTGTGGAAGGAAGAGAGGATGTAGAAGCAGAAGTTTCGAACCTCTATAAGTCTTGTGTGTGCTGTATTTTATGTTCTAAGTTTCTGCATGTTATTTAACTGCACACTATACGCACACAAGCTGCACTGACAAGCTAAAGTCTTCAAGCTATCAGTCTTAACTGATCAGCTCACAAGCTAAGCTCTTGTTAAGCTCTCTATCTCAACTAATATATTCCACAATCAGCTTAAGTTTTTGAGTCAGTTTATTCACCCCCTCTCTAAACTGACAGTAGACTCGCCGCGGGACCAACAAGTGGTATCAGAGCGGTTGATTCTAAGGATCATCCATTTCTACAGATTAAATAAATCAGATCTATTTATATGTGCTAACATTTCAAGCTATAGGAAACCATAAGCTACCTCTTTTTTCAGTTTAGAATTATGACAATTGAAGCAGAAGGATGAAGGCTCATCTATGCTCAATCCACGAGAACATGTGGGAACTTATTGAAGACGGTCCAATCAACATAATGATGGACAATAAAGCCCACGTTATGGATATCAATCAACCGGCCAGGATCCCGAAGCTAACTCATCTTCGCACGAGTAAAGAAAGAAAGTTGAAGAATCTAGAGTTTGTGGCTCAAGCAGCACTATTCCAAACTCTAGATGAGGATCGCATGAAAGAGATGAAAACTGCAGAACAACAAAGGAGATTTGGAACTTTCTTGCAGATCTATGTAAAGAGTCCGAGGCCATCAAAGGAAACAAGCTCCAACTCACATAAAGTTATCCCAATTATGAGATGAATTGGAAAATTCTTGACAATCTCATTGAAGAATGGGTTATGAAATTAATTGATATCAAGGAGTCAAGAGATTTGAATAGCATTACACCCAGAGAAATGTTTGGATCTCTCAAGGCTCATGAATACAGCCTGAACTGAAAGAGAGAATCATCCAGTTCATTTTCTCATGATGTTTCTTTCTATGCTGAAAGAAATCGGTTCAGAGAAGCCCATGGAAGAAACAACTTTCGACCTAGAGGCTCACCTGCCAGAGAGAATCCAAGGGGATCCGTGACTGATTGAAGAAGAGAGTCAACCGACAAGAAAGAGATCCTAACTGAAGATATGAATGAGCAAATCCAGTCAATGACAAGATTACTGAAGAAGCTGAGGAAAGTCAGAGATCAACAATCATCTCTACCCCAAGCTGATGAAGCTGCGAAAGGAGAAAGAAACCAGCAGCCAGCTGAACGATCAACTGAACAATTCAGGGTGCCAAATCGAAACATAGTAGAATGTTTCCACTGCCATAAGTGAGAGCACTACAAATATGAGTGTCCAGAGCTCCCTGAAGACAAGAAGGTCAAAGTGAGGAGAAGCTTCTTCAAGAGTAAAGCAATGATCACTAATTCTAAAAATGTCGTGCTTGATGATTCAGACTACCCATCTGGAATCGAATCAGACGGCTACAACTCAGATGATGAAGCCCTGCTTTACCTCATGGCTGACAAGGATGAAGAGGTAAGTACAACAGATTCCATAACCTCTTTCTATTACATACATGAAGCTTCAATCTCTAGGAATGAACTGGATGAACAGTTAAGAATCTTAGAAGATCAGTTAGCTTAT